>JARHVA010006097.1:17500-672500 GCA_037957365.1 Torreya grandis
TCTCAAACTTGTAAAACATGGATTACTTATCCTCTAATAAATTAAAAATAATATACTGGTCAACTCCTTTAGACCAACAAAACTTTATCATGTCCTTCTAATTAAAGGCCTTTAGCAAAACACCTATTTCACAAGGAGCAACTTCCCCTAAGGAAGATCAACTCCTTTAGGCCCTCTTTAGATGTCAACACCCCCACCTTAAAACTAATTATTTCAATACTTGATGATGGATGTATAGTTTCTAATGCCTACACAAACACATTGTCTACCTCATACAAGTCTCTCACATAGGCATGTCACAATATCTCTCTCCTTCCTCACTCAAACTATCTTCATATGCACAATCAAACCCCTTTACATATACTCAAACTATAATAACACTATTTGGACATCATAAATACGACCTATAGGTAATACACATAATCATTAATCTACTCTACTCATTAACTCATCAAATAGGCACTCCACCTCTCCTTTTTTCCACAACTTTCACATATACCTTGCACTCATCTAACACACAAGTATTCTCAGACATCTTCTCACAAGTCTAGAATCAAACACATTTGGTTTCAATTTTTGTAAAGTTTTCATGAATTATCAAGTCCAAAATCTTTCCTTGTCAGCCATAATACATGCCTTCACCATTAAGGCATCTCACATGGGTCACACATAAGAACAATCCTCTTTCAAATAGGCCTAAGTCACTTCTGGGTCCTTTAGAGACCCATTTAGCTCTTTAACACTTCTCTAAGAAAACTAAGAAACATGAGAAAACTTTCCAAATGTATGAAGCCATTAAAAATCATCTATAGGTCCTCTTTAATTTCCAACAACCAACACAATACCCTTTTTCTGAAGTACAAATTGATCAAAAAACATTTTATGCAAATAAACATCATGAATGAACACACAGTCACCTTTTAATCCTTTGTTCATACTAAATAAGATTGTTCAATCCTTCATAATGCACACATATCATCTTCATGGAGTCTAAAACACTCCTAAATAGCTAATTCATCATGATATATCGAAATAACATCAGAACGTGCTCAAATACCCTTCTCGAGTTACTTGTATAATAGGCACAAACACATAGTCAACTTTGAACCTTAATATATTTTAATTTATGTGATGTCCCTTACTTAGGGCCTCTTTTTTCTACAATAAAAGCTCTGATCTGGATAAAAACTTGCAGAATATCAATTCAAATAAACAAATTACAACACTATAATTTCTTATTTATTTGTTCAGACTATTACAATAGATCTCTATCATGCACCTCAAAGAATATTAAAATACTGTTTTAAAACCCTGATCTTGTGCAAATCTAGAAACAAATATGAATCTGGAAGTCTCAGCCTACTGTGTCAAACACACAGTCAATGGCGTTGGTCGATATACTATCAACGTCGGTCTCTGTAGGTCCTTATCTGCCTACGTCAGATCTCAAATGACCGATGTCGGTCACTGGGGATCTCTGTCTGCCGAAGTCGATATCTACGTAGATCTGTACAGACCTGTACAGACTTCATACAGCTGCCAATTTAGCACAACCTATCTGTTTGACCCCTGATCTGGAAATCTATGGTATCTAATACAACAGATCTCTCTCTGTATAATTTATTGAAACAAAACATAGACTAAATCAAGAAATACCTGGAAAGCTCTATGATCAACTTTTGTGTGAAGTTATCTCTCAAATACCTGTAATACTATGATAACTTATGGGTGAAGCTATATCTCAAACCTGAAACCTCTGTGATAACTTCTGGATGAAGCTATCTCTCAATTTGGCAATAGATCAGCTGATATTTCACAGCCTCTGAATCGCACACAATGAAGAGTTGATGTTCTCCACTGTAAATGGAATCTTGGAGCCTTGGCTCAGTCTTCTCAGGGAAAACCCTTAGCAAAATCTATCTTCAATTCAATAATTAATTCATACATAATCAATAATGGGCTCCATGTGAAACCCTTATACCCTCAAAAGATATGCTTGCCCTAATTAGGGTTTCTAATTTAAAATTAGACCAAATAATTAATATTTGATTAAATCAATCAAATATTAATATCTCCCTCAATATACATTGGATCCTCGAACCGATCGAAGCTGGTGAATCAGGGAGTGATTCTGCACATGACCATACCAAAATAAGGCTGCTCTGCTGCATGTCAAATATCCCTAAATAATAGGAGCATCAAGCAAACATGTCTTGAAGACCCTGAATGAATGCCCACTAAAACCATTCTTCAAATTGAAGTTAAGCCAATCTCCATTATGACCCTCTATCCATCCTATTAGCCTATGAAGGTTGCATAATAGGCTAATCATGAAGTCTATCAATGTCCTCTAAAAAGGGGACATGACAATCTGCCCCTCCTAAAATTGCTTGTCCCCAAGCAATCTTAGAACAATGAACCACTCGATCCTCCTGGATCCCAGATGTAGTCATGATCTACACTGATGAAAATCAATGCAAACACCTGCAATATCATTAGTAGTAGAACAAAGAGGAACCCATAATCAAATTGGATAATACAACTCAACCAATCTCTGAAATCACAACTGCCCTGGATGTGTCGATACTGTAGGCTGTGTAATTGGCAACTACAAATTCCATCTACAAAAGATGGTGTTAATCCATCCCATAACTGATCCCTCTGTAACGGTGGCACAACCAACTATACCACACTGTCAAATGTGTGAGAAGAATCAATCTGGAGACTCGACTCCACTGGTATCTCAAACTCATCAGAATCAGGTACTCCCAAATCTTGAACATGTGTGTTAGCCTCAACAACATGCTTCTCAGCAACAACTACAGGAATGTACTCACCACCAACCATCAATGTACTAACCTCTGAATTTGGGGCTGGTGAAAACTGCAAATGCTCTAACTCCATGGTCGTCTTAGCCAAATGAAATTGTGACTCCTCATAAGCTAACTACGTACTCTCAAGAATCTTAGAAGACACCTCAAGCTACTGAGTAAGCTCACTCACCTTATCTTCCTTGGCCAATAATTCATCATACGCTATGCTGCCCCACTCTATAAGATAATCTCTGTCGGTGACCAACTGCATATAGTCCTGTCTCAGAATTTGGATAACCTCCCAAAAGAGTGGATCTGTGTCAAGGATAAATAACTGCCTCCCTACTTAATACTAGTAGGATAACCCCATCCATAAATTGATAACAACTGATGAGCAGCATCGAAATGCTTGAAAGCGGTAGCAATGTCTCGCTCACTAACTCTCAGCTGACTAGACACATGGTGGCACTGGCTAGATTGTCTCCCACACTCCTCCTCTGATGCATGGTCCAAAAGAATAGACTCAAAATCACTGACCGTTGTAATACTACCATCCATACTCTATGAATCAACTCTAAAGCTCATATCGGCATACTGAGTATCAACAACTGTAGCATCACTATCTAACTCTTCCATACCGAAAGAAACTGCCGGTGAAACTAAGTCCTCAAAACTATCCACTGCATTCTCCTGGGTGTCATCTGCAATAATTGGATCCTGGGACTCTTCTACAATCTCTACCATAGCTGAGAGATCATCAACCCTTAGTGCACTAACATCTGAGCACACCTCTACACTCTGAGTGCAAGCATCGTACTCATCCTCATCTTCACTATCTCCTATCTCATAATAGTCAGGGGACATGCTGTTGCCCCGTCTAAGTGATTTGTAGTGCTCTCTCCTTAGCTTCACAAAGCGATCAAAAGGCAATAACTCCTAAAATCGAGGTGGTACTAACTCCCACTCCTCATTCGCTATCATATACCATGTGGATTTGACTTTGAATGTAGGGTATGAAATAATTTCATTCATCCTCCTCTGGGTGTCATTCAACTACTTCAAACTGTGTTCCAGCTTCTTCATATCATTGTCCCACTATTTCTGAGTATATGAAGTCATCATGATACTTTGCTGATTCAATCTACCCAAACTACCCAACAGGATGGCAAGACATAGCTCTGATGTGCCCAACAGGATGGCAGGAATTTGGCTCTGATACCACTGTGATGTCCCTTACTTAGGGCTCTTTTTTCTACAATAAAATCTCTAATCTGGATATAAACTTGCAGAATATCAATTCAAATAAACAAATTACCACACTATAATTTCTTACTTATTTGCTCAGACTATTACAATAGATCTCTGTCATGAACCTCAAAGAATATTACAATACTATTTTAAAAACCTGATCTTATGCAAATCTGGAAACAAATATGAATCTGGAAGTCTCAGCTTGCTGTGTCTAGCACACAGTTTCCAGCGTCGGTCGATATACTACTGACATCGGTCTCTGTAGGTCCTTATCTGCCGACGTCGGTCCTCAAATGGCCGATGTCGATCACTGGGGATCTCTGTCTGCCGAAGTCGGTATCTACGTGGATCTATATGGACCTATACGGACTTCGTACGGCTACCAATTTAGCACAACCTATCTGTTTGACCCCTGATTTGGAAATCTATGGTATCTAATACAATAGATCTCTCTCTGTATAATTTATTGAAACAAAACATAAACTAAATCAAGAAATACCTGGAAAGCTCTGTGATCAACTTCTGTGTGAAGTTATCTCTCAAATACCTGTAATACTATGATAACTTCTGTGTGAAGCTATCTCTCAAACCTGATACCTCTGTGATAACTTTTGGATGAAGTTATCTCTCAATTTGGCAATAGATCAGCTGATATTTCATAGCCTCTGAATCACACATAATGAAGAGTTGACATTTTCCACTGCAAATGGAATCCTGGAGCCTTGGCTCAGTCTTCTTAGGGAAAACCCTTAGCAAAATCTGTCTTCAATTCAATAATTAATTCATACATAATCAATAATGGCCTCCATGTGAAACCCTTATACCCTCAAAAGATATGCTTGCCCTAATTAGGGTTTCTTAAATTAGCATTAGGGTTTCTAATTTAAAATTAGATCAAATAATTAATATTTTATTAAATCAATCAAATATTAATATCTCCCTCAATATATGTCAGATCCTCAAACCGATCAAAGCTGGTGAATCAGGGAGTGATTCTGCACATGACCATACCAAAATAAGGCTGCTCCATTGCATGTCAAATATCCCTAAATAATAGGAGCATCAAGCAAACATGTCTAAAAGACCCTGATTGAATGTGCACTAAAACCATTCTTCAAATTGAAGTTAAGCCAATCTCCATTATGACCCTCTATCCATCCTATTAGCTTATGAAGGTCGCATAATAGGCTAATCATGAAGCCTGTCAATGTCCTCTAAAAAGGGGACATGACAATCCACCCCTCCTAAAATTGCTTATCCCCAAGCAATCTCAAAAAAATGAACCACTCGATCCTCTTGGATCCCAAATGTATTCATGATCTACACTGATGAAAATTAATGCAAACACCTGCAATATCATTAGTAGTAGAACAAAGAGGAACCCATAATCAAATTGGCTAATATAACTCAACTAATCTCTAAAATCACAAATGCCTTGGATGTGTTGATACTGTAGGCTGTGTAATTGGCAATTGCAAATTCCATCTACAAAATATGGTGTTAATCCATCCCATAATTGATCCCTCTATAATGGTGGCACAACCAACTGTACCACACTGTCAAATGTGTGAGAAGAATCAATCTGGAGACTCAACTCCACTGGTATCTCAAACTCATCAGAATCAGGTACTCCCAAATCTTGAACATGTGTGTTAGCCTCAACAACATGCTTCTCAGCAACAACTATAGGAATGTAATCACCACTAACCATCAATGTACTAACCTCTGAATCTGGGGCTGGTGAAAACCAAAAATGCTCTAACTCCATGGTCATCTCAGCCAAATGAAATTGTGACTCCTCATAAGCTAATTGCATACTCTCAAGAATCTTAGAAGTCACCTCAAGCTACTGAGTAAGCTCACTCACCTTATCTTCCTTGGCCAATAATGCATCATACGCTGTGTTGCCCCACTCTATAAGATAATCTATGTCGGTGACCAACTGCATATAGTCCTATCTCAGAATCTGGATAGCCTCCCATAAAGAGTGGATCTCTATCAAGGATAAATAACTGCCTCCCTGCTCGATACTAGTAGGATAACCCCATCCATAAACTGCTAACAACTGATGAGCAGCATCGAAATGCTTGCAAGCGGTAGCAATGTCTCGCTCACTAACTCTCAGCTGACTAGACACATGGTGGCACTGGCTAGATTGTCTCCCACACTCCTCCTATGATGCATGGTCCAAAATAATAGACTCAGAATCATTAACCACTGTAATACTACCATCCACACTCTGTGAATCAACTCCAAAGCTCATATCAACATACTAAGTATCAACAACTGTAGCGTCACTGTCTAACTCTTCCATACCGAAAGAAACTGCCGGTGAAACTAAGTCCTCAAAATTGTCCACTGCATTCTCCTGGGTGTCATCTAAAATAATCAGATCCTGGGACTCTTCTACAATCTCTACCATAGCTGAGAGATCATCAACCCTTAGTGCACTAACATCTAAGCACACCTCTACACTCTGAGTGCAAGCATCGTACTCATCCTCATCTTCACTATCTCCTATCTCATAATAGTCAGGGGACATGCTATTGCCCTGTCTAAGTGATCTGTAGTGCTCTCTCCTTAGCTTCACAAAGTGATCAAAAGGCAATAACTCCTGAACTCGAGGTGGTACTAACTCCCACTCCTCATTCACTATCATATACCGTGTAGATTTGACTTTGAATGTAGGGTATGAAAGAATTTCATTCATCCTCCTCTGGGTGTCATTCAACTACTTCAAACTGTGTTCTAGCTTCTTCATATCATTGTCCCATTGTTTCTGAGTATATGAAGTCATCATGATACTTTGCTGATTTGATTTACCCAAACTACCCAACAGGATGGCAAGAATTTGGCTCTGATACCACTGTGATGTCCCTTACTTAGGGGCTCTTTTTTCTATAATAAAAGCTCTTATCTAGATATAAACTTGCAAAATATCAATTCAAACAAACAAATTACCACACTATAATTTCTTATTTATTTGCTCAGACTATTACAATAGATCTCTGTCATGCACCTCAAAGAATATTACAATACTATTTTAAAACCCTGATCTTGTGCAAATCTGGAAACAAATATGAATCTGGAAGTCTCTGCCTGCTATGTCGAACACACAGTCACCAGCATCCGTCGATATATTACCGACGTCGGTCTCTGTAGGTCCTTATCCACCGACGTCGGTCTTCAAACGGCCGATGTCAGTCACTGGGGATCTATGTCTGCCGAAGTCAGTATCTACGTGGATCTGTACAGACCTGTATGGACTTCATACGGCTGCCAATTTAGCACAACCTATCTGTTTGACCCCTGATCTAGAAATCTATGGTATCTAATACAATAGATCTATCTCTGTATAATTTATTGAAAAAAAACATAAACTAAATCAAGAAATACCTGGAAAGCTCTGTGATCAACTTCTGTGTGAAGTTATCTCTCAAATACCTGTAATACTATGATAACTTCTGGGTGAAGCTATCTCTCAAACCTAAAACCTCTGTGATAACTTCTAGATGAAGCTATCTCTCAATTTGGCAATAGATCAGTTGATATTTCATAGCCTCTGAATCGCACACAATGAAGAGTTGACATTCTCCACTGCAAATAGAATCCTGGAGCCTTGGCTCAGTCTTCTCAGGGAAAACCCTTAGCAAAATCTATCTTCAATTCAATAATTAATTCATACATAATCAATAATGGCCTCCATGTGAAACCCTTATACCCTCAAAATATATGCTTGCCCTAATTAGGGTTTCTTAAATTAGCATTAGGGTTTCTAATTTAGAATTAGACCAAATAATTAATATTTGATTAAATCAATCAAATATTAATATCTCCCTCAATATACGTCAGATCCTCGAACAGATCGAAGCTGGTGAATTGGGGAGTGATTCTGCACATGACCATACCAAAATAAGGGTGCTCTGTTGCATGTCAAATATCCCTAAATAATAGGAGCATCAAGCAAACATGTCTGAAAGACCCCGAATGAACGCCCACTGAAACCATTCTGCAAATTGAAGTTAAGCCAATCTCCATTATGACCCTCTATCCATCCTATTAGCCTATGAAGGTCGCATAATAGGCTAATCATGAAGTCTATCAATGTCCTCTAAAAATGGGACATGACAATTTACACACAATTAGACCTTAAAATTAATATTAATAGATGTGTCATGGATTCCTTTACTAATTATCTTTTTACACTATGAGCAAATTTTGCATAAATCGAAAGATATGGCCAAAATACAAAGTACTAGTTTTTCCTATGTTGAATTCAAATTTTCAAATATAAATGGTCATAGTTAAACCTTGAACACCATGATATCATATTGATTCCTTATTTCTTAGATTAAACAAGCACCATTGATATTACTGTATAAATCTCAACCTTTAAAACATAGTGCACCAATGCCAAACATTTAACCTTGAACATGTTGACCTCATCTTGTGCACTTTGGAAACTTCGAATCAAAATTATCCATCAATATTATGTACATAGCTTAGTCTTTAAAAATTCTAACAAAATTTCAGTTTGACCACTGGAATTTAAAGTGCACCATTTATCTCTATCTGTATGATCACCCACTCATTTTTGATCCTTCGTATAAGCTCAATCTTTATCTCTACATAATGTTAAACATTGAACACTTGGCACCATCTCACTACTTCTTGACATCTTGGAGAAATTTACTCCATATATTATTTTCAAACATGTGAAAAATTGACTATGGGAACCATTAAAATTTATCTATGAAGCCAAATTTGAACCTCAATAACTTTTACCTCACTCACACATATGTTCTCAAATTTAGACCATATGATCTCTTCACATTGAATAATCCAACCATATTCCAAATTGATCTTCAAACCATCACATGTGAGTAATAATGCCATTAATTTTCTCACTTGGATTTTTGTACCGCAGATCCAATAATGTCAATAATTACTTGAGAGACTAACTTTACACATGCATATCTTTTGATGCGCTTCGGTGCATGATCTAAAATTTAGTGAAAAAAAAGTAGGGTCAAAACTAGAAAAACCCATATGATCATATTATTTTTAAATATACTCACATTTGAGATATTCCATCACCAAACTACTTACTCAGCTCTTTCTTACCTCATGCAATTTTGGCTAAGTATGGGAAAACAATGTCAAACTACTTAAGAGCCCAACTTTACACCCAAATATATTTGATTGCATTTAGGTGCATGACTTAATATTTATCACATAGAAAATAGGGAATAATGTGATCACAACCATATGAAAAACTCCTCCTAACTCATCCATATGTGGCAATGGTGATGTCATCAAACTACCTACTCAAATTTTTTGCCTTTGGACCCAAAGTGTCTAGATGAAAAATTATGGACTACCAAATGAATTTCACTAATGCAAAGAATAAATCAAAGCTTAAAAAACATTTTATTGACCTTTTTCACATGTTTAATACTCCATACTCATCATTTAACATCTCTAATCATGTCAAAACTAAAGATCAACCCAGTAAACTTCAAGCATACTAGGACAAACACATTGCACACTTTGTCATTTTCACTTAAGATATCAAGACACTTCATCCACTCACCAAGAAACCTTCATGAAATCACCATGACATTATTAAAAAATCTCCAACAATATCCCCCCTTTTAATTGATGTAAACAACCATCATATAACAACATATAAGTCACCTTTCTTCTATCTCTTCTACCATTCTCATAATAGGAACTTTTCCCCCTTTGACACAATGACAAAGTGGGTAAAATCTAATCTTGAGGACCTAAAAATACCATAAACAAGAGAGTACCATCTTATAAATATGATACAAACTTCTCCTTACCTTAAGCCTACCTCTTCTTATCTTGATAACAACCTCTTACTTCATGCCAACACTTTCTTCAACCAAGTACTGAAATTAATGATGATAAAACACACAAAAAGTACTAAAATATGATGACCCATCACACACTTATATACTAATATTTTATATTCCACACCTTTGGTAACCCATACATCCTACAACCCATTTTTAGGCCTCTTTTCCCTTAAGCACAAACTAGGAAACCTAAGATCAAACAAAAATCAACAATTTGACTTCAACATACCTTCAGATCACAAAAACACCTCAAGCATATCACAAATAATTTAATAGACCTTTTTGATCACCAAACTCTTCTTGACATTAAATCAATCTCATTAATCCATCTGGAACCACCCATTTTAACATTGTACTACATCTCCTTCACAAACCTCTAGAGAAAATACATGAAATTATTGCTCTACCTTAACTAATGCCCTTATAAGACCAAAATATAGATTAGAATTAAGATTTTGAGCACACAAAATTGCTTACCCATAATAAATATGTATCCTAAGAATCATAGGTAGAGACACCCTATTTCACAATGTCTTAGAACAATGTGAAACCAAGAGTTACCCACAACTCCTCATATTCCTCCTCCTACTTGGTCATCTGATGCTTATAGTTTTTCTTCTTCTTCTTAGGCATAAGAGAAGTAACATGCTCATCCACTACAACATTCTCCTTATTTTCTATAATTAAATTGATAATACATGGAGACAACATAGATTCATGACATACCTTTTCATCTATATAATCTTCCTTTTAGATTGTAACCTCATCACTAAGTACTATCAATTGATGTTATTTGTATGAATCTTGCTAAAAAAAAAAAATGTTCACCTAGATCCGTACTCACTTCATAACTAGCCTCAACCAACACCTTGGTCTTCTCCTTGAGCTTGATCTCTTAATTCTCAACATGAGCAGATAATGAGAGTTATTGTCACTCTTCAAATTATATAGCATTATCCACCATAGAAAAAAAAATACATTGACCTTCATACTCATCATGGCTCATACTTACCACCTTTGGCTTCCATGAGTTAACTTGCCTTCTTCCTTACACTTGAGGATCCTGATTGAATCTATTCTAACATAATGGCCTTTTATTATAGAATCTAGCAACATGACCTCTTTGTTCATAGTTGTAGAAAACCATACTCAATGGAAACTTAACTTATCTTACTTTTTTCAAATAAAAAATATCAATTTTCCCAATGTCATGACAACTAGAACAAACTACCCTTTTTGAAGAAGATTTATCTTGCCTTTCTTATTTGGACAATGCTTAGCAAAGTATCCTTCATTATGACAATTGAATCACTTAAACTTTATCACACATTTTATGGATTACCCCCATCATATTCCCATGTAAACTCATTATTAATAGGTCTTCTACATTATCTATCTCTATGCCCAAATTGATTACAAGTATAAAATTAACCATTGAAATTTGCATACCTCATGGAATTTGGTTGTCTAATCTAGTTTATCTTCATTCTACCAACACCTTCATTCCTTGTCTAAATAGTTGTTTTCAAATTCATATTGTTTTTTTTCACATTATTCTTCATCTTTTCTTGAGTTGCATTCTCTGGTTCTTCTTTATATCCAAGACCAATTTTATGACTTGCATGATTTTGATTATTTAGAATATTGTCTAGATTACTTGAGCTCTTTTCAAATATCACAAATGACTTCACCTTAGTATATGTCTTATCTAAATTATATTTCAAATACTCATTTTTAATTACATACCTTGAACATTCATCTTCTTTAGCTTTCAGGATTGTAGACATGACTTCCAATTGACAACTAAGATGCTTGACTATATCTTCATGCTTCTTGGTGTATTAATTTATTATTTCCTCATACACAATAAATTATTCCTCATATTATTTTATTTTAGATGTCATCTTATTATTAATATTCTTCTCAATCTTTAGTTCTTCAAGAGTATTCATTAAATCAGTCTCATAGTCCACCTCATCTTCATCATCATTTAAATCAATCCAAGTAGACTCCTTTTGATGTTATTAACTACCTTTATCAACTATGAATAGGTATTCATATTTAGTAGGACCATCATATTCATGATCATATTTTGAGTCATTGACTTCATTCTCATCTTATGAGTTGCAATCTTATTTGGTGTATATACTATTCTTGTCCTTGAAATACTTTTTCTTGTGTCAAACCTTTTGAATCCCTTTTTTATTTTATCAAACCTGAACTATCTCTTTCCATCATCATGACCTTGATTATGCTCTTCATCACCATCCTTATTATAATTATGAGGTAAATTATTAGCAAAATGTCCTATCTCACCACAATTGAAGCATTTGAGGGGTAACTTACCTTTATACTTGCCTAAACCTATTCTCAATTTCCTTGAAATCAAAGCAGTTAGTTTATCCTCATCTATATCATAAATTTCATCCTCTTTGGGTTTCTTACCTTTGAAATTCTTCTTTGGCTTCATATCTATCTTGAATTCTACTTCTTTGTTTGGTGGTATATCATCATTCCTCCTCATCGTATAGGCAGTAAGGGTGCCATGTAATTGATCCATCTTCAACTGAGTAAGATCACAACTTTCTTCTATATCATAAATTTTTGGATCAAAATTAAGGGATAGAGACCTTAATAACTTTTGAACAATAGTATCCTCTTTAAGGTTCTCTTTAATACCTCTGATGATGTTCATAATCTCATCAAATATCTACAAAAAGGATGTCAAAAAATCTTCTTCCTTCATCTTGAGACTTTCAAATTGCCATCTATGAGTCTACAACTTAGAAAGCTTGACCTTTGAATATCCTTCATAAATGATCTACATTTTACCCATATCTTTTTAGTATATTGAAAATATATTACCTTGGTGAAATCAGTCTCTATAAGACCATAAGTGATGGCATTCATTACCTTAGAATAATTCTTAAACAACTTCTTATCTATAGAACTAAATGGAGGAGTAGTAGGAACAACATAACCATCCACAATAGATTGCCATACATCAAACCCTAGGGACATAATATATGTACTCATCCTTGCACTCCAAAATGCATAATTAGATCCATCTAATACCATTTGTTAGATGTACAACCACTGAGGGGGGGGTTGAATTAGTGAGCCCATATATTTCAATCTCAATTACAACCCTTTCAAACTATTTAAAAAATCAATATATACATAGATACATACACACACACACACACACACACACACACACACACACACACACACACACACACACACACACACACACACACACACACACACACACACACAAACACACACACACACACACACACACACACACACACACACACACACACACACACACACACACACACACACACACACACACACACATATATATATATATCAACTTGATCAAGCAATATTAATAAGATATCTCATTCATTTAATGAATACACAAGATCAAACACATAACACATAGTTCCTGTGGGAAATCCTCATGGGGAATAAAAACCACTCTCAAGCCTATAACACATAGACTAATTATCTTATAATAAATTAAAAATAAGAAACTGGTCGACTCCTTTAGACCAACAAACCTTGATCATGTCATCTTGACCAAAGGCCTTTAGTGAAACACCTATTTCACAAGGAGAAACTACCCCTAAGGAAGATAATATTCATTAGACCCTCCTTTGATGTGAACACCTCAACCTTAGAAATAATGTCTTCAAAACTTTATGATTGATCTCTATCTCATAAAGGTCTCTCACGTAGGCATGTCATAATCTCTCTCTCCTTCTTTAGTTAAACTATCCTCATATGCACACTCAAACCTCTTCACATATCCTCAAACTATAAGATCACTATTTTTACATTATAAATATTACCTATAGGTCATACACATAATCCTAAAACTAATTTACTAATTAACTCATCAACTAGGATCTCTACATCTCCTTCACTCCATAACTCTCACATATACCTTGCACTCATCTCACACACAAGTCTTCTCACACATATTCTCACAAGTCTATAAACCAACACATTTGGTTTCAATATATATAGATCACTCATGAATTATAAATTCCCCAATCTTCCCTTGTTATCCATAATATATGTCTTCACCCTTAAGGCATCTCACATGGGTCACACTTAAGTAAAATCCTCTTTCAAATAGGCCTAAGTCAGTTTTAGGTCCTATGGAGACTCATTCAACTCTTTGACACTTCTTCAAGAAAACTAAGAAAAATAGAAACACTTTATAAATGCATGGACCCATTATAAATGATTCATAGGTCCTCCTTAAGTTCCAACAACCAACACAATACCCTTATGCTAAAGCATAAATTACTCAAACAATATTTTGTGCACATAGTCATCATTAACAAACACACAATCAGATTTTAATCCTTTGTTCATACTGCATACAATTGGTTAATACTTAATAATTCACATAGATCATTCTCTTAGAGCCTAAAACACTACCAAATAGTTAATTCATCATGCAATATCGAAACATCATCAGAACGAGCTCAAATACCCTTTTTAGGTTACTTGTAAAACTTGTATGACCAAATAGTCAACTTTAAACCTCAATATATTTGACTTTTATACAAAATTAGACCTTTAAATTCATATTTATATATGTTTTTTGGATTCCTCTATGAATTCACTTTTTACACCATGAGCAAATTCTACATAGATCAAAAGTTATGTCCAAAATATAAGGCACTAGTTTTTACTTTGTTAAATTAAAATATTCAAATGCAAATAGTCACAATTAAACCTCGAACACCATGCTATCACCCTAAGTCATTTCTACTCAAATTGAACATGCACCATCAATCTTATTGTATGAAGTTCCACCTTTAGCACATAGTTTACCAATGTCAAACATTAAACCTTGAACATGTTGACCTCATCTCATGCACTTTGAAAACTTTTACTCAATGCACTCCATCAATATTTTGTACATATCTTGGTCTTTAACAATTCTAAACAAATACCATTTTTACATCTTGACTTTAAATCCCACCATTAATCTCTATCTATATGATCACTTACTCACTGTTGATCCTTATAAGAATCTTGATATTTATCTCTATATAACATTAAAAATTAAACACTTGGCATCATATCCCTACTTCCTAACATCTTGGATAAATGTGATCCATCGATGATGTTTGAACTTTACCTTGTAAAAAATTTACTATGGGAATCATTGCAATCTATCTAAGAAGCCAACTTTGAACCTTAATAATGTTTACCTCTCTCACTCACATGTTCTAAAATTTAGACCATATGATCTCCTCACATAAGATAATCTAATAATGTGTCAAACTACTCATAAAACCTTCACATGTGTGAGATATAATGCCATTAATCTACTTAAAATTTTTTGCCATAGAGCTAACAATTTTAAGAATTACCTAGAAGGCCAACTTTACACATGCACATATTTTAACGTTCTTTGTTACATGATCTAAAATTTAGTGAAAATAAATTAGGCTCAAAAATAAACAAACCTATATGATCATATTATTATAAAACACCCACACATGTGATATATAACATCATCAAACTACTTACTCAGCTCTTTCTTGCCTCATGTAAATTTGGCTAAGTATGGGTAAACAATGTCAAACTACCTGAGATCCCAACTTTGCACCCACATAGATTTGATTATGTTTAGGAACATGACATAAGGTTTAGTGCATAATAAATAAAAAATAATTTGATAAAAAATATATGACCAATTCCCCCTAACTCATCCATATGTGGTAATGATGATATCATTAAACTGCCTACCCAGACTTTCCAACTTTGGACCCAAAGTGTCTAGATGAAAAACTATAGACTACCAGATGAATTTCACTTATGAACACAAGAAATCAAAGCTTATAAAAAATATTAGGGAAATTTTTCACATGCTAAATACTCCATACTCATCCCTAAACATATCTAATCATTCCAAAATCGAAGATCAACCAAGCATACTTCAAGCATACTAGGACAAGAACATTGCACACTTTGTCATTGTCACTAAGGCTATCAAGGCACTTCATGCACTCACCAAGACACCTTCATGAAATCATTGAAAACACTCTAATATGCTTACTTAAACTATTTTTAGATTTTGGTTTCCATTTTATTTAATTTAATGATTTGATCTAGTCAATTATTTATTTAATTCATTATGTAAATCTATCCTTGATGTTATTTATTGGCTAATGAATCATCCAAGCACTCATTGGTGATTATATGATTTGTTTATTTTATATTTTAATCTATAACTTCTTAAATCATAAAATATTTATATTGATGATCTATATTCATTATAATCATTTTCTACTAGACAAAAATAACCCTTTCACTGAGTTGAACCATATTTTGTGGTTCTAAGTATGCCATTTTGAAAACTTATAGATTAGTATCTACCATAAATTTTGTTCCATAAGCATCACACTAATTTAAAAAGGATATTTTTAATTATGCAAGGTCCTTTTAATTTCTTAGCATTAATTTGGTGATCATGTGGGTTGTGACTACTATTAAATTTATTTCTTGGTTGTCAATTGTGGTGAGTCGAGTCAATGGTTTAGAATACTTGTTGAGATATTAACCTCATTGCTTACTCTATTTTTGAATCTAATGTCCATTTTATGGATGGGGTGGTTCGGGCTGCTATATGTTGGGCTCATATCACTGGACACGTGGATTTGGATTCATTTTGATTATGTGTTCCTTGTTATCCCCAAAAAATGTCACTCATTTTTGGGACAACCTACGGACTATTTTGGCCCTGTACAGACCAAAATTTCTCTCTTCCCTTCTCAAAAATTGTTCTAAGCTTTCATATTCCTCATTTTTCAAGCTTTCTCAGTAAAGAGATTAATGGGTCAATAGGTTAAAAGGCTTCTATAGGTGAGTTAAATCAAAATAACAAGTTTTTAACACTTAGTCATTTCAAGGATTGGTTCAGCATGTCGGTTCAATCAAAAGATTTCAATTGGCAAATTATAAAGAATAAAGGCTTGAACCATTGAACTTTGAACCACTTTGGTTCAATGGGTTCAATGACCAATTGGTTCAATGCACTTGGTGCAAAAGATTAAAAAGACTTAGCCAAATAACAAAGAATGAATCAATTGAACCACGGAACCGTTGAACCAAAGTTGGTTTAATCGGTAGGTTCAAGGGGCTACCCCAAAGCCAAAGGAACAAGTGCCTTTGCGGAGGGTAGTGAGAAAAAGTGGACAAAAGTTAGAAATACCTTGGGAAAATATCTATGTAAAAGAGACAAAAAGAATTCTTTTAGGAAGATTTTTCTCAAAAAATGTTTAAGGCAAAATTCCTTCAAACTTTTTGTTTGAAGGAATTCACTTGGAGAGAAAGTCTGAAGAAATGGAAAAGAACAAATGGCTAAGTAACAAAAACTTTCTTTTAGATATTTTGTCTGAAGAAATTCTTTTAGGCTTTTTGCCCAATGGGAAAAGCTCGAAAAACAAAAGCCCGCCGAAGAAGTAAGAACCCGCCTAGGAAGTTGAATCCCGAAGTCCACCCAAAAAATCCCAAAGGATAGGTACCCTTGCGGGGGGCACTTGACAATAGAGAAAGGACCATTTTAAAAGCTTGAAGGGACACCTTCCCTTTGAGACATTCGAAAGGTTGAACAAAGATGTAGAAAGGAACCTTCACAGACTTAGAAAAAAAAGGGCTTCAAAGGATGAACTGAATGAACTGATCAAACCATTGAACCATCAAACCAAAAGGTTCAACAAGTTCACAAGTTCAAAGGTTCAACCAAAGCTTAGAAAGATAAAGGAAGTAATGATTGAGTGAGACATAGAATGAACCAATGAATCGATTGAACCTTGAACCAAAAGAGTTCAAAGTTTAATGGTTCATAGGTTCAAAGGTTCAAAGGCGGCCTCAGTCAAGGAAAAAGTAGCAAACAGGTGGTTCAACAGATGGTTCAACCAAGGAGTGAAGAATCAATTAAACCAAGAAGCAATAGAACAAAAGAGATAGAATGAACTAATGAACCAATGTACTTTCATTAGGTTTATGGGTTTAAGGTTCAACATGGTTCAAGCAACTGGCGACCATTGACGGTTCTGTGGACGTCAAATTTAAAGGGATATCCATGGAAATTCAAATAAAGTGTAGAATTTAAAGGAAGAATCAAGTGACTAACTAAAAAGAGAGCCTAAAGACTCAAATTGATATAGGGAAGAGAAAATCAATGCAAAAGACCAAAAATATCTTCAAAAGAGTTATTTCCAATAGGTGAAATAGTGGATCAAGTAGACTTCTAAGCGCACCAAACCAAGGACATGGCATATTTTTCGTCCATGAAGTAAAGACAAATTGGACAGCTATGCAGACATCAAGAAAAGGACTAGACGGTCCATACCAAAGAAGAGACATATTAGATGAAGGGACATGCCATAGTTATGGCAGTGCACTATTCTCAGCATGGTCCCTCTAGACATAACTGAAGTTGCATTGAAGACATTGACTGTAGCATGGGCCATCCCATGGAAAAAATTGCCAATCCTTGCATAGTTTCTATAAGATTGTAATTTCTCTCATTAGTAGAGGAGACTTTTCACTTTTACAGGAGTGAAACTCTACCCAGTTGAAAGAAGAATATTGAGACTTTGAACTCAGATTGTAATTTCGTTTCATTTTATCTGAATGAGAAAGTAAGTTATTTGCAGACTTTGTGCTATTTTGGCTTGTATCATTTTAGGATATTATTCTTATGCCTATCTTCTGAATGTGTTCTTTTTTATTTAATTTGACAAGCAGAATTAGTGAAAGTAATAAGGGAGGTGTCCTAAAAACAACTGTGGGGAGACTTTTTGCTTTCTCAATTGTTTTTAGTGTGTCTTTTTCTTTTCTTTCTCTGTTGAGGATTCTGGGATGACTTTATGCCACCATTATCCTTTGTGTTATACTCTTTGGGTAGTTGAGGTGGAATCTTTGTGTTTTGTTTCATCCTACTGGTTACTGTGCCCTTTTGTCACCAGTTACTTTTACTACTTGAAAGAAAATCCTATTGTTCCTTGCAAGAACACTTTTGAAAGAAGAGAAGTGCCTTCAGTGTTTCCAATAGGATTTTTCTCCTTTGTGTTTTAACATCATCTCTAAAAGAAGAGAGATGGGTAATGTATTCTACCCCTGAGTGTTGTTTTTTGATTATTTATATATAGTATATAGCGCTGCATATTTAATAGGGAACCTCCCCTTAATGAGAGGAGAGATTTGTCCCCATTAGATTTGGTAAACCTACAACTTTGGATGACCAATCTCCCTATGTTATGGTGATAAGAACTATTTTGCTCACCAGTTAGCTGGTCGACAAAATTTTCACCCAATATTTTTAAGTGACTCCACTAGGGAAGAGCGCATAGTTTGAAGTCTCAAACTTCAAGATGAAGCAGATCCTACTTTTTTTCCATTTTTGTTTTACAATATAACAACTCCACATTATACCAAAATCTAGAAACCCCAAGGTTTTATTGTTCCTAATTTTGATTTGGTGTAATAGAGTAATTTTGAGTTGTTTCCTCCACAACCTCACCTTTGATGAACTAGGAGTCTTCCACCTAGCCCTACTAGGCCACAAACACAATGCAAAACTTCTTTTTCTACTGCTAGCTGAGCTTTGCCTATCCACACTCCACCTATATTAGTGATCCCACTTTTACATTATCAAATCATGGATCAAGGCCCCTGGGGTAACTCATTTGATCCAATGAATTTAACTCCACCTCTGCATGAGCTCCCATGCAATTCAAGGAAGAATTTCCCTAAGTTTTTTGGTGATGGGAAATTTCACCCTAATGAACATATTGTTTATTTTAGCATATCCTATGGCATGATAGTGGTGGAATTTTAAGACATACCGGTTAGGCTATTTGTGGAGACACTACAAGGCACTATTACAGACTAGTTCTACCACCTGTAGGCTGGATTAGTGACTGACTGGGATACACTTAAAGATAAATTTGAAACCAGATTCAAGCCTATAGAAGATGTGCATGCCTTACTAGCCCATCTCAAATAGATGAAGAAGGAGCCCCATGAACCTATGAGGGACTTCATTGCCATGTTTGACAAATAGAGGCATAGGATTCCCATGGTCACCTAGCCAACACCTCAGAATCTCAAGTGTTTCTTCATCAACTCATAGCTACCTAAAGTGAGTTTCTTGCTGAGATAGGATAGACACATAGACCTTGCTATTGCTCAGGACTTGGCTACTGAGGTAGAAGATGACCTTATCTTGGTAGGAAAGATAATGAGAGACCCTAATAAAGGTAAATCCTCTTCATCTTCTGAATACTCACCTACAATCACCATTGACCCAATGGTACAAAAGCTAGAAAATGAAATGCTAGCTCTCATTAAGAAAATGGTGCAAGGGATGTCATCTACTCCTACATATAGAGATATGCCTAGGAGGACATTTCAGAATTAGGTGTACCAAGGCAATGCTGCTAGGAATCAAGGACAACAAAATCACCTTCCTCCTCCACAGAGGAACTTTGCCCTTGAAGCACCTCCAAACAACTCAGTAGTTGGATATCTTGAAGCTAAATCAGATTTATCATTCCAGCTTGAGTTGAATCCTAAAGATGACGCTAATCTCTTCATTGAGGATGAAGAAGAATTAGCTAGCAACTCCCATACTTGTTTCTTGAACTATCAAGATGAACCTAGAAGTGAAGGCAATGCAACTAAGGGGTCATATGTTATATTCACCTGATCTAAGAATCAATCAACTCACCAAGATGATAAGGAGAAATTAGAGGAGTGACCTCAACCAGTAGTTTCAATTACTAAGAAGGGATCCACTCTTCCTTTCTAGTCAAAGGACTCAGTGGTTGCGAGAAAGGTAAGTACCCCAAATGCCCCTACACCTTCTACTTCAAATTCACAGTCCAGTCCTCCCCCTTTAAAAAATCTAAAGGATGAACTCTCATCCTCTGTTCCTAGATCATTCTAGACATTTGATATCTTTGACCATATAAAGAAAACCAAAATTCAAATGTCTAAATTTGAATTTCTAAAGTCCCATCCTGAGCAATTAGATAGACTGGTTTAATATGTTAAAAACTAAAATGTCCCTGTTGAACAAGCAATTCCCAAAGTGACACATGATCTCCCCAGGAATGCACCCACTAGGAACAACCTTGTCATTGCTCCCCCTAATACTCCTAGTAGGACTAAACCTTTTTATGTCTCATTGTTGATAAATGGACATCATTTGGATAATTGCATCATTGATTCTGGAGCTTCAGATAATGTCATGCCTGCTAAAGTGGCTCACATTGACCAAGACTATTGGTAGATGTTTCTCCATGGAGAAAAAGCAAGTACCTTTGCTAAGACAAATTAAAGATGCCAAATTTGAGTTTGTAGCATTCCTAGACAAAAGAATCAAGATGACTATCTTGGTAGCTGACATCTTAGCATCATATGGCATCCTTCTTGGGCAGAATTTATGTCGAGATGTTGGTGGTGAATTGAGCATAAATGTATCAGAGGTGAGGATTCTAGTCAAAGGTGTTATGAAGAGGTTTCTCCTTGAGAAGGAAGTGAAATATGTGGTTACCCAGACCTCAACACCTAAAGCTCAAATTATCTTTGAGTCTTCAGGAATGGGTAACTACTTTGTGACCACAGATGGAGTTCATGAGACATATGATGAAGCTCCTACAAGTGACAGCCTAGAAATGCATTCAGCTAGAATAGCAGAGGAAATGGCTAAGCATAAGCCAAGTGTGAAAGTATCTCCACCTCTGAATGAAGAAGAATCCAAAAGAAAATCAATATCAAATGAGGTATGGATTATTGAATTTGATGGCAGCTGCTCCTCCACTAGTTCAGGAGTTGGGGTTGTGTTAATATCTCCTCAAGGAGATATTTTTCCCTCATCTTATAAATTGAAATTTAGAAACATGAATAACACAGATGAATATGAGTCTCTATTGGTTGGATTGAGAGCTACTCAAGACAAAGGCATCAAGCTCCTTCATGCTAAAGGAGATGTCGAACTAGTGGTTTGTCAAGTGAGGAACTTGTATCAAACCAAGAATGAAAGATGGCGTCATTACCATAATCTAGTCTAGGACCAGCTTGAAGACTTTGATGCTTTTAACATCTCTATAGTTCTGAGAGAATTCAATGATCGGGCAAATGCACTAGCTATTTTAGCTACTCTCTTAGTTCCCCACCTAGATTTCAAAGGATACAAGTACATGATTAAGCTAGTCTTTCAGGCAAGTGTACTTGATAATGCTAGTCATTGGTAGGTATTTAATAATGACAACCAAATCATTGCCTTCTTGGAGTAAAAAGATAAATTTAAACAACTGCATTTTGAAGGTAGTGAACCTCAGAAGTGTGAATTAGCTCTTGAATCAAATGCAGACATAGGTGAGGAGTTCTTGCAACTCAAAGGGAATAAGATTCCCAAAGGCCTAGTTTCCCTTGAGAAGCTATTTGATAAGCATGATAGATTCATTGAATAATAGCTAATGGATTCAAGCTCATCCCAGGAGTTTGATCAAGTAAATCTGGGAACCAAGGAAGACCCTAAGATGGTGAACATTGGGAAATGTTGTACTCCTGAGGAGAGGTTCAAGTTCAAAAAGTTACTCAACCAGTACATGGATGTCTTAGCATATCCCTATGATGACCTGAAGTCACTCAGGCCTGATGAAATTTGACATGACATTCCTCTCAAGGCTGATTCAACACCTTACAGGCGAAATTCTAGGCATTATAATCCAAAAATATTAGGTACTATTCTATTTGAAATACAAAAAATGCTAAATGCTAGGATAATCTTCCCGATCCATCATTCCACATGGATTGCCAATATAGTGCCTATAAGAAAGAAGAATGGTGAAATTCACCTTTGTGTGGATTTTAGAAATTTGAATCAGGCATCCTTGAAGGATAATTATCCTTTGCCAATCATGGATCAAGTGCTGTAGACAGTGACAGGCTTGGAGATGTTATCAATGTTAGATGGATTCTCAATATATAATCAGGTCAAAGTTGGTGAAGCAGACTAGCATAAGACCACTTTCACCACACCTTGGGGCACATTTACATATAAAAGGATGTCTTTTGGCTTGATAAATGCTGGCACCACCTTCCAAAGAGTAATGGACCTTGCCTTTAAGGATGAGATGGGTAAGTTCATTATAGTTTATCTTAATGACTTGACTGTCTTCTCTAAGCATCACCCAGATCATGTGCACCATTTGCAACAAGTGTTAGAGTGCTACCGCCAGAATGGCATTTCCTTAAACCCTAAGAAGTCAATTTTTTGAGTAATAGAGGGGAAATTTATTAGACACATTATGTCCAAAAGAGGCATAAATATTGACTTAGATAGAGTCAAGTCTATCCAAGAGCTTACCTTGCCCACTAGTAAGACTATTATTCACTCTTTCTTTAGAAAGGTGAATTTATTACGGAGGTTCATCCCTGAGTTTGCTGAGAAGACTAAGCACATTGTAAACATGATGATGAGAAAAGCCACCTTTAGCTAGACTGAAGAAGGTAAGTCAGCATTTGAGGATATCAAGACTACCATTGCACATTCTCCAATTCTGGCTTGTCCAGACTATAGCAAAGAGTTCACCATTTACAGCTATGCTTCAGAACATACGCTTTCAGTAATTCTGGTTCAATAGAATAAATAAGGTATGGCATCCCCCATTTCCTTCATGAGCTATCCTCTCAAATCTCATGAGCTAAAGTACTCAAACATGGATAAGAATGCTTATGCAGTGGTGAAGGTGGTGAAGCATTTACGCTTCTACATCTTGAATACACACACAATTACATTGGTTCCTGATACCATGGTCAAATCCATACTGACTCAACAGGAGTTTGGCATGAAAAGAGGCAATTGGGTTACAAAGATCCAGGATTTTGATCTGATCATCAAGCCAACAAAGCTAGTGCATGTAAAGGGGTTATGCCAACTAATTGATGATAACAAGCCAAGAGGAATAGAGCATGAAGAACCAGAAGTGGATGACACACCAACAGTCCTCTTTGTCTCCACCACGAATGAGTGGTATTTAGGTATTACTCATTTCCTTATTTATGGTGAGTGTCTTGTTTACCTATCTTATAAAGAAAGGAGAACCATCAAGCTGAAAGCTACTAATTTTGTCCTTTGAGACAATGGCCTATACAAGAGGAGCCTTGATGGAACATTCCTTCACTATGTGGACAAGGAGCAACAAAGCCAACTTTTGAAGTCCTTCCACAATTCAGCCTATGGAGGACATTTTTTTGCCCCTATGACTACCCATAAGATCCTATGAGCCAAGTAATATTGGCCAACTCTCTTTCAAGATGCATATAAGTGGGTTAGGGGATGTGAACTGTGCTAGTAGTTTGTTGGAAGGCCCAAGTTAGCTGCCCTACCCCTCGAACTAGTGATCATAAAGGAGCCATTCCAACAATGGGGAATAGATTTTATTACAGTTGTAAACCCATCAACAAGTGTTGGACATGACTATGTCCTCATGGCAACAGACTACTTCACCAAATGGGTGGAAGTAGTTCCAACCAAACATGCTACTTCACAAGTAGTATGCAATTTCCTCAAAGAGAACATCATTTCTAGGTTTGGGGTCCCAACCAAAATTGTCATTGATAATGCAACTTGTTTCACTTCCTAGGAGATTACTCAATTTTGTTTTCACTACACAATCACACTCTCCCACTCTTCTGATTACTTTCCACAAGGGAATGGACAGGATGAATCAAGCAATAAGAACCTGATGACTATCATCAAGAAGATGGTGGGTGACAACCAAAGGAGTTGGCATAAGGCATTGGTTGATGATCTATGGGAAGATAGAATTAAACCAAAGAGAGCAATCGGTATGTTGCCTTTCCAACTTATTTATGGAGTCAATGCTAAAATACCAATTTCCTTGGAGTTACTAGCACTAAAATTGGCTAAAGTAATTGAAAATCAAATGTATGAAAGTGCCTTGGATAAGAGGATCATGTGCTTGACTAAGCTGGAAGAGTAGAGAAATGTAGTGGTGGATAAAATTGCCACCTATCAAGTTTTGGTGAAGAAGCTCTTTGACGAGAAAGCAAAGAATCATGATTTCTATATTGGAGATCAAGTCCTGCTGTGGGACAAGAGAAGAGAACCAAAGGGGATCCATAGAAAGTTTGATTCCCTATGGAGAAGCCCTTTTACCATTCATCAGCTCAATGGTAAAAATAGTTTCCTATTGAAGTATCAAGATGGCACTCTCTTTTCTCTACCTCACAATGGGAAACATTTGAAGCACTTCAACTCTTGAAGTATCAGATGAGTTCCTCTGTACATATGTATATTTGTATAGTATTTTGTTTCTATTTTGTTCTTTTGTTTTCATCTTTTGGAGCCTTTCTTTTTGGGTAGAGTGACTCCATATCCCAATGGCACACATTAAGGCACTAGAGATTCTGGTTTCTACTCCCCTCAGCTCTGTTTCAAGTTTCCAATTGAAGGTAGTTCCCCAATTGGAGCCAGTTGTTGTCCTTGAAAAATGTCACTCATTTTTGGGACAACCTACAGACTATTTTGGCCCTGCACAAACCAAAATTTATCTCTTCCCTTCTCAAAATTTGTTTTGAGCTTTCAAATTCCTCATTTTTCAAGCTTTCTCAGTAAAGGGATTAACATGTTCAATAGGTTAAAAGGCTTCTATAGGTGAGTTCAATCAAAAGAACAAGTTTCTAACACTTAGTCATTTCTAAGATTGGTTCATCACCTTGGTTCAATCAAAAGATTTCAATCAGCAAATGATAAAGAACAAAGGCTTGAACCATTGAACTTTGAACCACTTTGGTTCAATGGTTCAACAGGTTCAATGACCAATTGGTTCAACGTGCTTGGTAAAAAAGATTAAAAGGACTTAGCCAAGTAACAAATAATGAATCAATTGAACCATTGAACTGTTGAACCAAAGTTGGTTCAATTAGTTGGTTCAATCTGTAGGTTCAAGGGGCTTCCCCAAAGCCAAAGGAACAAGTGCCCTTACAGAGGGCAATGAGCAAAAGCAGACAAAAGTTGGAAATCCCTCGAGAAAATGGCTAAGTAAAAGAGACCGAAAGAATTCTTTCACGAAGATTTTTCTCAAAAAAATGTTTAAGGCAAAATTCCTTTGGACTTTTTGTCCGAAGGAATTCACTCGAAGAGAAAGTCAAAATAAATGGAAAAGAAAAAATGGCTATGTAATAGAAACTTTCCTTCAGACATTTTGTCCAAAGGAATTCTTTTAGGATATTTTCCCGACAGAAAATTCCTGAAAGCCAAAAGCCCACCGAAGAAGTAAGAACCCATCAGGGAAGTTAAAGCCTGAAGTCCACCCAAAAAATCTTGAAGGATAGGTACCCTTATAGGGGGCACTTGATGACAGAGAAAGGGCCATTTTAAAATCCCAAAGGGACACCTTCCCTTTGAGACATTCCAAATGCTAAACAAAGTCACAAAAAGGAACATTCATAGACTTAGAAAAAAAAGGGCTTCAAAGGATGAACTGAATGAATCGATCGAACCATTGAACCGTCAAACCAAAAGGGTCAACGAGTTCATACATTCAAAGGTTCAACCAAAGCTTATAAAGATAAAAGATGTAATGATTGAGTGAGACATAGAATGAACCAATGAACTGATTGAACCTTGAAGCGAAAGAGTTCAAATTTCAATGGTTTATAGGTTCAAAGTTTCAAAGGCGGCCTCAGTCAAGGAAAAAGTAGAAAACATGTGGTTCAATGGATTGTTCAACCAAGGAGTGAAGAAGCAATTAAACCAAGAAGTGATATAACAAAAGAGATAGAATGAACCAATGAACCAATGTACTTTTAGCAGGTTCACAGGTTCAAGGTTCAACATGGTTCAACCAACTGGCGAGCATTGACGGTCCCATGGATGTCAAATTTATAGGGATATCCATGGAAATTCAAATAAAGCATAGAATTTAAAGGAAGAATCAAGTGACTAACTAAAAAGAGAGCCTAAAGACTCAAATTGCTATAGGGAAGACAAAATAAATGCAAAGGACCATAAATATCTTCAAAAGAGTTATTTCCAATAGGTGAAATAGTGGATCAAGTAGACTTTTGAGCGCACCAAACTAAGGATGCGACCTATTTTTCTTCCATGAAGTAAAGAAAAATTGGACAGATGTGTAGACATTAGGAAAAGGACTAGATGGTCCATACCAAGGAAGAGACATATCAGATGAAGGGACACACCATAGTTATGGCAGTGCACTATTATCAACATGGTCCCTCTAGACAGAATTGAAGGCACATTAAAGACATTGACTGTAGCATGGGCCATCCCATTGAAAAAAGTGCCAATCCTTGTGTATTTTTTATAAGATTTTAATTTCTCTCATTAGTAGAGGAGACTTTTCACTTTTATAGGAGTGAAACTCTACCCAGTTGAAAGAATAATACTAAGACTTTGAGCTCATATTGTAATTTCATTTCATTTTATCTGAATGAGAAAGCAAGTTGTTTGTAGACTTTGTGCTATTTTGGCTTGTATCATTTTAGGAGATTATTATTATGTCTATCTTTTGAATGTGTTCTTTTTTATTCAATTTGATAATCAAAATTAGTGAAGGTAATAAGGGAGGTGTCCTGAAACCAACTATGGGAAGACTTTATGCTTTCATAATTGTTTTTAGCATGTGTTTTTCTTTTATTTTTGTGTTGAGGATTCTGGGATGACTTTGTGCCCCCATTATCCTTTGTGTTATACTCTTTGGGTAGTTGAGGTGGAAAATTTGTGTTCTGTTTCATCCTACTGGTTACTGCACCCTTTTGTCACCAGTTATTTTTACTACTTGAAAGAAAATCTTGCTATTCCTTGTAAGAACACTTCTAAAAGAAGAGAAGTACCTTCAGTGTTTCTAGTAGGATTTTTATCCTTTGTGTGTTAAAAGCATCTCTGAAAGAAGAGAGATGGATGATGTATTCTACCCCTGAGTGTTATTTTTTGCTTATTTATATATAGTATATAGTGCTGTATATTTAATAGGGAACCTCCCCTTAATGAGAGGATAGATTTTTCCCCATTGGATGTGTTAAACCTGCAACTTTGGATGAACAATATCCCTATGCTGTTGTGATAAGAACTATTTTTCTCACCAGTTAGCTGGTTGACAAAATATTCACCCAACATTCCTCATTCTTGGATGTTGGTGGTGGAGGTACTATGGTAGATGATTTTGATAACTACATTTTTTTCTTAAAGGTGTAATTTAATAATATAATATGGTTTTTCACATTATATGATATTTTTTATATTCTCTTCTGATTTTTAATTTTATCTATCTTGTGTAAAGTGACATTGGATTTCTAGTATTCATGTTGGAGCTAGCATGATGTTAAATGTGTAACATGAGGAAGTTGATAGTGTTGGGATATCAATTGGTGTGTTGAATTGTACATTGTTGATGCTAAGAGAAAATATATTTAATTATTATGACATGAGATTTATAATTATCTAAAATAATTTTTTAAAATCCCATAATAATGTCTATTGGAAAAATGATTGCATTTACTTTATTTACTATTGATATAGTTCTTATTTCTACTTCATAGTAGGAGGTGGTAAGCCATGTTAAGAGGATTTTATATGAATATATTAAATTTCACATCTCTTGATAGTATTATAATGGTACATGAAGTAATAAATAATGTTGGTAAATTCAATTGATGATTTAAGTTGTTTTGCAATTTATATCTTAAATGAATATAATGTGTGTGTTGAGGGGAAACAAACACCTACAACTAATTTATAGTTATTATATGCCATTAAAAATAATGTGAGAAAATATAAAACCATTAAGAGGCTAACGAAAACTCTTATTATATCCTCATTTGATTACTGTATGCTTTCTTTGAATGAAATTGGCCATAGTAAAGGCACACCTACAACTGTGCTAAATGTTTATTTTATCATATTGTGTGAAATAAAATCATATACAACCATGTAGCGGTTGTCTTAAATCTACATTTTGTCTTTACTCTTTGACATTTGGTGATATTATGATAAAATTTATTATATATTATGGTTGAAGCAAGTCCCTTATGACTGGTATTTATTGTCATAATTCCAATTGTATCCTTCCATGATATGTTATTGGTCAAGCACAATTTATAATACTAGTTTTCCTCTTATAGTACTTACTTAAGTGATTGCAATTATTACACATATCACTACCATCATGGTTGAAATTAACAACAATTCATATTAGTTCTTAACATTCTCTCTTGGTTATAACAAATAGAATCACCATAATGAATTAATAATATGGATTACACTATATAGTGGTAGCCTACCACCCTTACGTATCATTGTGCAATCAATGGAAAATTGATTATGGTATATACGTACTTCTTTATGGCCTTATTATTAATGTTTCATTATATAACTCAAATAATTGTGTTGGCTAAAATATTACTGCCATTTACTTTTACTCCAAAAATAAAACCATATAAATATTTATGCTAGTCCAAACAATATTAATGTGGATCCTATGAACAGATTGTAAGAAGATTCATTAACTAGTTTTGATTCATTTACTTAATGTAATTAAAATAAGGCTTAGGGGTTGATTTACTTACCAAGTGAAGTTATGAAACCATGGACCTTACTTTTCTTATACCATTTCGTTTAATTTATCAAAATTGGTTATTGGATACAAGTTTTAATTAAAACAAAATTTATTATGCAACAACCCTAAGATCAAAGGTGAATTTGTAACCCAATGGGTAAAATCATGGTAAGAAGTTATTATCATGTATTCACATAAAAATGTTCATTATGATACAATTAATATCCAGTTGGATGGTTTCATTGATTTTATAAATCATCTCATAAAGTCATAGCTTAATAGTTTGAATAGTTTGTTTATATTAGAAACAAGGTGTGTTAACTCTCCCTTGCAAGTTTGATCAACGTGGGGTTATTTCAAATAACAATATAATGATTATTATCCTTAAACAAGAATAAAATTATAATTTGATTCTTGATATTGATTACTATTTATAATATGAAATTATTATTGAAATTTGATTATGTTCTTTAGCTATGGTTGTAATTGGTTAATTAGTCTTAGTATACCTCATATGGTTCTGAGTGTATGCATATGTGTATGTGAGAAATAAGTTGCATGTATCACCAAAATGTGTAAGGGGGCCTACATGCATTCTATGTTTACAATCTAATAAGTAATTCATGAATTATTTTTTGCCTATTTCATCTAGTATCAGAGCCTATGCTTTAAGATTTTTTCAAGATATTTTTCTTTAATTAATAAAAGTTTGGTGTACTTGAAAGCTAACTTGTGTATTGCTAATAAAAAATTCGTTGACTAGTTATGAGTGGAATGGGAATTATTCTAATAGGTAATACTAGGATGTCAGATGATACTAATTTACTTTGGAACTTTTTGGGCTATTAAATATTCCCTAACCATAATATACTAATATCCATGGCCTTGGTTGAAGTTAGCCCATTCCCAAGCCTAGTTGCATTAAGTTAGACAATCTCTCAATTATTTATTGCCTATATGGGTAGGTCAATAGGATTCTATGTGATAAAAGTCCACCATTGGAATTAAAAAGAATGGTTTTGATAACTATTTCTAGTCTTATGATATGACTGTATAACTTATCCTTTAGCGAATTAATTATCCTAATTTAAATTGTTTAAAAGAGTTCAAATTCTGAAATTATGAAACTAGTATGACACTCTTATGATGAATGGCTTTAAGTTGAGTAAGATATCTCAATAGATTAAGCTACTCATGATTGATCAAGGCTATTCTATGGCAATTATGCCATTAAAAGGTGGTATAATTAAAGAATGAGTACATAAAATTAAATAAATCCTTACAAGGTAATGCTAAAATATCTATAAATCCTTATAAAAAAGATACTACTATTATTGTTTATGTACCCTAGATATTTAAAAGGTAATTACTTGTAAAATAACAATTAATTATTGATTTTATGTAGATGTAATTTATGGTATCCATATAAAGTAATTGTATGCCCTTTCTTGAATTTATGTTTCACTATAGATGAATACCTATAGCTATGCATTCTTTTAATGTGACTAGTGCTTTTGGATCAATGTTTGGTCCAAAAGTTGTGAAATTATAAGCAAATATTGGGAAGGTTTTGCTTGTTGAAATGTTGATATGGTTGGTTGATTGTAACCATTATGTAACTTGAAAGTGAATAAGTAATATGCTCTATGATACTTTAGGTATGGAATCCTTGGGAGGACCAAGGGTATGACTCAAGCCTAGAGGGACAAGTGGGGGTGAAGGTGACTAACTTGATTTTACAAGTTAGAAAGCTTTGGGAAGCTTATGGATATTTGATGTCATCGGGTGGATGAATGAGATTTAGGGACTTTTGTACATGACCGATAAATGTGTTTATGCGTTGTTATGTGAAAATACCCTTGGAATAAACACTTGAATCATAATGTGTGCCTTAAATTATGTGGTTCCTTCATATAGGTAAGCTATCAAATGTTGTGTAAACCCCTTCATGACACATGAATGTAATCAACCATGTGAACCTTATGTTTTCCACATTTTTGTATGAGTATTTCATATAAATTCCATTAAAAAGTTTGATCTTGTGTTATTAATATGTTAATATGTGGTAACATAATCATAAACTACTTTTGTGATGTAATTTTTCACTCTCAAAATCAATCTCTATTAATTAAAATATGCCAAGGCATAGTGTTGTATTGTGTGGTGTAATCTCGTATCATTACTGTAGTAGTAAAAATGATGTAAGTATGAGTTTGAGAGTGGAGAAGAACTATATATATAATGATTATACTAGGTATAGGCTTGGAAGTGGAGTCTCTCATAGGCTAAAAATCCATTTCTCTCCTTTGTTTGAGGTAGCTACCTAAATCATTCAGATGTTTGCACCATGTTTGTCACAAGTTAGACATGTAATATTTGTGCATAAGGGTCACCTTGTGTATTAAGTGTTTATTTTATTACCTCTTTTAGGTTGTTATATAAATGACCTTGGTGAAATTTCCTTGATGTAGCCTTATGAAGCACTAATTGGTCCTAAAAAATGGAATTTTATGTAAAAACAATAAAGTTGAACTTGATGAAATATAAGTATGGAGTGTCATGTCAAAGCAAGCATAATATGAATAAGGTAATGGTTCATTTACTTGAAAAGAATGTTCTAGAATGAATATTTTGAATTAAAGGCATGTGTTGGCTGGTAAGTGCAAACATGTTGCGAATAAGGTATTATTTTATAAATACATGAAATCAATATTATGAAATTAATATGCCTAATTATTGAAAGCATGAATTGAATGTATGTTGATTTTATGCTCATAAATAGCAATGTAAAGTCCTGATCAGGTAGTTTTTGAAATCTTAAGTACATTTAAATGCTATCAAGAACTAAGTGTAGAATGATGATGTGAATTTAATCCTTTGAACCTAATAGTAATTTGGCCCATCAAAGCCAAATTACTACCATTATAATTTAAAACTTTCAAAAATCTAGCCCTTACCCCTTTACAGTTGGTCAAATTGGTCAATTATGGTCTAAAAATGCAAAAATTGGGTAAAAAGGTAAAAAGAGGGGGTAAACAGCATCAAATTGGTTTAAAAAGTCATTAAATTATCTTAAATAAGCTTTGAATATGTTCAAAAGTATGAAAATATCCTGAGTTTAAAACTTCAAATCATAAAAAAGTGATTTGATATGCTAAATAGCCAAAAGGGGCCCTTTTCCAACCCACACATGCCAATTTCAATGTTTAAAACATGATAGAGGTTTTTTAAAGTCTAAATTTTCATGAGAGGCATGTAATTATTCTCCAAACTTCTTTTTCAAGTGGTAGGAGTCATTGGTTTCTTTTTAAAAGTCAAAAAAGACTCTTTTTCTCTCATTTTCGAAGAATAGTACAGATTTCATATGGATTCCATAAAATCCAAGGTAGGAGAAGTCATCTACATGTCATTAATAGGATTCATTAAGAGTTACATGGATTTTCATGGTAATACAGGCCCTAAAAAAACCTTATTTTGTTATTTGCTTAGTTGACACAAACAAACCTAACTGTAGGTTTTTTGATGGTACGGTCTTTTAGGGGAGGGTACAACTCTCAATTTTGGGGTGAATAAGTTAGACTCAAAGGGATTTTTGATGGAAAAATTATTTTCTCAATTGGATTATCTATGCTCATTAACCATCTAGTTGAAGTTATGTCAAATTTTGGTACCTACATCCACGAAGAGAACTGTTTTTCTTCAATCTCTCTTCACCTGTGCAGAGTTTCTAGGAAATTCAAATTATTACAAAATCTTGTAGACTTTCTATACCTTGTTATGGCATTATACAAGTTTTATTCATCCAATTAAAGGTCCAATAAAAGTCTCAAACTTAACCAGTAAATTTGTAGTATTGACAAGCTTGTAAGGAAGAATTGTAAGGTCATGGGAGAAGAAATTAGCTTCAAATTTTTAAGAATTTGTGTTTTAGAGGGATTACATCATGTTTTCATGATTTCCATACATAACTCTTATAATATCTCCAAGATTCATAGTAGGAAGTGATCTCCATGCTCAAGCAAGGCGTTTCAAAAGGGCTAGTTTAGCATTTGTTAAGGTTTCTTTTCAAGTTTTAAGGTGTTTTGGAGAAAAACATGATTCAAATTCAGTCTCTTTCACTCCTCCAATGGCGTCTAACTTAGGTGGATGTGATGATAATTAGTTTGTGTTTACATAAGATGCTTTAGATAACCTTTATCATGTTCCTTCATGCTCTTTCCCATTTCCACTGTATCCACCTCATCTCACTACCATATTTTGCCATTTTCCATTATTTTCAAGCTTCTTGTTCATCCTCCATCTTGTCTTCATCTAACACTTCTCCATTCATATTCAATCCATTCTTACACGATATATATTCCATCAATCATCATCAAGAGATCCATGAGGTTGGTTGAGAACACCACAAGTATGGATAGTAGGATGCAAGACTCAAAACATCATGCACAGTCTATACAATACTACTCTATAGTAGTATACAAAGTCATATGTTATGAAGGACATCAATCAATGATTGATTTGTTAAGATAACCTCATCCAATGGTCAAATAATGTGACATAATCAAGAAATTTTGAGAAATAATGGAGATCAAACCTATCTTTGATCCTTCCCTAGGTCATAGACAACTACAATTCATACAAAGGACATCACATTAAGTCATCATGCCAAGCATTGAAGAGACTATCTCAATGAAACATGAGGTGTCATGTTGATATAAGATAAGATAAGGTTAATTAAAATAGTACCATTCAAATTAAGGGTCTAATTGAAGGAATTAGATCTAAAAGAAGAAAGGAGCATCTACATCCCTAAATCAGCCTATAAGCTTGTACCCTATAGTTGATAAGTGTTATGGCCATCAAAGAGACAGATCAAAGTGTTTCAAGAACCTAAATCACTATTCAAGGTGCATGAGTACTATGAAGATTTTTAAATTATATAAGAATAAATAAGTACATATAAGTCTATTTTAATAGCTAATAAAGATAATTTCCAAGTCATAATGTTTACCTACTGTGCAACAGGAGGCATCCTACAGGGCTTTCTAAGGCAAAGCTAATTTTCATGATGTTTCATATAGCAATAGGCTAGTTTAAGGCTTCAACATATATTTATTACTTATAAATACCAATACTCACCAAATTATGACCCTATTTCGACCCTAATTTATCTTGATGCACCTAAAGGTGGTAAATGATACCCTATAGACACAATGAAAGCATCATATAGGATTTTATATTGCAAGAGGGGCTTTGACTATTCCAAATAGGGTTTTGATGTTATATGGTGATCATCTTAGCTTAAAGACATTTAATGACAACTTTGGTTTTGATTCAAGGGTCTACATACATAAGGAATGATTTGTCAATCTGTACACTATCATAATCATGCACATACAACCTATTATGAAGCCCTATAGGCTTGATAAGAGTCAAAGCTCATTTGGCCCATATCATGACAATTTTACGGCTTATGAAAATGGATAGGGACTAGTTGTATGAATATAATTGTATTAATTAAGATGTTTTTACAATAACAAAGGATCAAGTCTCAAAGGTCCAAGTAGAGATACTCATCTATAACTACCTAGAAAAGTACACCTACAGTAGTCTTAAAAGTACACATATAACCAAGTAGATGAGTTGACTAGTTGGAAACCTAGTCAAGATGATAAGAAGGATAATGTGTGAAAGATTGGTGTATGAAATATCAATAATTTTCCTAAGGGTTGTTTTATACAAGTGGTAATCGAAATGCACCTATAGTCCCCTTGTCTGTACAATGTCTAATAAGTATGAAAACATAGTCAATGTACCTAATAAAAAAATATGTGATCAAAAGGAGTAGGTGATAAAGATAGTGGTTTTGCTCAAGGAAATGTTTCAAGGGAAAAAATTTATAATCTATCAATATATTTTGAGGGGAACCAAAATGGAACCTACAATATGCTTATGACTCAAACAAACTTCCAACTAACAAGCAACATGCCCTTTTCAAATTTCTAAGGTTTTAAGGAGCCAGGGCCTAAAATAAGGTTTCTTTTCAAAAGGATGATACAATGAAAGATATCTCTTTTTCATATAAATTAATGATATCCTAAACATAAGCAACTCTTAATTAATCATTACATCAAATGAGAGTCTATAGCCACCTATCAAAGTACACATATAGGCAAGTAGGTGAATGTAATCTAATGGATATATTTAGGAAGGTTTTAAAGTAAGGTGGATGACAATTTATATGATCATCATGTTCTAGTCTAGTATGAGATGCAAAATCAACCTACAAGGATTGTACAACATCACCTACAGTCAAGAATTTGGTCACCAATCAAACATTCCAAGACACATAGGGAACATACCTTAGTAAAGGGTTTTTAAAGCAATCATATGTGGTACTTAATATTTAATTATCATGAAAAGTATACCTAAAAAGAACCTATAGTATCTAAAAGGTACCCTATAGGCCTATTCCTTTTAGGGAGGCCTAATTACATATGATTTGGACCTTAGAGGGCTCTTAGAAGTGAGTTTGGATTAGCAAAGATAGGCTCATTTTTGAAGGAGACTTCTACATGAAAAAAAAAATTAAAAGTATCTTCAAGGTTTAATGAGGCTCCATTAATGAACAAAAACAATCATATTCCTACAAAATTACACCTACAGCCATAGCAACCCCTCATAACCTTTTACTTGCAAGCATAACTCAAGGCATTAATGGGTTGGAAGGTGATTCTATTTTGGGATGGATTATTATATTCAAATGAATGAAAAATCACATTATAAAGACTCTAATTAAAGTTAATAAGAATAATTTCCAACTCAAGAGTAAGGTTGACAATACAAGTGCATTATACAGACTATGCACAGGGTAGAGTCTTAAAACATTACTCAAAGGAATCAATAGCTACTAGCATGTGAATTTGGATGATAATATGATATAAATACTATTAAATAACATATTTAGGATATAATTTCAACTAATATGATCATTCTACATCAACATCCATCTCCAAAAGCAAAAACACAATCATTTCGAAGCCTAAATGCATTGTTTGAGGGTCTTGATGTGTTTGAAAATAGGGTTAGAGGAGTTTTCAAAACTATTTAAGGGATAATTTATATAAATTAATATTATTTTGACCTTAAAACCTATAAAATCCATGAAATTAACTTTAAATATTCCAAAATTCAATCAAATATATAGACAGTCCATGCAGAGGGGTCAAATTTGAGGTAAAATTAAAGATTTTGGGACCTACAGGCATAATTTTGACCTAAAATTTTGTAAATAGAGTCATAGTGATTTTAGTAACCTTATTAAAATTTTTAAAGGATATTGGATGAGTTAATATACCTTATATTTTGTCTCAAACCTCAGCCTATCCGTTGGAGGTCACCATTGGAGCAGGCTTCATTCTAGAGTGCTATCAGAGTTGTTAAGCCTAGATGAAGATGAAAAAAGCATGGGATGATGTTTTTACATCATAATCAGACATTTAAAGAGTGTAAATTTTTTAAATTTTACGAAAATCATGCTCATAGAGGCTTATGTAGGCAAATAGGCACATGCGCCGAAAAGGCATTTTGGGAATTTTCAAGAAAAAAGGATTTTAAGAATTTTTTTGATAGCATGGTATAGGTATTATAATTATTTTTCATGTTTTTTGAGTTAAGGGATGCTTTATTTTCATCTTAGGGAAGATTTTCACTTTTTACAGTTTTAGGCACCCTTCCAAACCTCATATTCAGATGCTTATATTGTTCACCAAGTGTGGATTTTGGCCAAGCACTCTTAGTATGTTTTGAGGAAAAATATTTAAATATAATTAATGAATAATTTATATTATTTGAGGGTATGTGCTTTATGAACAATCACTAACAGTTTTTGGCAGTCCAAAATGCAAGCTAAATCCCATAAGCAAATTTCATCCATGTGGTAACTTTTCATATATTTTGCATGGGGACCCAATATTTTTAGGGATGTCAGGGGTTTAAATTTGATATAAATAAATGGAAATGGTTTAGGATTTGGATATTCTTACTTCATGAATCATCAATTTGAATATTTAGCTTTAAAACCCTTCTAAACCCCTAAAAACTAGTTTTAAGAAAAGTGGATTTTATTGTTATCAAATCACCATGGATCAAAATGAAAAAATTTAAAACATAAAATAAACTTATAGAGTATTATATAAATGATGATGTTATGCATAGAACTATACAAATGAGGACATAAATCATATTGTTTGTGGAAATAGTATTTAAAATGAAGTACATAGTAGTTCAATGGAATTTAATCAATGTAGATCAAAGCCTAAGAATTTTAATTCATCCTAAAATATTTATTTGATCATAAATCATTCCAAAAGTGTCCCTAGTAGCTTGCTAAAAATGGCCAATATACTGAAAAATAGAGCAAAATAGGGCTAGTCAACGCTGTTGACTGAATGGCAAAAGTTTTCTCATCAAAATCAAATATTTAATGATGAAAAATGTTTTTTAAGGTATAAGTCATGATTTTTTCAGGTTTAATTTATTATTATTGTAGATTTAATGGTGTCTAGTGCATAGAGTAGCCTTTAGGCCAAACTGGTCTAAATGGCCTAATTGGTCAAATTGACAAAGTTGGAATTTGGCATTGGATGGTTGTTCAAGGAGTTAAATTTATATTTTCACACTTAATATATGCTATTACATAAATATTTTCATGAAATTCTCACTCTTTGAGGTCAATTTTCATACAAAGGATATTCGGTGGAGTTAACTAGTCAAAGCTTCAGTTGAACTTTTATGAGATATCTCAATTTTCATGTAATCAATGTACCAACTCAACTTTCAAACTCACTTAAATATTTCATCAAGCATCAAAAGTTTTGTGTATAATTTCATGCAAAGGGAGATTAAGGTGTCAACATGGGCCTTCTATTTTATTCCTACACCAACTTTAAGATCATGCAAATATTTTGAAGTTTGAAGATTTTTGAAGACTAATTTTAATATTGTAAAAGGAGTTAGTCTCAAGTTAGTCAACCAAGGCTAATCCTTCTTCCTTTTCAATTCCACATTGGATTAGGTTATAATTTAGACGTATATATTGGCTTTTTCAAGCCATTTTTTAATTCCTAGAGCTAAAGTAGAAATTGTATCTAGACCATACATCAATAAAGGAGATTTTTATTTTGCATATGAGTTTTGATAGAGAATATAGTGTAATTGATTGTGTATCAACATATAAGTGGGATTATATATCTATTTGGTAGGTCCCTTTCTCACCTATTACTTTTCATCTCACCTTTTGCAAGTCATTTGAAGAGGTAAAAAGGAATCTTGTAATCCAAAATTCTTTCAGTCCTTCATCTAAATTATTTATGCTTAAGGTAAATATAGGGATTTTATTAGTTTATATGAATCAATTAGTTTCAATAGATTCTAAAGGATTTAAACAATTTAGGTGTATCACCTCATTAGATAGGATTTTTGTTCAGTTTCCCCTTCCCCTTTTCATTTGAAAATAATAGTAATCAATTTTAATAGATAAATATTAAGGAAATCAACCCTATTTGGAGGTTCTTCTCAGTACATAGTCACCCACACTCTGAGAAGTTCCAATTATATTAGCTAGAGTGAGAGTATGCTTTTCACGTCTTCAAGCAAGGTGCACTCTAGAGTGATAATGGTTTTTAGCACACCTGGTGGGAAAACTTATTCACACTTATGAATTATTTATCATTTCCAAATTTTCATTTTCAGATTTGTATTTATTTTCATGCCACTAATATTTGTCACAAGATCCTCTGCAAAAGGGAAAAAAATATATTTCTCTGAGCTATCTTTCTAATCAACAAATAAGAAGAAAGTTTCTCAATCAAATCCAAATCTTACACCTTTTTTTACCCCTATTATTACACAAAATACTCTTATTCAAGCCAATATTATTAAACCAAATATTATTTTAAATCCTATACTTAAAATGATTATTCCTAAAAGATAGGCTTTTTTTGCATTTAATGGTGGTAGTCATCTAAATCTCAATCAATGGGATGATATTCTAGTTTTTGCTCTTAAGTTTCTTCCTTAGTTCATAGGATAAAATCCAACAACACCTATAGAACATATTGTAGATATTTCTAATCTTTGTACAGTGCATCATGTGACAAGAAAATGTAGTAATGAGGTTGTTGGAAACTTCTTTCAAATGCAAGGCACTTTAGTGGTATAGAGGTTTAGCTCCTACATCAATCAACAACTGGGATGAATTTGGAGAATTATGTGCAAACATTTTGAATAAAAAATGCTCATATTTCATTTGTGGATTAACTTACAATAATTAAGAGATTTAATCATGAATTCATGGTGGATTTTAACTATAGATTCCATAAGACTTGGGATAGAATTCTTGAAGTGATCAAGCCTACACCCACCTATGCTTTTTTGTACTATTTGAAGGCTCTTAATTCATATTTGGATATCATGATTCAACCCATGGGAGGAAACACTTTACCTAAATATTTTAAAGTATCAATCAAGGCTGAAAATTGCCTTATATAAGAAGATAAGTTATCTCTAAGGCCACCAATGCCTCTTTTTCCAAAGATCCATCCTCCTACTCTAATTATTTATCCAATTCTAGAGTCATCAAAGTTATATCAAATAAAAGGTTATCAAACTGATAGATTGGGGAAGATAGAGTCTTATTAAGGCTTAGAGTAATAAGTTGGTTGCAATTGAGAGGTAACAAGCTCCACCATAAAAGCTATACTAATCAAAATTATTAGCCCAATAAACAATCTTATCAATCTAATCAACAAGGATAAGGGCAAAATTATCAGTCAAGGTAGTATAATCCTAATGATCCAAGTAATTCCAGAGCTATTGTGCCAACTCAAATCAATTATGCTCAAGAAGGACAATGGGACAATAAATGGGATCAAGAAAACAACATGGTAATGGCTCCAACTGGTGAGATTTATCAATATTTTATGCAACAAAGTTTAGTTCTTCCTTAGTTTAAAAACCAGAAACCTTCTTAGAATAAGGAAGCCTCTCTACCCTATGAAGACATTCCTTCATTCACTAAATCAGAAGTTTCAAATCAACAAGGAGAAGGTGTTGGTAATTCACCTATTAAAACTACATTTGTAAATTTTCATGAAGGTGAGAATTCTTTTGAACATATGGATGTAAATCAAAGTCAATATTTACCTAATATCGATAATTTAGTTACATCTCATACTAGATCCAAGAAAAGATTAATTGGTTAAGGTTTAATTCCTAATAATTTATCTCCTTATTCTCAACCAAAATCAAAGATGACTACACATAAGCTACCTTAGAAAATTTCAAATCAATAAGCTCATGATCCAAAAGATAAGAATGTGAAAGGCCCTTACATACCTCAATTCAAACAATATTTGGGATCTCCTTCTACTCCTAAATTATAGTCAAGAGAATCCACTTCTCCACTCATTATTATGGATCATATGAAGAATACTTCAATATCAATTTCAATGGAGGATACTCTACTAATCCTAGGACAAAAGGAGTATTTGCCAAAGGAACTTTCAAAGCTCAATATTATTGATAGACTACCTAAAAAGGAAATTATAAGTGATGTTCTAACTAATTATAATATAGTTTTTGATTTTCAACCTCTTAAGGTGACCAAACCTACTCTATTTTATATTTTTGTTATCATTGGGTATTGTCTTATTCATAATTGTATGATTGATAATGGGGCTAGTACTTCTATCATGCCCATATCAAGAGCTGATAAGTTAGGATTACATTATAAACCCCATGAGAAAGGTGTCTTATAATTAGATAGGTCTCCTACCAAGACTGTAGGTGTGTTGAAAGACCTAAACATCATACTTTTTTCTTGTCCAATTTTCACCATTTTACATGATGTTGTTGTTGTTATTGTTGATCTACCTTCATATTTTGTACTATGCCTGTCTAGAGATTTAAATACCAAAATAGGAGGTTACATTTTTTCACATTGGTCATATATGGTTTTTAGAACTAGGTATAAAACTAAATTAACTATAATATCTGAGCATATTTATATATTTCATCTTCAGCCATATATGCCAAATATGTCAAATGTGAATTACAGTATTTCAGAAGAAGATGATAACATCATTGATCAAGAGCCTTCTAAGATTATTGATGGTATACCAAATAATCTCCTTGATGAGTGGGATAATGAAAATAATGGACATGACACCTATAAAATTATTGAATATGTTGGTTTTGGATTCTATTGTATGCATGAAGAAGGTGATTTATTTCCTAGTCTCACTAGCTCAATGCAAGATCAAGAAGGAGTTTGGAATCTATTCTTTGATGGATCCAAAAATAATAATGGAAATGAGGCTGTTGTAATGTTTATTTCACCACAAAATCAAAGGTATTATTCTTCTATTAGATTTTATTTCAGTTGTACTTCCAATACTTCATAATATAAAAGTCTTATTTATGGTCTTCAATGGGCTAAAAAGAGGGATATTAAGCTCTTGCAATGAAAGGTGATAGTGAGTTAGTAGTATAACATGTCAAAGTTTTAAGTGTATAAAATAATCCTATTTTTAAGGCCTAAAAACATCGAGTTTGGGATCTTATGGAATATTTTCTTGCATTTGACATTCACTCCATTCATAGAGGAGCAAATTGACATGTAGATAAACTTACTGACATATGAGCAAAATATGATATTCTATATCAGATTAAGGATAATAAAAATCAGACCCAAATCAAGTTTTTATGAACGCCTTTAGTCCCAAATAATGATGTAGGTTGGCAAGTTTTTATTCTAATAAGCAAATATCATATTTTCTATAGATTGAGATAAAGTTTTGCCAAAGAAATCATGATAAATTGTAATATCAATATGAAAATCAAATTATGAAATTGAAATAAAAAAATATTAAAAAAGGTTCAGTGAATTTAGAAATCATTTTAAATGAATATGATCAGCTAAGGAAAGATTAGGTGAGAATTTCTTCCAAGAAAGAGCACTATGAGCAAATTGACATAGCTTAAGGTAAGCAACTCAAGTTAGATAAAGTTAATACTAATTTTGAGAGAGAAGATTTAATTTCATTATGTAAGGATTTCATGGATGTATTTTCATGGGAATACCATGATTTGAAAGGTTTTCATCCTAGATTAACATAACATACCATTGAACTGGAACAGGATGTAAAACTAGTAAGATAAAAACAAAGACCTATCAACCCCAAGGTTGAAATTCTCATGAGGAAAGATATTAAAAAGTTTATTGAATTAGGTATTATTTTTACTATAAAGCATTCAAAATGGGTGGTAAATATTGTGCCAGTAAGAAAGATGAATGGAGAGATAAGACATTGTGTAGATTCTAGGGATTTAAATAGAGTATCACTAAAAGACCACTATCCACTTCCTTCCATGGATCAAATCTTGAAAAGAGTATCAGGTTCATAGAGGTTTTCTTTAATGGATAGATACTCAATATACAATCATATATTTTTGAAAGAGCAAGATCAATATAAAATAACTTTCACCACCAAATACGGTACTTTTTCTTATAAGAAAATGCCTTTTGGACTCTCCAATGTTGGAGATACCTTCCAAAGGGTAATGTATGTTAATTTTCATGGTTTTCTAAGTGAAATGGTTTTAGTATATATTAATGATATTATATTATTTTAAAATAATCCTAATGATCATCTAACACACTTGACAATTATTTCTGATAGATGTAGACAATTTGGAGTCTCATTGAATCCAAAGAAATGCATTTTTTCAGTGCATGATTGGAGAATTCTTGGGCATGTGGTGTCTAAAGATGGTATTTCCATTGATATAGAGAGGATAGAGGAAATAATTTCCATATCATATCCTAAACAAAAGAAAGGATTGCAGAGCTTCTTGGGTAAGATAAACTTTATCAGAAGATTCATTCCTGGTTTTGCAGAACTAGTAAAGCCACTTACTCAAATGCTAAAGAAATAAAAAGATTTAAATTGGAGTAAATAATTTAAAATGAGTTTTGAGTCAATAAATTAATCAATAATACAAGCTCATAATTTTTTCAATCTAGATTTGAGTAAGGATTTCTTCTTGTATGCTTTATCTACTTCTAGTACTATTTCAGCCATGCTTATGCAGTAGAATCATGAAGGATTAGAACATCCCATTGTTTTGTTTAGTAAATATTTAGAGGGTTATGAATATAGGTATTAATTTTTATAAAAAATAGTTTTTTATATTATAATAGGTATGAAAAAAATTAGACATTTGGTTTCAAATAATAAGATTATACTAATGGTAGCTCATCTAAGTGTGAAGGACTTCATTCTCAACAGAGATCTGAGTGAAAAGAGAGTGGGATGGCTCAATAAATGCATGGAATATTACATTAAATTCAAGGTTAAAAAATATGGTCTATTTAAAAGGATTATGTGAACATCTTGCATAAGATGTAAAATAAGAAAAATAAATAATTTTGACAATTTAGGACACTCACCATGAAGCTAAAAATACACCTCCTACAAGCTAGACATTGAACATTGCTAGATTTTTGCAAAATGGAGAGTGTAAAAAGGGTTTGAATGCATAAAAAATTATACACTTCAAGATAAAATTATTACCATGCATTTTTATTTATGGAGAGATTTTTGAAAAATAAATTGGAGGTATGCTTTTAAGGTGTGTTGAAACTAGTCAAATTGACAAAAGTTTTGAGCAATTTCATGATAGTCCTTCTAGAGGTCATTTTACGTCCAAGATCACATCTAAAAAAATAATTAGAGATGGTTATTTTTGGCATAATTTATTCATATATGTACATGCATGGGTTAGGAAATGTAAAAAGTGTGTAATGTTTGTAGGAAAATAATGACTAGTTGTTATGTCACTAAAGCCAATTTAGGTTGAGCAACCTTTCATGCAATGGGGTTTAGACTTCATTGAAATGATTCATCCTCCATCTAGTTCTAGTAATAAGTGGGTCTTAACAGCTATATATTATTTCACCAGATGGGTAGAAGTGCCTTTGAATGAAATAAATGAGAACTCCATGCTTGAATTCTATGAGAGTCTAGTCACTTGTTTTGGAACACCTTCTACTATAATTTTGGATAATGATTTGGAATTAAGTAGTGAAAAGGTATGTTAATGGGATATTTAATATGGTATTTATTTTACATCTTCATCAAATTAATATCCACAGAGTAGTGGACTAGCTGATTCTACTAACAAGAACCTGATTTGGATCATCAAAATAACAATGGAAGATAATCGGGGATCTTGGCATACAAAGTTGAATACTACTTTATGGGTTGATAGGATCACCCCTAATAAGGATATTGGTCACTCAAATTACCTCCTATTTTATGGAAGAGAAGGCTACCTATCTCATTGGAGCTTCTAGATTTGGAGCTTGCACATGAACTAGAGCTTCTAGAAAGTGATGCAATGGAAGTCAAAATGAACAAACTAAGAGAATTGGAGGAGATAAGAGATGATGATATGCACACCATGTGTTAAAATTAGCAGAAAGTTAAGAATACATTTGATAAGAGAGCTTCATCAAAAACATTTTAGCAGGGAGACATATTACTCAAATGGGATTAAGAGTGTGCAAAGCTAGGTAAGCACTCCAAATTTGATATCCTTTGGAGTGGACCTTATATTATCACTAATTGTAAGAAGAAAAATGATTTTCCGTTATCCAAATTGAGTGGATAAGATATTCCCATTCTTTTGAATGGAATGTTTCTTAAATACTATTATTGGGAGAGTCACTTCTTTGTACATAGTCTTAGTTTCATTCCTTTAAGTGATTTTCCACACATGCTTTTAGTATTTGTGTTTTTCCTTTCCTTATTGTTTTCCACTCCTCTAAGAGCACATTTACACATGTTTATTGTTTTATGAGTCAATTTCTCTTATTATGTCTTGGTTTACAAGCTTTTCCAATTTTAGTATTGTCCTGGTCTCTCCTTACCAGAGTTTCAAAGTTCTTTTGACCAGCAGCATGGTCAACCCATGAAAGTTACCAAATTTTTTAATAATTTATCTCATTAAGGCCAAATTACTACCCCTATCATTCAAAACTTTCAAAAATCTAGCCCTTACCCCTTTACAATTGGTCAATTATGGTCTAAAAATGCAAATTTTGGTAAAAATTCTCAAAGGGATAAAAATCATAAAAAAAGGTTTCAAAAGTCATTAAATTATCTCAAAGGAGCTTTTAATATGTTCAAAATATGAAAATAGCCTAAGTTTAAAATTTCAAATCATGAAAAAGTGTTTTGATATGCTAAATAGTTAAAAGGTACCCTTTTCCACCCCACACATGCCAATTTCCATGTTTAAAACATGAAAAATATTTTTAAAATTCTAAATTTTCATGAGAGGCACGTAATTCTTCTCCAAACTTCTTTTTTAAGTGTTGGGACTCCTTTTAAAAGGTATAAAAGACTCTTTTTCCTCATTTTGAAAGAATATTACAGATTCTATATGGATTCCATAAATCCAAGGTAGGATAAGTCATCTATAGTTCATTACCTAGATTCATCAAGATTTCCATGGATTTTCATGGTAATACAGGCCCTAAACCAACCATCTTTTTTTATTTTCTCAATTGGTACAAACATACCTACCTATGGATTTTTTCATGGTGCAGTCTACTAGAGGAGGGTACAACTCTTAATTTTAGGGTGAAAAAAGTTGACTCAAAGGGTTTCTTGATGGTATAATTATTTTCTCAATGGGATTATCTAGGCTCATGAACCATCTATTTGATGTTAGATCAAATTATGTTACCTAGCATCTAGGAAGGCAACCAATGTTTTTTTCAATTTCTCTTCACTTGGGTAGAGTTTCATGGAAATTCAACTTGTTCTAGAATCTTGAGGACTTGATGTACTTTTCCATGTAATTATTAAAGTTTTATTCATATAATTCAAGTTCAAATAGAGATCTCAAACTTAGCTAGTCAATCTACATTATTAATAAGCTTTCAAAGAAGAATTGTATGGTCATGGGAGAAGAAATTAGCTTCAAATTTTTAAGAATTAGTGTTTTTCAGGATTTACATCAAATTTTCATGGTTTTCATGCATAAATATTATAATATATCCAATATTCATAGTATAAATACATATTTATGTTTAATTAAGTGTTTCAAAAGGGCTAGTTTAGCATTTGTTAAGGTTTCTTTGAAAATTTTAAGGTTTTTAGAGAAAACCATGATTCAATTTCAATCTCTTTCCCTCCTCTAATGGCCTCCAAATAAAGTGGATGTGATGATAATTTTTTTGTGTTTTCATAAGATGATTCAAGTATCCTTTGTCATGCTCCTTCATGCTCTTTCCCACTTTCACTCTATCTACCTCATCTCACTACCATATTTTTCCATTTTCCATTTCTTTTAGGATTTGTGTTCATCCTCCACCTTATTTACATCCAACACTTCTCCATTCATAGTAATTCCACCCTTCCACCATCTATATTCCATAGATCGTCATCAAGAGAGCTATGAGGTTGGTTGAGACCACCAAAAGTATGGATAATAGGATGTAAGATTAAAAACATCATGCAGAGTTCATACAATAGTACTCTATAGTAGTATACAAAGTCATATGTTATGAATGATGTCAATCAATGATTGATAGGTTAAAATATCCTCATAGAATGGTCATTAAAGGTGACATCATAAATAAATTTTAAGAAATAATGGAGATCAAACCTATCTTTGAGCCTTCCCTAGGTCATATACAACTATAATCCATATAAAGGAAATCACATTAAGTCATTAAGCCAAGTAATGAAGAGACTATTTCAATGAACTGTGAGGTGTCATGTTGATATAAGACAATATAACTTAAATTTAAAGAGTGTTGTTCAAAGAAAGGGTCTAACTGAAGGAAGGAGATATAAAAGAAGAAAGGAGCATCTATATATTAAATCACCCTACAAGCCTATACCCTATAGTTGATGAGAGTTATGGCCATCAAAGAGACTCATCAAAATGTTTCAAGAATCTAAATGAATATTCAAGGTGCATGAGTATTATTAAGATTGTTAGATCAGCCAAAAATAAATAAAGACATATAAGTCTATTTCAAGGGCTAATAAAGACAAATTCCAAGTCATAATGCTTACCTACAATGCAATAGAAGGCATCCTAAAGGCCTGCTTAAGGCAAAGATAATTTTCATGATGTTTCATATAGAAATAGACCAATTTAAGGCTTTAATAAATATTTATTTCTTATGACTACTAATACTCACCAAATAATGATCCTATTTTGACCCTAATATATTTTGATGTGCCTAAAGGTGGTAAGTGATACCCTATAACCACTATGAAAGCATCCTACAAGGTTGTATATTTCAAGAGGGGCTTTGACTATTCTAAATAGGGTTTGATGCTATATGGTGATAATCTTTGCTTATATACATTTAATAATAAATTTGGTTTTGATTCAAGGGTATACATACATAAGGATAGATTTTTAATCCATACATCATCATAGTCATGCAACTACAACCTAATTTTAAGCCCTACATGACTAACAAGAGTCAAAGCTCAGTTTGCCCATATCATGACCATTTCAAGGCCTATGAAAATAGATAGGGACTATTTGTATGAACATGGTTGTCTTCATTAAGTTATTTTAAGAAAAACATAGGATAAAGTCTCAAAATCCCAAGTAGAGATACTCATCTACAACCACTTAGCAAAGGACATCTACAATAGGCTTAAAAGAACACATAAAATCAAGTAGATGAGTTGACTAGTTGGAAACCTAGTCAATATGAGAAGAAGGATAATGAGTGAAATATTGGTGTAATAAATTTTAAGAATGATCCTAGGAGTTTTCTATACAAGTGGTACTAAAAATGCACCTACAATCCCTTATCTGTACAAAGGATAATATGCATGTGTTTTCACTTAAAATTTCACCCCTTGTGGAGATGAAAAGTATATCCTCATCAAGTGGCACAATACAACCACCTAATGGTTTCGCATGACCCAAATTTGAGGTGGATTAATAGATTAGGGCTAGTTCCCTTGATGTACCACTATAGATCAAACTTACTACTAACTTTTGGGAGGTGAAAAGGGATAAGGATAACTAAAAATAAATCTAATATAGGGGAGGTGATACACCAAATAGATAGTCTAGTCACACTACTTAGAATGCACTTGAAACCAAAGAGAATCCCACATATACACTTATCTAATAGAACACTCCTCTTCTACATCAATGTTTCAAGCATGGGGTCTTGAAGAGAGATTAGGCTAGGACTTAGATAATATTTTTTCTAGAAACACTAATGAATGAGCTACTCACTATACCTATATTCCACATTATACACTTTCTGCTAACCTTTAATAGAGCTTTCAATCCACACAAGGCACTAAGAAGAGTAACATGTGAAGGTAAGCAAAATAGACTTACAAAAGGCCAAAAACCATAACATGTAATTAGTGAAATCATGAATGAGGTAAAAAAACATCCTTTATTATTTAAAGGAAAAAACTTATCAGGGCTTCAACATACTCAAGTGCAGATATCCGTACAATATCCAAAAAGGCAAGTATTTATAGTAATTGTGAGAGGAGAGAGAGAATAGGAAGATCAAGAGTCACTAAGACACTTTTAAAGCAAAAATAATGAGTTAAAAAATCAATGGAATCCATCATGAGATAGGTACTAAATTTAAATTAATGATAAATGTCTCTTAAACTTGTTTAACTCCTCTATATGTGGCATAGATGCTCTTGTGCTTGCATAGGAAATTATTTTCATTATTTTTCCTCATTAAACTACTTCATCACTAGGTAGGGTTAGGTATGATTTTTTATCTAATGGGGAAGGCTTAATTAAAATCCCACACATGAATTTTATTATTCTCTAATCATCCCTATTCTTCTAGCTATGAGAAATCATCCTTGACAATCACAAATAACTCCTTCCCATGCACCTCTCACACTTGGCACACATAATGCTTCCAATTCAATAATTTGATCCATGAACAAGGAGGAATGACATTTTAAAGAGTGTCAAATTCATTATGTTCATGAATCAAGACTTAAAAGGCTTCCCAATTGGATCTCTCACCCTTTTTACCAAGTGTTCATTGTCTACCCACTACATTGGTTGAGATGACTAAGCTATCAGACACACTTAGGAGATTATATACCTCAAAAAATGGTCATGAAGACTTATAAAAAGTCTTAATATCTCTCTTAAAGGTGGTTTTATCCTTTGAAACATATACATACCTATATAACACATAAATTTGTGAATAAAATCCCTATTGTACGCCATTACTATAGGTAGGCTACACCTCAAAAAGAGTGGGATAGGTCTATGGAGAGTCCTGTATAGTTTCAAATCACTTTCATGGTCACTTTACCCCATTTTTATTCTTAAATTACGATGTTTCCTCCATTAGGTTTGAGAGAGGGTTTTGTGAGGGTGTTAGAGCCACTTCTAGTCTTATCCTTTGTTCATAAATTCTATACATTTAACCCCTTTGCACATACTTCTAAGAGCATGCTAGGAACCTCCTCTAACATCTCTAATCACCTCAGCTTTCCATGCAAAGTCTCAAGGAATTTCTTAGCATTCAAACTAGCTATTCGTGTCCTTGTCCATGCATTTTGTAGGGTTTAGGTGCCTTATAGCTAAGAAAATGTATTTTTTTGAACAAATATACAAACTAATGGATAAAAAACCTCTGGTATCTCCCAAGAAACATGATTAAACAAATTACAATCTTCCCTCATGTAAAAATTGGAATTGACTTCTCAATAAGCTTTAGGTTTAGAGTTGGCTCTAAGCCCTATCTATAAATTTTGATGGTTTGGACCATCCAAAAATGATTATTTTATTTTTATAGGTTAAAAATATCTATTTACATTCCCAAATCATGATTAAATAATCTATAATTATCAACCAATACTACACATGAAAATGACCTCCTTACCTAGCCACAAGCTTTACCATCTCTCATGGTGTTGAATGCAACCTTATATGCATATATTACCCTTTTTATTTTCATACCATATTTAAAGTTTTTTCATGTTTTTATAGGTGTATCCCAAATCCACAAATACTTTCTAAGGTTAATATAATCTTTGGCCAATGTTTCTATCCTCTTTGAGCAAAAAATAGGGTTTTGTGCAAGGAAAAAGTACCCTACCTATGAGAAAAAATTGAAGAATGTTTCCATATTTTATTTAAAAATATATTTTATGGTATTCATCAACTCATCTTCATGCCTTGTACCAATTTTCATCTCTTTAATCCAAGGTTATAGCCTCTAACTTCCTCAATTTCCTAGGCAAATGTTTCCTAGGTACATTGTATACATGGTATGAGTGTTGACTATGTTTTACACAAATTTTAACTCTATTAACCTTATTTTCATGTTAAAATTATCTATAAAGGTTTAAATAATTTTTATGAAGGTGTTAAACCACATATTCACCCCTCAAACCTAGACTTGTTCATCATATGCATGTTGAAGACCCCAAACTGGGCTCTCTAATATAAGACTAAGACACCCCCATTTCCTTTTCCTATAGGTGAAATTGAATATTTTTAACCCTATAAATGATTTTATAATACCTAATTTGAATCACTAATCTCATTATTAATGATATATACTTAGGTATCATAAGTAGACCATGTTGATCACACAAAAACATCATTCCTCATACTTAATCATTTGACTGGGACACTGTCCTACTAGTTACCCCTATAGGTTCTCAAGTCTATATTTATGTATAAAAGTAACATAAAATTACTCATATATAATTTTTATGTCTATTAAAAATCATATTTGTCACCTTGACTGGTCTAAAACTCCATTTAGACACCTTACTTTCAACCTTGTATTTATGCTTAGTTGTAGGTGTTTATTTGTCCTATGTATGGTTACAGGGTTAACACATGAGGGTCTTGAACAAGGTTGTGGGACTCCTTGATAAAGAACAAGCCTAGAAGAGGCTTATGAGTTCATTAATCCTAAAAAATAAATAATATGATGGGAAAACTTGTGGATAGGTATTTATAGACATATGAAACCATCAACACCATCAAACCAAAGCAAAGAATTCTATAACTATCTCAAATAGTGACCCCTCTTGGACAGAGAAGCATAAAAAATGTCTAGCTTTTTAATGATGATTCATAAAGGAGGAGCCATGAAAATCAAACTTATTTACATGGATTTTAATATAAATTAGACCTCTTTTAAACCCCAATATCACTTCTCCCAACTTCACTTGTACGGCTTGTACCAAGCATGCAAAGTTGACTCTATTTGGTTTGCAAAGGCATGAAAGAAGAAACATAAGCAAAATTTGACCCATATAACCTTTTATTTTCAAAATAGGCTTGGTAAAGACTTTTAGGAGATTAAGAGACACATTTCCACATTTTTAGCTAAAGGTGGACTTCCCAAGTTCATACAAGTTGCATTAAGGGGTTGATTTTGAGGAGTTCTCCCTATTTCCATGCATGAAACTACTTCTTGACCTATATTTACATGATTACAAACATGATTTGAGCTCCTCCACGTTTAAATCCAACTTTATGATAAATATACTTCTTTTGAAAGTCCATATAAGTAATTTAATAAGCCAAAAATATGACTAAAAGACATTTTTTGCATATGAGACATGGTAAAGGATTAAATCATGGCTTAAGAACACCTTAAAACATTTAAATGACCAAATTATAACATTTTGAAGATAATTTTAACCTTTGACCATGTTTGACTAGGGTTGACTTGAGTTGACTTTGGTTAACTAGACAAGTATAAGGAAGCTAGGCTTAGACCAAGGTTAGACAGGGATAAGTAAGATGTTTAGACACATATGAGAACCTTTAAGACATATAGGAACCTTTGAAGAAGTTTTAACATGTATGGGTTGACCTAATTTGACTAAAAGTCAAATTTGGTCAACACTTTTGGTAATTCTTAGGGGTAACATGCTTGCCTATTTTAAGGACCAATAGCCTTATTCCATACATTGGGTGAAGGGAGTCAGATGCACTTTGAAAAAATAGGATCAGACCTTGACTTGACTAATAAGATAGTTTATTGACCTCAAAACACACAAAGGAAAGACAATACACACTAAGACCAAGGAAACACACAAAGTAAAGACACACTTATGCTACTAAGAACTTAGGGAACACAAGACACAATAGAAAGGAAACTAATTATGTATATCTAACCAAACATACCTCCCTTCTTGGATTAAAAGGAAATTACTTTGAATCTCCTTCTTCATTAAATGAGTGAGGATGACAAGAATGCTTACTTTGGGATTCCAAGAATGCTTGCTTTTGGATGAAATATTAGATGATTCATTCTTCTTTCTTGTTCATTGGCTGGGCATGTATTTTGATGGAGTCATCTCAAACAAGTCTCCAAGGTAAATGAACTCTTTCTAACCTTGAAAGCATACCTCATATTGTTGTCCCTTTGTCTCATCATGGCAAATTTGAATCTTTATTCATGGGATAGCTTTTTGGAAGTCTATGTTTTCTTGAAAGACCTCATTTCTATTCTCATTTGTTGTAACCTCTTCAAAGCCTTCAAAAAGTGTTATGTCATAGTATTCTAGGAGCGTTTCTTGCTCAAAAAACCTCTTGGTGTTTGTAGGAGCAACTTCACATGTGGTTGTAGGATCAATATTCACATCATCTTCAAAATATTTATAGTCATCATATATTTCTCCATCATGGTTTGTATTTTGTTGATGTGATACCTCTCAACACATGTTTAATTCTCAACATCTTGGGCTTATTTTCTTAAGATTTTTGTCTTCTCACAATCATCATATTCCTTAAACATCTGCATATAGGTATACCCTATGTCTTCTTATTGAAATAAGTCATCTTGATTAACATCTCTAAAGTAATTATAGGCTCCTTAGGGCTTTCAAATTCATTACAAATGTCCTCAAATCTCTACCACAAGTCATCATCCTCTTTTTGGTCAGCATCATGAAGGTGAAAAACAAGAGAAACTTCTTCCTCTTTGGAATCCAAAAGAACCTCTTCCAAAACTTCTTCTTCAACACAAAGAATGTAATCTTAAATATCATCACAATATAAATTTTCCTCACAAGATGATAGATCCTCTTCATCCTCAACCCATTCTAAAATTTCAATATCCTTCTCCCTCTTAGTGATGCCCATAATAGGCATCTCAAAACTAGGGACTTCAACCCAAGAAGTCTTCCAAGAAGAAATGCAATATTCATCATTAGGATCTGATTTATACTCAATTAATTGGTATATATTAGGTTAAATGGCTTAATTTACATCAATCTTTCCTTTTATAGATGAGATATTCTTCATTTTGAGTTCTAGTTCCTTAATTCTTTTGGCAAGGTTTTCTTGGAATAGATTCTCTTGGGGTGAAATAGGATCTTCATTAGGAAAAGAAGTAGGAGGAAGTTGAGATGAAGGAAAAAAATATTATTTAATAAGGATAGGAGGGATTTGAGCAGGTTAAATTTTTTATTCACTTCCAACTTCTCCATTTAGACATTCTTTATTCTTCTTTCCATAAGTTGCCATTACTTATGTCCATCTTAGGAAACTAAACTTAGAATATTCTTCTTGAGGATGAGATACAAATGTATGGGTGAATGATAGTCTTAGGAAAACTATAGTTTCCTTGGGCTTAGCATCTTATCTCCCACTTTGGAAAGTAGGATTAGGAACCTCATTTTATACTACCATGATGGCTTGTGTCAAATGTCGGTTTACTAACTCAATCTCTTTATCAAGATGGGCCTCCAACATCAACTTTCTTCTCTCAAAATCTTATCCAATTAGATTGTGAGATGGATCAACTTATTCAACAATGGTTTCCTCCTTCCCTTGGATACTCTCTTGGATGCACCTCCAAGAAGGGAAACTTTGGGGAATTTATGAAGGAATTGGGGCATTTTGAAGCATGATTTGATTAGTATTTTTAAAAGGCATAGTTGACACACTTGAAGGCTAATGTGGGGTGTATTAGAGTTAGTTTATAAGCTTTCAAACTCTCTTCTATGTGGAAAATCAGACCATAAACATCAAGCATTTCACCTATAAGGCCTTGCCAATTATATCTCTCAATAAGCATCCATTCTCTCATGACTAAATCTATATCATCCCTCACACTCTTGACATAATCACTAGGGATGACTTGACCTCAACCATTTCTAGTATCAAGGTATATAATATGGTCCTTATAACCCATGAGATTTGTCTTGAAACTCGTAATGGACTGACTTGGAGAGGAATTAGGTGGACTAGGTGAAGCACAAGCTTGATAGGGTTGATTATAGGTAACATAGGATTGATAGGGATCATGACAAGATTGGTTAAGGACTTATTCATATTTAGAGGGAATAGGCAAAGATGTATATGTCTCACCAACTTATGTTAAGACAAGTGCAACATTAAAATAATCCATGAATCACTCATGAGAAGTATATGGAAAAATAAAACAACCTCGAATAGAGCACTTGGACTGCTTAGCTAGTAGATTTATGATTTAAGTCACCATTGGTACTAAGTGGAATTGCCTCAAAAGGTTGATGTCTTGAGGAGAAGAACAAAACTCTTCAAGGAATGGACTATTCAGTCCCACTAGGTGTGACAAAAAATATTATCACTTGAACTTGAACCATTGAGGATATGACAAGTCTCTTCTCATTGAAGTGGAATTATGGAACCACCTCAGGGCTATGGGTGACCTAAATTTGAGGTGTATCTCTAGATTATGGCTAGTTCCATTGATGTACCACTATAGATCAAACCTAATATTAAATTTTGGGGGGTGAAAAGGGAGAAGGATAATTATAAACATATATAATCTAGGGGAGGTGATACACCAAATAGATAGTCTACTCACACCACTTATAATGCACTTGAAACTAGATATAATCCCACACACACTTATCCAATTGAACACTCCTCTTCTACATCAATGTTTCAAGCATGGGGTATTGAATAAAGCTTAGGCTAGTGGGACTTAGATAATAGGTCTTCCATAAACACTAATGAATGATCTACTAACTATACCTGTAATACACATTAGACACTTCTTATTGACCTACAAAAGAGCTTTCAATCCACATAAGGCACTAGGAAGAGTAACATGTGAAGGTAAGCAAAATAGTCTTGCACAAGACCAAAAACCATAACATGCACTTAGTGAAATCATGAATGAGGTAAAAAAAAATACTTTATTAGTTTAAGGTAAAAATTGAATAGGGATTCACCATACTTAGGTGGATAAATACATACAACATACAAAAAAGCTAGTATTTATAGTAATTATGAGAGGAGAGAGAGAAAGAGAAGCTCAAGAGTCACTAAGACACTTTTCAAGAAAAAATAATGAGTTAAAACATCAATGGAATATATCATGAGATAGTTCCTCAAATTAAAATAAGGACAAATGTCTCTTCAACATTTCCGACTCTTCCATATGTGGCATAGATTCTCTTTTGCTTGCATAAGAAAATGTTTTCATGATTTGCCCTCTTTAAACTACATTATCACTAAGTAGGGTTAGGTATGATGATTGATCTAAGGAGGAGGTGTTACTGATAATCCTACACATGCATTGTATTAGTCTCTAATCATCCATATTCCTCTGGCCATGAGCAATCATCCCTAATAGTCACAAATAACTCCTTACCATGTAACTCTCACACTTGGCACACAAAATGATTTCAATTATGAAATTTTATCCATGCACAAGGAGGAATGACACTTTTTAAGAGTGTCTAAGTCATCAAGTTCATGAATCAAGCCTTAAAATGCTTTTGAAATATATTTCTCACCTTTTTCATCAAGTGTTCACTATCTACCCACTACACTGGTTGAGATGAAGAAGGTAGCAGACACACATAGGAGATTAGATACCTCAACAAACGGTTATGAAGACTTATAAAAAGTCTCAATATCTCTCTTAAAGGTGGTCTTCTCCTTTGAAACAAATTCATACCTATAAAACACATAAATATATCAAAAAAAAACCCATTTTACCCCATCCATATAGGTAAGGTACACCTAATTTACATGGGATAGGTTTTTGGAGAGTTATCTATACCTTCAAATCACTTTCATGGTAACTTTACTCCATTTTGATGCTTCAATTGTAATATTTCCTCCATCAGGTATGAGAGAGGGTTTTATGAGGATTTTATATCCACTTCTATTCTTAGCCTTTATTCATAAATGATACATGTTCAACCCATTTCTAAATCCTTAAAATAGAATCAAACCTCCTCTAACATCTTTAATCACCTCAGCTTTCCATGCAAAGTCTTAGGAAGTTCTGAGCATTTAAACCAGTCATTTATGTCCTTCTCCATGCATTTTATAGGGTTTAGGTGACTTCTAGCCAAGAAAATGGCTTTTGATGGACAAATATACAAAATAATGGATAAAACACCTTTGGTATCTCCCAAGAAACATTATTGAATAAGTTACAAGCTTACCTCATGTCAAAATTGGGATTGACTTCTCAATAAGCTATAGGTCTATTATTGGCTCTAAGGCCTATATGAAACTTTTGATGGTTTAGAACACCCAGATATGATTATTTGAGATATATAGGTTAAAAAATATCTATTTACATTCCCCAATCATTATTAAACAATATATAATTCTCAACCAATGCTACACATGAAAATGACCTTCTTACCTAGCCATAAGATTTACCATCTCTCATGGTGTTAACTACAACCTTAGATGCATAAAGTACCATATTTATTTTCAGAACATCATAAAACAAAATTAATTTTTATATATGTGTCTCCCAACTCCAAAAACCTTTATAAGGTCAAGATAATCTTTGGACAATGTTTCTATCCTCTTGCAGTAAAAAGCAGGGTTTTGTGCAAGGAGAAAGTGCCCTAACTATGAGACAAAATAGAGGAATATTTCCCTATTTTATTCTAAAAAAATAATTATAGGGGATTTATAAACTCATCCTAATTACTTGTACTAATTTTTATCTCCTTACTCCAAGGGTAGAGCCTCTAACTTCCTCAATTTCCTAGGCAAAATTTTCCTAGGTAGATTGTCTGTAGGGTATGAGTGTTGACTATGTTTTACACAAATTTGAACTCTCTTGACCTTTTTTTCATGGTATAAGTTTCTATAAAGTTTTCCATCCCTTTTATTAATTTTTTAAAACTCCTATTCACCCCTCAAACATGCCCTTGTTAATTATATGCATGTTGAAATTGGGCTCTTTAATATAGGACTGAGACACCCCTATCTCCTTTGCCTATAGGTGAAATTGCATGTTTTAAACCATATAAATGATGTTATAAGAAATAATTTGATTAAATTATCTCATTATTAATTATTTATACTTGGTTATCACAACTATACCATCTTGATGACACAAAAGCATCATTCCTCATACTTCACTTTTTGACTAGGACATTGTATTGCTATTGACCCTTATAAGTGCTCAAGTGTATATTTAGGTCTAAAAGTAATAAAAAATGACAAATTTATACTTATAAGGTCTCATAAAAATAATTTTTGTCACCATGATTTGTCTAAAACTCCATTTAGACACCTTGCTTTTAACCTTGTATTTATGCTCAGTTGTAAGTGTTGATTTGCCCTGTGTAGAGATAGAGGGTTAACACATGAGGGTATAAAATAAGGTTGTGAGCCTATATGATAGAATTTTAGGTTATTTCCTACTTAAAACATCCAATCATGTTGGTGATGACATAGTTTTCAACTTTAGGGTGAAGGGATTCCCTTTAAGGCTCAAACCTGTAGATGACACTATAGAGTAAATATTTGCTCTACGTTGCATTCAAATTTTTGATCGCACAGTGCAGTTTTGGTTCCTGCATACCTTGGTCATGGTGGCAGAGTTTTAGAGTAGAGCGTGGGTTTATTTCTTTTTATTCTTTTTCATCTAAGTATCGAAGTGCAGTGGAGGTTTCCAAGTGGCATAGTCTGAGCACGGGTTCTCTTTCCCCCTTTTTTGATTCCTTCATTTCATTTTTGCCTAAGTGTTGAATTCAAGCGGAAGCCACCAAGTGTCACTTTCTGAAACATGGAGCTAGCCAACTAGTGTCATCCAAGACAATTTTCATAACTTTTAGGAGGGCCACAGAATGTGCCACATATCCAATAGCAGCTAAATAGAATGTGCCATGTGTCGGCATCCATGTCTCATATCAGCACCCACATTTCATTCTATTTTTTGATGAAAGGGTTTCAACAAGCTAAGTAGCAGGAAGAGGCAAAAAGTGCCAGGTGGTAGTCACGGAAGGCCCTGGACTACTTTTTTAGAGGAAAGTAGAGGTCACCATATGTCAGCATCTGAGAGACAATCAGTTTAATGACTGGGTTCAATGCCTTGGTTCAACATTTTTGGTTCAATACCTTGGTTAACATGTAAATGGCATGTAATGTTGAATCATTGAACCATTGAACCATTTTGGTTCATCAAGAAGTTCAAGGGATTATCCCAAAAACTAAATGGGTTAAGTACCTTTTCAAGAAGGAAAAAATGCATCGTTTCATTTTGTTTAAGTGCCGAAGAGCAGTGAAGGCTTCCAAGTGTCACATTTTGAGCCCACTTTCTACTCCATTATCGAAAGAAGTGGAAGATGCCACATACCCCTAGCAGAAGAAGCAGAAGATGCCACGTATCTTCCCAAAAACATGCGGAGACTACCATGTGCATCTATCCCCTTTTTTAAAGTTTATCAGGCAAGGAATGTGGTGAGTTTTATTTTGTTAAAATTGTTAAGTATCAAAGAAGCGGATTGCGATAAGTGTCAAAGGCAGAGCGTTCTTGAACAAGATATAGGGAAAGTGGAAAGAGCCACGTGTCTTCGATAAATTAGTCAAAAAGTGCCAAGTTTCATTCTCTGGTGCTTTCTAAGTAATAAGTAGAATTTTAGGAAATTGACTAAGTGTCCTCTTCCATTTCAAAAGAATAGAGTGTTTCGTGTATCTATTGCCACAAAGCAAGATGGAGGGAAACTCAGTGGGAGTTATTTCTAGTAGATGGAACAGTTCATCGGGTAGATTTTTGGGGCTTGCAAACATTAAAAGGGCCATCTGTTTGTCCCTTATAAGTGGAGGAGAATGGATAGTTACATGGCTAAGCAGGTGATAGAATGAGGAAACTTAGGCATGAAAGGAGGTACTAGACATGAATCGACATGCTATAGATAGGGCAATTGCCCCGCCCCAGCATGGCCCTTTTTGATAAGACCAAAATGCATCCAAGGCATTAAATGCATTGAATGCCAAACTATTTTATCTATAAAATTTGAGGCTATAAAAGAGAGGGAAAGATATAGGGAGAAAAAAGGTGATTTTCTAAAAAGTGTAGACTTTCTAGAGCTTGTGACTAATTTATATCATTTGCTTTTGTCTCATTTTATTAATTTGTAAAGTTGATGTAACTATGCATGTTTCTATGCCTTTTATGTGGTTGAAAGAATTAAGAAGATTGAACTCTATGCCTTTGTTGATATTATCTGTGTCATTTGCAAAAGTAGTCTATATTGTAGATTTTGTAGAGTTTTGATTAGGAATGTCATTTGTTTTTGTCTCATTTTCTTGAGTCAAAAGTTCTACATAACTATACGTGTTTCTACACCTCTTCTATGATTAGAAGATTCTTATAAGAAGATTAAACCCTATGCCTCTATTGACATTTTCTGTATCTCAATAAAAGAAGTCTTTGTTGTGAGCCTCTATTTCAATCATTTACATTGATCATGCACTTGTTTTCTCTTAAATGTAAATGAATCCTACATATAGTTTCACTATGCTCAAGATTATGATCAAATTACACTTAGGCAGATCACCATAATTAGGTTTCAATTCCTACATTTGCATTTCTATTTAATTTTCTATCCTTTTTCCCCACACTTGATGCAAAAGAAGAGACTAGCTTCTCTAAAATCTAGAGGTTGTTTCAAGCCGCAATATCCCACAGCTTGAAACCTCCCATTGTTGATTAGAATCAAGTGCAATTTTAAGCATCAATAGTTTTTGGCATGCCTAATGGGACTAGTCTTGAAGTTTCTTTCAAGACCATATGAACCAGAGAGCTACGAGGAGTCAGAGCTGTGAACCACTCACCAGATCCTAGTCTACTACAAATCTAGGTATTCTTTTGCCACCTTTGGTAACTAGTCCAAGAAGAAGAGTCAAATAGTTTCAATCAGTATAGAGAGTAAATATGGGAGCTTCTATTTCCCCAAGTAATTATTCAAGATGGAATGCTACTAGTCCTATGATCCTCCCAGTACCACCAGCTACTTATCCTATCCTAGTAACGTATATGTTGACTCCTGATGAAGAGGAAATAATCTCAGACTTTCTTCTCACTTTACAAGATAATGAGGAAGAACATGGACAATTCTTGGATCATGTTTTAAATGATTTGTTTGAAATTATTGGGTCAAGTTATACCATTTTGCAAGATAGTTGTGAATCAGTTATAGATGAATAGAACAACATTAAGCCTCAATTACATGCACAAAATTATTGCACTCTTTCAGGATCATCCTTTCAAGAGGTTAAAGTCATGAAAGAGGAGGATAATGAAATAGAGCTGGAGTTTGAAGCAGAAGAAGTTAAGTCAATAAATGATATAGGTCAAAAGGCTTCTATTGATGAAAAATAGTCATTGATTTCTTGGTAAGGCATACTAACATCAGGAGCTGATATTTGACGGGCTTCCAAGAACAAGAAGAGCTTATGGATGTTGAAAGCATGTTTGACTCAGACTCACTCAAATGCAAGCAAATCTGTGTGGCCTACATAGAGGACATTTCACCAAAGATATACCCATTTCAATCACTTATATGGAAACATAAGCTAGCTTGTCATGAAGAAGATGTTTGAAATTTTGTTTTTGATCCTAGAGGAAGATAAAGATGCTTAATTAATGTAGTTAGGTAGTTTCCCATTCTCGCATTATTTTTGTTTTCTATTGTTGTTTTCCCGCTTTCCTTTTAAATAAGTGTTTTAAACATAGAGTTGGTGGATTAGAAAGTTTTTTTTTTAATTATTCAAATTTTTGCCACATTGAATGCTTCCCAAATATTTCAAAATCTCTAAGGTACCTTGCGCTACAACTTGCATAGTGTGTCCACCTCGTTGTTCCCCGAAGATTGAGTAGGATTTACTAATGGTCATCTAAATTTAATGCCATTTGAGACTTGATAGGTCCATAAATATCTCTTAGCAATTTGAGACTTGATAGGTCCATAAATTTAATGCCATTTGAGATTTAAAGTGTACAAATTCTCAAAGCATTCTTGCACCTAATAAAATATCTTGCTCCTTGTGATTTGTTAGCACCTAGTAAAATTTTCTTCAAGAAAAGTGTTTCTATCTTACACAAGGTTCATACTAGGTATTATATAAAAGATATAGAGATGGTGGAAGTATCATCTTCACAACAAGATGCTGGGAGATCTGAATCTCTTGATAGGTTGCTTGCTAGTAAATCATATGCTTTAGCTCCTGCACAATCATCGAGAACCTATCTAAGAACCAGAATCCTAGGAGTTGGTCAAGCCAGTGACCCATCAAAAGTAAAGGATTATGTAGATGGGATCATGGACCCAATCTTACAAAAAATTAGTAGCAAGAATCTTAGAGGAGGGGCACACCAAAGGTGTCTTCAAAGAGCCTGAGTAGGCTAGTATGAGACATTTGGCATGAGGATGTGGACCTCATTATTGGTTAATTTCATTATCCCAGCTATGCATCCATGCCCTGACTTGATTGAATTATGCACAGACTTGCTCCATGCACCATCTTGCACCATTCAACAATGTCCCTTCATGGTGCAGATCACATGACAAGCTATCAAGAACATGCTAGCCCTACATTATGACAATACCACTACATTCCCCACTATTGTTAAGATGCAAAAGACATGGGCAAACGTCAACACTTAGACAAGGTTTTTGAGGTCTGAGTTACAAATGACTGATGGCGATACTATGGTACCCAAGCTCCCTGCATCGAGAGCTCAATTCACACCAACTAGCCAAGACGCGTTGTCAATGATGGCTCTCATATTTGGCATGAAGGATGACATGGTAGTGTATGTAGAACAAATGGCCATCCTTTTCAAGTTGAAGACAATTGACTAGATGCAAGAGTATCAACTTGATTTCTCAGAGCACATTGCCTTTTTAATAGTGGAACAGCTGACCCAGTTCAAATCAAAAGTTGTTATTAAGTATTCCTCTTATTTGTTCCATCTCATACTATATTATAACCTCGACCTTTTCACCCAACATATGAATTTGAACATGTATGACCCATGTTTTGACCCCCAAAGGACCATTCATGTGTCTGCATGGACACACATTTTATCAAGAACTAGTGACCTGTATGATTTTTGGGAACTATTCATTACCCCCATTTTTTGTTGCCTTAGCCCTGAACCTATCATGAAAAAGTTATTTCCAAGTGTTTTAAACCTCCTGGTCAGTTGTCTAATCTCGTGTGACTTCTATTTTGGATCCCACCACATGATCATAAGGGTTCATGGTTTTTGTGGGGAACCAGTGTTGCTACTAAATACTTTAACTCTTAGGTTAGCATTCTTAGAGGTCACCAGGTAGGTGTTAGCAGTCAACAATGAGGATGGCTCTGGGAAGAAGAAGAGAAAAATGTACAATCTCCCATGGATGACCAATATCATCGTATTAGAAGCCAGAGATGCTAAGACTATACTGCTGAGAAAGTTGGCCTTCCTAGGTTTCCTGCTAGTCGAAGACAAATGGGTTTATGACCCAAGTGGTTTCATAGCTTCTTGGGTAAAGAACAATAGGATTGGATCCAAGATTACACATGAAGGCCGCCCTTTTTGGGAGGCTAGAAAAAACCCTATAGAAGATGCTCCTAGTCTTTATGTTGAATTGATATATTTTCTCCTACCAAATAATAGGCCATGGAAAACCTTTCATGAAAAGCAGAGGGATTATGATCCCAAAGTCAGGATGACTTCTGGCTTGAGAAGGACATTGAAGAACAAAGTTTGGGATGTAGAGAAGATTGAAGCCTATTGGAAATATAGGTCAAAATTTTTTCAAACCACCCATACTTTTAAAAGCATGGATTTAGATGAAATATGGGAGGAACTATGGGATGAGTGTCATCCCTCCCCTACATCTAGCCAAGAAACAAGCAAATTGCTGACACTCGGTATAGGGCAGGAAGCTAGAGCGAGACCAAGCCAGCAACCATAGTCCTTAGATAAAGCTACAACTACAGTCACTACATCAACCTGGCTCCAACCTCTTAGTGTCATGGAACAACAAAGGAGTATGGTGTCTTCACCACCAAAATCTTCCCCATCATCAAAAGTTGTTGAAATCCCTAGTTTTCCACAAGGAGCATTGGCAACAATAGATGTGGAAGGGAAGTAGACGCAGCCAGAGTTAGAGACACCCAAGAAGAGAAAGAAGGTGCCGTTCCATTTTGATTTAGAGGAGGAAAAAGAACCTTCATAACACCAATTATAGAGCACTATAATTCCCCCTCAAGTAAGTATTACTCCTTCTCCTCTCTCTCAGTCTATTCCTTCCCCTATCAGCATGATGCCTCTACCTAGCCAAATGACACCGCCTGCCACCTCTGCCATCCCCATTTCATACTTCACCTCATCCTTAACACGTCAAACCCTAATATTACCACATTTCTCCCCCTCTATTCCCAAAAAGATGCCCCTTTAGCTCACCCATAGCCAACCACTAGCTAATCAATATGGCCTGCCATAGGGATATCTTTTTACCGGAGGAGACATTGCATCCCCTTCCACCTTCCAGATGCAGGCTAATGCTACTAGGAAGGTAAGAGAAGCTCAGATGGAGAAAAAGAAAACTAAGGAGAATAAAGCATTGGCTACCCCACACATGTGGTCACAATTTGACCCTATTCAGTAGCAACTGATAGTGACCCATTTGTCAGCCAATGTCATCAAGCCGAGTGAGCAGATGCAACCAAAGGATTATACAATGAATGCAGTGGCCATTGATATGTCCCTATTTAGGCCCTAGGATAGAGTTGATCTATTGATAGAATCCACTTCTATAGTCATCGAAGATTATTTGAAAACATCAAGAAGACTACAAAAGATGGAGGCTGATTTGGCAAAAGAAAAGGCAAACTATAATAGTTTGGCTAAAGAAATCAATAAGAAAGATAATGAAATAACAAGTCTAAATAAATAGTTCTAAGATATTATTTCACTTCAGATTCACTGGGTAGTGCAGGCCCAGAATGATTCATTAAAAGTAGAGCTAACACATGCAAAGGATGCAGTGATGACCCTTAAGCGGTGAAAGTAGCATTGTAGGGAAGATTTGAAGGACATTAGCTTCAAGTTACTCAATTGCAACAGAAGCTACTAGATGAACAAAACAATACTGTGGATTTTCAAGCCCAATTCCAAGCAGAGCAGTAGAAAGCAATGTAATTGATGCTAGAGCTAGCTAATAGGCCAAAAGGTGTCAGAGTGATAAAATTGGTAAAGGATCTCTATGAATCAATGTGGAAAAAAATCTCCTTAGAGATTATTCTGCTCAAGCCATCTCTCACCTTCCTGCTCAATACACAACAATTATGTGAGAAGGTGGAAGATTCAATGAAGAACACTCTAGCTATAGTCTCTGACAGAGTCATAGACTCCAAAACCTTGTTTTAGAAGCTCTATGATGTAATAGATGTGACATTGGTAGCTACAGGAATCATTGATAGAATGGTCACCACAAAATGAGTCAATGAGGTGCTCAGTTGCAATGTCGTGGCCAACAATTGCAAAGAGATTCTTGAAGTCATGAAAGAAGGCATTGGTGAGATGAGATAGCATATTGAAGATCTAGTGTAACTAAGTCTTCCCTATCCATTTTTAGATGCCAACATGGTGCTGATGGTTGATCAAATTGAATCATTGCTGCTAGCCAAATAGAAGGATCAAATAGTTTTCCAAGACCTGCGGGATGATTCCTCAGTATCAGAAGTTAAAGCTTATCTAGTTCCTATTTCCTAGTAGGAATTCAAATTAAAAGCTACAATCTAGATTCTACTAAATTTTTCACATAAGGATATCATTAATCTTGATCTACCTTTCATTGAATTATAGAACAAGCAAGGGTTATCTAACCATGAATGGTCCATCTACTAGATAACACTTTTGAAGCTATAAAATTTTGAAATTTTGACAAAGCGGGAGTTGTGTTTCTTTTTGTGTGGACTCAAAAGTCTTGGGGGTCACCAATAACTGTAGACTAAATTTTTACTCTACATTGCATTCAAATTTTTAGTCATGCACTATAGTTTTGGTTCCCGCATACCTTGGTCATGGCGACAGAGTTTTAGAGTAGAGCACAGGTTTATTTCTTTCAATTCTTTTTCATCTAAGTATTGAAGTGTAGTAGAGGCTACCAAGTGATGTAGTCTGAGCATGAGTTCTCTTTCCCCCTTTTTTTATTCTTTCATTTCATTTTTGCCTAAGTTTTTAATTCAAGTGAAAGCCGCCAAGTGTCACTTTCTGAAACACAGAGCTAGCCAATTGGCATCGTCTGAGACACTTTTCATAACTTTTAGGAGGGCCATGGAATGTGCCACATATCTAATAGTAGCTAAGTGGAGTGCACCATGTGTTGGAATCTATGTCTCATATCGGCACCTGTGTTTCGTTCTATTTTTTAGTGAAAGGGTTTCAACAAGCTAAGTAGTAGGAAGAGGTGGAAAGTGCCAGGTGGCAGTCACAAAAGGCCCTGGACTACTTTTTTAGAGGAAAGTGGAGGTCACCACATGTCAGCATCCAAGAGATAGTCAGTTCAACACCTTGGTTCAATGCCTTGGTTCAACAGTTTTAGTTTAATACCTTAGTTAACATGTAAATGGCATGCAGTGTTGAACCGTTGAACCATTGAACCATTTTGGTTCATCGGGTAGTTCAAGGGAGTGTCCCAAAAACCAAAAGGGTCAAGTACCTTTTTGGAAAGAATAAAGACATCATTTCATTTTGTTTAAGTGTTGAAGAGTAGTGGAGGATACCAAGTGTCACTTTGCAAGCCCCCTTTCTACTCCATTCCTGAAAGAAGCAGAAGATGCCACATACCCCTAGCAGAAGAAGTGGAAGATGCCACATATCTTCCCAAAAACATGTAGAGATTTCCACGTGCATCCATCCCCTTTTTTTAAGTTTCTCAAGCAAGGAACGTGGTGAGTTTTATTTGTTAAAATTTATAAGTATCGAAGAAGCGGATTGCGACAGGTGTCTAAGGCAGAGCATTCCTAAACAGGATATAGGGAAAGTGAAAAGAGCCGTATGTCTTCAATAAATTAGGAAGAAAGCACTAAGTGTCATTCTCTAGTGCTTTCTAAGTAATAAGGATAATTTTAAGAAATTGATTAAGTGTCCTCTTCCATTTCAATGGAACAGAGTGTTCTATGTATCTGTTTCTGCAAAGCGAGATGGAGGGAAACTTGGTGGGAGTTATTTCTGGTAGATGGAACAGTTCACCAGGTAGATTTTTTGGGCCTACAAACATTAAAAGGGCCATCTATTTGTCCCCTATAAGTAGAGGAGAATGGACAGTTGCATGGTTAAGTAGGTGATACAATGAGGAAATTTAGGCATAGAAGGAGGTACTAGACATGAATCGACACACCGCAGATAGGGCAGCCACCCCGCCCCATCATGGCCCTTTCTGATAAGACCAGAATGTATCCAAGGCATTGATTATGCCAAATGCTGTACTATTTTATCTATAAAATCTGAGGCTATAAAAGAGAGGAGAAGATATAGGGAGAAAAAAGGGGATTTTCTAAAAAGTGTAGACTTTCTATAGCTTGTGACTAAGTAATATCATTTTCTTTTGTCTCATTTTATTAAGTTGTAAATTTGATGTAACTATGCATGTTTCTATGCCTTTTATGTCACTGAAAGAATTAAGAATATTGAACTCTATACCTTTGTTGATATTATCTGTGTCATTTGCAAAAGTAGTCTATACTGTAGATTTTCTAGAGTTGTGATTAGGAATGTCATTTACTTTTGTCTCATTTTCTTGAGTGAAAAGTTCTACATAACTGTACATGTTTCTATGCCTCTTATGTGATTGGAAGATTCTTATAAGAAGATTGAACCCTATGCCTCTGTTGACATTTTTTGTATCTCAGCAAAGGAAGTCTCTGTTGTGAGCCTCTATTTTTATTATTTCAATCTTTTACATTGATCATGCACTTGTTTTCTCTTAAATGTAAATGAATCCTACATATAGTCTCATTGTGCTCAAGATTAGGATCAAATTACACTCAAGCTCATTGCCATAGTTAGGTTTCAATTCTTGCATTTGTGTTTTTGTTTAATTTTCTATCCTTTTTCCCCACACTTGATACAAAAGAAGAGACCAGCTTCTCTAAAATCTGGAGGTTGTTTCAAGCCACAATATCCCACAGCTTGAAACTTCCCATTGTTGTTGATTAGAATCAAGTGCAATTTTAAGCATCAACAGACACTAAATGAGTTCAGTGCATTTAGAAGCAACTTTGAGCCTTTCTAGTGATAGAACCATAGGGATAAATCATCCTATTTTTTTTTCAAGTTGAAATTACATATAAGAGATACAAGTATAATATACAATTAGTGACCAAAATTCAATATGACATTGCCATAAAATCATTCTAAAAGAGCTAGGATCTCTATTTTGACAAAATAGAGATTAGGGTTCTAAGTCTCAATCACTTTTATGCCCTAAAGGTTACTTTCTTTTTTAACTAACCTATCCCATTAAATACAATTATTTTGAGGTTAACATCATACCAAGACAAAATAAGTGTCCTCAAATGTTTTAAATTCTCCACAAGACCCCTGTATTTTGTATTTATGGAACATGTAGGTGACCACTTGCAAGTGTAGGCAACAAGTGTGACATAATAAGGAATATGCATGTTTCCTACCTCATATTTTCTTACCTTGGTTATCAAGTGTAACTTCATGGATTAAAACACTTGAAACAACATTCATACTATCATCTTAACATGGACAATCTCCTTTTAGGTACCTGTAGATGCATATTTTGAGCAAAAGGCAACAATGATGATCTATTACTAAGAACAAGCTTAGAAGAGGCTTGTGAATTCATGAATCCTCCTAAATAAAGAAGATTATGGGAAAATTTTTGGATAGGTATTGATAAACATATGAAACTATCAACAACATCAAACCAGATCAAATAATTATGAAACTATCTCAAATAGTGACCGTTCTTGGATGAAGAAGCATAAAAAACTACCTAGCTTCTTAATGATGATTCATAAAGGAGGAGCCATGAAACTTAGACTCATTTCCATGGATTTTAATATGATTCAAATTTCTTTCAACCCCCAATATCACTCCTCCCAACTTCACCTGTATGGCTAGTACCAAGCATGCAAAGTTGACTCTCCTTGGCTTGCAAATGCAAGAGAGAAAAAAATAGAAGAAAAATTTGATCTACCTAACATTTTCTCTAAAAACCAAGTGTGGTAAAGACTTTAGGGATATTAAAAGGCACATTCCCACATTTTTAGGTAAAGGTGGACTTCCCAAGTCCATACAAGTGCTATTAAGGTACTATTTTGGAGGAGTTGTCCCTATTTTCATGCATGGAACTACTTCTTGAATTGATTCTAACTTATTCATAACATTATATATCCTCCTTCACGTTGAAATCCAACTTTGTGATAAATATGATTCCTTTGAAAGTCCATACAAGTCATTTAATATGCCAAAAATATGACTAAAAGGCATTTTTTGCATATGAGACATGGTAAAGGACAAAATCATGAATTAAGAACACCTTGAAAAATTTAACTGACCACATTATGACATTTTAAAGATAATTTGAACCTTTGACCATGTTTGACTAGGGTTTACCTAAGTTGACTTTGGTTGACTAGACAAGTACAAGGAAGCTAGGCTACACCAAGGCTAGATATGGATATGTAAGATGTTTAGACACATATGAGACCCTCTGGTGCATATAGTAACCTTTGAAAAAGTTTAAATATATATGGGTTGACCTAATTTTACTAAAATTCAAATTTGGTCAATAGTATGAAAATATGATCAGTGTACCTAATACAAAGTCTATGATCAAAAGGAGCAGGTGATAAGGATAGTGGTTTTGCTTAAGGAAATATTTCAAGGGAACAAGGTTTTAATATATAAATATCTTTTTATGGGAACAAAAAAGGTACCTACAATATGCTTATGATTCATACACACTTTCAACTAACAAGCAACAAGCTTTTTCAAGTGTCTAGAGTTTTAAGGAGCTATGGCCTATAGTGAGGTTTCTTCTCAAAAGGATGATGCAATGAAAGAGACATTATTTTCATATAAATTCATGATCTCCTAAACATAATCAACTCATAGTTAAGGGTTACATCAAATGAGAGTCTACATCCACCTAGCAGAGTACATCTACAAGCAAGTAGGTGAACGTAATCCAATAGAGATCTTTAGCAAGGTTTTGAGGTAAGGGTTTTATATTAAAAGCAAGTGGATGATGATGGATATGATCATCATGGTCTAGTCTAGTATGAAATGAAAAATTAACCTATAGGAATTGTACAACATCACCTAAAATCAAGGATTTGGTCACTAATCAAACATTCCAAGACACATAGGGAACCTGCCTCATTAAAAGGTTATTAAATCCATCATATGTGGCACTTATTATACAATTAGGATGAGAATTATACCTAGAAATAACTTAAAATATACAAAAGTCACCCTATAGGCATGTGCCTTGTAGGGATGCCTAATTGCATATGATTTCAACCTTGGAGGGTTCTTAGAAGTGAGTTTGGATTAGCAAAGACAAGCTTATTTTTTATGGAGAATTCTACAATAATAGAAAAAAAACTCTCTTCAAGGTTTAATGAGGCTCCATTTATGAAAAAAAACAATCTTATCCTTACAAAAGTACACCTACAACCATAATAACCCCTCATAACCTTATACTTGTAAGCATAACTCAAGACATCTATGGGTTGGAAGGTGATTCTAGTTTAGGATGGATTGTTCCATCCAAATCAATGAAAAATCACATTCTCAAGACCCTAATTAAAAATACTAAGAAGCATTTCCAACTCAAGAGTGAGGATGACAATACAAATGCATTGTATGGACTATGCATAGGGTAGAGTCCTAAAACCTTGCTTAAAGGAATTAATAGCTACTAGCATATAAATTTGGATGCTAAAATGATATAAATAGTTTCAAGGAACCTATTTATGATATAATGGCCACTCATATTCTCATACTACATTAATATCCATCTTTGAAATAAAAAACATTGTCATTTTGAAGCCTAAATCCATTATTTGAGGGTCTTCATGTGCTTGAAAATAGGGGTAAAGGAGTTTTCCAAAATATTAAAGGGAATATTGAGATAAATGAAGATTATTTTGACATTTAAACCTATAAAATCCATGAAAATACATTCAAATATGCCAAAACTCAGTCAAATATGCAGATAGTCCATGCACAAGGGTCAAATTTAAGGGAAAATTTAAGATTCGTAGAGTTACAAGTTGAATTTTGACCTCAATTTTTTTACAGAGAGTCATAATGAGTTGAATAAACTTATAAAAAAATTTCAAGTCTATGTCAAGGGGATAAATGTCATACACATAAAAGGAAATAGTTTAGGATTTGGAGGTTTGTTCTTCATGAATCATTAATTTGAAGATTTAGCTTTAAAACCCTCCTAAACCCCTAAAAACCCAATTTTGAGAAAAGTGGTTTTTTCAATATCAAATAACCATGGATAAACCTGAAAATTTTTCAAACATAAAGTAAACTTATAGAGGATTCCATAAATTCCAATTTTATGCATAGAGTTGTATGGATGAGGACATAAATCATATTATTTGTGAAACAAAGTATTTAAAATGAAGTATAGGGAAATTAAATGGAATATAATCATTATATATCAAATCCTAAGACTTTTTATTCATCCTAAAATATTTATTTGATCATAAATCATCCTATAAGTGTCCATACTAGCATAATAAAATGGCCAGTCTACTGGAAAATGGAGCAAAATAGGGCTAGTCAACCCTGTTGACTAAATGGTAAAACTTTTCTCATCAAAATCACATATATAGTGATGAATAAAGTTTTTTAATGTGTAATTCATGGTTTTTTAAGGTTTAATGGATTATTATTTTAGGTTTAATGGTGTCTAGTGCACAGAGTAACCTTTAGGCCAAACTAGTCTAAATGGCCTGATTGGTCAAATTGACAAAGTTGGAGTTTGGCATTGGATGGTTGTTCAAGGAGTTAAATTTAGATTTTCACAATTAATATATTTTATTACATGAATATTTTCATTCACTTCTCACTCTCCATGGTCCATTTTCATGCAAAGGAGATTTTTTGGAATTAACTATTCAAAGCTTAAGTTGACCTTTTATGAGATATCTTGATTTTCATGTAATCAATGTTCCAAATCAACTTTCAAACTCACTTCAAGCTTGATTAAAGCATCTATGTTTTTGTGTATAATTTCATGAAAAAGGATATTGACTTGTCAACATGGGTCCACCATCTTATTCCTACACCCAACTTTAAATATCATGTAAATGTTATGAAGTTTGAAGATTTTTGAAGACTCATTTTCATATTGTAAAAGGAGTTTCTCTTGAGTTAGAAAACCAATAATAATCCTTATCCATTTTCAATGCCACATTGGCTTAGGTTAGAATTTATACATATTTTTTGGCTTTTTCAAGCCATTTTTTTAAATTCTTAGAGCTGAAGCAAAAATTGTATCTGGACCATACATCAATAAAGGATATTTTTATTTTACATATGAGTTTTGATAGAGAATAGAGTGTAATTGATTGTGTATCAACATATAAGTGGGATTATATCTCATTTTGGTAGGTCCCTTCCTCACCTATTTCTTTTTATCTCACCTTTTGCAAGTCATTTAGAGAGGTAAAAATGAATCTTTTAATCTAAAATTCTTTCAATCCTTCATCTAAAATATTTATGCTCAAGGGAAATATAGGAATTTTATTTGTTTATATGCATGAATTATTTTCAACATATTTCATAGGATTTTAAAAATTTAGGTGCATCACCCCATTAGATAGGATTTCCCTTCAGTTTCCCCTTTCCCTTTTCATCCAAAAATAATAGTAATCAATTTTCATAGATAAATCTTAAGGGAACCAGTCCTCTCTAGAGGTTCTTCTCAATATAGAGTCACCCACACTCTGAGAAGTTCCAACTGTATCATCTAGAGTGAGGGTATGCTTTGCACATCTTCAATCAAGGTACACTCTAGAGTGATAATAGAACCATCATGTGAGATCACAAGATATTGGATAACACAATGAAAAACTCTGGGTTGCATGTGAGTGCCTCAGATGGATTCTCTAATTTTTGGTGTGGTTTTTGAAGGATGCTACATGGACCCATAAATAATGTAATTCTGTAAACCATAGTGGTATGGTTTGTTATTATTGAATTCATTCTAGAATGAAAGAAAAAAATTATGAACAAAACATAATTAAAAGTGTTATAAATACCACATAATAGTATGGTTATTGTATTGATTAGTATTCTATGGTAAATTATATAAAGTTATGTGTAATACTAAAAAAAATTATTTTGGAAGATAACACTTCAATCTATAAATTTGTGTTTGGAATCTAGTTGGATCATACTATTGGAACTATTGTAATAAAAAGTTGTAAATTTATACGGTAATATCTCCTTGCATTAAGAGAAAGGATTAGATGAAAAAAAATATTATAAAAATAAATTGATATTGAATTCCTATCTAAATTAATTTTTTTTGAATGCCTTTGTCTTGTATGAGCTAACAGTTGTAAACTATGATTTGAAAGTTATCAAAAAATCTCTTGTTGACAAATATTGAAGTGAATTTAATCACCGTAGCCTAGAATTCATGCTTTTTCAATAATTATTTAATTGCATATATACACAGGTGGCTTTAAAATAGGTAAATTTTATAATTAATATGTTAAAAACAATAGCTTATCGATAAAATTTGCTAAGGTAAGGGCAGGTTTGAGATAGAAAACTTATTTAAAAAGTTGTTAATAACTTCTTGATTGAAACAAAAGGTATTGTGAGTCACAAAAATTATATATAGTGTATAATATTATGATTAAAAAAAGGGTGTGTACAACACCCTTTTTTCTCACCTTGTCCATATAAAGGAATGTCCAAGCTAAAAGGACAATTCTTCTAGTCTAGTTAAATTAAATATGTGCATGTCTTAAGGGAAGTATATGGAATATAAATAAGGTAAGGCTACATATTTTCACTATAATAGTTTGATACATATACTTGATATACCTAAGAGGTAAGTATAAGGTAATATCTATTATTTTAATTGATGAGTTGTGTACATATGAAATAGGCATGATAATTATTTTGATAAGAATTGATAAAACTTAAATTTTGGTGTTTTTGTAGTGAGAATCATTTTGTAAAAACAATGATAAAGTCCCTTTTTTATGTAGAATTATTCTTAATTGTTAATTAGTCATAGGGATGGATCCTCTACAAGAGGGGGATGATGGCATAACCCCACTTTAGATACCATAACATTAATACATGTGAAATTATGATAAGCCTAATGTGGTTGCTCCAAATTATTATTTGAATTGGATAAATTATTATAATGGTTATGACCTTATCTATTTTACATAGTTAAGTATTAGTATGAGTCTTATTTCTAGTATTTTATTTTTATTACTAACACTCTAACCATTATTGCAAACATTATTATAATCATGATGTATTTTTCATGCTTAATAGATGTGGACTTGATGTAATACTATAGTTAACTAGTTAATTATTGTAGCTCATGATTATGTTTAGTTTATGATTGCAACATGTAATATTTTATTACATCATAATTTTATTTTTGTTGATATTTTATGACTCATGTATATATTTTTGATGTATTTTTTTGATGAATGTAGGAACCTATATAATAAACTAGGATTGAGGGTTATTTCAACAATAATATTAAATAAATAATGAGGTTAAAATTCAATTGGGTGTGACTCTAAAAAGTAAAAATGATAAAACCATGAATTCTTAACCCATTGGTTAGGTTGTGTCTATTTTTATCTTTCCTATTTGACTTCGTTACTACTCTCTTGGTCTTGTGTGCTAACAGTATTTGTTATGTCATCACACTCTTATTATCATATTCACAACTTTTTCTCATGTCTCTACCTCCCCAAATGTCATCCTCAATAATCTCAAACTCTTCATGCCTTTAAGATAGTATTGAATGAATTAGATGACAATGTGAGGTCATGGGTGAATGACTTTAATTAAATCACATAATTTATGATGATATCCAATAAAGTAAAGTGCATGCGCATGTACACACACACACACACACACACACACACACACACACACACACACACACACACACACACACACACACACACACACACACACACACACACACACACACACACACACACACACACACACACACACACACACACACACACACACACACACACACACACACACACACACACACATTCAAGTGGGGTGTAGTTTTGTATGCTCTTAAAATACTAAAATGGTTTGTATGTGTAATACTGAAAGCTTAAAATATTAAATATCAATTGAAAGATGCATTTAGGTAAGAAATATAAGTTAATTTAGTCAATGAAAACTATATGGTCATGAACCTATATTGTGTTCCACCACTCTACCTTTGTTTTCATAGAAAATGTGTGTCAAAATTGAATAAGTAATTGAATATGAAAATTTTGGTTGAAGACTTAGACATCCATTTTTTTTCTTTTTTTATATTTTTAATCACCCAATAAATCCAAATATGGAGACCACACATTTTGGGGGAAGCTCAACCTTTTGGGAAGGCTCCAAACCATTTTTAGGATAGATGGTGTTGTAATTCCGTTTTGTCTATTAGATACCTATTGGCACATAGTTTGGTAGAAGAGATGAGAAACAAAATAAATAATGGAAGGAAGGTCAACACAAGGGGCTTATGGGAGATAAAATTAAAATAAATGGAGCTGAGTTAGTAAGAGGACTCTCTCTCTCTCTCTCTATGGCTACCTATAAAACCTCTAGGTAAGGAGTTTTTTTCTTTTGTTGGAATGTAAGTTTATTGTGCCTAGTTGAAGAGTTACAAAACATAAACAATAAAATAAAATTTAATTATATTAACTTTAAAATTACTGGGTTTTTCATATTTATATTCCTACAAAATTTTCCCCACCTTGATTTGGGAACTTGATAGTGGTTGATGCATGAACGCATAGAATAAGAACAAGGTTTTATTAGGGTATGTGTTATTGAAATTTGACTTGTTTTGTGTGGGGTCTTATTAACTAAGGTTTGAACATCTCTTTCAAGGCTATAAAATGATGAGTTTACTCATTTTTTCCACTCAAAACCTATTCTAAAAATTTGTAGATGATTTTTAGTTACCATATTATTATAAATGGTTCATTGGTTTTGGTGTTAGGAAGAATTTTATGTCTCCTTGTTTTATACGAAACACTAAATGAGATTAGCAGAAAATTGATTTGGGTTTTTTTTTTGCAATGGTTCAATTTTGTTAGTTTGAGTATAATAAAGAATGATTGGTTACAACCCTAAGAAGGGTGAACTTGTTTTATTGTTGATTTGAAATCATTCCTAAAAGGAAATATATAGATTGTGCACTAATTTTTATTAGTATATGTCAATAATTATACTATTTTGAAAAGACATTAGGGGTCATTATGAAGTCAAATTACTTTGTGATGAACCAATAATCACTTACATTTATTTTCTCCTCTAAGAAATGGCTTTGGCTTCCACTTGATTACTTAAGTTGTTACTCAAAATAGAATTGAAGATGTAGTGGAATTCTTGCTTAGTTTAGGAAAATTACATATGAATGAATATATATATTTAATATCTTGGTGATGAAAAACTATTTCATTCATGAATTAAAAAATAGTATCACCATATAAGGTGGTTGGTTTTATTGTTGAGCTATGTACATCCATCTATATGATAAAGGTTGTTATCGATGATTAGATAAAAACTATATTGAGTCATGTTTCCCTTCTAACTCCTTGTATTGAGTTGTTGTTAATTATATTAATGATTTAATTTGAAAATGTTGGAAGGATTGAATTAAATGTTGTTGGAAATTGGTTGCTATTTTATTCAATAGATTTATTTAATTTAATCAATCATTTATTTTATTCATTATGTAAATTTATCCTTGATGTTATTTCCTGTCTTGTTAATCATCCAAGCACTCCTTCATGGTTATATAGGTTGTTTATTTTTTATTCAAATATAGAACCATTTGAATTCTAAATGATTTCGATTGATGTTCTAGATTCATTATAATCATGTCTTACTAGTTAAAAATATCCCTTCAGCTGAGTTAGACTATTTATTATGGTTACAAGTATTCCATTTCATAAACTTATATATTTGTATCTACCATATATTTATTTATATAAGCCTCACATAATGACAAAATGGTATTTTGAATTATGCATGGTCCTTTGAATTGCTTAGCATTCTTTTAGTGATCATGTGGCTTGTGATTGTTGTTGAATTTATTACTCAGTTATATTGTGTAGTGAGTCAATTTAGTGGCTTAAAATCCCTGATAAGCTCTTAACTTCCTTAATTACTCTTATACTAAATCCACCATCTAGCTGATAGATGGGGTGACTAGGGCCACCATATGGTTGAGCTCATTTGAATATGCATGCATGTTTGGATTCATTATGATTGTCTCTCTGTCTCTCTTGGATGTTAATATTGGAGGTACTATGGTAGATGATTATGATAACTACCTTATTTATTATAGGTGTAATTTAATAAGTTAGTATAGTTTTTCACATTGTATTAATTTTTTTAGATGCTCTTATAATTTTTAATTTTATCTATCTTGTGTAAAATGGCATTGGATTGTTATTATTCATGTTGGAACCAACATGATGTTAAGTGTGTAACTTGAGGTAGTTGATAGTGTTTGGATATCAATTGGTATGTTGCATTATACCTTATTGATGATATGAGAACATTTACTTGATTATTATGACATGAGATTTATATTGATCTGAAATATTTTTTGTAAAGGCCACAACAATGTTTATTCGTGAAATGATTACATTTAATTTCTTTACTATTGATATAGTTCTTAGTCCTACCTTATGGCAGGAGGTGGTAAGTCATGTTAAGAGGATTTTATATGCATATGTTAAATTTTACATCACTTGATAGTATGATAATGGTATATGAAATAATAAATAAGGTATTTAAATGTGGTTGATGATGCAAGTTGTTTTGAAATTTATATCTTAAATGAGTACAATGTGTGGGTTGAGGGGAAACAAACACCTACAACCAATTTTATAGTTATTATATGCCATTACCAATCTTTTGAGAAAATATACAACCATTAAGAGGCTTATCTAACCTTTTATTATATCTTCATTTGATTATTGTGCCTTTTCATTGGCTGGAATTGGCCATAGCAAGGCATAATTAAAACTATGCTAAATGTTTCTTTTATTCTTTTTGTGTAAAATAAAATCATGTAAAACAATGTAATGGCTGTCCTAAATCTACATTATGTCTTTATTATTTGAGATTTGGTGATATTATGCTCAAAATTGATTATAATTATGGTTGAAGTAAGTCCTTTTTGGCTAGTAATTATTGTCATAATTCCTTTTGTATCCTTCCATGCTATGTTATTGGTCAAACACACTTTATAATCCTAGTAGTCCTATTGTATCAGTTTATTAAGGGATTAAAATTATAATATTTTTTAATACCATCATGGTTGAAATGAACAATAATTCATTTTAGATCTTAATGAGGTCTCTTAGTTATAACAAATGGAATCACCATGATGAAATTAATAATAGGGATTACACTATACAGTGGCAACCTAACACTATTATGTATCTTTGTGAAATAAATGGAAAGTTGATTATGGTATATACATACTTCTTGATGGCCTTATTATTAATGTTTTATTTTATAACCAAAATAGCTGTGTTGGATGAAATATTACTGTCATTTCTTTTTACTCCATAAATAAAATTGTATAAATATTTCTGCTAGTCCAAAAAATATTAATGTGGATCCTATGAGAAACTTGTAAGAAGATTCATTGACTATTTTTGATTCATTTTCTTAATGTAATTTTAATAGGGATTAGGGGATGATTTACTTACCAAGTGAATTTATGAAATCATGGACCTTAATTCTCTTATACCATTTCATTGAATTGATCAAACTTGGTTATTGGATACAAGTTTCTGATTAGAACAAATGTTATGATTTAAGGACCCTAAGACTGGAGGTCAATTTATAACCTAATGGTTAACATCATGGTTAGATGTTATTCTCATGAATTCATATAAAAATGTTCATTATGATAATATTAATATCAATTTGTATGGTTTCATTGATTTAATAAATAATCTCATAAAGTCGTGGCTTAATAGTACAAAGAATTAGTTTATATTAGAAAAATGGGTGTTAACTCTCACTTGCCAAGAATGGTCAACTTGGAGTTATTTCAAATAACCAATAAAATGATATCTATCATTAAATAAGAATAAAATGATAAGTTGGTTCTTGATATTGATCACTACTTAGAATCTAAAATTATTATCAAAGTTGATTATGTTATTTACCTATGGTTGTAATTGGTTAATTAGTCTTAGTATATCTCACACGGTTCTAAGTTTATGCATATGTGTATGAAATAAATATGTTGTTGTATGTATCACCAGGACATGTAGGGGGCATACATGCATTCTCTATTTTCACTTTGATAAGAAATTCATGAATTTTTTTTGGAGGTTGTTTCACTTTTCTATATTTATGCAACTAGAAATTTATATTTGATGATTGAAAATGTTATCACTTGACTTGAGTTTAAATACTTTAGACTTGGATTGTGACTACTCCTAGTGAATTATATTGGATTTGGAAAGAATATGCAATATTTTATCAATGTGTAGTAGTTTATAAGTATTTAATAGATAGTTCAAAGCTAAGAAACTGAATGGACTTTGAATTGTATTTATAGTGTATCCTTTTGACAATTTACTCTATTTAAATTGAGAAATGTGTGGGATGACCCAAAAGAATATTTTGAAATCTATAAACTAGTTTTTAAATGGTGTAGGGTCAAGGCCACACTATTTGTTTAGGTTTATGGTAGTGGACCTATCTATAAAATTAAAGACAATTATCCTAAGGTCAAAAGCAATCTAAGAGTGATATAAAATTGTTTAAGCATTAAATGGGAAATTCCTATGTAGTATTGAAAATAAACAAAGGGATAAAACCTACATATATATAAATGGCTACAAAAATGGAAAATAACATTCATGTATATGGGCATAATTCAAGTGGATTAAGATATGTCAATAATCAATATTGTAAATTACATGTGACCATATTTAGATGTCTTCATTTCCCTTCTTTATTCTAGTAATGAAATTTATAGAGTAAAGGAGAAATATTAAACTTAACTATGTACAACAAACTTTTTATTTTTATAAGAAACTATTATTGTGCAAGGTACTTATTTTATAAAAGACTATAAAAACCCATGAAGTAGTCATTTTTCATATTTAAAATTTAAAAAATATAAAACTTTGAAATTTTTAAAAATTAAAAGAGAGTAAGGAAGGAGTACATGTGTAAGGATATGAAACCATATTTCCTTATAGCCTATAAAATACGATGAAAAATTAAAGAAATGTAACCCCTTTTCAAATAACTTAGATACATGTTAACTTATGCTGAACCACTATAAAATTGAGAGTGATGTAGTAATAAAATTTTAATATCTAATCAATCTTTTGAGTTGGAAATATATTAAAATCTCATGATTGTGGAGAAGTGCCTCATGTAATAATATAAAAGAAGATAATAATAATATGGGTATGTTAGAAGTGATGCTAAGGTCATTGAGTGTAAATAGACTCGAACATACATAAACCATAATATGAAATGGAAATAAACATACTGGTATCTTTATAATTAATGCCAAGGCCATTTAGGGTCACTAGAATCAGATGTGCATTAATTGTAATATAATAAATCACACCATTGTAGACAAATATAAATTCTAATTACAAGGTCAAAAAAAATATATATATTCATGCCTCCATGATGAATATAGTTCCAATAGATTTGAAGTGAAATAACAACCATTTTCTATTGAATCTATAAACTATATTGTAATGTATATGTGCATGAACCAATATCATGCCTTTTGACTTTGAAAAGTGTATATATGTGCATGAACTAGTATCATTCCCATTAAATTTATACCTAATTATATATAATGTCATGCATCTATTTTATCAAATATAATTGTATGTAAAAACTAAAATTCATATTATTATAATTGTTTTTCATATGCTCATGCATATGCATTCAAATGTCCATAATGTTTTACTCAGGTATCCATAGACTGAGTGCATATAAATGTAATATGTCCCCATAATATGTGTTAATATGCCAGTATATGTCATGTATCTAATATATGAATAAATTTGAATCTACAAAACTTATACTCTATAGTGAAGTCTATTTTTTAATTTACTTTAAATCTTTGAAACCTTTATTTTGTCATAAAATATGATTTTTTTTGTCATGGAGGCTTGAATTTGTATGAAAAACACATTCTAATGCCCCCATTTTGAGATGGGGGTATGTTTCCTATAAGTCACTCATTTGAAAATAAGATTTAACTATGTTATGTGATAAATATATATCTTTGTATAATCACATCAACAAGTGGAAAGTATTATATCATAGTAAGGTAATTATTATTGAAGCGTGTGAGAAACTTATGTAATGCAAAGCATAAAATGATCATTTATAGATGGATAAAATAATGAGGAATGTAATAAATTAACCATAATTTAATAATAATATACATTAAAGGTGAATGATATGGATCAAGGCAACACTAATCAAGCTTAACAGTCAAAAAAGTCATAACACACAATGTCATGCAATGCCACACATAAGATCAAGGGCTGCATAAAAGGACATGAAAATGTCATTCTAAATAAGGTCAATTGACATAATTAAAATACATTAATAATTTTACAAACAAGTGACATAAATATGTTACACACAAAAGGCCAAGTGGATACACACAATAAGCAAGCAATGTCTAGTCTATCATGTAGGAAAGTTATTGTCTTGACCCAATCTAAAACAATTTAAATTTTTTGAATTATTATTAGTATGGAGATTTTAAAAACATTTTATATGTTATTTTGATTTAAGATCATATCTAGGTTTTGATTAGAAACTTTGATTTGTAGTTCATTACATCATTATTCTGAAATAACTATCTTACTATTAGAATAATTAATCCTAGCTATTTTGTAATAAATCTCTCAATGTATTATTATCTTTTTATTGACATAGATTAGTTACTTGTGGTATTTCCTAGGTGTGTTTATGTGTGTTGTGAGTTATAATCCCCTATATATTAGGAGATTTTATCTCACTTATTTTTGTATAAATAAGCACCTCTAGTAGTGTTTTTGTTAATTCAGTTAATTTAATTCCATTTTATCTTTCATTTGATACTATAGTAGGAAATTCTTGAAGTGTCTTTTTTGAAGCATTGTATATTTAGTGGAGATCTAGAGTAAGATTTTTACGATCCTTGGATGCATCTTTCTACTCTAATTTAAGCCATCACAAGTCAAAATTTTGCCAGAATTCTAGCCAAATTTATGGAAGAAAAAAATTTAGACTTTTTGAAAATTTTATTTGACTTCATTCTATCATGTTATTCAAGATCTAGTATTTAAGGGTTTGAATGTATATGTTTAGATCTAGTATTCAAGATTTTTTTTTCAAATATTGCATGTAAATTCATGTAGGAGAGGGTTTGAAATTTTGTGTTTTCTTCAAATCTAGAATTTATATTAGATGTTGATCAATTTTTATTGACAATATTAAATATTTATATTTGCATCAACCCTTTATTTTTTTTGATATTATTAAATATTTTCATATGGTCATCTTAGATCTATGAAATATTTAAAACCATGATAAATTTTTGTTTTAATATCAATGTTTATTGATATTGGCTTCCACAAGGATTGACTAAATTGATGGTTATCACAGTTGGATCAATTAAATTTGCATGCTAGTTGATCATTGCAGGTGTTGAAGCTTTTTGCATTGAAAAGAGAGACAATAGAGATCTATGCTTGGCATTGGATTTATAAGAAGGATCTAATAAAGGTGTTTTCAATTTTCATTGGCATTCTTTGTTTAGAAATTAGCGCTAAGTAACTAGCCTTTTTTATTAGCTTTGGAATACCATCAGCTCACAGTGAAAAATGCTACCTTTTTTAATTAGCATTTTCTATTTAAGATTAAATTTCATATCAGCATCCACCAGGTCTATGTCCAATGACAATGTGATATATTTATATAAAATCCATGTCCAATTCCTTCTACAACATCCATCTGATGTCAAAAAAATAGTGTTAATACATGACTTCTACGTTGCCCAACTACCATTTGATGCCCCACAGCTCTGATACCAAATGAAAGATGGAATAGAATTGAATTAACTAAATTAACAAAAGTATTACTAGAGGTGATTATTTATACAATAAGAAGTGAGACAAAATATCCTAATCTATAGGAGATTATAACTCATAACACAACTAATCACACCTAGGAAACACCCCAAGTAACTAACCTATGTTAATCAAAGGTTAATAACAACTTTCTACATAGGCATAAGGTGTGTGTTACTTTTCTACATTGAAATATACCTTCAAAAATAATAATTTCTCTTGTTTAATTACCTTATGTTATCAAGTCAACACTTTTTAGGAATATATCTAAGTTTGTGTTGAAGACAACTAATTTAGACATTTGCCAAAGTAAAAACAATGGTAATTCTCAATTTTCTCCTCTTTACATAGCTAGAATTTTTTTTTGCTCTTACTAGCTATAATTTTTGCTTAAAGAGGAAGTCACACTTGTTTGCATGCCTACCAAGGTAATAAAAATGAATATTCTTTATTTTTGTTAACTTTTTTTAGTCCATGGTGAAATTATAGTACTAATGAGTATTTTCATGAATATTCTCTTTTCTGATTTAGCCTCAAAAATCAATTTTTAGTGTTTTTAATTTATTTGACACATTTTTATAGGAAATCAAAATGCTTATAAATTTTGAATCATAACTCAATTTGAGTTATGCTTTTTTCAAAAGTACATATTTTTTGATTCTCTATCTATTGGTGTTATTAAATTGTAAAAAATCAATGGAAAAATTGTAACCTCTTTTGCTTCTCAAATGCATTTTTGGTTGAAGCCGATGTCTAGTTTTCCATTACATTTTTGGATGCATTTTCAACAGAATCCAGCTTATATCATGTACTTTTACATGATTTTTCATATTTTTGTATGTGTTTTTGGATTTTATTTACATTTTTCAAACACATATTTCATTTCCACACTTAAACACACTTGTATTTTTTTATCATTCAAAACTTTCATGATGTCTAGTTTTGGACCACATTTTATGCTCCCAAACACACAATTGATTCATGATGACAATTATGCATCATGGAAAAAAAATTACAAATGCATATTGAGTTTGAATACATTTGGTTAGTTGTAGAAGGCACATGTCTTAGACATGCAATAAATGTTGATCAACAATAGAAGTTTGACAAGGCTAATAAAAAGGCTAAGTTAATAATAATGTTTGGATTTTTTGATGAGGTACAACCTCATATTCATAGTGTTAAAACTATAAAATATGTTTAGGATAATATTAAAATAGTATATGAAACTAAGAATAAAAATCAAATCTTGCATCTTTAAATTCAATTACACACTCTTAAACTTAAATCAAATGAAAAAATAAAAGCATTTTTTAGAATGGTTAGAAATTTGTGGGCTTCACTTCAATATTTTGGTGAACTAGTGATAGATGATTCTTTGGTCCCTATAGTCATTAGAACGTTTCTCCCCACATATAGGATCTTTGTGACCACTTTGAATGTCACAAGACAAAAACCAACCTTTGAGGTGTTGGTAAATTTGTTGCAAAAAGAGGAAGCTATGAATAATTTAGAGGAAGTAGATGATGAACATGTACTCACATCAAATAAAAAAGGAAAGAAACCCATGAAGGGTCCAAATAAATACCCAAGGCAAAAAAATAAACAAAACTAACAAGTGAAGAATTCACATTCTTCTAAATCATGTCAAATTTATGGAAAATAGAGACATGACTTAAAACATTGTTGGTACAACACATTTCAATAGAGATCAAGCAAGAATCCCTCTTTCAACAAATCACCACAAATATAAAAGAAGCAACCACAATAGAAAAGTAAGTGGAAACATAAAAATTCTAATCCTAAACAACACGGTAATGTTGCTGAAAATAATGATTCTTCAAATGAGGACTATAGTTTAGCTACTCAAATACATGAGTCTACCAATATCCAAGTGAAATTTGGTATGTTGATTTAGAAATAACTAGATAAATGAAAAGAAAAAAAGATTGGTTTTCTACATTGATGAAAACATAATCAAAGGGAAATGTATCACTTGGAGATGATACATCATAAATAGTTTAAAGCAATAGTGACATCAAAATTTAAATTGTAAATAAAAATGAAAACATTTCAAATGTTCTATATGTTTTAAGACTTACAAAAAATCTATTATCTATCAATCAACTACTTGACAATAACCTCATGGTTGAATTTGATCACCAAAATGGTCAAAATTTTTGCCACATCAAAGATAAGTCTAGGCATTTCAAAGTGATTACCAAGGCTTATAACATTGGAAAAATGTTTTATCTAGATTTTATTCAAAATGATCATCAAGCACTTGTGGTCAAAGATATAAAACCAAGTAATTTATGTCACAAAATATGTGGTCACTTGAGTTATGGTTATTTGGTTTAATTAAATAAATAAGATATGGTTTGTGGTCTTCCTAAACTTAATAAATCTTATAATATATGTAACAGTTGCTTAGTAAGAAAAAAAGAAGAGATCCCTTTAGAAATACTAATTATTAGTCACTTGGTAGGTTGGACTTGGTGCAAATTGATCTCTATGGACATTTTGCTCCCAGTCTTAGAGGGTATAAATATTTTTAACTTTTTGTTGATGATTACTCATAGAAAATGTGGTTATATTTATTAAAGACTAAGGATCAAGATTTTAAAGTCTTAAACTAATACGAGGCCATGGTTGAAAATTAAAATTGCAAGAAAATCAAGACCCTCCACTCAGATCATGTGTAGGAATACACCAGTAAAGAATTCTTAGCCTATCTGAATATGAATAGAATCAATAGGTAATTGATAGCTCCATATTCACCTCAAAAGAATGGAATTTTAGAAAAACATAATAGATTCATTGTGAAAATGTTTCATAGGATGGTTGAGGATGCAAAATTGCTTAATACATACTAGGCAGAAGCTTGTCACATTGTAGTCTACTTGTTGAATAGGTCACCCACCAAAGCTCTTGTTAGAATCACACCATATGAAGCTTGGATAGGAAATAAACCAAATGTAACTCACCTTAAATTTTTTAGTTTTAAGGAATATATATATTTTCCTAAGAATAAAAGGAATAAGTTGGATAATAAAATAAAGGAATGTATTTTTATGAGATAAAATGCACAATCAAAGGCATATAGGCTCCTTGATATGGAAACAAAGAAGTTACTAATGAGTAAAGATGTAGTGTTTAATGAAAAGAGTGGAATAAATCCAGCTTATACATAGACAAATGATATAATTAAAACTCCTATAATATTTTTAGATAGTGATGGTGAAAGTGAAATGGAAGATAGTCAAATATGACCTCCAACATGACCACCTACAATTTAACATATGCCCAAGTGGTATACAAGATGCTAACTTGAATGGATTACCAGATACATCCATTTTAAGACTAAGGACTAAAATAATGGATTGAGAAGAGGTTAATATGGCCCTTATGAGTATTATGCAAGAAACATATGAACCCTCTATAGTAATAAAAGACCTCTAGTATAGAGCTTGAAAATATGCCATGGATGTAGGATATTAGTCACTAATGAAGAATAACACTTGAAAACTTCTTGATCTTCCACTAGGTAAGAATACTATTGAACTCAAATGGGTCTTGAAGACAAAGTACAAAGTAGATGGTAGTATTGATAAGTACAAGTCAAGGTTTGTTACAAAAAGGTATTCTTAGAAAAAAGGCATTGACTATGAGGAATATTTTTTCCCATAGATAAGAAAAAGACTATTAGAATGGTTTTTGTTATGATTACATATTTTGGATGGAAATTCCATCAAATAGATGTAAAAACTGCCTTTCTAAATGGATATTTAAAAGAGGAAGTCTACATGACTCAACCTGAAGGATTTGTGACACTTAATCAAGAACATAAAATGTGTAGGCTTATCAAGTATATCTATTGGCTAAAACAAGCTCCTCAAGCTTGGTATATCAAGATTGATGAGCATATTGTACAAAATGGATTCAATAGGAATCCATATGATCCTAACCTCTACCTCAAAAAACATGGAAGGGAGGTTGTTATAGTGATTATTTATGTCAATGATCTAGTCATCACTAACTATACAATGAAGATGATAGATGTAATTAAGAATTATCTCAAGTGATAGTTTGACATGATAGATCTCAGGATACTACACTATTATCTTGGTTTGGAGGTATGGTAGAAGGAACATTACATTTTTATTTCACAAATGATGTATACCAAGACATTGCTCAAGAAATTTAGGATGATGGACTACAATCCTATTATAACACCTATGGAAACAAGACTTCAGTTGTCTTGTAAAGATCCATCACCAAAAGTAAATGCAACTCTCTATCAGTAAATGCAACTCTCTATATTAGGCCAGATATTAGCTATGTTATCATCTTTCTCAATTCATGTAGGAACCAAAAGTGGCACATTGGAAAGTGACAAAATGGGTATTGAGATGCATCATAGGTACTATTGAGTATGGCCTAGAGTACAAGAAGATTGATAATTTATTATTGATAGCATACACACATGTAAATCATATAGATTTTATTAATGATAAGAAATTCACTTCTAAATTTGCATTATTTCTAGGATTTAATCTAATTTTATGGGGAAGTAAGAAGAAATATTATGTTTCTAGATATTCCATGGAGGCATAATATCATGTTGTAGCATGATATATCTATGATGTGATATGGATACGTCACATTATTTTAGGACTTGGAGTTACACAAACTCAACCTATAGTTCTAACTTGTGAAAGTTAGGGTGTTCTACATCTTGTTTTTAATCTAGTGTTTAATGAAACAACCAAGCCCATAGAGGTTTAGATTCATTTCATACATGAATATATTTAATAGCACAAGATAAAACTCTAGTATTACCCCACTCAAGATTAGTGTACAGATGTCTTCATGAAGTCACTTACATGTGATAAGTTTGAGGCATTCAGGAATTCTATCTCTTCTTCTCTTCAGGATATGATTAATTAAGTGGGGGAGAGTTAGGATAATTAATCCTACCTATTTAGTAATAAATGTCTCAAGGTGTTATTAACCTTTCATTGACATAGGTTAGTTACTTGGGGTATTTCCTAGGTGTGATTACTTTCATTGTGAGTCATAATCCCCTATAGATTAGGAGATTTGATCTCATTTCTTGTTGTATAAATAAGTGCCTCTAGTAGTGATTTTGTTAATCTAGTTAATTCAATTCCATTCCATCTTTTAGTTACAATGTTATATTTTAGTTCATATTTAGTTCTGTTGATTGAATATTTGTTGGAAAAAAATTACTAATGTCTTTTTATGTGACTACAGGGACTATTATGAGTTATGCTTGAACAATGGAGTTTTCTATCAGGCTTGTGTATGTGGCAGTTAATTATATTAAAAAATGAGTATTAAGACATGAGTTTCCAAATTATCATAGTTATTTTTGTTTGTTGACTCTACTTTGTTTTTATTTTATGGGTTGATTTGTCAAGTGAGTATGAGTTGATATCTTTTGATTAACATTATAATTTTACTATTTTCATTAGTAATTTTTGATTGCTCTATCTAATATAATCTCATTTCATTGAAAGATGGGTTTCCATTATGTTAGAATTGGCTTAACTAGTTTTATAATATTGTATCAATGACAAAAAAAATATACTTGTCTTGGTATCATTGATATGATATATAATCATGTTTGGATCCTATTTTCTCTTAAAACTAGTGTCATTGTCACTTTGTATTTGTACTTGTTTTCATAAAGGTATTTTTTACCTTGATTACCTTACCATGGATCCTTGATTCTAAGATTGATGGTTTTTTGTTGACTTATGAAGCCATCTTGGGGTCATTATTTGGTTGTGTTATTCTTTCTGCTTGACATGATTACTTAGAGATTAGACCATCAAATAAAATAATTTGGTTATTACTTGGTATTCAATGTTTATTAGAATGTTAATAGATGGCATTGAAATTTATCCATTATGATGTATGGAATTATGTGGTTCACTTAGGGTTTGAGGGTATCAATTTTTTTGATGTTCATGATAACTCTAGCTAGATTTTGTTGCTTAGAAGTTATTATGAGCTTGAAGAGCTAGGAAGAAACCCTAACTTACATCATGAATTTTATGGAATATTTTCCACCATTGCTTGGTACTTGTAGATTTTATGGCTTGAATAGAAAATTTATGGTGGAGGAGGTTATTGAAACTCTTCTAGTTTTTTCTAAAAGAAATGGGGACATGGTGGAACAAGGAGTTAATACCTCCATTATGTTGTACCAAGATCTAAACTATTATGGTGCAAAGCTTTATAATTTCATGAAATCTCAAGAAATCATTTTTTCACATTAGAGGGGAACTAGAGCTTCATACAAAAAAATGAAGAGAGGTACTCTTTATTATGGAAAAAATAAGTAAGGTAGATTGTGTGTTTCACCAAGTGGTGTATTTAATATTATTTATATGTATTTTGGATAAAGTGGGAAATGTGACTGAAAATTGATTTGTTGTTTTGTGTTGTTTATGAACATTTGACAATAATGTTTAGTTATAACTCTAGGTTGTGTTGTTTATGTCATTGCAAAGGGTTATCAAAGTAGATGATTTTTGAATGGTTTTTTTTATGGTATCCTATATTAATTTTTAGATGTTTGAAGTGATATGAATGTTAGAATCTTTATCTATTAGTCAATAATGTTTTTTAAAAAAAAATTATTGAATAGTTTATTTATTTTATGGATTTCTAGTTTTATCCAAACTCTTGTTTATGAAGTGAACATTAAGTGTTCATGGATGCAATGTTGCTTGGATTTATAGAATTAAAATTTAGGGTATGTTTTTTTTTTGAAATTTAATGTTAATTTAATTTTTGTGTTATTGTGTGTATTGGAAACTTAGAAATTTTGACCACCACCTTGTGAGCTAGACTCCTCCATCAAACTGATGGTTGGGGGTGGCTAGGGCCCCTATGGTGGGATCATTAGAGTGATTAAATGGGATTGGATTTATCTAAGACTTTATTTTTACTTGAGCATGTATTTAAGCATATTATTATCTATAAATAGTGGTGAGATGACTATTTAGATTCAATATTAGGATTCATGTTTAGATGTGCTTGTATATTTTATTCATCCCTGCATTCATTTAGTGAGTATCTTTGAAGTGGATTATATAGTTACTTCACAAATCCATGTGTATTTAATTCTATATACATATTTTTATAGTTTCACAAAATTTATAAAATGGAAATGAATTGTATTCACAACTATTTCTTTGGTTATTTACTTGACTATGTGAGACTAAATCATTGCAAAGGGTTATCAGAGTAGACGATTTTTTGAATGGTTTTTTTATGCTATCCTATATTAATTAATATAGGTTTGAAGTGATATTAATGTTAGAATTTTTATCTATTAGTCAATAATTTAAAAAAAAAAACAACTATTGAATAGTTTATTTATTTTATGGATTTATAGTTTTATCCAAACTCTTGTTTGTGAAGTGAAAATTAAGTGTTCATGGATGGAATGTTGCTTGGATTTATAGAATTAACATTTAGGGTATATTTTTTTTTTAAAATTTAATGTTAATTTAATTTTTGTGTTATTGTGTGTATTGGAAACTTAGAAAGTTTGACCACCACCTTGTGAGCTAGACTCCTCCATCAAACTGATGGTTGGGGGTGGCTAGGGCCCCTATGGTGGGATCATTAGAGTGATTAACTAGGATTGGATTTATCTAAGACTTTATTTTTACTTGAGCATGTATTTAAGCATATTATTATCTATAAATAGTGGTGAGATGACTATTTAGATTCAATCTTAGGATTCATGTTTAGATGTGCTTGTATATTTTATTCATCCCTGCATTCATTTAGTGAGTATCTTTGAAGTGGATTATATAGTTACTTCAAAAATCCATGTGTATTTAATTCTATTTACATATTTTTATAGTTTCACAAAATTTATAAAATGGAAATGAATTGTATTCACAACTATTTCTTTGGTTATTTACTTGACTATGTGAGACTAAATCATTGCAAAGGGTTATCGAAGTAGATGGTTTTTTGAATGGTTTTTTTTTGGTATCCTATATTAATTTGTAGACGTTTGAAGTGATGTGAATGTTAGAATTTTTATCTATTATTCAATAATGTTAAAGAAAAAACTATTGAATAGTTTATTTATTTTATGGATTTCTAGTTTTATCCAAACTCTTGTTTGTGAGGTGAACATTAAGTGTTCATGAATGGAATGTTGCTTGGATTTATAGAATTAAAATTCAGGGTATGTTTTTTTTTTACTTTTTTTAAATTTAATGTTAATTTAATTTTTGCGTTATTATGTGTATTGGAAACTTAGAAATTTTGAACACCACCTTGTGAGCTAGACTCCTCCATCAAACTGATGGTTGGGGGTGGCTAGGGCCCCTATGGTGGGATCATTAGAGTGATTAACTAGGATTGGATTTATCTAGGACTTTATTTTTACTTGAGCATGTATTTAAGCATATTATTATCTATAAATAGTGGTGAGATGACTATTTAGATTCGATCTTAGGATTCATGTTCAGATGTGCTTGTATATTTTATTCATCCCTGCATTCATTTAGTGAGTATCTTTGAAGTGGATTATATAGTTACTTCACAAATCCATGTGTATTTAATTCTATTTACATATTTTTATAGTTTCACAAAATTTATAAAATGGAAATGAATTGTATTAACAACTATTTCTTTGGTTATTTACTTGACTATGTGCGACTAAATCATTGCAAAGGGTTATCAAAGTAGATGATTTTTGAATGGTTTTTTTATGGTATCCTATATTAATTTTTAGAGGTTTGAAGTGATATGAATGTTAGAATCTTTATCTATTATTCAATAATGTTTTTTAAAAAAAATATATTGAATAGTTTATTTATTTTATGGATTTATAGTTTTATCCAAACTCTTGTTTGTGAAGTGAACACCTAGTGTTCATGGATGGAATGTTGCTTGGATTTATAGAATTAACATTTAGGGTATTATTTTAAAAAAAAAAAAAATTAATGTTAATTTAATTTTTGTGTTATTGTGTGTATTGGAAACTTAGAAATTTTCAACACCACCTTGTGAGCTAGACTCCTCCATCAAACTGATGGTTGGGGGTGGCTAGGGCCCCTATTGTGCGATCATTAGAGTGATTAACTAAAATTGGATTTATCTAGGACTTTATTTTTACTTGAGCATGTATTTAAGCATATTATTATCTATAAATAGTGGTGAGATGACTATTTAGATTTGATCTTAGGATTCATGTTCAGATGTGCTTGTATATTTTATTCATCCCTGCATTCATTTAGTGAGTATCTTTGAAGTGGATTATATAGTTACTTCACAAATCCATGTGTATTTAATTCTATTTACATATTTTTATAGTTTCACAAAATTTATAAAATGGAAATGAATTGTATTAACAACTATTTCTTTGGTTATTTACTTGACTATGTGCGACTAAATCATTGCAAAGGGTTATCAAAGTAGATGATTTTTGAATGGTTTTTTTATGGTATCCTATATTAATTTTTAGAGGTTTGAAGTGATATGAATGTTAGAATCTTTATCTATTATTCAATAATGTTTTTTAAAAAAAAACTATTGAATAGTTTATTTATTTTATGGATTTATAGTTTTATCCAAACTCTTGTTTGTGAAGTGAACACTAAGTGTTCATGGATGGAATGTTGCTTGGATTTATAGAATTAACATTTAGGGTATGATTTTTTTTAAAAAAAAATTTAATGTTAATTTAATTTTTGTGTTATTGTGTGTATTGGAAACTTAGAAATTTTCAACACCACCTTGTGAGCTAGACTCCTCCATCAAACTGATGGTTGGGGGTGGCTAGGGCCCCTATTGTGCGATCATTAGAGTGATTAACTAAAATTGGATTTATCTAGGACTTTATTTTTACTTGAGCATGTATTTAATCATATTATTATCTATAAATAGTGGTGAGATGACTATTTATATTTGATCTTAGGATTCATGTTCAGATATGCTTGTATATTTTATTCATCCCTGCATTCATTTAGTGAGTATCTTTGAAGTGGATTATATAGTTACTTCACAAATCCATGTGTATTTAATTCTATTTACATATTTCTATAGTTTCACAAAATTTACAAAATGGAAATTAATTGTATTCACAACTATTTCTTTGGTTATTTACTTGACTATGTGAGACTAAATCATTGCAAAGGTTTATCAAAGTAGATGATTTTTTGAATGGTTTTTTTTCGGCATCCTATATTAATTTGTAGAGGTTTAAAGTGATATGAATGTTAGAATTTTTATCTATTACTCAATAATGTTTTTTTGAAAAAAACTATTGAGTAGTTTATTTATTTTATGGATTTCTAGTTTTATCCAAACTCTTGTTTGTGAGGTGAACATTAAGTGTTCATGGATGGAATGTTGCTTGCATTTACAGAATTAAAATTTAAGGTATGTTTTTTTTAATTTTTTTAAATTTCATGTTAATTTAATTTTTGTGTTATTTTGTGTATTGGAAACTTAGAAATTTTGAACACCACCTTGTGAGCTAGACTCCTCCATCAAACTGATGGTTGGGGGTGGCTAGGGCCCCTATGGTGGGATCATTAGAGTGATTAACTAGGATTAGATTTATCTAGGACTTTATTTTTACTTGAGCATGTATATAAGCATATTATTATCTATAAATAGTGGTGAGATAACTATTTAGATTTGATCTTAGGATTCATGTTCAAATGTGCTTGTATATTTTATTCATCCCTGAATTCATTTAGTGAGTATCTTTAAAGTGGATTATATAGTTACTTCACAAATCCATGTGTATTTAATTATATTTACAGATTTTTATAGTTTCACAAAATTTATAAAATGGAAATGAATTGTATTCACAACTATTTCTTTGGTTATTTACTTGACTATGTGAGACTAAATCATTGCAAAGGGTTATCAAAGTAGATGATTTTTTGAATGGTTTTTTAATGGTATCCTATGTTAATTTGTACAAGTTTGAAGTGATATGAATGTTAGAATTTTTATCTATTAGTCAATAATGTTAAAAAAAAAAAAAAAAAAACTATTGAATAGTTTATTTATTTTATGGATTTATAGTTTTATCCAAACTCTTGTTTGTGAAGTGAACATTAAGTGTTCATGGATGGAATGTTGCTTGGATTTATAGAATTAACATTTAGGGTATGTTTTTAAAAAAAAAATTAATGCTAATTTATTTTTTGTGTTATTGTGTGTATTGGAAACTTAGAAATTTTGAACACCACCTTGTGAGCTAGACTCCTCCATCAAACTAATGGTTGGGGGTGGCTAGGGCCCCTATGGTGGGATCATTAGAGTGATTAACTAGGATTGGATTTATCTAGGACTTTATTTTTACTTGAGCATGTATTTAAGCATATTATTATCTATAAATAGTGGTGAGATGACTATTTAGATTCGATCTTAGGATTCATGTTCAGATGTGCTTGTATATTTTATTCATCCCTGCATTCATTTAGTGAGTATCTTTGAAGTGGATTATATAGTTACTTCAAAAATCCATGTGTATTTAATTCTATTTAAATATTTTTATAGTTTCACAAAATTTATAAAATGGAAATGAATTGTATTCACAACTATTTCTTTGGTTATTTACTTGACTATGTGAGACTAAATCATTGCAAAGGGTTATCAAAGTAGATGATTTTTTGAATGGTTTTTTTATGGTATCCTATATTAATTTGTACAAGTTTGAAGTGATATGAATGTTATAATTTTTATCTATTAGTCAATAATGTTTAAAAAAAAAAAAACTATTGAATAGTTTATTTATTTTATGGATTTATAGTTTTATCCAAACTCTTGTTTGTGAGGTGAACATTAAGTGTTCATGGATGGAATGTTGCTTGGATTTATAGAATTAAAATTTAGGGTATGTTTTTTTTTAATTTTTTTAAATTAATGTTAATTTAATTTTTGTGTTATTGTGTGTATTGGAAACTTATAAATTTTGAACACCACCTTGTGACCTAGACTCCTCCATCAAATTGATGGTTGGGGGTGGCTAGGGCCCCTATGGTGGGATCATTAGAATGATTAACTAGGATTGGATTTATCTAGGACTTTATTTTTACTTGAGCATTTATTTAATCATATTATTATCTATAAATATTGGTGAGATGACTATTTAGATTCGATCTTAGGATTCATGTTCAGATGTGCTTGTATATTTTATTCATCCCTGCATTCATTTAGTGAGTAGCTTTGAAGTGGATTATATAATTACTTCACAAATCCATGTGTATTTAATTCTATTTAGAGATTTTTATAGTTTCACAAAATTTATAAAATGGAAATGAATTGTATTAACAACTATTTCTTTGGTTATTTACTTGACTATGTGAGACTAAATCATTGCAAAGGGTTATCAAAGTAGATGATTTTTTGAATGGTTTTTTTATGGTATCCTATATTAATTTTTATAGGTTTGAAGTGATATGAATGTTATAATTTTTATCTATTAGTAAATATTAATTGAATAATTTTATAATATTTAAGTCATTAAATCTTGGGCCTATATTAGATTGTGTTAATAATATCAACAATAGACTATCTAAGCCTTGTCTAATTATTGTGTTCAAACATGGGATTAGTATGTGTTTGAATGATTTTTATATGTTTAAGTTTTTTTAATATCTTATCTACAATCACTATGGGAAGAATTACAATCATTATTGTTGTTATTGACTCAAATATGTTTTGTCCTTAAGTTAATTTATTTAAACACCTAGTATTCACTTGTTAACTATATAAATACATATATTGGATTGATTATAAATGCATGATGTTTTGTGATTCATTTTCAATTTTGGGTTTTTATTTATTGGTCATTTATTTATTAGTTTAGTCCCTTATTTATGGTATTATGTTAATTGTATGAAACAAATGTGGGTGTAAATGTCAACTCTATTTTTATTATGTATGCCTCCTTGTTTAAGAAGGTTTTTAACTCATGTTTATTAACTTGAAATGAAGTGGAATAATGTTCTTGTTAGTGAAACTTATGAATTCATATAGAACACTTATGAATCTAGATGGAGGAGTATAATTATTCTTTTTATTTTTATTTGGATATCTTGTTAGAATATGAATTTATTCCAAAAATAAATCTAATATATTCCAAAATATTTTATTTACCTTAATAGAGTTGTAAACTATTTTAATGTGGAGTAAGAACACTTTTAGGGTTACATTTTGTTAAGTTGGTCTTACGGGAAATATGATTGTTGGAATTTCTACAAGTCAAAATTTATAAGGGTACGAAAATTCACATATTCATCCCAAACCTAATATACCTCAGAGGGATGAAATTATTTCTTATAAGGTTCACTCAAGAAAAAAATATTAAGGAAATCACATTTCAAAAACCTTCATGTGTTATTTAGTTAAGATCAAGTATGAGTTATTTTAGACTGGATGAGCCTTTCAATACATTTTTTTATAGGTAAAATACACTAAGAGAGGGGGGAGGGGGTGAATAAAGGATGGAAACCAATCCAATTAAATTTTCCAAACCCTTTTAAATACTTAATAATTCAATACAATCATTCATGAAGCAAACAAATCATTCATAGCAGTGAACACCGAACATAATGCAAGATCACATACACAACACAATATCTAAATGGGAAACCCTTTTGGGGAATAAAAAACATTCTAAATACTACAAACACATGGACTAATATATTATAAGATGATAACAAATAAGAGATTTGTCATGTCCTTCTAATCAAGAACATTGGTCAAGTCCTTCTGACCTAAGGCTTTTAGTGAAATAGTAGTTTTATAAGGAACACCTACCCTTAAGATGATCAATTCCTTATAACCACTTATTCAATCAAGTTCTTTAAACCTAAAACCTTTATTAAGTCCTTCTGACAAAAGGTTGTTTGTGAAACCCTATTTCACAAGGAGTAACTACCCTTAAAGAAGATCAAGTCCTTTAGACCGTCCTTGAAAAGAACACTTCCACCTTAGAACTAATGTCTTTAACACCTAATGATGGACCTCTTGATTATATTACAACTACACAAACATTCTCTCTCTAACTCATATAGGCCTCTCACATAGGCATGCCACAATCTCTCTCCTTCTTCACTCAAATAGTCATCATATGCACACTCAAATTTATTTGCATAACTTAAAATTGTAAAAACACTATACTATCATCAGAAACATGATCTATAGATCATACAGATTGTCCTTAATATTTTCTACTCATCAACCCAATAGTTGGGAACTCTCACTCTCCTCTGATTTCCTTCACTCTCCAACTCTCTCACATACAAGTCTCTCACTCACAAGTCTTCCACCGAAAGTATAGAAAACATAATCTTTGGTTCCACTATTTATAGATAAATATTGATAATCAATACCTTGGTCAGAAATTAGGCATGACTTAGCCCTTAAGGAATCTCAAATGGGTCACACTTAATCATAACACACTTTAAAATAAGCCTAAGTCACTTTTAGGTCCTATGGGAACCTATTCAACTTTTTGACACTTCTCTAAACATAAAAATAACATAAGGACACTTTAAAATACATAGGTCCACTCCTTATATCCCTTAGGACATGCTAAAATGATCATAATCACATTTTATCACCTTCATATATACTTAATCAACTCGAACAAAGACATTATACCTAGGAACACCATTATCGAATATAAATTCAACTTCTTAATCATTGTTCATACTCAAGATAGATTGATCACACTTCCAAAATACTTATAAAGCATCCTCATGGAGTATACAACACTCACCAATCACCAATTCACATTGAAACATCAAAACAACATCTACATGAGCTCAAATACTCTTCTTGAGTCACATATAGAACAAATATGAGAACATAATCAAATTTGAAAATTAATATCTTTGACTGTACACACTTTTAGATCTTCAAATTAAGCTCATTAGATTCACCATAGAGTTATCTTCATCTTTGATTTTTATAGCACCAAAAAAATTGACTTCTATTCTAAATATATGGATGAAATACAGAGCTCTAGTTTTTCCTTATGCTAAATATAAATATTTGAATGGTAACAGTCATGGTTAACCTTCGAACATAATTTTTGGATATCACGTCCTCTCAAATTAGATCAATCTTGCTTCATTGATCTTATTCAAACTTTAATTCATAGCCCTCCAAAGCCAAATTTTAAACATATAACATTTACCTTATCTCCTACAATCTAATTTTTTTGACTCAACATGCTCTATCAATCTCTATGGATCAATTAGGTATTTAAAAATCAACACTCATTATTTGATCAATCTATATCAACACCCACTCACCATTGGATCCTTATCTTGTTTCCTAAATTCTTGGATTAATTCACACCATCAATCTTGATCAAACTTTAACTTGTACAAAAATTACTAAGTATGGGAACCCTTTCAATATGCCTGAGTAGCTATTTTCAAACCTTAATAGCTTCTTCTATGCTTTGATGCATGATCTCAAAATTGGACCAAATGTTCTCTTCACATAGTATAATACAACAATGTGACACAATACTCATAAATACCTCACATTTGAAATATATATCAGCATTAAAATTCCTTCTCAAAATCTTCTATCACAAAGATAACTATGTCAAAAACCTGTTTGGGAGGCCAACTTTGAACAAACATATCTTTTGATGTGCTTTATCTCATGATATACATTTTAGCACAAATCAACTAGGATCAAAACTTTAAAAAAAGATATTATTATTTTATCTTGATACCTTCACACGTTCAAGATATAGCATCATCAAAATGCATACTCAACTTTTCTTGTCACACAAATTTGGCTATGAAAAAACATAGTCAAACTACTTGGGATCCTAACTTTGAATATGCATATATTTTGAAGTGATTTAATGCATGATCTAAAATTTAGTGTAAATAAAATAGGATAAAAAATAAATAAAACCAAATGATCACCTTCTCCAAAAACATCTACATGTGTAAGATATTCTAGCATCAAAATGCTTACTTAGCTCTTCTTTCCACTTTGCAAATTTGGCTAAGTATGGGAAAATAGTGAAATCTATCTTAAAAGCCAAATTTTCACCCTCATATTTTTTATTGTGATTTGAACATGAATTTAGATTTAGTTTATATAAATATGAAAAAAAATTATCACAACAATATGACCAACTCCCCTTGACTCATTCCCACATGGTAATGATGACATCATCAAACTACCTACTCAGATTTTCTACCACTGGACCCAAAGTTTCTAGATAAAAAACTATGGACTACCAGATGAATTACACTTATGCACACAATATCTAAAAGAATATATAACATATTTGGTACCTTTTTCACATCCTCTAATCACCATAATCATCCCTAAACATCTATAAACTTGCTAATATTGAAGATCAACCAAGCCTCCTTTAAGCATACTAGGACAAACACATTGAGCACTTTGTCATTGTTACATAGGATATAAAATCACTTCATCCACTCACTAATAAAACTCCATGAAATCACCATGAAATAAATAATAACTCTCCAACAATCTTCCCCTTTGTCATTTATGTCAACAAACATCATTCACCTCTCCTTCTATCTCTTCAATCACTCTCACACTAGCTCTCATACATAGAATTTTCTCCCCATTTGACATAATGATAAAGTGGAAACCAACTGATATTTAGGACCTAAAAATTCCATAAATATGAAAGGGACATCTTATAACGATGATAAAAAATATCCCTTACCTTGAGCCTACCTCTTCTTGCCTTAACAAACTTCCTCTTGCTCCATGCCAATACTCTTATGCATAAGCATAACAACTAATGAAGATAGAACACAAAAAAAATTGTAATATTATGGAAATTACCAATAAAACTATGATATGGATTCCCCCAAATACCTATAATCTATTTCATGATTTGAGCATCTTTAGATCTCCACACACCATGAAGAACCACCATACAAGCTTACTAGCCTTCTCTCTCAAGACACTTCGATGACCACCAATAAATAATCATACCATTAATTAATAAGGAAACATTTTCTAAACAAAATTTATAACTCACATTGAAACATTCATGTTTTTCTCTTTTTGAGAAACTAAACAAAATCACTCTTCTTCTCATTAGGCCTGTTTAGTCCTCTTATAGCCCTACCTAGAACTTGTAGAGCCCATAACGTTTTGTAGACATAAATTCAAAATATAAAAATTCATATATAGAGAACTATAATATTCCAACTTAATCACATCGATTTTAAATAATGAGATGATCCTCTATAACATACTTCCTTCACAAACCTACTACCCAATTAGGCCTCCAACTTGACAATATGTTGAATAAATTTAGAACCACAAAACTTAAAATCTTTGTGAAGATTGATTTGACAACCCATTTGGTCCATTAAACATATAAATAATCCTCAAACCTCAACTCATAATGTAGACCACTTTTATATCAAAGCCTAAAACCCTTGAATCTAAAAAAAATAAAGTTAACATAGCACCTTTTAGTGAATGTCCACCTCTAAAACTTATTTTACACCTGAAGACAACCATTACACACTTTTGAACCAATATTTGAGATTTAAAACCATTTATAACCTTGAAATTATATAACCTATTTTTAAGACATTGATAAATCACAAATCCTCCTTTGTCATCTGGGAACCTTCAATCTGACCCTACAGACTACTTTCATATGTAGTTATCAACATCATTAGCTCAAAATATTTTTCCATGTGGACATACCTATTCCAACTAATAACACTCAACTCTAGTCTTCTAGGACCATCTCAAGAATACCACATCAACACTTTCTTCTCCACTAAAAAGAGTCTCTAAAGAAGCATAAATAAAGACACCCTCCATATCTCAATTCTCTAAAATAGAAACAACTCATCATATTCCTTCTCATCCTTTCTAAAATGATACTTATAGTTCTTCTTCTTCTTCTTCTTCTTCTTTAGATTTATAGAAACAACTTCTTCAACTACTACAACATTCTCCTTTTTTCTATGATTAGATTATAAATACATGGAGACAACATAGATTCATAGCATACCTCTTCATCTGAAGAATCTTATTTGCATCTTGGAACCTCATCACTAGGTATATATAATTTATGTTATTTTCATGAATATTTCTCAATAATAGCAAGATGTTCAATTGTATCCAAACTTACCTCAGAACTAGCCTCAAGTCATACCTTGGTCTTCTCTTTAAGCTTACTATCTTCATTCTCAACATGAGCATAAAATGTGGGACTCTTCAACTTTTGAATAATTATCCACGATATAAAATAGATTAATTGGACCTATAGAATCATCATGATTCATACTTTTTACCTTTGGTTTCCATGAGATAACTTGCCTTCTTCCTTGCATTCTTGGAGCTTGATTGAACCTTTTTTTGACTTATAGGCCTTTATTTGAATAACCTAACAATGTGACCTCTTTGTTCATAATTTAAGCACACCATAATTTTTTCAACAAAGCTCTTTTTGAATTTCCATATTTGTACAAACTTTTTCAATGTGTCCTAGTTCATAACAACTATAACATTAAATATCTCTTGAAGAAAACTCATCTTACCTTGCCTTAGAATGGACAATGTTTTACAACATGTATTATATCATGATAGTTGAAATAATAAACCTTACTTACACCTTTTTATTGATTACCCCCAAAATATTTCCATGAAAATTCATTCCTAACAGGTCTTCTACATTCTCTAGATCTATGCCCAAACTAATTACATGTATAGAAGTAACCATTGAAATTTGCATACCTCATGGAATTTGGTTGTGTGATCTGATTTTTATTTATTATACCAATACCTTCATTCCTTTTTGATGATTTAGCTTCAAAGGCTGATCTACCTTGTTTACATTAGTCTTCATCTTGTCTTGATTTACAGTCTCTAGTTCTTCTTTATATCCAAGACCAGTCTTATCACTTGCATGCTTTTGATCATTAAAAATGTTGTCTAGATCAGATGAGATCTTTTAAAATATCTTAAATACCTTCACCTTACTATATTTCTTTTATATATCAAATTTTAAATCCTCATTTTCAAAAACATAGCTTGCACATTCATCTTCTTTAGATTTTAGGCTTGTAAATATGATTTTTAATTAAAAATTGACATGCTTGACCATACCTTCATGCTCCTTGGCATATTCATCCATTATTACCTTAAACACACTAAATTTCTCCTCAAATTACTTGATTTTATATTTAATAGTATTAATGATCTTATTCTTAACCTTCATTTCTTCATGAGCATTCATCAATACAGTGTCACAGTCCACCTCATGTTCATCATTATTAGAATCACTCAAAGTAGGCTTCTTATGATTTGAGTAACTTCCTTCCTTAGTTATGAATAAATATTCATCTTCATTAGGACCATAATCTTCATTATCATATTCTGAGTTGATGTCTTCACTCTCATCTAATGAGATGCAATCTTATTTGGTGTATAGACCCTTCTTGTCTTTGAAGTACTTCTTGTTGTCAAACCTTCTAAATCCCTTTTTGCCTTTATCAGACTTGAATGATCTATTTACATCATCACGGCCTTGATCATTATTTTCATAAGCATCCTTATTGTACTTATGAGGAAACCTATTAGGAAAATGTCCAACCTCTCCATAATTGAAGCATTTGAAAGGAACTTACACTTATACTTGCCTGAACCTATTTTCAACTTCCTTATAAACAAAACAATTAGTTCGTCCTCATCAATATTATAAATGTCATCTTCCTTGGGTTTATTACCTTAGAAATTATTTTTTAGATTCATCTCTATTTTAAATATTGCTTCCTTCTTTGGTGGTATATCATCATTTACTCTCATATCATATGTAGTAAGGGTGCAATGCAATTGATCCATCTTAAACTAAGTAAGATCATGAATTTATTATATAGTAGAAACTTTTGAATCAAAATTTAGGGATAGAGACCATAATAACTTTTTCACTATAGTATCCTCTTCAAGGTTCTCTCCAAGACCTCTAATGGTGTTTATAATATCATCAACTCTTTGTAGAAAGGATGCCATAAAATCTTCTTATTTCATCTTGATACTCTTAAATTATCTTTGATGAGTCAATAACTTTTCCAAATTAACTTTTGAATATCCTTTAAAAAAAAATTTCAATTTATCCCATATTTCCTTGGAAAATTTGCAATGAATTAATTTTGTGAACTCAATTTATGTAAGACCACAAGTGATGTCATTCATGGCCGTAAAGTTGTTCTCCAATAGCTTTTTGTCTACAACACTAGATGAAGGAATATCAATATCAACATTACCATCCAAAATAGATTACCATACATAAAAACCTAGGGACATTATGTATGTCTTCATCTTATCACTCCAAAATGCATAATTAGATCCATTGAATGTTGGTGCTTGCTTAGTAGAGAAACTATCTTGAACATTTTGACTAGCCATTATACTTTGAATCACCTTCAAACTATCAATATTTTACCAAAAGACCTCATTTTGATAGCAATTATTAGAGGTACAATCCACTGAGGGTGGGGAGTGAATCACTGATGGAAAATAATCCAATTTAACTTCCAAACCCTTGAAAATACTTAAGCATTAAATACAATTATTCATGAAGCATATAGATAATTCATAGTAGTGAATAGTGAACATAATGCAAGATCACATACACAACACAAGATCTACATGTGAAACCATCTCAGGAAAGAAACCCACTCTCAATCCTACAAACACATGGACTATTTTCCTATAATATGATCACAAAAAGGAGACTAATCATGTCCTTCTAATTAGGAACCTTGTACAAGTATCTCTAACCTAGGGCCTTTAGTGAAACAATATTTCCATAAGGATAACCTACCCATAAGATGATCAAGTCCTTCTAACCACCTATTCAGTTAAGTCCTTTTGACCTATAACCTTGATCAAGTCCTTTTAATTAAAGGTCTTTAGTGAAACCCTATTTTACAAGGAACAGTTACTCCTAAGGAAGATCAAATCCTTTAGACCCTACTTGAAAAGAATACTTCCACCTGGGAACTAATGTCTTGAACACCTAATGATGGACCTCTTGATTATTTAACAACTGCACAAACTCTCTCTTTAACTCATGTAGGTTTTTCACATAGGAATGTCATAATTTCTCTCATTCTTCACTCAAATAGTCCTCATATGCACACTTATATCTCTTCACATAAATTAAAACTACAAGAACACTATACTATCATCAACAACATGATATACAAATCATACACATAGTCCTTAATATTCTCTGTTCATCAACTTAATAACTAGGCACTCTCATTGTATTTTATTTTCCTTTGCTCTCTAACTCTCTCACATACAAGTCTCTCACTCACAAGTCTTCCACCTAGAGACTAGAAAGCATCATCTTTGGTTTCACTATTTATAGATCAATCTTGATAATCAATACCTTGGTCAGCCATTAGGCATGACTTATCCCTTAAATCATCTCACATGGTTCACATTTAAGCATAACACACTTTCAAATATGCATAAGTCACTTTTATGTCCTATAGAGACCCATTATATTCTTTGACACTTCTCCAAGCATAAAAAGAACACAAGACAACTTATAAATACATAGATCCACTCCTTATGTCCCCTAAGACATCATCAAATGATCATAATCACATTTACTCACCTCTACATATTCTCAATCAACTCAAATAGAGACCTTATCCTTAGGAACATAATTATCCAACATATAGTCAAATTATTAAGCATTTTTCATACTCAAGATAGTTTGATCACACCTCCAAAATACTTATAGAGAATCCTCATAGAGTTTAAAATACTCCCCAATAGCTATTTCACCATGAAACATCAAAAAAAAATCTATATCAGCTCAAATGCTCTTCTCATGTCACTTACAGAACAAATACAAAAACATAATCAACTTTGAACGTTAATATCTTTGACTGTACACACTTCTAGATCTTGAAATTAGGTTTTATTAGATGTACCATGGATTCCTCTTCATCTTTACTTTTTACAAAATGAATAAATTTGACTTATATCAAAATATATGGACAAAATATAGAGCTCTAATTTTTCCTTATGTTAAATTCAAATATTTGAATGGCAACAATCACAATTAACCTTCAAACATAATGATCACATCTTGAGTATTCTCAATTTTGGATTAGTCTCACTTCATTGATCTTGTCTGAACATTAATGCATAGTCTACCAAATAGAAACATTAAACATCTAACAATTGTCCTCATCTTGTGTAATCTATAAAATTTGACTCAATGCACTTTATCAATATCTATGGATCATTTAGGTCTTTAGTGATCAATGCTCACCATTTGATCAATTTCTATGAACACCTACTTGCCATTGGATACTTATCTTGTACCTTTTCTCAATCATTAAACATCATGCACCTATCCTCTTCTCACTACTTATTGACATCTTGGAGAAATGTGTACCATTAATATTACTTGAACTTTAACTTGTGTAGAATTGACTATGGGGACCCTTTCAATATGCCAAGTAGCCATTTTTTAACCATAATAACTTCTTCTACACTTTGATTCATGATCTCAAATTTGGACTAGATGATATCCTCACATAGGAAAATCCAACCATGTGACACACTACTCCTGAATCATTCACATGTGTAAGATATAACACCATTAAAATGCCTTCTCAAAAACTTCTACCATAGAGCCAACTATGTCAAAAACCTGCTTGGGAGGCCAACTTTGAATAATCATACATTTTGATGTGCTTTATCTCATGATTTAAATTTTAGTGTAAATTAACTAGGATTAAAACTAAACAAACCCATATGATCAGTTTTTATTGAGACCTTCACACATGAAAGATATAACATCATCAAAATGCCTACTCAATTTTTCTTATCACACAAATTTGGCTAAGTATGGAAAAACACAGTCAAACTACCTAGGAGCCCAACTTTGTATATTCATATCTTTTGATGAACTTTAGTGCATGATATAAAATTTAGATAAAATAATCTATGATCAAAATTGAATAAACCCAAATGATCACCTTATCCTAAAACATCCACATGTGTGAGATATTCCACCATCAAAATTATTACTCAAATCTTCTTGTCACTTTATACTCAAATCTTCTTGTCACTTTACAAATTTGTCTAAGTATGGGAAAATAGTGAATTCTGTATTAGAAGCCAACTTTTCACCCTCATATATTTGACTAAACTTTTATCCATGAATTGAGATTTATCATATATAAACTAGGAAAAAACGTTATCAAAACCATATGACCAACTCCCCTTAACTCATTCCCACATGGCAATGATGATGTCATCAAACTGCCTACTCAAATTTTCTACCACTAGACCCAAATTATCTAGATAAAAAACTATGGAATACCACATGAATTATACTTATGTACACAAGCTCTCAAATCATAGATAACATCTTATGGACCTCTTTCACATGCTTTAATCACTATACTCATCTTGGAAGATCTCTAAACATGCTAATATTGAAGATCAACCAAGCCTCCTTTAAGCATACTAGGACAAGAACATTACACACTTTGTCATTGTTACTTAGGATATTAAAGCACTTCATCCACTCACCTAGACACCTCTATAACATCACCATGACATCACTAACAAATCTCTAACACATTTACTAAGGAAAATCAATCTAATTGACTTGATTATAAAAAATTAGGGTTTATTATATTGATATCATAGCACATTTATTACTCTAAGGATATTTGGGTAAAATTTTTTTAATATGTACTCTATCTTAATCTATAAAATTTTGGCTCCTCATGATTGTTAGAACAATATCAGGAGAAATGGACAATACCAATACCAACTACAGTAGTAATAATCCTACTAGAGGTAGAGGCCATGATTCTCCCAATATAGAAAATAATAGTGTTGACCCACCTCCCATTAATATGTGGATAGTAACAATGAAGTTATTAATGCTAATATAGCTGTAGGTAATCTAACTAACAATCATGAATAAGTATTCAATGGGATTTTTATATCCTTAATTTATATTTAATGTAAAAAATGGAAATTAGGAAACACATGCTCAATTAATCTTGAGGGTTTTCCTAAAAGAGGCTTACATGTGTTAGAAAATGAGCAAGGGAAGGTACAAGTACTCCAAGAGATACCCTTGAAATTAGTAGACCCAATCATTAATGAATTTAATAATCTTTTTGCACCTACTATTTTGGGTGAATAATTTCTTGGTGTAGATGATGCTTGGGTTGTATACATGAAACAATATTTTAATTTGCATAATGACCTCTAACGTGAAAGCTAAGGTAGCATACTATTAGTTGGTTGGTGATGATACCTTGTGGTGGAATCATATTTGTTATTTATAAGGATATCAACCTATGACCCTTGTGATTTTTTTGAAATATAGTTCTAAATGAGGTACTTATGTTTCAACTTAAAGGAATAAAAAATCACTATTTTTAGTTGTTGAAATAAGAAAAGATGTTGGTCACTGAGTATGAAAATAAATTTATAAATATGTTGAGTCATGTAAATTACATGTATGATGAAGATATTGTTGATGATCAACTACCCCCTTTGCCTAGAATGGGGACCCTCATTTCTTCAATTTTAAAAAATGTCCAAGATGTTAAACATGTTAAATTATCTGATTGCATATGGATTTGATCTAGTTTGCCATTACTTATGCTTCTATAATTTTTGGTTAATCATTTATTTTGTAATAAATATTTACAATTAGAAATATTTAAATTACTTAAACTTTTCTTCAAGTTTTAACCAACAATGAATTATTAAAAATTGATGGTTCAATGATTTACAGGCAAGCTTTCACTAAAGAAGCATAACTTGGATCTCTAATCGGCATGAACATGGCCAACTTTGTTAAGTCATATTGAACTAACATTATATTTTGTGTAAGAATTTAATTGTAGAGACTTGCTTTAAAATTGTTTAAATATGATTAAGATGTGTAATTATGCCTTTATAAATCTATCTTAGTTTCTCGCTTGGCTTCGTAGGACATCAAAGTTAAATTAATTATTTATAACAGCTCATAAGATGTTAAAATATGGACTACAACTCAAATGGATAGGTGTCTACCTTGATATGATTTTTAATTCCTTAATAATTAATCGAGTCCCATTTATGACACCTAAAACAAATCTATTGAGTCTATAAGCTATGTGGCATCATCTGGAGAACTCACAACGAGACTATCTATTAAAATTCAAAGATCAAGGCTATGACTCAAACTCATAGCTCCTATGAGAATTCCCATTCAATTCAAGCCATCACACATCCCACCATAATGCAAAAACCCATGAGATTTTACCATGTGTCTCATCAACAACTAGCTATACCTGAGTGGCATTTTGAAGTGATGTGTGTCCCCATTAGATTTATTTTAGGTCATTGTGTATCCACACTACATTGCATCCATCTAGAGATCATGAGAGCTCACAAGGTAGACATATAGATTGACCTAAACCATCTGATCAAGGCTTTATGACATACATTTATTTAAGGCTCCTTCTAATAATGACACTTGGTAGAGAAACAAACAATATCCCATCTAAGTGATGCATGCCCCCCTTTGGGCATACATGATGATGCCACATGTCATTCTTATGAAGCTACATTTTGAGATCCACTAAATCACCTCTAAGAGGGATGTGTGTCTCCACCCAAGCCATGTGATTACTGATAAGTTGTTGATAGTTATCCAAAATACTTTTGAAGGAGATACCTGGTAAAACAAATTTGAGATTTCCTTCCAAGAGAGCCACCTAGTAAAGAAAAGTTATAATTACCTTCTAAGAGAGAAACTATTATCAATATAAATAACACCCTATTTGAAGAAATGAAATCAAACCTTATCTTCATTTGATATAATGGGATCCTCTTAGAGTTTGGGTGATAGTGAGAGGAACCTCCATAGAGGGTTGGTTCCATTGGATCTATCACCTAAACTAATTTCTTGCTTGGAAAAGGGGGAAAATTTTATAATAACTCATGAAATCATATAAAATAAGGTGATGCACCAATGTTTTAGACTCTTATAACTACGACACACTATCAAACACTTTCAAAACTTTAATTATCACTTCACTCACTCTTTGATCAACAATCACATAAGCATTTCACAAAAAGACACAAATTAGCTATCAATCTAGCATGGGAAGGTAGATTTTAGGTCTTTTCCACTTATAAACCAATCAAAAAACTATATATGTGACTTATAATTACTTTTTAGAGATTAAAAACACTTCATGAAGATGAGAAAACTCAAACATAGGCAAAGGAAATAAGACATTCACTTACCCATATCAATGAATTCATAAATACACACTTCAATTCAAATTGGAAATGGAGGAATTTAGTCTTTTATTGCATAAAATAGGTTTTGAAGTAAAAAAAATTGGAATATAATAGGAATTATGAAATCATAATAGTATGTTACATTCTATAAAATTAATTCATATATCCAAAAAGTGTTTGGAGACAAAGCAACCCCAAACTAAGGGACTTCAAACTTGGTCAAAAGCTCCTCCAAAAGTGCTATGTAGCATTTCCACTTTCTCAAATTTCACTCCATATGGTGGATTTTAATATAATTTTTCCAATTTTTATGGGGATTAGGAGACTTTTCATAATCTTTTGTCAAGTTTAGAGCACTTAGAGAGTGCATAGATTCTTGCACCAACTCCTAGATTTTAGCCTTCTTGTGTTTTTTGATAAATGAGTCTCCATCCATGGATGTAGGAATTTGACACCCTTAAATTAATTGGTTTTAACCCTTATTTATATCATTAATGATGCTTAAAAAGTTGGCATAAGTTTTTTGTAATACTTCTTCAACTCCTTTTGACTTTGTCTTCTTATGGGGTGTTGGAAGAGAAAATAGACCTTTTCCAATGTTGGATACCTTTTATAACTTTTTATCCTTAATTAGAATAATTTTATTAATTATTAAAAGATTTAATTTGTTATAACATATCCTTGAATAAATTTCTAAGACCTTATGATAGGCTCTATCCATTTATTTAGTCTCTTAGCACTTAAAACTCTCATTTGCACTAAGGCATAGAAGGAGAAGATATGTATTTCTTCATAATTACTTCAATATTAAATATATCCACCAAGGAATGATTATTTATGTTATACCATATGTGGTACAAGGTGATTTAATCCATTACTCAATCAAACAAACTTGATTTGACAACAAAATTATGCATTTTCTTTGAACTCCTTATAGCCTTTTTTCTACAAAGCTCCTTTCTTAGGTGAAATTGGAGGTGATAATGAGAAAATGAGAATTTTTATAGGTACCCTATATACTCTTACATATATTTATAAAATTTGGTGGGTAAACTCCATAGATATGTTTTATAACACCTTTTCCTTGTCAAATTAGGCCGAATTAGCCTTTTTAGCCCTAGAAAGTGAATTTTGATTAATTTTTTTTATGCCACCACAATTATATATGTAAAATTTGGTGTTCTAAATCAACATTGAGGTATTGGAACCATGAAAGGTACTTTGGAAGGCTTGCCTTTTTAAGGTATTTTCTAACTGGCCTAAAAGGATTGAATGGTTTGGGCACCTATAGATGTTTTTTTATGATTTTTTCAATTTTATCGGGTATATAAATTCCTAATATATCATATCCATCAATTTTAATCCTTTTACATGCTCAATAACCCTTATTTTATCTAAAAAAGAGGAAAAAGTATAGTTTTTATATAATTATGTACAAGTGATGGTACAAAAAAAATTCATCTAAATTACCCTATGAAAGTATACTATAACCTATGGTATTTTTCAGGAGGAAAATATGTCATTTGGTGTGGTTTCCACCTTAATATTTGTAATCAGGTTCAAACTAGGGTTTTAGGAGGGTTTTTGATGATGTTTACCCTTATGGATGATTCATAAATATGTGACATCCAAAATTTAATAAAATTCCAAACATTTAATATAAATACCCCCTATAATATCCCATAACTCCTTTAGGTCCCATTCTAAACCTCCTTGCTGGTGTGAGCATCCAAACTTAGCCTCTCAAGTTGATTCTTGCATTTTGTGCACCTTGTCTTGAGCTTGGGTCAAAAAATGGCTTCTTCATGAATATTTATTAAAAATAAAAGATTTAAAAAATATAATATATCCCCATTAACATGATTAAATTATTTTTAATTTTCATTATACCTTGGAAGTGGAAACTACCCCCTTTTGGACAATAGGCCTAGTCTAGGCTAGTGGGGTTTGACTGGAAATGGCCACTCACCAAAACTTATGAGTTGTTTCTCATCATTATTATGACCAATTATTATTATTTATAACTTAATACACCTTAAAAAATCATTCCAAAGTGTCACATGGTGTTCCAAGACCAACCAACACTCCTTTTGACCACTTTTCACCATTTCTTACATTCATGTTTGCATAAAAGTGACCTACCTCTAAGATAAAATATAGGATATTTTCCCTATTTTATCATGAAAAAAATATATTTGTATTTTAATTTGGTCATTGGGACCCTCTATAAAATTTTAGGTTTGGATCATGCTTCTAGTACTTTCAAACCTTAAAATCCCCAAGATAGACTTTTTGAACCTTGACTATGTGCAAGATATCAATATGGAATGTAAATTGTCTTTAAATCCCTTTATATATCTATTTTATATGGGTATAATATTATATTAATATTTTTATCATAATTTTGGAGTCTCCCTGCACATATTCATCATAATCACAACCTTGACTAAACCCCTTCATCCCTCATCCTTCTCTTGGTAGGCCTGTTGTAGGTGATATATGAATGTGCTTGAGGTTCTAATGCAACCTATCCTACTTATTCCATTGAGGATATCTTAGGTATAAATATAATTTTATATTCCATGTACATTCCCATTAGTATTTTTTATGTCTCATTTCCTTCAGTCCATCTTTTGTCTTCAACTAACCTAATGTTTTCAATGCATATAACTACCTTCTTAGGGCTAGTTGACTGTACTTCACTTGAAAAAATTTATTTGCCTTTACTCACCACTTAATTTATATATCTTTCATATTTATCTCATCCTTGAATAGGATCCTCATAGCTAGGCACACCACCATCCATGTCTCTTTGTTCATATCTCCCTTAATGGACAAATTTATGGTCAAAACTCTTCATTGTATGGACTGTGACTCCATACTTGGGCTCAACATGAGGATGATTATCATAATTAACACATAAATATATATAACTTCCTATTATATCTCCTATATTATTTAATAATATTTTTCAAACTACTTGTCCACTCTAGGACATTTTTCACCATTAACCCTTACTTATCACTAACATGGATGTAGATTTCTCCTTTTCCACTTGGTTATAGATATATATTTTATGATATTATACCTCCTTGGGGTTTTTAAGGGCTCCAATATGCATTTTATACAATTATTGACACCATCAACCCTTATATTTCTACAATAACACCACATAATCTTATGAGATATATCTTTGGCTTAGACAAGTCTCCTTTTGAACATGTGACAAGCCTAATCTTTGAGGTGATTGTTTGTATAGATATGATACCTGTAGGTGTACTTATGTGATTAACCCACTCTTGAGGTCACCTTATGTCACTAAGACAAAAACCATTTTAATAGGCAATTAGACTTGTCAATCATGCCAAGACTACAAACATCACCATGCCATGGTTTCCTAAAATGTGAGCTTATTATAGGTGAATAATTTAATTTGTTAAGCCTCCTTAAGGATATGGATATAGGTTATCCTTGAATTTACTTTGAATTTTTTAAGTCTAAAAATTTCATTTAAACCCCTTGATGGCTCATCATGCTAAAACCAACTTTTCTCTTAATCACAAACTCTCCATGGTACTTGACTATGTTTTTTCATTCTTATTATCCCTTTTACAAACTAAGTAGGGCTTGAAGGTGGTTTGGATAGGTAAAAAAAAATTATATTAAGTGTCACTATGTTATGTGGCTATTTTTAAAACACCATGTACCTTCCTAGAGTAGTCAAACTCTTAATGTACACTCAAAGGACCTATTTGACTATGTTTTCCTATTTGTTAGCAATAAGGTCACCATTATTTATGACTGTAGGTGATCACTTGGTACTTTTGATAACCTTACTTAACATCAACATATATTAAGGTCTCCTCATATACCAAACCATATGGAAATACTCAACATTGGTTGTATAACACTTGAATGGCTATTTATACAAACTGAATACAATTATGAGGATGAAAGTACACCTATAGACGTCATTAGAGGGTCCTTTCATGATCTTCACTACTTATTAGGACTCTTGGTATCATTAGATGATTTAATGGAACTTAGGTCATATTTGGAGTTTAAGACAAAATCTTTACTATTACATTCCACCTTAATTGCCATTCTTCCAACATGAAGGTTTAATTTGGGCCTAAAATAGGGCTTGTAGGTTATCATGTAGGTTTTAAAGTATCCATTGAGTTACTAGTTAAAATTAAAAAAAGAGAACCACTTGAATGTGGACCATATCTACATAATGCATAATTCATCTTCATGAAGCCATTGGAAGGCTCTCCTACTATAGATGTTACTGAAAGATGATAGTCAAAGTATACATGGAATATAGACTCTAGAATATCCTAGTCATCTGACCAAACCCTTTCCTTATTTATAAAAGTGTTAGCCCTTATATAAGGGCTACAAGATGGAACTATTTAGACTGATCAAGACCCTCCTTTTACCATATTATGAAAATATCAAAAAAATTGTAGGGTCTATATTATATCTTTTAGGAAACTTGTCCCTAAATTCCTCTTTTGAAAAAATGTATTTATCCCTCATACAATATTCAATCAATGACCTCATACATGGATTGTAATGATATCATCCAACCTCCATATAAATAAATAAGGTGTTTACACATGTCAAGTCTCTTTTTCTCAAGCATTTTTAGATCTCTATCAATGCCACCTATGGGTAGACATCTTCAATGTGTAGGCATTGAGTTATGGATATAGGTTTTATGCATGATCTATGGGTCTGTGATCATTATATCTCTCTACATCTCCTCAAAGTAAAACTTTACCATGAGGACAACTTAAACTTGACCATAGATTTATCCTAGCATGAATAACCTCCTTTTGATGCCTATAGGTGCTCACTATATGGATTGTTGGCAAAAATCAACATGGTGCAAGAAGTTTGAGAATTTTGCAAGGGTCATGATTATCTTATATATTATTTATTTCTTCAAACAAATTTCAAACATATATCATCACTATGATTTGATATGAACATTGAAATCAAGATTTAATAAATGTAATTATACCTTGTTGAAGAAACTGTAATGTCCCTTACTTAGGGGCTCTTTCTATCTGCACAAAGCTCTGATACCACTGTAATATCCCCTCCAAACAGGAAATATAGCAACACAAAACTTTGAACAAAGATACAATATCTATTGAATAAATTCAGAATGATAACAATAATATAGTCTCTCAATAGCAAATCACAGATCTTATCACTTGTCCTTCTAAACTATTATAATAACAGTCCTCTCTTATGCATATAAAATATGAAATACAGTCTTGAAAACCCTGACTTTACAAATCTGGAAATTGGGTTTGAATCTGGAAATTTTGTCTCGGCCTGCTATGTCGAACACACAGTCGCTGACGTCGTTCGATACACTGCCGACGTCGATCACTGCAGGTCCTTTTCTGCTGACATCGGTCCCCAGTCGGCCGATATCAGTCACTGGAATCTCTGCCTGCCGAAGTCGGTACCTGCCTGGATCTGTCCGGACCCGTACGGACTTCGTACGACTGCCAAATTGGGCACAACTTGCCTGTTTTCAACCCCTGATCTGAAAATATATTTTTCTAGCACAGAAGATCTCTAGCTGTATAATTTATTAAATCAAAACATAAAGAAATAAATACCTGGAATATCTGTAATAACTTTTGTGTGAAGTTATCTCTCAACCCTGTAAATTCTGTGATAACTTCTGGATGAAGCTATCTCTCAATTTGGCAATAGATCAGCTGATATTCCACAGCCTCTTAATTGCACACACTGAAGAGGGAATGCTCTCCAATGCAAATGGAATCTTAGAACCCTAGGCTCAGTCTTCACAGAAGAAATTCTTCAAAATCAATAATCAATAATCAATGGCTAATCCCCAATGGCCTCCATGAGAAACCCTTATACCCTCAAAAGATATGCTTTCCCTAATTAGGGTTTTCTTAAATTAGAATTAGGGTTTCTAATTTAAAATTAGAACAAATAATTAATATTTGATTAAATAAATCAAATATTAATATCTCCCTCAATACATGTCCAATCGAGCCCAAACGAAAGCCAACTAGAAAATTTTTGCTAAACGAAGCCACGCCCATCTCCATCAAGACCCTCTAACCATCCTATTAGCCTATGAGGGTCGCATAATAGGCTAACCATGAACTCAGAACATGTCAACTGAAAAGGGGACATGACATAAACACACTCAGTTTGAACTCTCTCAAAGAGACACTCAAAATGGAAACTTGTGAACTCTTAATTAAATGAAACAAGTGTATCATGAATTATATCATCCATTTATAACCTATGAATATGAAAACATCTGATGAACAACTAATATTTTTCTTCAAAATTGACCCAAAATACCACTTAGAAAAATAAAAAAGGGAACATGATTTTGTGTTATAAATACCTTCCTAGAAGGAGTTATAAAATGATAATAATATTAAAAGGAGACTAATGAACCTTAAAATCATACCTAAGAACAATTTATATCCATTATTTTATGAGATTGATAAACAAGGCCAAGAACAAACCCCTCTTAGATGTATAGGCTATAGTGACCTACTATCACTCTTAATGATTATCCATAAAGATGAGGTCACAAATACAAAAAAAAATGCCACTAATTTAAATATTAATTATACTCCTAATAATTTACAAAGTTTTATATCCTAACTCTCTGTTTCCTCTTCTCATACTGAGCATTTGAAAACTACCCTTCTAGGCATGTAAAGAAGGTTAATATTGGAGAAAAGTTGGTTTCCAAAATGTTTTCACCTGAACCTTCCTAAAAACCATTGATATAATAATTTATTTACTAAATGAATCCTATATGATTCTTTTCTCACATAAATTTTCTAAAAACCAAAATGAATGCCTCAAAAAGGTTTATTTTTGTATTGAAGAGGCTATTTTCACTAAGGAGATCTAATTAAAATGTTGTAAAACATATTATTAAGACTTTCAAATGTATGATAAGGTTAATAAAAATGGAATAAATCTTATTAATAATTTTATACCATCAAAACGTTCTATAGAGGGCACACAATGGTCAGATTTGCATAGAAATGAGTCATGGAGTTAGTCCAAATTATGATCAACCCAATTACCCATATGTTAGGAATGTAATGACCTTGACACATACTATGACACTAATCAAGACACTCTATAATATTTTCACCATTAAAAATGGCTTAGAAAAGCCAAGAAATGACTAGACAAACATAAGACAAATGAAGGACAAGACCTTAAATCAACTAAACGACTTTAAGACCTATTACTCATGGCTTCTAATGATAAATTTAAGGACTCTTAAGGACCAAATTACTAACCCACAAGATAAACTAGCATGATATGAAAAGTTTTGAATGGTAGGGTTGATAATTTGACTTGTGAGTCTAAACTTTTCAATAACACCTGACAAAGCATAGCTATGATTGCCTTTTGAGAGAGCCACCTAGAAAATAAAATATTTGATTGCCCATGAGAGTGACATGTGGCATGCCCATAACAAATCAAAACTAAAATACACCATCTGAGATCTTTCCACAAATTGAAATATGATACATTCTAAGATACAAATCAGTCATCACACTAAGCTACATTTGAAGAATCCATTAGGTAATCAAAAGGTGCCATGTGTCTAGATTTTGAGCTAAATAGGTAGTTGTTGACACAGTGGATTACACCTAGGGTAGGAGGCCAAGCTCTCACCTTTCCACACATAACAATGGAAACTCCCCTCTCACCTGTGGGACTGGCAAAGCTGGAGGGGAGAGTCTGTAGATAAGGGCTAGCTCCCTTTGATGTATATTTTAGGCTCTGGTTTCTCCTACTACTACCATTCAAATGTAAAAAAGGGGGGGTGAAAAGGGAGAGAGAGAGAGATACTAAAAATAGAACCTACACCTAAAAATGAAAAGGTGATACACCAGAAAAGTTGACCCACCCAGCCCAAACATACACTTTTCACTAGGAAGAAATGCCCATACACTTCATCTAATGTGGGAAACTCTTCTATTTTAGTGAGCCAGGGGTCCGTAGAGATATAGGGAGGAAGGAACTAGCAAAGGTGTTATGAGACACACTTTGACAGCCTATTCACATGTGCCTATATTCTTGCTATAGACACTTATGGCAGACCTACACAAAAGAGACTTCACAATGCACTAGACATGTTGTAATTGATTTATTAAAAGCATGAAAGACAATGACTTAACACAAAAGAAGAACACATACATATACTTTAAAGTGCAAGTCTAGATAGAGGTAAAAATGGTAAGTCCTGATTCAAGGTAAAATTTGGTAGAGCTCTGCCTTACAAGCCTCGAGAGATTTTTGGGCAAAGTTTTGCCTTAAGGCTGAGAGAATGGATCCCCTTTCTCAAATGAGAAGCTTTACTATATATAGAGGAAGAAAGAGGCCATTTTGGCACCCTTTTACAAGTGACCCATGTGCCTTTTGAGCATTGGGAAGAGGAAGCTACTTGAAGATAATGCTGTGTCACCCCCTATCATGATTCAAAATTATGGGCCATGTCATTTGTTTGCTCATCAATGCAAAATGAAGAAAAATGGGTCACGCCATTCACTATTTTCACCTCTTGATGATTGCATGGTAGGTACTATGTCAACCACTAGAATAACTCCTTGAATCGACACTTTCCTACATCACTTGGATTATTTTGTCTATGTCTGCGCTTGGCTACTTTTCATTGATTTTTAAATAAGTGACACGTGGCACATTCTACTTGAAATGGGTAGGACACATGGCAACATCCACTTGAATCATGGAAGTTTTAAGCACCCTTTGAAGGTCCTATGGAAGAGGACATGTGTCAGCTTCTGCTTCCTCTAGTAATTTGTTCGTGGCTCACCATAATTCTCGTAGGACAAAAGAGAGAGATCGTGGGTGCTAACACTTGTCAACTTCCACCAAGCCTTGTAGGGGATACATGGCATGTTCTATTGGTCCTAAAAAATCATGTCAAAGCCTTCCATAGTTACCACTTGGCACCTTTTGCGCTCCAAATTTCTTGGTGTAAAATATGATGTTCTCGAGCCTGTCACAGTTTGAAAACCAATGGCTAGTCTATCTTCTTAAATTTGATGGCTTTTGAGATGTCACCATCCTTGGAAAATTCCTTTGGGTCTTATTTTTGGGATTTCTCTATGGGTTTTTTCCCTTAGACAATTTTCCCATAGATAAAAAGTCCATGAGAATTGTCTTGGTTGCTTGTTATTCCTTCAAGTTCTTTGGCTGTAGCTTCCCCAAATTCCTTCAGGCTTTTTTGTCTGAAGGATTTCATGACTTTGTCTTAACAAAAATTTGAAATATCTTAGCTACTTCTTTGTGGCCTCTTTGAAGTGCTCCCTACCCTTTGCAAGGGCTCTTGAACTCAGAACTGCCCTCTGCAAGGGCACTTGTCCTTCAGCTTTAGGATGCTCCCTTGAACCAAGCCATTGAACTGACCGATTGAACCAAAAATGGTTCAATGATTCAATGGTTCAACACTATGCACCACTCATTCATTGAACTGAGCCTTTAAACCTACCACTTGAACCAAACGCTTGAACCCATAAAGGTTCAATGGTTTAATGCTTTATGCCATTTGTTGAACTTTGCTGATTAAACCAAGCCCCTTTGAAAATTCTGTGATGAACTAAGGCATTGAACCAAGTGATGAATTGAGGCATTGAACTTAAACATTGAACTCTACCATTGAACCAAAGCGTTGAACTTTGTCATTGAACCAAAGTGATGAATCAATTGATCGAACCAAGTCTTTGAACCTAAGTGTTGAACCAAGCCGATGAACCATTTGATTGAAACAAGGCATTGAACCATTTGATTTGAATTGAAGCATTGAACTTAGGAATTGAATCGAAGCATTGAACTAGTTCAATGGTTCAATAGTTCAAAGGTGCCTCACTTTCCTTATGAAAATTTTCAAACAAGAGTCTAAAGAAGCTTTGTAAAACCTTGCACTCTTTGATTGGTTCTTCATCTGCCAAAAAGCTACACCTGTAGGGTCTGTAGAAATTTTGTAGAGTCTATAGAAATTGCAAGACTCAAGCAAAATCAAAATTACTAGCTCAAAAAAGCATAAAAAAGAAGGGGGGATAATTTTTTGGCCTGTTGGGCAAAAAATGGTCATCAAATTGGTGACTCCCAAGGGAAGCATGCCTGCTATGCTTAGAGACTAGTTACCTTTAAGTCCATTGGGTACAGATTCAAATGCAGCATGAATAAAGTTAGCAATATCCCCAACAAATCTAAGAATCAAACATGAACCTCTTTACCCCAGACACAAGAGAAATCACACACAAGACTAAAAACACTACTTGTGTAAACTACACTTAGGGAAAGTAAGAAAAGAAACTAAAAGCAAACTACTATATACAATTAACCAGGAAAAATTGCCTCCCTCTTGGATCAAAGGGAAAACTTCTTAAGTCCCCTCCCTAATAAGGAAACTTATGGTGCCAGATTAGTGGCTCAATGAAAAGGAGATTTGGTGACTTGCTCCTCTTGCCTGTCACCTAGATTGGCTTGTATCCGAGTGGATTAGATTCAAACATGCTTCCAACATACATGTATTCCTTTTATTTATAGAAGCTTGTTGAATGATGGTCCTTCATGCTAGTTCATTTCACCAAGAAATCAATGGTTTTTGGCTCATCACCATAAGCCCTTTGATATGTATATCTCCTTTTCAGTGCATCATGGTCCAACCCATTTCCTTTTGCTTCATTACAGACTCTATCAGACTCATCCTCTGCTTCCTTTTGGCCTTCTTGAAGAAGGGTGACTATGGTGATGTCTGAAATGGAATCACAAACTGATTGCTCATCCCATAGAACATCACCTCTTTGCTCAAACCTCTCTTCTTCAAGGCTTTCCTCAAGGAAGACCAGCCTCTCATTTTCCTCCTCAAAGACCATAATTTATAAATGTTCAAAGATATCCATTTTGTCCTCCTCCAAATTAGGCTCCTCTATGTAGTCATCCTCCTCATCGAAGTAACATGGAAGTTCATCAAATAAAGGGGGAGAGAGTTGACCATGCTTAAGTTCCTGTTCATATTGTTGGAACATCTACATGTACACATGACCTGCATCTTCTACATTGCTGATGAAGTCTTCACAAAGGGCATCGATGATGATTTCTTCTTCATTGTCACTCATGATAGCCTCCTGAAGAGTTGAAAATTGGATCTTTTCTTCCTCACTCACCTCCTGTAGAATAGGTTTCTCCTCGAGAAGGGATGAAGTGAAAAAACCATGTGGAAGAAGAGGCAGTCCTTAAGATAGAATTGAATGATTCTCTTCCTTCCATTTAGATAGAACTTCATCAATATTAGTTATGGCTTGATAGATCTCTTGGGGGTGTGTAGATGGGGTGTGTTCAGACATAGAATGTGCCATTGGGTCTGAACCATCCATCACACATTGGCTGAAGAATCTCTCTTTGGATTCCAACTCTGTAGTTCTTCTAGTTATATCTTCTTAGAAGTGCCTTTCTTGGAGATCACAGGAATCATGGGTAAGAGTAGCTTTATCTTTTTTAAGGTTTTGATCAAAACCTTTCTTCTCCTATTTCCTACCCCATGATTCCACTATTTTCCCCCAGGTCAGGAGGTTGCCATCAGGGTGAAAGATCTCGAAATTGGAATTTTCCCTTTTGGTTGAAGGGTAATTAGGAGGGCTGCTTGAGGGGATTGCATGAATGTTTTGAGCTTGATAATGGTAATATGAAGGAATACAAGGCCCATGATTCTATGCAAAGGAACTATACATACAAAAGTGATTTATGATGGCACCAGGCTACTTAACCAACTAATTAAACTAAGAGTTGCCATTGGTGTTGATGCAAAAGCCTCCAAAGGCTGGTCAGTTGAAGAACACACCAAAAAATCTTCAACTCTTTGGACATGACTTGTCCTAGTTTATCCCACTGAGCATGCCAAAAATTGCTGATGCAGTGGATTGCACATGGGGAAGGAGGCCGAGCTCTCACCTTTCCACATGCAACAATGGAAACTCCCCTCTCACCTATGGGACCGGTGAAGCTAGAGAGGAGAGTCTCTAGATAAGGGCTAGCTCCATCTGATGTATCTTTTAGGCCATAGTTTCTTCTACTTCTAACAAACAAATGTAAAGAAGGGGGGTGAAAAGGGAGAGAGAGATGCTGAAAATAGAACCTAAGCCTAAAAATGAAAAGGTGATACACCAGAAAAGTTGACCCACCCAGCCTGAACATACACTTTTCACCATGAAGAAATGCCCATACACTTCATCTAACATGGGAAGCTCTTCTATTTTAGTGAGTCAGGGGTCCATAGAGATACAGGGAGGAAGGAACTAGCAAAGGTGTAATGAGACACACTTTGACATCCTATTCACATGCGCCTATATTCTTGCTGTAGACACTTCTTGTAGACCTATAGAAAAGGGACTTCATAATGCACTGGACATGTTGTAATCGATCTGTGAAAAGCATGAAAGACAATGAATTAACATAGAAGAAGAACACAGATATATACTTTAAAGTGCTAGTCTAGATAGAGGTAAAAATGCTAAGTCCTGATTCAAGGTAAAATCTGGAAGAGCTCTCTCTTACAAGCCCCGAGAGATTTTTAGGCAGAGTTTTGCCTTAAGGCTGAGAGAATGGATCCCCTTTCTCAAATGAGAAGCTTTAAAATATATATAGGAATAAAGAGGCCATTTTGATGCCCTTTTACAAGTGACCCATGTGCCTTCTGAGCATTAGGAAGAGGAAGCTACTTGAAGATAATGTTTTGTCAGCCCCTGTCATGATTTGAAATTATGGGCCATGCTGTTTATCTACTCATCAATGTAAAATGAAGAAAAATGGGTCATACCATTCACTATTTTCACCTCTTGATGATTGCATGGTAGGTATTGTGTCAACCACTGGAACAACTCCTTGAATTGACACTTTCCCACACCACTTAGATCACTTTGTCTATTTTTGTGCTTGGCTACTTTCTACTAATTTTAAAATAAGTGACACATGGCACATTCCACTTGAAACAGGCAAGACACGTGGTAGCATCCACTTGACTCATGGAAGTTTTAAGCACCCTTTAAAGGTCCTATAGAAGAGGAAATGTGTCAGCTTCCACTTCCTTTAGCAATTTGTTTAGGGCCCACCACAGTTCTTGTGGGATAAAAGAGAGAAACCACAGGTGCTGACACTTGTCAGCTTCCACTGAGCCTTGTAGGGGATATGTGGCATGTTCTGTTGCTCCTAAAAAAGCATGTTAAAGCCTTTCGTGGTTTCCACTTGGTGTCTTTTGTGCTCTAAATTTCTTGGTGTAAAATTTGATGTTCTTGGGCCCATCACAGTTTGAAAGCCAACGGCTAGTCTATCTTCTTAAATTTGATGGCTTCCAAGACGTCACCATCCTTGAAAAATTCCTTTAGTTCTTTTCTGTGGGTTTTCTCTACAAGTTTTTTCCCTCAAACAATTTTCCCATAGATAAAAGGTCCACGAGAATTGTCTCAGTTTCTTGTTATTCCTTCGTGTTCTTTGGCTGCAGCTTCCCCGAATTCCTTTGAGCTTATTGTCTGAAGGAATTCCTTTGGACAAAAAGTCTAAAGGATTTCATGACTTTGCCTTAACAAAAATTTGAAATATCTTAACCTCTTCTTTGTGGCCTCTTTAAAGTGCTCTTTGCCCTTCGTAAGGGCTCTTGAACCCAGAACTACCCTCCACAAGGGCAATTGTTCTTCGACTTTAAGATACTCCCTTGAACCAAGCTGTTGAACCTACCGATTGAACCAAAAATGGTTCAATGGTTCAACACTATGTGCCACTCATCCATTGAACTGAGCCTTTGAACCTGCCACTTGAACCAAATGATTGAACCCAGAGAGTTCAATGGTTCAATGCTTTACACCATTTGTTAAACTTTGCCAATTAAACCAAGCCCCTTTGAACCTTCTGCAATGAACCAAGGCATTGAACCAAGTGATTGAACCAAGTGATGAACTGAGGTGTTGAACTTAAACGTTGAACTCTACCATTGAACCAAAGTGTTGAACTTTGTCATTGAACCAAAGTGATGAATTGATTGATCAAACCAAGGCTTTGAACCTAAGTGTTGAACCAAGCTGATAAACTATTTGATTGAAACAAGGTGTTGAACCGTTTGAACTAAACTGAAGCATTAAACCTAGGCAATGAACCAAAGCATTGAACTGTTTCAATGGTTCAACATTTCAAAGGTGCCTCACTTTCCTTATGAATTTTTTTGAACAAGAGTTTGAAGAAGCTTTGAAAAACCTTACACTCTTTGACTGGTTCTTCATCTGCTGAAAGACTACACCTGCAGAGTCTATAGAAATTCTGTAGAGTCCATAGAAATTGCAAGACTTGTGAAAAATCAAAAGCACTAGCTCAGAACATCATAAAAAACAAGGGGGACCAATTGTTTGGCTTGTTGGGAAAAAAATGGTCAATAGTAGCTTAGTCATATTTAGGCCCCATAAGTACCTAGTTGGATTTAAGGCGGCAACCACATGTCAAAAGCTGGTAATATATAACTTTAAATCTAAAATTGATGGTAAATCAAAGGTGAATTAAATTTAAATTTGAGTTATAGTGCATTTAATTACCAAAATAAATAATTCAAAGATTGTTTCAAATATATGTAATGTTGACAAGTTCATGATTAATATGGCATGAACCATAATTTCCATCAACATTTCATTAATCAGGGTTATCTTTTAGAAGGCTACTCAACAAAGTTACTTTTATTTGCATTTTGAGCTATATACATTTACTTTTTCTATTATCTATACTCTCCCAAGTCAACAAAGATCAAGTTAGTTACAAATTGTACCTTGACTACCATTATTAGATATTGAGAGTTGCAAAAGGATATTAAAAAGATGTTGATTATTACCTAGGATATTGCAAAGGTGGCATAAGTAGGCCCCTCTACTCTAGGTAAGATTAGTTTTTTAGGAAATGATGACTTCCTATTCTAGTATCGTACTTTAGTTGTTTTCAAAGACATTGAGTTCATTCTTGAAGCCATACATCTGATGACATACATTACAATAACATATACTTTAGCATAAAATTAACTGGGGAAATTGATGAGGATGAGACCATGTCTTATATAATAGAGCTAGCTTCTGACATCCTCACCATTAATGTAGCTAGTCTTCATAAGGTCATGACCAAGATAGAGGTCATGTAATATGTTGACCTAATTTACATCTTTAGAAGATTAAAGTATGAGGACAAACTACTCAAGTTAATATCTCAAGGTCTCTAAATCACTTTCATAGAAGGTCCAAGCTTTGAGAAATATTATGACCTCCCCTCTCCATAGATTGAATATAACCATGTAGTCATCGATAACTGGTATGAGGTGCACTCCTGAAAGAAGGTCTTGACTACATGGGTAACTAACCCAATAAGATCTATTCTCATGGATGACTAAGGGAATGTGCATATTCATCAATTTAAGAAATTATTTAAGATTAGTCTATCCTTATTAAATAAAATATTTGGTAACCCATACATTGGTTATGAGGATATAAAGACCCTTCTACTATTGTAGATAATCCTTGAGGACTAGTATATTCTCCCACTCGAGAAAATTATCATCAACCTAGTATATGATATGAATGATACTTAAAATAATGGTTCCCCATTCTTCATGATGAGTTACTTTTTAAATGTTATCTACATAACTCAACTAGGTTATAATTCATGGTTTCCTAAGTGACTAGAGGTTATCACTCAGCTTTCCTCTACACTACACATCCATCAGTTTAAGTGCAACATAAGAGTGATTGTAGAAGAATTCTACCCAGTTGTTTATAAATAAATCATTGAGTTTGATATGTTGAGGGTTACCTCTAAAGTTAGGTAGACCTTGAGGGACATGGGTAGCTATAGGTTGTGCCCAGATTACACAAACATTAGAATAAAATAAGTGATGGTGGTTCCTCTCAGATTACCAAGGTATGTATGAATGAAGTTGGCTAAGGAAAAGATGGCTTATCAATTAATTCATGGACTTGATGGAATATTCAAATATAAGAAGAAGATATTCCCCCACAAATTTACATATAAATTAGGGAGGATGAAAATTATAAAATGGCATGATGTTATTGTAGATACTAGGCATAGGAATTTTTACTTACTTCTTAAGGATGAATTCCAAGCATGGGATCAAAAAAATGCCATTTCCAAACATCTATTCAAGTTAAATAAGGATGTGGAAATGGATGACAGGAATAAAAAAGAAGTGGATGAATGGATATATAGAGATGTCATGAACTATGAAATAGTACTCAAGAATGTAGTAAGGAAGAACATAGAGCTAGAAATGAGACTAGATAGAGAGAAGAAGGAAGATATCATTATGTCTCAATCACCACCAACCCATGGAAGCATGTTCGATGTTGATTATGAGGAGAGACAATAAGATGAGGAAGAAGACATCATTCCTCTTATTAGGAATAAGACATGCAAACCTCCACTTTTTACCACTTCAAGTGGACAGAGCCTACCTCAAAGCTCTTAGCAAGGAAGATATAATAACCAACATAACCCCTCCTTAGGGACCACATTGATCTCTACATCTCATATGGTAGCCACCCTCAAAACCTTGGATCAACCTAACCCTATTTTTATCAACATTGGTGAATTACATCAAGGCATTGAGCTATCTAAGGAAGAATTACATGCATTGGCTAGAAAGAACATTTAGAAGGTATACAAGAGAAAAAAGGAGCCTAAGACTACTATGAGAGTGGAAATACCTCCTCCATAAAATTATCAAATATTTTTAGAGACCATAAGCACACCTCATGCCACCCTTAGGGTAATGGATCCTAATGTGATTACTTTCCCACTACCTTCCTTCCCAATTACTAGTACATCTACTTCTACTTCTGCTTCTATGTTTGCTCCTCCACCATTGTTTCCCCATTGCATCCCCCATCAATATGAACAAATTAAACCAACACCACTTAGTCCTCAATTGATACTAGCATGAGCCAAGCTATTACTTCCTTGGGATTCACCTTGCCCCATTTTATTTCTCATGCCACTACAAATATTACTTCTTCCTAGGAAACCAAGACAAGTACCTCATTTTATATCAATTACCCTACACCTTCAAGGCCATTGAGGCACATTTCAAATATATTAACCTTTAAAAATACACTCAATATTAGTATGGATATAAAGGTGAATGTGCCTCCCAAACTACCTTCATTTTTTCTTCACATGGGCCCTACAAAAACTCTATTTAGCACACTTCGGAAAATAGACTGAATAAGTTTGCACATTCTTGATATAACCCTAGCCTCTACCTCTATCTTGATGTTGAGGGAAACATACCCCCATTTATAAAAAATGGGGACCCTTATATTAAAATTGTGCAAATTTTGTATTTTGAAGTTTAAATTCACTTGACTAGAGCATCATTAACATGTTTTGCACATTTTTTACATTTGAAGATCATCGACCCCTATGTATAGTTGGTCTTCTTTATTCATGGTCCTACTTTAACTTTGTCTAATGTTACTAACAATAGGTCTTTATATCTCAGATCATAGTTTTAATGGATCTCTCCTTGATGGGATCATACCTAGGTTTCATAATTTTAATGATTTTATCTCAATTTGACCTTTTACTACCCTTTGGTCTATTAAAATTCAAGTTGAATCCATGTTCAAGCTTCCTAAAACCCTCATTCAAAAACCGTAGCAGAAGATTCTTTTAGACCAAATTAAAAAATTGGTGGGAAAAATTTACGTGGGAACATTTTAAATAAGCTATAGAGTTAAGCCTAATTTTTATACTAAGGCTTGGTCATGTTTTTCAACATGACCAAACCTTAGCCTAAGAATTATAAGCTTAGTCCCCTTTATGTCTCAAGCTCCTTTGTACCCTTTTATTTTAACATGATCCAAAATTAATGTTTGTGGGACCCTTTTAAATTCCTAATATGGTTTAACTTTAATTTACTTGGTATGACTTTATTTGCATGAGCTTAGACTAATGTCTTAGTCCTAAGGCATCATTCACATTTATTAACATGAATGAGACCTTAGTCCTAAGACTTTATCCTAAGTATTATTTTCCCCAAGCCCTAAATTAACTCACGTGCTTCTCTACAAGATCAATGGTCCATTCTTAAGAAGAGGTTGAATATTGGATAGAGTGAGATAAGCTTGATAGATCCAAGAAATTTCCCCCACATGACCAATCATGCTTGATCATTTGGATCATGATCAATAGCTCATAATTAAGTGGATGTCAAAGATCAAATGATGTAACATCAAGAGGGCCCCCCTTTACTATGACTTAGACTTAACCTAAGTCTTACCCTAAAGTTTTATTATACTAATCAATATAATGAAAACTTATGATAAAGGCTTATGTTAAGTCCTTTTAATTATTTAAAGGGTCCATGTTTTATTATTTTACAACTTATCTTATAGACTTTAATTATATTTTCTATTTGTATTTATTAATGTGAACAAAAAATTAGTTTCTAATCTTGGTCTAAATTTTATGAGGTCCCAAGCTTATGTAATCCATTTGTGACTACAAGAACCAATTATAGCTAAATACTTGGATCATGATCAATATCTCACATGTGCTTAGATGAAGTAAATCAAGTGATGCAAAATGGGTAAAATTTTCCACACGGCCTACTATGTTTCATGAGACACAAATTTGACATTCTCATTCCCATCATTTGACATACATGAGGCCATCATTGATGTCTATGAGGATATCAAATTTAAGCCCTAGTGATACATTACTAGAGATCACATTTGATGTTCTTGTGCCCATAATTTGACATCTATGAAGCCATCATTGATGTCTATAAGATCATCAAATTTAAGCCTTAATTATATATTTCTATATCTTAATTTTGATGTTCATGCAAACTTCATTGATATCTGTGAGGACATCATTGACATCCAAAAGACAATCAAAACTCAAGCTTATGAACCAATCCCACTTAGATAAATGAACATCTTTTATTTTTCAGGATCAATGGGGAATCATTTGGAAAATAATCATGCACTTCCATGTTAAAATAAATATTTCACCTTAGATTGATTAAAGGCCATGCTTTGAGTTAAGGACCTTTCTAACTAGGTTTAGATTTACATAAGATTAATTATAAATTACATGAACTGAACCTAAATTCTTATCCTAATGTTCAATAATGTTTTTCAACATGACCAAACATTAGCATAATAACCCTAGGCTTTGTCCCCTTGTGATTCAAGACCCCTCCCCCTTTTTTGGACAAATTTCATTTATCATGTCCTAAATGTTTACAAATACAGATTTAACCTAATCCTCTATCCTAAGGTTTTGATTTTATTAATTAATAAAATATAAAATTGGGCTAAATATTTATGGTTATATGTTCTATCATTCAGTAGGGTCCCTTTTATTTTGATCTAAACTTAGCCTAAATACTCTAGCCTCAGGATTTTTTAATGTTTATTAACATAAAATAAAACCTTAGATAAAAGTATTTAACCTAATTTATTTACATGGTCCCATGCTAACTTAAATTTTATATACCTTTTCAAGATCGATATCTCACATATAATTAGGGAAAGATGCTCAGATAAAGTGATATCAATATGGACTATTCAATAGAACCTTCGAACAAGCATGAATCCACCATGTGGCACTAACATGTTTATTATGAGATAGGTAGAAACATACAGCTTAGAAGGCCTAGAAGATTACCAAGTGGAATAACCATAGGGCTGGATACAAAGGACATCTAATGGTGTGCAACTCATAGGATTAGGATCAATGATCCACATTGATCTGTAGAGATTTATCTTATGGAGCATAACCAAAGATAAATTTTTAAAAGGCAATGCTTAATTTTTAAATCTTTTATGAATAAAATTCCATGAAAATCTAACCAAAATCCATAGAGTTACCACATAGACACCACCTAAACAAAAAAATACAGAACCAAATATTTTATGGGCTTAGAAAAACCAAATGTATAAATGCAAAAGTACTAATCAAGTTTAAGGCATGAACTCATTTGAGTGAAAAAAACCATCATCATTAAAGCTTGAAAAGACCTACAAAAAGCCATAGAATCTATATAATCCCTAATTTGATCCCAATTTGATTACATTCAAACTAGATAGAGATCAATTATCACCCAAACAAGTACAAATTGATCTAGTGATCAATTTTTAGACTCATAACCATGGCATCTAGAAATCAAAATAGGGAATACATAGAACTATACTTGACTTCAAATGTATAAGGAAGAGTCTTCAAAGACACTAAACTTGTTGTGGTAGCATTTAATACTAGGGATAATAACTAATCCAGGATTTTATGGGCCATTAAACGATTACATTAGTCAGCTAGAGATACTATGACTTGCTCACCTTTCAAATGACAAGTCTTCACCATGCAATGGCAAATATAGAGGTACTTCACTATATCAATGTTATTACTCATATCTTTATGGATTATATAATTAACCAAGACATGATAGTGAATGAACTTAGTTTTAAAAGGTTACTTATATCTTCCCCATTAGATTTGAAAATTACTACAATCTACCCAAGCCTCAAGTAGATTTACCCTTAATAAAAGAATGGTCCAACAAAAATGACCTAAAAATTTCCCTTATCTGATGGTTGTAATCAAGAATCCATTTAGTTTCTAACCCCACTATAAGGATCCCAATCATGCAATTTAGGGTGAAAATTAGAAGGATTGTGACTTTTCTCAATAGATTGTCTGGGGCCCCTTCCACCACCTACGTCAACAATATATATATATATATATATATATATATATATATATATATATATATATATATATATATATATATATATATATATCATGGTTGAAAAGGGACTTACTCCTCCTATAGGAGAAATGATCAATATTTAGTAAATCAATAATTATATGCCATAAATAAGAATACTATCAATTATTTATTTATGATGTCTTATCTTTTGGATTCCCTATCAGCCACTACCTAAATCCTTAACATCAAAAATTGGTCAACTAATGGAAGGAAAATACTCTCCCATTACTATTCTAAACTACATATATTCAAGTATAAAGACCATATACAATTCATTTATGAATGTGTATACCTATATTTAATAGAATCTATTATAGGGATACCTATGATGAGGGTATGTCCCTTAATCAATAAGTATGTGGAACTTATTGGGGACATTTGGCTATATCCTGACTGCACTATAATCAGGATAAAGGTAACCTTATGTTAACCACTTAAACTACCAATCTATGTACCTACGAAGATATCACAATAAGAGATATCATACCAATTTTTCCATGGTATTGATGGTGTATGCAAAGGCAAAAGTAAGGGGATCCTCCAACCTTTCCCTTTAACTATTAGTAGAACTGTGTTGTAGAATTAGGATAATGTAGACACTAGTTCTAGGCACAAAGACTCATTCAATTTATAACTTGATGAATTAATTCATTGGGATGCCTGGGATAATTTTGTGAAACATTTCAAATCCAAAAAAAAATGACATGAAATATTAACATCACCCTGGTGTGCATGACATGATGTATATCTGAGAATCTTCATTCAAATAAATCTATCAAGATTGAATAAGCACAATATCAAGTTTGAGGATAGATTGATGAGAGAAGAGAATCCATCTATCAAAATATGGTAGATGAGGCCTCTAATATATGATTTTATACTAGGACCATCTCATAGACCCCCTCTAGAATAGCCAAAGGCACAAGTTACATAAGGTTCTAGAGGTGATAACAATAGGATCATTGGTATGATCCTAACTATAGAAGAAAATATAGTTGAGGTAAGGAACATTAAGGACGATTTAGAGATAAATGATAGGGACCTAGGATATTTGGTAGATCAAGAGGATGAGATCCTCCTTGAGCCAACTTTCAATTTGAAGCTAGTTGATGAACAACATCAAAAGGTAATGAGGAAACTTTAGTAGGATCAAGGGACTTCATCAGCATAGGGTCCACCAATTAGTTAAGAATATAATTTTTTATGGAAGCATTGTAAATTTTGAAAATGGAATATTCTTTTTTAAAGGTATGTGCATCTTGTTAGCATATTTTCCTAAAGGTCAGTCTATTTTAGAAATTTTAGTGTATTTTAGAAACATTGTAGAAAATACAATGGTCCTTTACATTTTATACTATTGTGAGTTGATGCAACTGACTAACATTCTTCTTTGAAGTTTATAAAAGGAGAATTGGCATTTGTGAAAGGGTAGTGAGTTTTTGAGCTACAAAAATTAGTGTAAAATTTGAAGCAATTAATACAAGAAGAGAATTATGAGAAGATTGTCTCATCTTGTTTGTGTGAATTGTTATTTAGGTTCTCTCACAATTTTTTGTCCTAGATCTCAAATTTGAATGGTTTTTAAGAATTTTGGACATACATATTTAATACAATGTTGATAATTTGTGAAAATTCTAGATTAGTTGAATGTTCTTGGGTTTACTTCATTTTATTTGCTCTGCATAAGGATGTGCATATGATATTTAACTACAGTAGTAAATCTTTAAAGTAAAGTTAGTTCTTACTTGTATTTATTCATATTATCCTTATATACTTGCCTAGTGTGTGGTAAGATTTGGGCATATTCTATCTCATGCTATAAATTGGTTAAATGTATATTCAGTTGAAATTTAAACCTTGTCATGATGTTTGAGGTAGAGATCGATGGCATATTTTCTTTCTACCTTACCCTTCCTTTTTTATTCTTTTATAACTAGATAATTGAAGCTTAATATCATTATAAATATTCATTTTTGAAGTCTTAGATTATAATTTTAACACAATTCACTAATATTACTATAGATTACTACATCTTTTATAAATATTATTGAGAGGATCAAGGTGGCTTCTAACCACCAAGTTTTATAAATATTATGGAATAGTTTGCTTGATTTGCCACTATTTCATCATAAGTAACCAAATTACCACAACTTAATACTCATGCTCTAAATTATTTGAGTTCTAAAATGAGAAGTGTTATTTAAACACTAAGAGCACCTATGATACACTTAGAGGCATCAACAAGTGTAAGCTCCAGTAGCACTAAAAGGAGGTCCCAATAAATCCTTATGAATTTCTAGGATCTTATTAGTTTTGTTGGGTGAATATTTTGTCACCAGCTGACTGATGGCAAAATGGTTACATCAACCATAACATAAGGAGATTTATATGGTAAAATGGGTGTGGTGATCATAGCCAGAATGAGATAAATCTCTCCTCTCAGCAAGGGGAGGTTCCCTATAATTTATAGTATATATATATAAGCTGAAAATACACATAGGGGTGAAATCATACCATCCATCTCTCTTTTTTTAGAGATGATGTTCACAAAATAGAGGAGAATTCTTGGGTAATTTATGAAGGCATTTTTCTTCTTTCAGAAATGATGTTCAAAAAACTAGAGGAAGATTTCCTAGGTAGTAACTGTAACCACAAGAAACCCACGAAAGCATAAAGTCTTTCATTTCTTCTCTCACTGATTAGGATGAAGGAAACCATAGGATTAAGTGTAGCCTAAAGTCTCCACCTAAAACTACAATAGAGTAAAGGATTATGAAGGATAAAGAGAGCTCAAAGTCTCTCTAGTAACCTTTACATAAAACATAGATTGAAGACAATTATGGTAGCACAAAGTCTCCCACAATCAGCTTCATGACATCTTCTAGCTTATTTTCACTTGTTATACTTATTTGATTAAATGGATAAGACTATATTTAGGAAAAAGACATAATAAAAATTTCCTAAATGACACAAGCTATTTCAACACAAAGTTTGAAAGGTCACTTGCTTTCTCATTCACTTAACAAAATATGATTAATAGTCTAAGCTAAAGTTCTCAGGAATGCCTTTCAATTTGGATAGAGCTTCAATTATGATAATAAAGAGATCTCCCTTATATAAAATGAGAGATTACAATATATATCATCACAAGAAAGACTTGGGTGCTTATTTTCATGAAAATGGCCCATACTGAATTGAATGCATTGAATATCTATGAAAGAGCCATGCTAGAATAGGTCACTGGCCTTGAATTTGGCATTCTAAATCATCTCAAATGTCTCCTCCTAAGCTTGGGTTGTCTGGTATTCTTTATGACACTTACACAACTATCTATTTGCCTTTACTTAATGCAAAAAAATAGGCTGCACCTTTGAATGTTTGCTCTTTTTGATGTCCACTTGGTGGACTATTCCACCTACTAGAATAAATCTGCTATAGATATTTATATACTTTCTATAGTCGTTCCCTCCTTCCTTGCCACATTTTTTCTCTTCCTGGTGATCTGAGCTCTCGAGGCTATCTTCTCGCTTTCAGCTAGCTTCTTCAGCTCTTTTCTTGGCTTGTCATTGAGTTTGTTCTCAGGTCTTTTAAAAATCAACAGTTATTCTATCACCCTAAATATGATGTCCATAGGGACATCACCAGTCACTTGAACTACTTTGAACCTTTGAACCTTGAACTCTTTTAGTTCAAAGGTTCAATAGTTCAATGGTTCAGCAATTTAATGTTTTGTAAAGGGCTGCATTCACTTGGTTTTCTTCTTTTGTTGAACCATTTGGTTGAACCTCTTTCTAGAATCTTCCACTTCATCCATTCACTTGAAGCTTCCACTTGAACTTTAAACTCTTTGAATCCTTTAAACCTTTGAACCTTTCGAAGTTCAAGGTTCAACGATTCAATGATTCAGATCTATTTCTTTAAATCCTTTGAAGCTTTGAACCTTTTGAATTTCAAGGTTCAATGGTTCAAAAATTCAATCTTAACTCTTTGAATCCTTTTATTCTTTAAGTTCATCAAAGCCGTTGAACCTTTGAACTCATTGAACCTTTAAACATTTTGAAGGTGGGGTTTAATGGTTCATTCCAATTATTTGAAGCCTACTGTTAAGTCTTTTGATTGAAATTCAATGTTGAACCATCCTCAAAACACTAAGGAAATGCCTTAAGTGTTTTGAACTTCCCTTTGAGAAAGCTCACCTGTTGAACCTGTGACTTCCTTAGCTAAAAAGGCTTAAATATTTAAAAAACTTAACTGCTCTGAACATTTTGAAAGAAAAAAGGATAGCATTTTGGTTTGTAGGACCAAAATAATTGGCATGATGTCCAAAAAAACAAGTGACAATTTTTTGGAACAACAGCTAGCTCCAGTTGGGGAACTTTCATCGATTAAAATTTTAAAACAATCGAAGGGAGTAAAATCTAGAATCTCAATGCCTTCATCTATGATATTGGCTATGGAGTCATGCTACCCAAAAATAAAGGTGCCAAAAACAAATGAACAATACAAAATAAAAGGAAGACTATACAAAAATTATACATATGTGCAACTGGACTTATCTGATACTTCAAGGGTTGAAGTGCTTCAGATGCTGCCCACTATGAAGTAGAGAAAATGGCATTCCATCTTGATATTTTAGCAAGAAACTATTTTCACCATTTAAACAATGAATGGAAAATAGGCCTCTCCATGAGGAATCCAATTTTCCATGCATTACTTTTAGTTCTCTCATCTTATCCCACAACAAGACTTGATCTCTAATATAAAAATCATGGATCCTTACTTTCTAGTCAAAGAGTCTCTTTAATAGAATTTGATGCATAGCAATTCAGCCCACCACCATAGTTCATTACTCATTTAGCTTAGTCAAGCACATGATCCTCTTGTCAACAGAACTTTTAAAAGTTGAATCTTCTACTACCTTTGCCAACTTCAATGCTGGTAATTTCAAGGTGATTGGTACCTCTACATTAAGACCATACAAAAGTTGGAATGGGGACATACCTATCACCCTTTTGGGAGTAATCCTATCTACCCATAAAGCATCAAATAATGCTTTATGCCAGGTTCTCTCATTGTCATCTACTAGCTTCCTAATAATGGTCACCAGGTTCTTGTTGCTTGATTCTGTTTGACTATTTCCTTGTGGATAATAGTCAGAAGAGTGGGAGAGGATAATCCCATAATAGTAGTAGAATTGGGTGATCTAATTAGAAGATAAATAGGCTGCATTATCTACTACAATCTTGGTTGGGACCACAAACCTGGAAATGATGTTTTCCTTGAGAAAATTACATACTACTTCTAAAGTAGCATGCTTGACTGGAATGGCTTCCACCCACTTGGTAAAGTAGTCTATGGCTGTAAGTACATAATTATGTCCAAAACTCAAGGATGGATTTATAATGCCAATGAAATCAATCCCCCATTGCTAAAATGGCTCTTTTATCGCCATAGACTTGATAGGTAATATAACCAACATGGGTTTGTCAATGAAGTATTAAGACAGCTCACATTTATGCACCTAAGTGTATGAATTTTGAAATAGAGTAGGCCAATAGTACCTAGCTCACAAAATCTTATGGGTAGTTATAGGCACAAAAAAATGTCCTCCATAAGCCAAATTGTGGAAGGAATCCAAAAGTTTGTTCTTCTACACTTTATCCATGCAGCGAAGGAATACCCTATCAAGGTTCCTCTTATAAAAATTATTGTCCCATATGACAAAGTTGGCATCTTTCAATTTAATAGTCCTCTTTTCTTTATGAGATAGGTGAGTAGGACACTCCCCATAGGTAAGGAAATGAACAATATTCGAATACCACTCATTTGTAGTGGTGACAAAGAAAACTATTGGCATGTCTTCAACTTTTATTTCTTCATGCCCTACATTTTTTGGTATGTTATCAAAAATTAATTAGAAGAGACCCCTTCCCAACACAAGCTTCATAATTTTTTTAACAAGATCAAACTCCTAGATTTTGGCAATCCAATTGCCCCTTTTAGTCCCAAACTCCTGCTAAGTTAGTATGGACTTGACTATTGTATCAGGGACTAGAGCAATAGTGTATGAGTTTAGGATGTGAAAATAGAAGTGCTTCACTACCTTTACCATAGCATAAGCATGATTCTCCATTATTGAATACTTCAGCTCATGAGCTTTGAGAGGAAAACTCATGAAAGATATGGGAGATTCCACACCTTCTTTGTTTTGCTAAACCAAGATGGATGCAAGTGTATGTTCAAAAGCACAGCTATACATCATAAAGTCTTTGGTGTAATTAGGACAAACCAGGATTGGGGCATGGGTGATAGCTTATTTGATGTCTTGAAATGTTGATTTTCCTTCTTTAGTCTAGTTTAAAGTAGCTTTACCTTTTATCATGTTGACAATGTGGTGAGTCTTCTCTACAAATTCAGGAATGAACCTTCACAAAAAATTCACTTTTCCAAAGAAAGAGTGGACTACAGTCTTAATGTCAGGAAGAGTAAGCTCTTGGATGGATTTGACTCTTTTTGGGTTGATCTTTATGCCTTCTCAGGACACAGTGTGACTGAGAAGTTTACCTTCTGTAACACCAAAAATTGACGTCTTAGGATTAAGATAAATACCATTTTGCCTACATCACTCCAGCACTTATTGTAGATGATGCACATGATTAGGAAAATGCTTAGAAAATACAATCAAATCATCAAGGTATACCATAATGAACTTCCCCATTTCATTTCTAAAAGCAAGATCCATCGCTCTTTGGAAGGTGGCACTGGCATTGATCAAGCCAAAAGGCATTCTATGATATCCAAAACTACCCCAAGGTGTTGTGAAAGTGGTCTTAAGTTGGTATGCTTTACCAAATTCCACTTGATTATATCTTGAAAAACCATCTAGCATTGATAACATCTTAGTGCCAGTCACTGTCTGCAATAACTAATCCATGATGGGTAGGGGATAGTTGTCCTTTAAAGATGACTGATTCAGATTTTTGAAATCAACACATAAGAAAAATTCTCCATTCTTCTTTCTCACAGGGACTATGTTTGCAATCTAGGTGGAATGATGGATTGGGAAAATAATTCTTGCATTCAACATTTTTTGTATCTCAGACAAAATCATGACTATTATCCTGGGGTTCTACTGCCTTTGCTTTTGCTTGTGAGGTAACCACCCAATTTTGAGAGGAATTTTATGTTGGATTTCTTCAGGTCTGAGAGGTTTTAGATCATCATAATAATATGCCAAAACATCAATGTAATGGTGAAGCAGAGTGATAAATTTGAGTTTTTCATTAGGGGTACAACAATTCCCAATGTTGACCGTTTTTGGATTATCTTCTATACTCAAATTTATTTGATCAAAATCTTTGGAGGATTTTGAATCCATTTGTGGCTTCTTGATACACCTATCATGATTGTGAAAAATTTTCTCAAGAGAAACTAATCTTTTGGGGATTTTATTTCCTTTGAGCTAAAGGAACTCTTCATCAGCTTTTGAATTTTTTTCTGGAGCTAATTCCTATGGTGGAGATTCACTACCTTCAAAATGAAGCTTTTCAAAGCTATTTATTTATTCCAAAAAAGAAATGATTTGGTTATTACCATTAAACACCTACCAATGGTCAGCATTATCAGGTACACTTGGTCAAAAGACCAACTCGATAGTGTACCTATCTTCTTTAAAATCTTGGTGAGGAACCAAGAGAGTTGCAGAGATGACCAATGAATCTACATAACTATTAAATTCTTTGGGCATGATATAAATACTAAAATCATCAAATATTTTAATGTATTCCCACAATGTATTGTGATAATGTCACAATCTCTCATTCTTGGTTTGATACAGGTTCCTTACCTGACAAACCACTAGTTCAACGTCTCCTTTGAGATGAAGAAGTTTAACACCTTTATCTTGAGTAGCCTTTAATCTGAGTAGCAATGATTCATAATCAGTAGTGTTGTTAGTGTTTCTAAACTACAACTTGTATGAATATGGAAAAATATCTCCTTAAGGAGATATTGAAACAACTCTAGCTCTAGAACTAGTAGAAGAATTACTGCCATCAAATTCTAGAATCTAGACATCATCAGAATATGATCTTCTTTCAAATTTTTATTCATTAGGAAGGGAAGATATTTTTTAATCTTTAATACACCCTACCAATTCTTCTAACATCTTTTTTGAATTCTTTGGATTGTCACCTAGTAGAATTTCATCTATTGAAATAGGAATGTCTTTAGTAGACAGAAAGTAATTACCCATGCCTGAAGACTCAAATAAAATTTGAGCTTCCAGGGCTGAAGTTTGAGTGACAATGTACTTTTCATCCTTATTAGTAAGTAGCCTTTACATGATGCCCTTGATAGGGATCTTCACCTCAAACAGGTCCATGCTCAATTCTCCACTAACATCCTTGCAAAAAAATTTCCCAAGTAGAATGCCATAGGAGGCTAGGACATTAATGACTAGAACTATCATTTTGATTCTCTTATTTGGGAAGGTCACAAATGCAAATTGAGCATCTTTGATTTGTCCAAATAGAGGCACTTATTTTTTTTCCATGGAGAGACACCTACCAAATGTCTTAGTCAACATGAGACCAAGAGATTTTGCCACCTTGGTGGGCATGACATTGTCAGAAGCTCCTGAGTCTATAATAAAATTGTTCAGTTGATGACCATTTATCAACAAGGAAACATAAAATGGCTATGTCTTCCTAGGGGCTACTGGAGGAGTGATGACAATATTATTTTAGGTGGATGTGTTCTTTAGGGGACCAGGAGTTACTTTCAAAATTTCTTGTCCTGCAGGGATAGTTTTATTTTTGATGCATTGAACTAACCTATCCAACTGCTCAGGGTTGGATTGCAAGAATTAAAACTTAGACATTTGAATTTTGGTCTTCTTAGCATGATCAATTATATCAAATGACTGAAATGCATTCAAAATAGAGGAAGGCAATTCATCAATATGGGTTTTACTGGGTGTGGGACTGGTCTATGAATTTGAAATAAAAAGTGAAGGAATATTTGAGGTACTTACTTTTTTAGTGATCACCAGGTCCTTTGATTGGAAAGGTAGAGAAGCCCCTCATCTAGCAATTGAAATTTATCATTGAGATTCTTTCCATATTTTTATTTATCTACTTGTTGAGCTGACTAGTTTTGGGACTTGGTAAATACAGTGTATGATCCATCAAATGCTTCTCCTTTACTTCTGGGTTCATCTTGGTGATTCAAAAAACTAATGTTGGAGTCGCTGGTGGATTCTTGTCATCTTCTTAGTTCAACATAGGTTGGAAAGATAAATTAGATTCAGTTTCAAAATAGCTAACTACTGAGTTGGTGTTGCTTCAATGGCAAGCCTCACTAGTAGGGAAGGAAGGCAATTTAGTTGCCCTTGATTTCTGGTAGCATTTCCCTGATATGACTAGTTTTGAAATTTGCTCCCTGGTATATCTCAATAAGAAGGAGGAGCATACATCCCTTGTGTCATTTACTTTTTTAGAGCTAGCAATTCATTTGCTAGCTTTTACACCATAGGATCAGTGTTGCTTGTAGAAGAATATTCAAAAGATGAAGAAGATTTACTTCTATTAGGATCTCTTCTTATCTTTCTTACATAGATAAGATCATCTTTAACCTCAGTGGCCAAAATCTGAGCTATAGCAAGATCTATGTGGCCAGCCCACCTAAACAGGAAACTCACTTTAGGAAGCTAAGAATTGATGAAGAAGCATTTGAGATTCTTAGGTGTCAGCTGAGCAATTGTGTGAATCCTATTCCTCAACTTGTCAAATTTAGTAATAAAGTCTCTCATGGGTTCATGAGGCTCCTTATTCATTTGTGTAAGCTGGGCTAACAGGGCATGTGTATCTTATACAAGTTTGAACCTAGCCTCAAAGTTGGCCTTGAGAGTGTTCCAGTCAGTCACTATTTGTGCTTGCAAATGATAAAACTAGTCTGCAGTAGTGCCTTTCAATGTTTCCACAAATATTCTGACTACAATGTCTTCATATTCAATGCCTATCACACCATAGGCTATGCAAAATGCTACAATATGTTCATCAGGATGAACCTTCCCATCACCTTAAACTCGGTAAAATTCTTTCTTGAACTATGGGGTAGTTCATGTAGAGTTGGGGTTAGATTCAGAGGACCAAAATTATTAACCCAGGGGCCTTGAGCTACCATGATGTGGCTGTTGAAGGGAGGGATAATAAATCTCTATATGATATGTATAGACAAAGCTTTACTAGTAGAGGAAAAAGAAGCTTTGCCTAGTATTGCAGACTTGATGTTTTTAGGAGGAAAACTCCTGGTTCATTAAAGGCAAGATGGTGGAGAAAAAACATCAAAATTACTTAGCTGCACCAACTCAAATATAGGGTCAACAATACCTTGAGCTCTCTAGCTTTGCATGTACAATGGATCTACCAGAGTGTAAAATGAAAATGACAAATAACTAAAACTACTTCAATTTGAAGCTTGAGGCTTCAAGCCACTTGTTCTTCCCTAGTGGAGTCACCAAAAATTGTTGGGTGAATATTTTGTCATCAGCTGACTGACATCAAAATGGTTACATTAACCACAACATAAGGAGATTTATGTGGTAAAATGGGTGTGGTGACCACAGGCAGAATGAGATAAATCTCTCCTCTCAACAAGGGGAGGTTCCCTATAATTTATAGTATATATAAGCTAAAAATACACATAGGGGTGAAATCATACCATCCATATCTCATTTTTTAGAGATGATGTTCACAAAACAAAGGAGAATTCTTGGGTAATTGCTGAAGGCATTTCTATTCTTTTATAAATGATGTTCAGAAAACCAGAGGAAGACTTCTTAGGTAGTAACTATAACCACAAGAAAACCATGAAAGCATAAAGGTCTTTCATTTCTTCTCTCACTGATTAGGATGAAGGACACCATAGGATTAAGGATAGCCCAAAGTATCCAATTAAAACTACAACAGAGTAAATTATTACGGAGGATAAAGAGAGCTCAAAGTCTTTCTAGTATCCTTTACACAAAACACAGACTGAAGACAATTATGGTAGCACAAAGTCTCCCATAGTTAGCTTCAGGACATCTTCCAGCTTATTTCCACTTGTTCTACTTATTTGATTAAATGGACAAGATTGTATTTAGGAAAAAGACATAAGAATAATTTTCTAAATGACACAAGCTATTTCAACACAAAGTTTGAAAGGTCACTTGCTTTCTCATTCACTTAGCAAAATATGATTAATAGTCTGAGCTCAAAGTCTCAAGAATGCCTTTCAATTTGGGCATAGCTTCACTTCTGATAATAGATAGATCTCCCTTATACAAAATGAGATATTACAATATATAGCATCACAAGAAAGACTTGGGTGCTTGTTTTCATGAAAATGACCCATGCTAAATTGAATGCATTAAATATCTATGAGAGGGCCATGATAGAATAGGTTATTAGCCTTGAATTTGGCATTCTAAATCTTCTCAAATGTCTCCTCCTAAGCATGGGTTTTATGGTCTTCTTTATGACGCTTACACGGCTATCTATTCGCCTTTACTTAATGCAAAAAAATAGGCCAAACCTTTGAATGTTTTCTGTTTCTGATGTCCACCTAGTGCACTATTCCACCTATTAGAATAACTCTTCTACAAATATTTTTGGACTTTATATAGTCATTCCCTCCTTCCTTGCCATGTTTTGTCTCTTCCTAGTGATCTGAGCTCTCAGGGCTATCTTCTTGCTTTCAGTTGGCTTCTTCAGCTCTTTTCATGGCTGGTCACTGAGTTTATTCTTAGGTCTTTTTAAAATCAACGGTTATTCTATCACCCAAAATTTGACATCTACGGGGATGTCATTGGTTGCTTGAACCACTTTGAAACTTTGAACCTTAAACTCTTTTGGTTTAAAGGTTCAATGGTTCAATGCTTTAGTGATTCAATATTTTGTAAAGGGCCGCATTCACTTGGTTTTCTTCCTTGGTTGAACCTCTTTCTGGAATCTTCTTCTTCATCCATTCACTCAAAGCTTCCACTCAAACTTTAAACTCTTTAAACCCTTTTAACCTTTGAACCTTTCAAAGTTCAAGGTTCAACGGTTCATATCTATTTCTTTGAATCCTTTAAAGCTTTAAACCTTTCAAAATTCAAGGTTCAATGGTTCAACAGCTCACTATTAACTCTTTGAATCCTTTTATTCTTTAAGTCCATCAAAGCTATTGAACCATTAAACTCATTGAACCTTTGAACCTTGTGAATGTCAGGTTCAATGGTTCAATGGTTCATTCCAATTGTTTGAAGCCTATCATTAAGTATTTTGATTGAACCTCAGCATTGAACCATCCTCAAAATACTAAGGAAATGCCTTAAGTGTTTTGAACTTCCCTTTGAGAAAGCCCACCTATTAAACCTGTGACTTCCTTAGCTGAAAAGACTTGAATATTTGAAAAACTTAATTGCTCAAAACATTTTGAAAGAAAGAAAGAGACCATTTTGGCCTGCATGACCAAAATGATTGGCATGTTGTCCACAAAAACAAGTGACAGATTTTAGGAACAATAGGTTTTAGTGTATTTTGATCAAAGATCATTATATTATTTTCATAATTTTACTTATTTTATCATAATTATGGAAAATTTGGTGATCATCATGGTTTTAGACCCACCTTTGTGTTTTTTATAAACAAAGATCAATGTTCTTTGAAAGTATACACTTGATTATGGTAAAGATGGAATTAACTTTGTTGATTCAATAGGTTTGAGGTTATTAATAGCTATTTTGGTTAAATATTCATATATACTTTAACATTTGAGCTAATTTGAGCTTAGAATTGTAAAGATCATTCACATTTACATATTTGGACATATTTTTGAGCTATTTCAGTTGAAGATCTAAGTTCTTTGTTATTATTTACATGAATATTTTCAAAATTTATTTAATGTGAAATTTTAATCTTTTTTCTTTGTAAATATTGATTAGACACATCATATTTCAAATATAACTCAAAGTTCTCAAACTAGAATTGCCAAAAATTAGAATGAGGTCACATTTAGAAACAAGGAAACCTTTGTTTGAACTAGAAATCCATAGGAGAGCTAAGTGAGATAAAGGTAGGTGTACAAATTCAAATTCTTTGCTAATTTAACCACTCTAAGGTACTCCTACATTTAACCTTCATCATGGTATGTCCTAGCTAAGGGATTCCTCCATCAATGTAACAAGTGTAGTACATGATCTCCCCCATAATCTTGAGAAATATTTGCCAATGTTTAGTCTAAATGGTGTTATAACTATAGAGGAACACATTAAATCATTTAAATATGCATGAATATTTTTAAATATCACACATGAAGATGTATCATGTAGGTTCTTTCCTTTTACATTTAGGGATGATGCATATGAATGGTTTCTTAATTTTATTGACAATTACATTACCAGTTGGGATCATTTTAACAATTTTTTCATTGACCAATTTAGCAAGATCATTATTCCTTATGTCTTTTACCAACAATTCACCACCATCAGAAGAGATGCTAATGGATCTATAAGATCATTTAATGCTAGGTTTCAAAATATGCATAGCTAGACCATAGACCCCTACAAACTTGATGATGTTTTGGCTTTAAAAATCTATAAAGATGTAGTAGATCCTATGAATTTTGTGTTCCCAAAGAGATCTCTTCCAATCATAACCACCTTAGCTTGAGCCTATTCTAAAGTAGTGATTATTAATGATCAAATATAGACTCAAGGATAAATGTCTTAATCTATCCCAAATTCCAGTCCACATATTCCTACCTTGAATATCTTTCCTAAAAACAATCTAAATGTGACTACTTTTAATTAGATCCCATATTTATACCAATTACCCTTGAGCCATGTCGCTCTTAACCAAAACATAAGATTCCTGAACCATCGTACAATTGGGTTTACTTCAAATGATCAAAAGGCTTTGGTACCAACAAATGGTACTAATAATAATCAAGTTCATAATTTAGAAACTTTTAAGAGTGAGAATGACTCTATATTAAATATAATACAAAATCTAAGCATTGATTTTCTTCAGTTACAACAATAGGTTAGTCATACTAGTGAAAGCTCAAGTAGGAACTTTTACTTCAAAGGTTTAACAAACCCAATAATAGGTTCTAAAATGATAGTTTCCATAATAATAAGAATAATGAATCATCTTTTGATAAGAACATGGAAACTAATCTTATTGATGTTGCATTAACTAATTATTATAGAGTTCATTATACTACTAAGCATGGTAAAAAGGATTACATTGAATTTTTAAAGATTTTGAAGCTTTTTAAGAAGAATTGGACATTTTTGAATTAATTCCTAACAAAGATAATGGTGTAGGTACATCATGATCTAAATCTATTGACCAAGCCTTCATGGTGGAGACGTTTGACTTCCCTTTCTAGGAAGATAATGAGCTTGATAATGTTCTCAAAGAATTTCATGCTTACTAGCAGTTCTTGAAGAATACCTACCCTCTAAAGAATAGAGAAAATAGGTAACCCCTAACTACTTCAACACCTCCAAGCAAATTTGGCACTCTAGACATTACTTTAGATGATAATCTACAACCTTCAAAGGGAAGTACTTATAAATAAAGTACCGATGAATTTATTTGTAAAAATAAAACTAGGTATAAAGAAAATAAAGGCTAATATTATGTTGTATGAATTGATGTAGAACACTGAACAAAGGGACTTAATACTAGAGTCCTTGTCCAAAAAACCTAGTAGGTCATCCAAGACTAACAATGCCAATATTTCTATGTACAAGACTAAGATAGATTCCCCACCTTTTCTGCTTACTATCAGGATGTTTGGTAAGAATCTACATAACTTTTTATTATATTTTGGTGCATCCACCAACATTATACTAGTAGGTATTCATAAAAAACTTGACCTTAATCCTATCAAATTTGATAGAGTTATCACTTCGATAATTCTAGATTCAAGGTAGTTTGAGAATTATTAAATGTTTATATGTAACTTGCCTTTGGGCCTAGAGTCTAATAATTTATTGACATCCAAGTGTTAGACATTCTTGATGCATATGAGTTACTATTAATTAGGGAATGAGCAAAGGCCCTAAATGGATATATGTCCATTGACTATTCACACTTGTGGATGCCATGGAAAGGAGTCCCAAAATAGATTAGAGTGGAAAGAGAGCCTTGGATAAAGCACATAGTCATAGAATATAATGTTTTGAATGAAAAGATGAACATAGTTGACTATGATTTAGGAGTGTTTACTCTTGACACTACCAAGGTATGCAAGTCTAAACCTTATAATATTATCCTTGGATTGTGGAAACTACATTTTGATGGGGCTAGATGTAAGTCTAGGTCTAGAGTAGGAGTTATCTTAGCCAATCATCTTGGTAAAGAATATCATGATTCCTATAGAATCCAATTTCTATGCACTAATAACCTAGCATTGATCTTAGGTTTATAATGTGCCATCATGTACAAAGTCAAATAACTACTTGTTCATGGTGATTTAGAAATTTTAGTCAATCATGTGAGTAGGTACCAGTATAAATTGTCATATCTGAAGAGATATAATTTTAGAGTATAGGATTTACTAGAATACTTTGATGCTTTTAACATTGTTTCCGTCCCTAGGGAAGAAATCAAGGTTGTTGATGAGCTTACGTTAGCTACAACCAATCTTATGCCAAACTATGATGCTTAGAACATTAGAATTGAGTTAGTTCCATGCCCTTATATCCCCAATAATGTGAATTAATTACATGTTTCTAATGATGAACAACAAATCCTAGATTTTATGACTAATTCATAAGTATTTGAGGCACATGTCATAGATGAGGCCAATGAGAATACTCCTGAATAAGATAGCTGATTTGATGGTAAAGTAATTTAGTTAAATGACAAAAAAATTCCAAAGGGCATGATTGCCTTGGAGAGATTATTTGATTAGGATAAGCTAGCTGAGAACACTAAGATTCTCAAATCAAGTGGGAAGGATTACAAGGTAGTTGATCTTGGACTTCAAAATCAACCTCAATTATTTAATATTGGAACATCATGTACAAACATTGAAGATAAAAATATATAAAGACTTGCTAACCAACTATAAGCACATAATAGCATGGTCCTGTGATTACTTGAATGTTTTTAATCCAAAAGTCATCACGCATACCATACCTTTGAAGAAAGACTACAAACCTTTCAAGAAAAATTAGAGGCTTGATAATCCTATTTTAGAGCCTATTATTTTCAAAGAATTCAAAAAGTTATTAAATGCCAAGGTTGTATTTCCCATTAGGCATTCTACCTAGGTTGCCAATTTGGTACTAGTTGGGAAAAATAATGGTGAAATAAGACTATGTATTGATTTTAAGAATCTAAATAAGTCATCTAAAAATGACAAATATCATTTTAATTATTTAGATCAAGTCATATAAAGTTTTTTTAGTGATTTTATGATGTCCTTTCTTGATGGATTTTCAGGGTATAACCAAGTATTGGTCATTCAGGAAGACATGTTGAAGACTACTTTCACTACCAAATGGGACACATTTGTATACAAGTGGATGCCAATCAGACTATCAATTTAGGATAAATGCTCCAAAGAGCCATGAATCATGATTTTCAAAGTTTGGTAGGTAAATTAATTATTATATACATGGATTATCTGACTATTTTTTTAAAAACATGGAGGACCCCATTATGCATTTACAAGAGGTATTTGAAAGGTGCATAAGGTATGGGATTTCCCTTAACCCAAAGAAGAGTATTTTTTATGTTATTGATGGAAATTTTCTAGGCCATGTCATTACTAAGGAGAGAATATCTATAGACCTAGATAGAGTAAACGTTATATCAAAGATAGAGCCTCCTAAGAGTAGGAAAACATGAAATCGTTATTTGGCAAAATTAACTTTGTAAGGAAGTTTATTTTTGGTTTTGTATAAATTATCAATCTATTGAATGACATGCTAAAAAAGGATGTTAAAATCAATTGGAATGAGGAAACTAAGAAATCCTTTAAGGACATCAAAGAAGCAATTGGTCAAGCTCTAGTCTTGATAAGCCCAGACTTCTCTAAGGATTTCTACCTTTACTCTTTCACCTTTGACCATACTATTTTTGTAGTCTTAACTCAAAAAATTTATGGATGTGACCACCCAATTGCTTTTATGAGCACCAATTTTAATAATGTTGAGATAAATTATTATTTAATTAATAAATAGGCATGTGTATTAGTAAAGGTAGTGAAATAAATTAAGCACTATATTCTTAGGAATGAAGTGCATGCCATCTAACTTGACCCTACTACAAAGCTCATGCTAAGTCACAATGAGCTAAGAGAAAGGAGAGGTAAGTGGATGTTTGTCCTACATAAATATGACATTAGACTAAAGACTACAAAATTGGTAAGGTGCCAAGGTTTGATTCAAATGATTTCCTATGCTAACCCCAAGCTTAATGTCATGCAGGTTAAACAAGAAAGTTATTAGTCCAATGACTAATATGATCCTATCACTCATTTATTAATTAATGGCACTTGTCATGTAGGATTGACTAGGGAGTATAAGATATCTCTAAGAATAAAATAAGCCCATTACTTGATCAAGAATAGAGTTCTATACAAGAATAACCTTGAAGGTGTCTAACTAATATGTGTTTCAAAATAAGAAGCTACTGAGATAATGAGAACCTTTCATGAGAAGCTGGGAAGTGGGTATCCATCTAAAATAACCACAACCCACAAAATTTTGAGATTTGGCTACTATTGGTCCACCATCTTCAAAAATACTCACAAGAATGTGAAAGAATGCCACTCATACCAAATATTTACCACAAATTATCCAAAAGTAGCAATGCCATTAGAACCAATAATGGTTGATAAACCCTTTGCATTGTGGGGGTTAGAATTTGTAGCTATGATCAACCCAAATTCATTAGAGGGTTATAAGTATGTTCTAATAGCTATTGATTATTTCACTTGGTGAACTAAGGTAGTGGCCAATAATCAATGTAGAATGGAATAAGTGGTCACTTTTTTGGAAGAAAACATATGCACCAGATTTGGGACTCTAGTCTCCCTAGTATGTGACATTGGATCTTATTTCACATATATTGAAATGATAGAATGGGAATATGATAATAGTATCATTCTCAATTGATCATCAAAACATTACCCCCAAGGTTAATGTATTGTCTAAATATACCAATAAGAACTTGATGAAAGCAATAAAGAAGTTTGCAGTAGACAAACCCAAAACTTGGTATAAGTTCCTCATGTATGCCCTTTGGGCATACATAATAAGGATCAGGCAAGACCTAAAGGTATCACCATTATTTTTGGTGTGTGGTAAAGATCCCATATTCCCTACCACCCTCAATTCACCTACATATACGTTCATCTAGGAATATATGGGAAAAGATCAAGAACTTGCAAATTTAAGACTACTAGACATTATTCAAATGGAATATGCATGAAAAGAATCTTTTAATAAATTTATCAAACACCAAACCATGGTGAAGAGGTGGTTTTATAATATATCAAAGATAAAGGTGTTGATATAAGGAAACTTATTTCTTATTTAGAACAAGGAATCTAAACCTAAGGGAAAATATGGAAAGTTTACACCTCTATGGGAAAATATGGAAAGTTTACACCTCTATGGATAGGACCCTATCAGATTGATAAAACACTTGGAAACAACACCTTGAAACTAAAAGACCTACAAGGAGTTGAATTCATTTTTCCCACCAATGGTCAGTACCTCACGCATTACTTTTCTACTACTCCTCTTGGGGTCTTCATGGATTAAATCTATAAGACTAGTTAGAGTTAATGTAGGTAGGCTAGTTTAGTTTCCTTCTACTCTTTTTTTCCTATCCCTTATTTGTATATATGTTTTATCATGTTTATTTGATTATTATTTTCTTTTTTCTTGTTTGTTTTATGTTGTGTGTTTTCTTTCTTTATCATGTCCCTTACTACTGTTAAGTCCTTTTAGATAACCCTCGGCTTTGAGTTTATTCAAAAAGTTCATAAACTCCATAATTTTAGAAATGTAGGTATGTATCTTGAGCAAATGTTGACCATGGATATAAAATATGAGCTTAATGTTATTATTTATAAAAACTAGTAAATACTAAGTAGATAGGTTAACTATTTCATAAGAACTCAAACATTTTTTTGATATAAGCTTAGTTTTCAAAAGAATTACACATTTGGAATGAAAGATTAAATTATTATAACATAGTCATGCTTGCACTTAATAAAAATCCTTACCTAAGACAAAGTTTTCAACCATAGGTGATTGTATGAGGATTAGACACTTGACCAAATCCATAAATATAGCTAACATGGTTTCCAAACATGTTAGAAAGCCTAAATGGTCTAAAAAATATAAAAATAGGAGCTTATTACAAAATCAAAAGCTTTCCAAGCAAAGGTGATTCTGGTAACCTCTACCAGGGCTATAGATGCATGGTTAGTAGTGGAACAAGTTTGTGAGTGTAACCAAAAGCAACTCTATTGGGGCTATGGATGCTTGGCTGAAATCAGAGTAATGCTCAAGCCATCCCTAAGCTAAAGCATGGTTCTTAATGAATATCCTAACATTCTATGAGTTAGTATTAATCATTAAAGGCATAGAACTTCTATTTTTTTTCTTGAACCCCATGGCAAATAGTAAGTGGAATCAAATCACACACATAACATGGCTAGGTTTTTATTTTTGATCTTAATCTTGTAGGTGCAAGGTTTTTTAAACCATAAATTGATTTTGATGATGGCACTGATCAATTGGAATAGGTAGCCTAATTATTTGTCTAAACTAGTCTTTGAGTTCTAACATATTATTATATTTCCCTAGAAGTTGCTATTTGTTGAGGGAAACATACCCCCATTTCTAAACACATGGGGACCCCTATGTTAAAATTATAAAAAATGTGTATTTTGAAGTTAAAATTCACTTGACCAGAGCATCATTAACATGTTTTGCACATTTTTTGGATTTTAAGATCATCTACCTGTGGGTCTAGCTAGCCTTCTTTGTTCATGTTTCTAATTTAGCTTTGCCTATTGTTAATAATAGTGGATCTCTATGTTTTAGATAATAGGTTTAATGGGTCTTTCCTTGATGGGATCATATCTGGGTTTCATAATTTTAATGATTTTATCTTAATTTGACCTTTTAATAGCCTTTGGTCTATTCAAGATTCCAAAAACCCTCATTCAAAAAAACTAACACAAGATTATTTTAGAACAAATTAAAAAATTGGTGGGAACAATTTATGTGGGAACATTTTAAATATGTTGTAGATTTAATCCTAATTTTTATACTAAAACTTGGTCATGTTTTTTAACATGACCAAACCTTAGCCTAAAAATTATAAGTTTGGTCCCCTTTATGTCTCGAGCTCCTTTGTCCCCTTTTATTTTAACATGGTCAAAAATTAATGTTTATGGGACCCTTTCAAATTATTAACATGGTTTGACTTTAATTTGCTTGGTTTGACTTTATTTACATGAGCTTAGACTAATGTCTTAATCCTATGGCCCCATTCATGTTTATTAACATGAAAAAGACCTTAGTCTTAAGACTTTATCCTAATTCTTATTTTCCTAAATCCCTAACTTAAGTTGTGTACTTCTCTACAGGATCAATGGTCTATGCTTAAGTAGAGGTCAAAGATTAGATGGAGTGAGATAAGCTTGATAGATCCAAGACATTACCCCATAAGACCAATCATGCTTGATCATTTGGATCATTATCAATAGCATGTGGTTAAGCAAATGTTGAAGATCGAATGGTACAAAATCAAGAGGGGCCCCCTTTACTATGATGTAGACTTAACCTAAGTCTTACCATAAATTTTTATTGTATTTATCAATACAATGAAACCATAGGATAAAGGATTATGTTAAATCATTTTAATTATTCTAAGGGTCCATGCTTTATTATTTTTCAACATAGATTATATACTTTAATCCTAAGTCTTATTTGTATTTATTAATGCAAAAAAAAACATTAGTCTATAATCTTGGTCTAGATTTTATGATGTATTGATCTTACTTAGTCCATTTATGACTGCAAGAATCAATCATAGACAACTACTTGGATAATGTTTAATGGTTCATACTTGCTCAAATGAAGCCAATTGAATGATGTGTAATGGGTCAAAATTTATAGAGCCTAATATGTTATATGGGACTCAAATTTTATGTTCTCATGCCTATCATTTAACATCTACAAGTCCATAAAATTTAAGCCTCGATGATACATTACTAGAGATAAAAATTGACATTGTCATACCTATCATTTGACTTCTAAAAGACCATCAAATTTAAGCCCCAATGATATATTACTAGATATTAATATTGATGTTTACACGAATGTCATTAACATCTATCAAGCCATCATTGACATCCACAAGATTGTTAGAATTCAAGCTTATGAACCAATCCCACTCAAATAAATGAACATGTTTTATTTTTTAGGATCAATGGGGTCTCGTTTATAAAATAATCATGCAATTTAATGTTAAAATAAATATTTCACATTATATTAATTAAATTCCATACTTTGACTTAAGGAAATTTATAACCAAGTGTAGATTTACATAAGATCAATTATGAATGCCATGAACTTAACCTAAATTCTTATCCTAAGGTTCAATCATGTTTTTCAAAATGTCAAAACCTTAGCATAATAGCTAGGCTTAGTCCCCTTGTGATCCAAGATCCCTCCCAATTTTTTGGACTCATTTCATGTATCATGATCTAAATTTTTGTAGATATATACTTAACCTAAGTATCTATCCTAAGGATCTGATTATATTCATTAACATAATATAACCTTAGGCTAAATATTTATGGTTATATTTTCTACCATTCAATAGGGCCACTTTTGTTTTTATCTAAACTTAGCCTAAATACTTTACCATCAGTATTATTTCATGTTTATTAACAAAAAATAAAACCTTAGACTAAAGTATTTAACTTAATTTATTTACAAGGTCTCATGCTAGCTTAAAGTTTGTGCACCCTTTTAGGATTGATGACTTGTATATAATCAAGGCCAAATGATCGAACGAATCATGATTACTATGGAATATTCAATAGAACCTATAATAAATCATGAATCCACCATGTGGAACTAACACATTCATTTCAAGACTGACAAAGACATAGATCTTAGAAGGCTTAGGGGATTGCCAAGTAGTGCAACTATAGGGCTCAATACAAAGGATAACAAATGCCATGCAAATCATAGGATTGAGATCAATATTATGTGTTAATTCATATATATTGATCCAATGGAATGTAATCAAAGACAATGAAATGTAATCAAAGAGAAATTTTGAAAAGGCAATGGTCAAGTTTTAAAACATTTATGAATAAAATGCCAAAAAAGGCTAACTAAAACCCATGGAGCTACCACATAGATGCCACCTAAGTATAAAGGGAAAAAACCAAAGATTTTGTGGACTCAAAAAAACTAAATTTGTAAATGAATAAGTCTTAATCAATTATAAGGCATGAACTCACTTGAGTGTAAATAACCATCACCATTAAAACTCAAAAAGAGCTACAAAAATCCCTAGCATCTATAGAATCCCTAATTTGATCCCAATTTGATCATAATTGAACCAAAGAGAGCTCAATTATCACCTAAATGAGTAAAAATTGATCTAGTTATAAATTTGTAGACTCATAACCATGGCATCTAAAAATTAAAATAGGGAAGACATAGAACTATACTTAACTTCAAATGTACAAAGAAGAGTCTTCAATGAAACTAAACATGATGTGGTAGCATTGACCACCAAGGATAGTAAATGATCCAAGATTTTTTGGGACATTAAAGAATTGCATCAGTCAACCATAAATACTATGACCTGGTCACTATTCAAATGGTAAGTCTTCACCATGTAGTGGTAAAGCTAGAGGTACTTCATTGTATCGATGTTATTGCTCCTATCTTTAAGGATTGTAGAATTGACCAAGACATGATAGTGCATGAATGTAGTTTTAAAAATGTTTCTTATACATCACCCATTTACTTTGAAAATTAATATAAGCTAGCCAAGCCTTAGGTAGATTTTGACCTCAATAAAATAATGGTCTAGGAAAAATGACCTAAAAATGACCCTTGTCCCATGGTTGTTTTCAAGAACCCATGTAGTTTTTGACCCCACTGAAAGGATTCTATTCACCCAGTTTACAATAAGAATTATAATGACTATGAATTTCCTCAATATATTGTCTGGGGCCCCTTCCACTACCTATGTCAATAAACTCTAGGTCCCTTATATATATTTCATGGTTGAAAAGGGACTTATGCCTTTTATAGGAGAAATGATCAATATTGTCCTGAAGCAACACTTCTTTGCCATAAAGAAGAAGACTAGAAATCACTTATTTATGATGTATTATATTTTATATGCCCTATTTTCCACTACACAAATCCCTAACATCAAAAATTGGTAACCTAATGGAAGGCAAATAGTCTCCCATTACTATTCCAAACTAGCATATATTCAATTATAGGGACCATATACAATTCATTTGTGACTATTTGTACCTAGATTTAGTAGAAGCTATTATAGGGATACCTATGATGATGCTATGTCCCTTGATCAAGAAGTATGTGGAACTTATTGGGGATATTTGGTTATATCTTGACTACACTGTAATTAAAATAGAGGGAAACTTATGTCAACCACTTAAACTACCAGTCTATGTACCCACCAAGTTCGATGAATAGGGGATAACATACCAATTATTACATGGTATTGATGGTGTATGTAAAGGAAAAATGAAGGGGATACTCCATCCTTTCCCTTTAAATATTAGTAGAACTATGTTATAAAATTAGGACAATGTAAACACTATTTTCAGACACAAAGATTCATTCAATTTATAGCTTGATGAATTAAGATGCTAGGATTCCTAGGATAATGTTGTGAAACTTTTGAAATCTAAAAAAGTTAACATGAAATATGAATATCACCCTAGTGTCTATGACATGATGTATATCTAAGTATCTTCATTCACATAAGTCCTAGCAATATTGAAGAATCACAATATCAAGCTCAAGGCTGGATTGATGAGAGATGAGAATCCAAATATAAAAATATGGTAGATGGGGCCTCTAAAATACCATTTACAACCATGAACATCTTGTAGGCCTCCTCTAGAAAAACTGGAGGCATAAGTTACATAAGGGTCTAGAGGTGACAATAACATGATCATAGGTATGATCCTAACTATAAAAGTAAAGATAGCTGAGGTAATGAACATTATGGAGGCTTTAGAGAGAAATGATAGGGACCTAGGAGATTTGTAAGATCAAGAGGATGAGCTCCTCCTTGATCCAACTATCAATTTGAATTTAGTTGATGAACAACATCAAAAGTTAATGAGGTTACTTTAGTAGGATCAAAGGACTTTATCAACATAGGGTCCACTAGTTAGTTAAGAATATTCTCTTTTGTGAAAGCATTGTAAATGTTGAAAATGGAATACTATTTTGTAAAGGAATGTGTAGCTTGTTAGCACATTTACCTAAAGGTCAGTCTATTTTATAAAATTTGTATAAAGGATCATTTTCCTTTACATTTTGTACACTTGTATGTTGATGCAACTGACCAACATGCTTCCTTGAAGCCTATAAATGAATCATTATCATTTGTAAAAGGGAAGGGAGTTTTTGAGCTATAAAAATTAGTTTAAAACTTTAATAAATTAATGCAAGTATATAATTTTGAGAATATTATCTCATCTTGTTTATGTGACTTGTTATTTATATTCTCTCTCAATTGTCTATCCTAGATCTCAACTTTGAATGGTTTTTAAGAATTATGGATTTCCATCTTTAATATAAGGTTTCTTATTGGTGTAATTGCTAGAATAGTTAAATTTTCTTAGGTTTACTTCACTTTATTTTCTCTGCATAAGCATGTGTGTATGTTATTTAACTATAGTAGTAAATATTTAAAGTAAATCTAGTTCTTACTTGTATTTCTTCTTACTATCCTTAGATACTTTCCTAGTGTGTGATAAGATTTGGGTGTATGCTATGTCATGTTATACATTGGTTAAATGTATGTTTAGTTATAATTTAAACCTTGTCATGATGTTAAAGGTAGAGATTAGAAACATATTTTATTTTTGCCTTACCCTTCACTTTTTCTCCTTTTTAACCAGATCATTGTAGCTTAATATCATTATAAATATTCATTTTAGAAAAGTCTTAGATTAGAATTTGATCATAATTCATGGATATTAGTATATATTACTACATATTTTGCAAATATTGTTGAGAAGACCATGGTGTCTCCCAACCACCAAGTTTTATAAATATTGTGTAACATTTTTCTTGTTTTGCTTCTATTTCATCAGAAGTAACTAGATTACCATAACCTACTACTCATGATGTAAATTATTTGAATTATAAAATGAGAAGTGTTGTTTAAACACTAAGATCACCTATGATACACTTAGAGGCATCAACACTAGACACCTCCATTACAACCACCTCCAACAAAGCCAACACCTATTGCTACCCCAAATTAGGGAAAACATATTATACAATAAGCTATACAAAAGTGACCTTAGGTGGTCCTATTTTTACTTTAAATTGGAATGAGGTTTGATGCTACCACAAGAAAAATGAAGAGGGTGGTGAGAAGGAAAGTTGGGTAACCATAATCTAGCTCAGTGGTGGCCCATTAAAGTGGATATTCCCTCTTCACTTTGATAATGAAGATAAAATTTGGTCCTAGAGAGGTGGATGAATATATATAGGACCCTGTGTTCACATTCCAAGCCCAAGTTGAATCCATAGTAGCTTTGATGAAGGGGATGTAGTAAAAGTTGAAAAGGTTGAAAGAGTAAACATTTCCCATAGTGACATAAGGCACCATAGTCTAAGTAATCAATGTAGTTATTAATGTCTTTAATTTGTACAAATTCATGAAGAGAATATAGGAAGATGGGATAAATAATTTATTATAGAATTTAATGTGGTCATAAAATTTGACAAAAAACTTGCACTCTATGATGTTAAATTGATAAACCTTACTAGAGTGCCAAGGATAAATAATTTATTAGACCTCAAAGTTTTACCACTTGAGGATATCATCCCTGCACAGATGATCATGATGAATAGGAGAAGGATATTAAAGATATGGTTGTATCTGGTCAAGGATGCAACTACATATTTATAAAATATTGAGTTCAATATCACCCTCTTACTAAAGGATGCCATGGTCACTAGGGTGACCAAGGCTGATGACACCTTCATGGATGCCCAAGAATTTAGGGATCAAATGACAATTTTTTTTTTCTAAATTCTATCAAGACATTACCAATGCCAAGCCTACTAATGAGGTGATGAATATTATGGCATTTTCCAATCAAATGTTGGAGAGAGAAGAGGGAATTTAAGAAGCATTAAGGCTAGTACTCACAGAGCATAGAAGTATAATTTAGGAAACACATAACTTATTCTATCCCATGATTCTATAATTAGACTAAATTAAACAAGATTACCTAGCCTGCATAGAGGTTTGGACAAAAGAAGAGGTAGATAATAAACAAAGGAAATAATAGTAAGCTGGCTAGTAGCCTCCTCCAGGACCTTAAAGAATATTTCACTTCATTTTGTAAATTTGAATTTTGAATATTCCATTATATATATGGAATTTTGGTCACTTATCTATTATTTGGGTCCCTTTTAATGGGCCCACTTGAAATTTTATGGGTAATTTTAAACCCTATGTATAGGGGCTTTTCCTACATTTTAAATTAGGAACAATTGTTATAGAACTAATATAAATAGGTAATAATTTGGAGATTGTCTATGTGATTTATTATGTAATTATAAGATTTCTACTTCTCACACTTTTAGATGACTAATGGTTTCTTTTTTACTAACTAAATTTTTAATAAAATTCAGTATATGCTTATGTTAGCTTGAGTTTAACACTAGGCTACCAATTCTACTAGTATACATGCTCTATTTTCATCTTATTTACAATTAAATGTGCTTATGAAATTTATTTTGAATGAGTAACCCTTGTGCAATGTATTCTTTTAGATATATTCAATTTGTTTTCTTTTAATCTTCAACTATGTTTATTTAGCTTTGAGTATTAAACTAGAGTTGGTGAATGTTAGTTTTATATGTTTTACCTTAGAAGTTAGATAAACTAGAATCTTTGATCATCTAAAACAAATTCTCTTTTTATACCTACCCTAATTACCTTTATATCTACCCATGAATGAATTTAGATTAGTTTTTCTATAAATATTCATGGTTTTTTTGTATATAGGAATTAATTGGCAAAGTTAGAAATAATTTCACAAATATTAACATGAATAGAGTGTCACTCTATAATATCTAATGTCCCTACAATAGGGTCTATTTGTATACTTATAATTGGTTACCATATCTCTTATATTGTGTTATTTACAATAGTAGTTGTGTAAACAAATCAAACCCCAAGTCTTCTAGGACTTAAAATTGATTTCATTACTTTCCCCCAATTCCCTAGTGACACAGGGAACAGTTTAAGTGCATCAACAGATAATAAAATGACCAAGTTTAAAATTAGACTAAAGTAAATATTGATGTGTGACATCAATATGATTAATTTGAAAACCTTGGTGGCTGGAATTGAGTCTACCCATAGGGAAGAAGAGAATAAAAAATATTGGTAGGAAGTGAAAGAATATTGTAATAAGAATAGGTTGTAGAATAAAACTAAAAATATCTCTCCCACTCCAATTTTTTTGAATAAATCAGATCTGAATTAAAGGTTTAAATGGATTAATAGTGGATTTGGTAAGTTCAAATGGTAGAATAAGAACTTTAATGCCCATAATTCACCCATATTAGGGTAAAAAAATAGAAATCAAACCCAAAATATAATTTTTGGATTAGCCATAGGAGATAACATTATCCTTATTTCACCCTAATGAGTTGTATAGTGATGGGAATGTGGTGATAATCACCATATGAAATATTTCCCAAAGATAAAACTTAAACAATCAACATACCATAGGATGTATGCAAATATTGACAATCAAAATATTCAATTCAAAGATACTGTAATATAAACTAGATCTACTTTATTTGTTCTTAATGTGTCCATTCATATTGATTTTGGTGTTATAGATAATTTTATTTCACTTTTTTTAACAAACAAGTGTAGTTTAAATTTTTTTTAAGTTAGAGAAGGTAGGGAGGGTGAGTTTGGTACTAAATAAAGGGCATTGATGTGCAAATGCTTAGAACAAGTTGAGATAGATATAGGAGCTTTTAACACTAAACTGAACTTGTTTTCATCTCCTTTAGGATCCTATGATTTAATCTTAGGTATGGACTTGTTGAAACCATATCAAACAAAACTTGATTGCTTTCGTAAAAGGGTGTGATGCATAAATGGTTTTTTTAGAATCAAGGAAGTGTAAAGCATCAAAAATATGAAGGAACATAAATTAATTCTAGCCTTGTAGTTGAAAAAAGTACTAAAAGTGTTTACCAACTATATGTTTTCCAAACATAATAATTGTGTAAGGATTGAACCTACATATATTTTACTTTTCTTAGAGAATTTAGGGAAGTATTTCTAAAATAATTATCTAACCTTCCTCTAAAATGAGAATTTGATTTCTCTATCAATATTATGCTAGGGGATAAACCTACTTCTAAGGCTCCTTATAGAATAAGTGTGGCATATTTGAAGGAACTAAAAGTTTAGTTACAAGAACTTTTAAAAAATTGAAGTATTAGACCAAGTATATCTCCTTGGGGTACTTTGGTTAACTTCATAGTTAAGAAGGATGAAACCTTGACATTGTGTGTTGACTATCATATTCTCAATAACTTGACAATTAAAAATCATTATCCATTCCAAGGATATATTATTTATTTAATAAAATGAATTGAGAAGTTATCTTCTCTGAACTATATTCATGATCAAGTTATCATCAGATAATAATCAAGGAGGATGATGTGCATAAGATTGATTTCCAAAATAAATATGGACATTGTGAAATCATAGTTATTCTATTTGTATTAACAAATTCACCAACTATATTTATGAACTTAATGAAAAAATAATAATATATTTCTTAGATAAGTTTATCCTAGTTTTCCTTAATGATATTCTATTTTACTCTAAATTTGTAGCTAATCATGAAAAACTCTTCAGATTAGTCTTGAAAATGGTAAGGCAACATAAGATATATATAAGGTTATCTAAATGCAATTTATTTAAATCTAATTTTTTTTACTCAAGTCCTATCATTTACAAATATGGAATTATTATATTTCTAGTAAAGCTCAAAGCAATACATGAGTGGCATGCTCCTACTAATGTACATGAAGTGCATAGTTGTATGGACTTGGATAGTTATTAAGAAAATTTTGTGGAAAATTTTCATAGCATAACCAATCCAATAAATTCCTTTTAGTGTAAAGGTAATAATTTTATTTGGACACCCCTATGTGAAGATGCATTCCAAAATATTAAGGTGATGTTGACTAAAACACCTATATTTGTCATTCCTAACAAAAATAATAATTTTAAGGTTTGTGCAAATGCTTACCAGGATTCTTTTGGTGTAATTTTGACCCAAGATGTAAAAGTGGTGGTTATTGAGTCACAAAATCTCAAGGAACATGAAAATAACTATATAAAACATGATATGGATCTTGCTACCTAAGTTCATGATTTAAAACAGTGGAAACACTTTATATCGGGAAAACATTTTAAGGTGAAATATGATCACTATAGCTTGGATAATTTGTTTACTTTAAATGAATTGAATGCATGCCAATATAAATGGATGTAGTTTGTAAGTAATTTTGATATGGAAATTTCCTATGTCAAAGGTAAGGAAAATCTTGTTGATGATGCACTCAACTGATGCATGTACCTTTCTATAATTTCAATAATCAAGTTTGATTTCAAATTTTTTGTGTTAAAACAATAAATTTATGATTATTAATACCAAGAGGTAAGAGTAATTTTTGCTAACAATATTTTTATAAAGTCATTTGATGATTTATTTGTTAAAAAAGATGGCCTGATTACGCACAATTTTTATTTTTTTTGTATCAGGGACTTATGAATTCAAGCTCTGAAATAATTACATATATCACCTAATTATGCTCATCCAAGTGTCAGCAAAATGACACATGAACTAAAAAATTACTATTTTTGACCTAGTATGAAGCTTGATGTAGCTAATTTTGTTTATAAATTCTTGGAATGATAATGGGTAAAAGATGTGCATTACCACCCTAAAGGTCTATTATATCCTCATGAAGTTTCAAAATATAAGTGGGTTGTAATCTCACTTGATTTTATTTCTTGGTTGCCTAAATATCACAATAAATATGATACTATTCTAGTGGTAATTGATAAATTGACCAAGGTTAGTCATTTCATTGTTGGAAAATTAACTGATGATGCTTATGTGATTATAAAAATATTTTTATAATAGGTTTTTAAAATACATGGCATGTAAGACATAATTATTTTATACAAATATAAATTTTTCACATAAAGGTTCTAGTGAACTTTAACTGCAATATTTGGAACATGCTTGAATTTTAGTTCTATGTACCACCCAAAAATGGATGGTCAAATTGAAAGGTGGAATCAAGTGTTTGAAGACATGATACAAATGTAATTCATCTACTACAAAACTAAGTGGGAATATTTTCTCCATTTAGTTTAATTTTCTTGTAATAACACTTATCATTACATAATTAAAATGGCTTCTTTTGAATCTTTATATGGTTGAAGGTATAGAAATCCACTTCGATGGGATAACTTGGAAAATAGGGATATCTTTAGACTTGATTTATTTTAATAATATGATAATTAGATTAATATTATTTGTCAAAATATGAAAACTTCCCATATGATTAGTAAAAGAGTTACATATATTAGAAAAAAGAACACCACATGAATTCAATGTTGATGATAAGGTATTTCTCTGAGTTAAACCTTAGAAAATCTCCATTAAATTTGGAAAATATTATAAACTAGCCCCACATTTTTTTATACATTTTGACATTATAGATAAGATTAGTCCTATTGCTTATAGACTATCCCTTCCTCCTTCTCTGTCTAGGATTTATGATGCTTTTCATGTTGATTTGTTAAGAAATACATATCTAATCCTGATCATATTTTGTATTGGAAATATATACAAGTTACTAAATAGGATAAAATGAAATTTTAATTCATGAGCTTCTTAGACCATCACAATGTTAAGATATGAAATAGATAAATTCAATAAGTATTAGTCTAGTGGGACCTACTTAGTGAAAAGAGTGTTGTGTGGGAAGATGAAAGTGTTTTAAGGCAAAATTATATGTATCTATTTGATTAGTCATTGGGATAGGTCATTTTTAAGTGGGTGAGGATTTCATAACTACTCTAAAAAAAATTTAATAATGTGAATTATTGTTGACATGGAAATTTACATAACAATTTATATGTTATTTTTATTATAGCTCACACCATGAATTTTATCATATACTTGTTTTTTTCTTCATTACATCTATAGACACCAAAACTCTCCTTACCATGATTCCAAATGTTGAAACTCCCTTATACCACCTTAGAACTCCATTGAGATAAATTTTATCTTTTGACCCTTAACCAAGCCCAACCATAGTTAGTTTGACCAACTAACTTAACCTAACTTTTTATCCACTCTTTCCTTAGCCTTCAACCATCAATAGTCAAGATGACTATTGATAGTCATGTTGACCATCAACAATTAGGGTGCACCTCTTTAATAAAAAATATGTAAACATCTACCTTGATTTTCTAAAAATAACTTGTCTAAATCCACATACAAATTCATGTATGAGTGAGTTATAATTAGGAAACCTAGTTGAACCTCCACTTGAACCTCTTGCATGTGCCTATAAAAAGAGAGGAGTAGGAAGGTGAAATCTATCTACAATTGTTATCAAGAGCTTGTGTATCTAGAATTTCTTTTGTTTCAAGTCAATCATCATTAGCAATTGAGTGATCTAGCCATCATGTTATAGAGCTCACTTACCACTACTACTCCAACAAAGTGTCAAATACTGTTACTTTATTGGAATCATGATAGAATCCACCAACAAGCCAACCACCTTAGACAATCACTAGATCAACTTAAAAAAAGACAATTACTTATTTTCTGATATTCATTTACTTTATTTATATTTCAAAATTAACCCATTACCAACCCATCTCTTATAATCCAAATTTGTGATCATTTCAACCAACTATTTACCAATATAAACCTACACATAGTAACCCCCAATGGTTTCCTCAATTGTTGATAGTCTATCCAACTACCAATGATCACCTTGACCACTAATGGTCATCTCAACCATCGATGGTCATTATGGTAGGAAATTACAACAATATATTTCCACCTACCTACCCTTAATAAGATCTAATTCTATATTTCCCTGCCTATTCATAGACCCTTGCCTAATTTTTTGAAACACACTTGATGCATTTGGCACTAATGTTGACTTGCTCATTTACATATTAGTCATTTACAGTGTATTTCTTTAGCAAGCATTTCTTGTGTTCAAATTTAGAACCTTTTGATTATTGATGTAAGTAATTTATCATTTTATTTATAAACTTAATTATTTAAAATATGTGGATTGACAACCCCTAAGGAAGCTCTTGATTCTGGGATCTAGTTAGTGCTCGGCAATCCACTTAGCTATCTATCTAACCTACCATTTGCTTTATTGTTATATTATTTGTAGGACATCCTCCCAAGCCAAAGAGGATTTCTTCATAATCATATTATTCAACACACACACAATCCAACAAGTTTTTCAACCATACCCATATTTAGTTTCTTCTTCTTCCCTTTTTAAAATATAAACTAAAATTCACTTAAACATTCTCGCATACCTGATGGGACCCTTATGTATATACTTGGGTTTATTTTGTTTGCATTTATATATTATTCTCTCTATTTTGTGCTCATAAACAAAATAAATAGTTTCTTTTGGGATTAAAATTAGGTGCATACATCGATCTCTTGCAAGCTTAGTTCACATAGTTTATTTGAAACCAATGTAATTATATCATAGCATCACCTTTTGTTACACACACTAAACCAAACAACTTTCATAAATTAAATGTCAAACAAACTTGAGACAAGGTCCAAATAATATTTCATCACCTATAGGTCACCTTACCCTTTTCCAACAATCCTAATTAGAGGTCATTACTAAGGGGAGAACCAACTAAACTCTCTATTTGAGTATAAACACTAGAAATCATATATATTGGCTAAGCACCTAACACCCTTATCACTATCATGTGTGAAGGGAGCGGGTAGGAAACAATACGAAGCCATGTATTGATTCCTAATATATATTATTTTTTAGAGCATAAACAACTTGAAACAAACCATAACATTTTTTCTAGTACCCACTCTATAAGCCAATTTTAATCACATGATTTCTTAAGGCATAATCCAAAAGAGAGACTAAAAGTAACTTTAGGATTTAATGTAATTTTTAGTATGTGTTTTATTTCCTTGATCATTTCTTTTGTTATCTCTATTTGAGTGATGAGATTGTTTATGTACTCTCTTTCCCTTATCTCATATGGTTCTAACTCATAAGCAATGAAAGAACCTAAAGAAACAAAACCCTTCACCAAACCAAACGGCCTCTTCTACCTCTTCATCCATGGACTACATCTCTAAACCAACATAATCTCCTCACCCTTTTGTAAGTCCTTTCCCTCAAGAATTTCCCCAAGGAGATGCAAACATTTACACTTTTTTAGATAATAATTTTGTGTCCCTTTAGCATTATCTTAACACCATACCTCATCGTGCCCCTACTTTGGTTCTATATATAGACCCACCTTATGGAATTCCTTCCCACTTTATGGGAAATACTTATATTTTCATTGTCACTACCCAACCATTGACTACCCAAGCTCTCACATTTACTAATAATCCATTCGATACTACTGTGGAAAACCAACCTAAAAATACCCTTATACCTTCTACCCCACCAACAATGCCTCTACCCTAGGAGCAACCCAACCATTATCCACCTATACTCCCTTCACCATGGGAGTACCTAGCAATATCACTACCAACATTCCTTTGACTACCTATCATATTATAATGACTACCCCACTCCAAAATCTTATGGTACTTACACCTTCTACCTTACCACCAATTACCACAAAGGTCACTACCCTTCCTTTAATCACCAATGTAACCACTGCTTCTACCCAATAGGTGCCCATTGCACCAAAATTAGGATACATACCTAAACCACAAGGTCATGTACCTCTACCTAATACCCAACCACCTTCATACACATACCCATACATAGCTTCTACCCAACCACCAGTATCCATATACTAATATGTGGTAGCTTCTAAACCTCCAACCAAATATCAATATGTCACCCAACCACCACAATAGTATGTAACTTAAAACCTTTTGGGTGCACAACCCCAAATAGATATAATTTAAATGATAATGGATAAAATTACCACATTATATTCATCCATATCTAGTACTCCCAACATCTTATCATATAACCAAATCTATAATGACCCCATTCACCTATCTATCCCTAGCAGACCATATCCTCATTAGTGGGAACTTCCCAATTTCTCCAAGTTTCAAAATAAGGAAGATTCCCAATAACACCTAAAGTAATTTAGGCATGCATGTTATTAAATTTCCTATAATGATGCCCTTATTTTACCTTCCCCATATCCCAATTTGGTCCAACATTAGACTGGTATAATACCATAACTAAACACTCTTTATTTTCCTTCACCCAGCTAGCTTGAACCTTCTTTGATCACTTTTCAATAAATATCTCCAAGAATATTTCCATCATTGACCTTTACTCTATTCATAAATTTTATGATGAATCTATTGCTAATTTTTGAGCTCATTGGAGGAGCTTGATCAATCAACTCTCCTTCTCTTTACCCCAACCTAAACTAATAAAACTTTTTGCTTGGGAATGTGCCAAGCATATATCTTCTACACTCTATGTTCAAATATTTAGAACTTTTGATGAATATTTTACCATGGTGTATAATCTCAAAAATAAAGCCATCAATAAAAGAATGCTAAATTTGAAAAAGAAGAACTCTACCTATAAAACCAATGAAGCTTCTTCCTCTAAACCAAATAGCCAAACCAACACTGAGACCAAAATCAAGGGAACTACAAATATGGTTTTCCTTAAACATACTTTTTTCACTATCTTTTAATAAACCAAATTCCTTTAGTTCCTCAAAGCAAAACAAGATAAACCAAAGATAAAACAACCAAAAGTAATTCACCCCACTTGGTGAATATCATGATTCAATCCTAGAGAAGTTATTAAAGGCCAACATCATATAGCTTCCTCCTATCAAACCACCTCTGCAATTTGATTTTTATCATCCCACACCTAGTTGGTATAATGAGAATGACTTATGTGCCTTCTATCGAGTAGTAGGGCATGACGTTATTAGGTTTAACTCCTTCAAGAGCATTATCCAATCTCTCATTGATAAAGGGGAGATTGTGTTAGATAACCCCAATGCACCTCAAAACCAAGCCCTTAACATTTTTAGGTAACCTTTCCCCAATCATATGCCTACCAAAAAAAAGATAAATATGGTTGACTGTTCTCATGATGCCCATAATATTAACATGGTTCTTGGCAAGCTCATTACCAAAGAACATACTACTCAATTTGCACTTACTAAGGTAGTGGAGTTACCTTCTCCTCTTTTGGAGACCCAAACCAAGGAAGTACCCCTTTTTCCTCCACTTATTGAGTTAGTAGAGACATCAACCCCTCCTTCCATTAATATACTAGAACAAACACCCATTTTACCTTCCCCCTCAACTACTAATTAGTTTACTACCCATTTGGAGATCATTCCTAAAGAGGAAACCCCCATGTTTTCACCTTCCATAGAGGATTCAACCATTCCAAACTTTAATCCTTCGATTGAGGAGAATGATAATTTTACCATCCCTTTGTCTCAGCCTATGGGATTATCTTTCAAGTCCACTATCTAGGGAACATAACCAATCTACAAACTATTCTCTAGGTTATTGAAAAAATTGGAATTTATCTCAAACCCTAACATGGTTCAAGCCAACATTTTGGTATCAATTATGGATACCTTATATCACCAAGTAGGAACCTCCAACCCCACATTTATAAAACCAACCCACCACTCCTATTATCCAAACCCCTATCTTACCAACCAAATTGATAAAAATCACTACCGACATAAAAATTCATCAACCATCTAAGGTACCTAAACCCCAAACAACCAAATCACCTTTTCCAACCAAAATAACCAAAAATATTGGCATCCTCCCTACACAAAGCCTTAATCACCCATCTATTAAAGTAGACCTAACTTCACCGAACCCACCAACCAAGCACCAAACCAAATCACCCAAGGAAGTAAAACCACTAAAAGGTTACAAAGCCAAAAGAAAACATACTTCAACATTTCCCTATATTTTAGGGCCTCATCCTTCCACTTTGTTTAGGAAGTTGCCCATTCGAACCAAAACTCAACCACCATTCCTAGTTACACCAGTACACTTGCTTTTTGACAAACCTATCTTCACTAAACTATCAATAACCAAGATACCTACCTTGAATCCCCCTATTTCCATTTTACCAACCTTCACCTTACCAAAACCCAAACCAAAAAATAAGAGCACCACCTTACCCAAACCTTCTATCACCAAACTCACTCCCAAAGGGACTTCCACCTTACCAACTAAGACCAAAACCCCTAAACCCTCTCCACCTTTAGTTGAGTCTTAATCTACCATTTTCCAAAGGTTATTTCATGCTTATTTCTTGACCTTACCTCCTATCAATAAATTTTATCCTCTTGGTTCAAAAACCATTAGATAAGATGACCACTAAGTGTTCTCCTATTATAGGACATCAGGGCATGACATAAAGAAATACAAGTCCTTCCAAACCATTATCCATCATCTCAATGATGAGTATTATCTATTAATAGAGGAACCTCTCATGATCCCAATACCAATCTAACCAATAACAACCACTACCTAATGCTTACCTATCCCACCACTCTCACCTCAAAGTGATAAGGAACCAAACCCATCTCCTACCCCAACTCTTTCATCTATCGATACTATCCATGTGGTCACATGATCACACACTAAAAATAAGGATAAGGGGCAAGCCAAAGTGTTTATTCCATGGAAATACCCATATACCACCTCCCAACTAAACTAAAATCAATAACCTTCACCAATCAAACCCAAGATATCTATCTTGGGTACCTCTCAATCTAACCCCTCAAAATCAATTAGGAGTGTGGTGCTCAAAAAAATGTGCCAAAATCTAGAAAAGATGAGTCTATATGATTTTATTACTACTTCACCTCATCATCACCAAGCAATGATAGAGGCATTGTAGTCAATATAGGTCCAACTTGAAGACCCTCAACCTCTAAAAACCTTTATTGAAACTCTCTAAATTTCCAACCTTGTCACCTTCAAGGTTTTAGAAATATATTCCATTCATCTTGATGATCTAGAGCCCACTCTCTTTATTATTTCTTAAATCAACCAAACCTACATCAAATGGGTCATGATTTATGGGGTATATAGTATTAATATCATCTCCTCCCATGCTTACAACAAAATCAACCTACTAGATAATGTCATGTCTTAAACCTTGACTATCCTCTAATACTTCAATGACACCATGACCATTACCCTAGGAATTGTTGTCCTTCATATCTGTTTAGGACCCCACACACTCCCCAAACTCTTCTACATAGTGGAAGGCAAATTTTAATACAATATTTTAGTAGGGTGACCTTGGATTCATTCTATGGGTTACATCCCCTCTACCCTTTATCATTACACTAAATTTGACCATGAAGGCTAGGTCATCACCATCCAAGCTAACCAAAGTCCCTTCTTGTTATGCAACATGACTTATTGACCCATGACGTCCTTCTACCCCCATCTAGCACACCCTCAATAACTAAAGACCAAACTTCAACCACAAAAGTGGATGTCATATCCTCTTCTACTAGAGAGGCATCAACTAGATCATCAATCCCCTCTAATCAAATCCCCACCTCAAACCACTTATAATCCACATTCTTATGTATTTCATTGGGGGAATATCACCTCCTCTCCCTTGACACTTTCCCTACTCCCTAAGAGTATAAGAAACTTAATTTCCAACCCAGTATGAACCTAATATCAAAAACATTATTCCCTTTAGAACTTCACACTATCAAACCCATTTCATCTATGGGGGACTTGAAAAACCACTTACCCCTTCTACCACCTCTCCTTTACTTATACCATTCACCTCTAGCTTTTCCTATATAGACAAATTGGTTTTGCCAAGACATACCTCCATAGGTGTGCTTGGAAAGGATTTGGTCTTGGCCAATATGAACATGGCCCACATGTGTTGGTTTATATTGAGATAATAAATCCTCATGAGAAACATGGGCTCATTTTCATTCTACCCACCAAGAAGCAAACCAAACCACCTACCACCACCATTATTATGGAAGACACCCCTTCCTCACCAATCTCTCCTCCACCTATTTGTGAGTATGATGGCATCATCCAACCTAACATTTTTTTTTCAAAATGATCATCCTCAGACCCATGAATTATCAAAAGGAAGGGGAAACCATAACCATCGCTTTTACCCATCCTGAGATGATAACAGATGACTCTCTTACCATTAACACTATTTAGTGCCAAGATGATGATTCCATTGTCACCTACCTTGGTACCTTGGATCCTTCCATTTACAAATCCCTTCCTCTTGAGACTTTGACCATGTTGAATGAATCCACCATGGATATAGACTTGGGTACTCTAGATAACCCCTATATTTCCAAAATTGGCCAATCGTTGAATGTGGAGGAACTTCAAGATTTTCCCAACTTCCTCCATGATTGGAACATAACATTTACTTTGTCTTATAGTGATATGAATGGAATTGAACCCACCATTTATACCCATAACATAATCACCAACCATGATTCCAATAATATCAATTATAAACTCTAATGCATTCACCCTCGCATAGCCCTTCTCATCAAAGAAAATTATCAACATCTTTTATCAATTTCATTCAACCCATTGACTATCTCTAATGGGTCTCAAATATCATGCCTAAAACCAAATCCATAAGGGGACTACAAATTTGTGTGAAATTTAATTAACTCAATCTCACTTGCCCTAAATATTGATTTTATCAACCAATCATCAACCATCTAGTTGATCTTATAACCAACCATGAGATGTTATCTCTCATAGATGGATTCTCAAGTTACAATCATATCATAGTTTCCCTTGAAGATCAACACAAGACCACCTTTACCATGCCCATGGGGAACATTTTAATATAGATTCACGTATTTTAGATTAAATAATAGATCAAATAAATCCTCAACATGCTTCCTCCAAACAATCTCAAGTAACTCCATAGTTTGTAGGGGAAAATCCAATCCATTCATCACTTTATCTCCCAGCTTTTGGACTGATGCCAAACCTTCCACCACCTTCTAAATAATTATGTATCTTTGAAGTAGAATAAAGAATATCAAAAGGTATTTAATTCACTTAAAATGTACCGTTTATCTCTACATGTCCTCACCCCTCCCAAGGATGACTAACCTTTCTACCTTTATATCTCTATCATTGACCACTCCCTATGAGAAATGCTTGCTCATTGGGATGATAGAGAGAAATCCATATACTATATTAGCTACACGATTATATAGTATGATAGTTGGTATACCCACATTAATAAAGTTTTCTTAGATTTAGTCTTTGTGGCCATAAAATTTACCACTACCTTCTTAACCATAAAACCTACATCATAACCAATACGGACCCACTCAAGTACATGCACTCCAATCCATACCAAAACTAGTGTATGGCCAAGTGACTCATGCATTTAGTATAGTTTGACCTTGATTTACTTAAACAAAAATCAATTAAGGGGAAATTTATTTCCAACCAATTGGCTAAAGCACCATTAACAAATGATCAACCTCCTCCTCTTGAGTTCCTCGATGAGTCCATCATAACCCTCTCTCAGGTGGACTTCACCTATCAAGTCACCATGTTATTTGATGGATAAAAATGTTAACATGGTGGGGGAGCTGGTATCATCCTTATTCCCTTTGATAATGAGCCTCTTCCTTTGTCCTTCAAGCTTGATTTTGAATGTACCAATAATATGGTTGAATATGAAGCCCTAGTGATAGGCCTTTAGATCACCTTATCCTTAGGAGTAAAAAAGATCAACATTTTTGGTGACTCCAAGCTTGTAATAGATCAAATCAATGGATATTACCAATGTAATAATGATGTTCTATAATGGTAGAAACAACTAGTTGATAAACTCCTAGCATCATTTAAACACTACCACATCCAATCAAACCCACGATCTAACAAAAAATTTGCTGACACCATGGCTTCCCTCACCTCCTAGATCATATATACACCCTCCAAATTTAACCTATTTATCATTATCCACAAACTTACATATCCTTCCTTTGTCAAACCAAATTCTCCCACCATATTCAATGTGGAGGAGACCCAACCTAACCCTTGGTATCATTAGACCTTCAACTATCTCAATCTTGCCATCGTTCCTTCTAGGATATCTAATAACGCTCAAAGATAATTTATCTAGAGCACCTCACATTATACCATTATGGGGGGAATTCTCTACAAGTGTGTCTTTGATGGCCTCCTTTTTCATTGCCTACATAGTCATGAAGCATCTCATGCTATCAAGGAAACACATGATGGATCTATGGGGGATAATTTAGTGGCCTCAACCTAGCTAAATTCATCCTTCACCTTGGCTATTAATATCCTACCCTTAACCAATACTATTGTGATTATGTGGAATAGTGTGTTAGGTGTCAACAAATTACCAATTTTCAACATGCATCTAGACATAGTCTTTACGTTTCTACCAATTTTTGGCCCATCTCACAATGGGGTCTAGACCTTATTGGAAAAATTAACCCCCATTATTCATAGAAACACCATTATATCATATCTATAACCAAATATTTTACCAAATGGGTGGAATCTATTCCTATAGCCTCGAACAAAGTGGAGAAGATTGTCAATTTTATCAACCATCACATCATCTGGTGTTTTGATGTTCCTCATAATATTATCACTGATAATGGTTAATATTATAATAAAAAGAAATTTCAAGGTCTATATGATGCATTTTGAATTAATTTAAGCTTCTCCTCACCCTATAACCCTTAATCTAATGGATGGTTGAGGTCTCTAAAAAAACTCTTAACAACATGCTAACTAAAATGATCAATGCATCTAGTTGAGATTGATAGTATCATATCCAATTCACCTTATGAGCATATAGTATTAGAATTAGAACCCCTATAGGTGATAGTCCTTTCTCTCTTATGTTTGTAGTAGAGGTCATCTTTCCTTTTGAAGTCCAAATACCCTCTCTTTGTATATCTTTACAAGATCTAATTTTTGAGGATGATTATCATTATCACCACTTAGCACAACTTGAGATACATAATGAGCATCACTTATTATCTCTTACCCATCTTCATGTCTATTAATAACATGTCAAACATGCCTATAATAAACACTTTAGAGTGTGATAATTCAACATCAGGGACCTTATCCTAAAGGAAAATCAACATGTCACCAATATGGAAAACATCAAGTGAGGTAAGTTTGCTTTCAATTATCTTGGATCCCATATCATAACCTAGAATTATGAATTAGGAGCTTACCAATTATCCTCTCTTGAAGGACACCCAAAATTTGAGCCCCTCAATGTTTTGCATCTATGTCCATTATTTTGTTAAGAAGGATCAAGTTGACATTTTATTTTAAACTTAAGCTCATCCCTTGATTTCACCCACATTCATCTCCCTATTTTAGGGGTAAACTAATTAAAACTAAATCATGTGATTATTTGTCATAGTTATAGCCTAATATTTAACAATGGGTATTGTGGATCTACCCATAACATGATTCTCATGGTACTTTTTTCCCCTTTCCTAAAATGAATTCCCATGATCATTGTCACCTAAACATCTTTACACCTAATCAACCTTCTTGTGATTTTAGTTTTTCCTTCATAAAGGTGAACCCTTAAGCCTATATGAATATGTATATGTAAAAAAAAAAATCAAACAAAGCAATAAAAAGAAAAATCCCTACCAATAGCAATCATGGTTCATTCCTAGCATACACAGACTACCCCCTTGAAAGACAACTATTGAAAACATATTTGAAATTGTTAATTGTAAGGTGGAATAATCTTTTGAAGGATATATATAAAAATCATTAATAAAATCACACAAACTTATACCACTCTCTCAAAGGATGGTTGAGTAAAGCATTTGTCAAATCAAATAATTTATTAGATGCTTCCTACATTAATCAGCTTCCCCGACCCTCCTAAGTAAATAAGATAAAGACCCATTATCAAGTAATAGAAAAATAAATATCACTTTGAAAGATGAAATTAAATCTCATAAGCAAACTAAATTTGAAAGCCATAATCAAATTTTCATTAGTAGACTTCATGCATTGATCAATCTACACTTTATGTGACATAAACTTGTTTGTACTACCTCTTTAGACACCTATAAAAAAGGCATGCTAGTTTCACAAGAATTTTCTATTTTCATCCATCTCCCATTTATACACTATAAGTAAGGGATTTTGAGCTTACTTAATATTATGTGATCTAGACATCTTTTTCACCAGCTAACAAACACTAATGCAAAGCATTCAAAGGGATTATTCTCATTAAGCCAATCCAATTTTGGTTTTGTTTTAGTCCTTGTCAATGAAGAAGCATCCTGCTCTCTTATTATCCTCTCATGACTAGTTGGTATTTTCATTATGATGTTTTTATCTTGATTATATTATCTATTCTCCCATCTAGTGTTGTTAATTAACTTACCTCATGTGTTTTATCTTAAAAATTAAACAACAAGCATATGCACATGTGTCATAAGTAAAGGAATAACCATAATCATAACTAGAACAAGCATAATAACATGATAACATCCATGAGCAATAAAACAATAAACCATTTTCATCACATGTCTAAATCCAAATACAAAAGCATATACTCATTAAAATTTAGCATGTCATAAGCAAATAATATGCATACCCATAAATAAAATCCATCTCATGCCTAGTTAGGTGAGTATCCATCAGTGTCTAACACCCATCACATAGGCATAAATCTATAATCAATATAAACATCACATCATAAGCATTAATATCAAATCAAATCATAGACCATGAGTATGAGTAATAAACAAAGAACATATATATAACTTTTGACTCAAATAACCTCATAGTATATACAATATATATCCATGTCTCTCTCTCTCAAAATGTATATGTCACCACTTTAACTTGTAGGACTGAATCAGAATGATATACAACATAATATAGTGTGTCATAAAATATGTCCTATCTATGCCCTAAGGGTACCACGATCTCCTAGAGCACTATTAAATCTAGGTGGATGCACCTATGTAGTACCTACCTACCCCCAAATGTACCTATATATCCATAAATAGACTCTACCCACTAACTTAGAGTAGCCACACTAGTACCACCTGCCAAGCTAGCTTTATACTCACCCCATTGGGGCTCTGATGGGTAGTAAGTGAAGACTATATCCTCGTAGTATCATAACTCCTAGATGGTGGCTATGTACCTATATATATCAATGGTCCCTACTAGACCTATTGCTGTTGATGTTTCTCCTATAGCCTCTCTCAAAGCATCTCACTCCTAGGTGACCTAGGCTAGTGTAGCTCTACCGTAGTCCCTCTCACCTATCACAATAACTAGTTAACCCTATAATATATCCACCTACCCTTATAATTATATGATCTATGCCTATGCAAAGGTTAGTGCTAGTCTTTCCTATCTAATGGGGCCAACCCCATGTACCTGTACCCTCTGTCCCCCTCTGCTAGCTAGGTCCATAGCCATAAACCTTCTACCATCATCACTATCACCAAAATCTATAACCACATATAAAGCTTGGTACCATATCATGTATCCATCTACAAAGCTAATGTCATCAATCTATGGTCTAGCTGGTATCTCCTTATGATCAAGAAAATTTAGTACTAGATGTGGCTCATGTAATAGAATCTTTGAGTCCTCATGCCTGCATCTAGGGAATGTGCCTAGAATCCCTAAACTAGTCAAAACTATATGTACACCTTATCAAAAGGGTTAAGCTCTACTTCCCCATCCTACCTACCAAGTATCCATTTATAACTCTATAAATATAGGGTATGCCTCCTATAGCTAGGCCATATTAGAAACTAGACATAGGGTCTCTAGATAATGTCATTAATCATCAATGTACCTAGTGTACCCATGAACCAATCTACATCATGTGCACCTCTCCCTACACCTAAAGTGGTGAAGTCACCTCTCTACTTCATGAATCCAATTGGGAACTCAATCTTGATATATCCCATCCATGAAAATCCCATTAGCCTCATCACATGGATGTGCTCATAGGCCCAGTAGTGTAGAACAAGACTGACACTAATGTCACACCTCTTATGGGCCCTAAATTCCCATAGCTCCCTATATATATGCACTAAGAGAATAGGTATCTAGCTAAATATAGTTTTCCCCAATAAAAACTCAACCAACACCCTTAGTAATAAGTATGGAAATCTCCCACTACTCAAGTCAGGAAGGGCAAACCTTGAAATGGTAATCATAAGTATAATCATCAATCTCTACTTTCTTGGTGCCCTCCCATATAGCATGATATAGTTCAAGCCTAAAACATACTATCTAACCTAATAATGGTCATCACCATACAATAACTCAAAGTTATCCTTACACTCTTCCTACTCTATATGGTAGATCAGATCACCCTATAGGGATAAACAAGTAATCTTGTGCACATCCTTTGGTAGGATCATGATCTCATCAATTGATAGTAAGAAGGTATTCATAGCTATATTCCAACTCTTGATGAGTTTTATGATCATGGATTCATCACATGAAATTTTTTGGTAGTGTCTCATTGCTCCTATCCCAACCTCCTCCATATGGGCCCAATCAGTTGGGGTCATCACCTAGTGGATATCTATAAAGACACATAAAACTTGATCACACATCTAAATCTACTCTTGGTCCTGCATAACAAAAAATGGTACACACCCTTAGTCACCTATACTATTTTTCCTATAAACTTAGCTCCTTCACCAACCCTACCTACCCTTGCCCATTATTCACCATCACCTTGATAGTATTATTTTCTCAAAAATCTAAAGTCTTTTACCTTGCACTAACTATTCATCATCACCTCTCACAATCATTTCCCCTACCTCATTTCATGACTATCATCAAAGAGTAAGCCATAGACCTACCCATCCTTGTCTATGACCACCTTGTATCTTGACTTGATCACTATCAGTCTATGTAACCCACCTTTACACTCTCACCAATCAATCTCACTAACATGCACTCACTATCAGAAAACATCACCATCTACACCAAATGCCAAATATCCATAGTCAAAGGTGAAAATGAGGAAAATTACATTCCAATTCACTTTTGAACATCAAAAATTTTAGGGTTTGAACCTTGACCATTGATGGTTAGGGTGACTTACAATGATCACCATTGAGGACCCTAATGGCTAATAGTTAGGTTATTCCCACTTTCACTCTTGCTTCAAATCATATTTAGCCATGTAGAACCAAATCAAACCAACTCCCCTTAGAGACTACCTTCTCCACCCAACCTGACCACCCTATCATATCACCATTGGTCTATTTTGGCCTAACTAGCATGTGTTTTGTGACGACTTTTACCTAGTCCTTAGACTATAGTGAAAACATTACCATGCAAAGTACCTTTTTCACCTACACCACTTATCACATACCAAACCCACTCATGGCTTTTTGAGAGTACTTCCTCACTCAAATACCTATGACACTTGACTAATTTACGTTTTCACTAGGAGCACTTCCTACCTTGGATACACATTGTAACATAGACATCACTTAGGAGACTTGAATTTATAAGTGTACCTAGATGACATACCTAATTATGATCACACATTCCACTTTTCACTTGTCCTTCTATCACCGAAATTTATTTTTACCAACTATGGCAACCTCATCAATGCATTATCTTGGATATCACACTTTTTATCATACTTTGTGCACTCATTTACACTTCATTTCCCATCACCCACCTTTATGGCATTCACCTATTATCATCACCCTCAACCTTATCAAACCTTCACCTAATTTTATTTCACCTCATCACTTCCTAGTTTGAAGGGGAACACCTCCTATTATACTTGGGCCATCATAACCTTTTATAGACACTAGAATTCTACACACTTCAATTTTAAATGTTGAAACACCACTAGATCAGACCATTAACCAACCCTTGACCATGATCCTAAGTCAAGTTAGATAATTATTTAAAAAAATCACTAACTTGCCCCTTTTTACCCCACTTAACCTTTGACACTCGACCATCAACCACTAATGGTTACCCTGACCATCAATAATTAGGTCCCTTCCCCACAACCTAAATAAATACCTAACTAGTTGTGTACAAGCTAACATGACACAATTTAATATGTTCACCTTACTAGGTACTAACACATCATGATGCATCAAAATCAACAACTTAGGAGGTTCCTCAATCTCTCTTTGCCTATAAAAGGAGGAGAGTAGAAGGTAAATAGGGATCCATAATCAAGAATTCTTGCACATAGATAATCAAGCATCCATTTAGCAGGTCTTCCTTTTAGTAATTTAGCAACTACAATAGAAACTTGAACCTCTACCAAAATTAATCTTGATGAAAATTATGGTTAATCTACCAAAATTTCTCTAGGATCAACCACCTACCATCAAACAACAAAATAGGTACACTTTGCATTTCTAGTTTTGTTATTTTGGTTTCTGACCTCCTTATCCTAATTAGACCTTTCTACACCTTATCTTGTAACTCCCTAACCCATCACCAAATTTCAAACCATTCACTAACCAATTTTACAATTCCTTTTCTAAACATCTTTAAAACCCATAGGAATCATCGATGGTCACCCTGACTACTAATGATTTCCCAAACCAGGGTATACTTTAAGAAACCCCTCCTTTAGAAAAGGTGTAAAAAATTGGCGAAATGTGTAAAACCCCTAACAAAAAAATTTATTTTTTGTGGTGAAAAAAATAGTTTACAAAGAAAAAATAATAATTTCCATTGGCGAATCATTCATAGTCTCTCAAACAATGTGTAAAATCTAGGCGAATTGTGTTATTTTAAAACCACAAAAAAATTATACATTGGCGAACAAAAAATAATAATCATAGTAAAATTTTAATTTTTTGGGCACTAGGAATGGGGTGGGATCAGCTTGTGGCACTTTGCGAGAGATATTTTCATACTATTCTATCACGCATACATCCCTTCATGCAGCCTTCATACCTCCTATGATGTCTCCTTGAAATCTTGAAACCCTAAAATATGGCTAAGTTTGAAATCCTGAAACCCTGGAATCTAATTAACTCTGAAATATGATAGGATCCACCAAAACCTAGAATTTGCATTATAGCTCCTAGCGGTCTGAAACCCCTCTCAAACACCCTGAAAGTATATAAATAAAATATAACTTAAAGTAGAAGTTTAAACTTTTACTTAAATGTTTATTTTATTTCTATATTGCTGGCTTTGGAAAAACAAAAGGGTTATTGAATGTCTCATTGCTATTTTCTTCAATTCGGATTTATACATATTACAAATGAAAGTGTGTTGGCGAAATGAGCCGACTCCTCCACTTCCCATAACGTGAAACCCGAAAAACATTCCACATTAACCAAGGACTCAAACTGTGAATACTGCCAGGCAGAAACTCAAACAAAACATTTGCCTTGGCGATTACAAAGCTAGGCAATCACGAAACCCAAGAAAGCTTGGTGACCAGGAAACCATGGAACGGCATAGAAATCACCAAAAAACACACTGACAAAATGTAAAATTCACCAAAGTACGAATATTCACCACTAAAATATTCCCTACCCCAAACCACTGATGGTTACCCAACTACCAACAACCATCTTAACCATCGATGGCCACCCCAAAACCAATTATCATTGTGGAAATAAATAATACCAAGTTATTTCTAACCTTTTACACCAACCAAATTTAAATTTATATGTCATTACCTATGTTATGTCCCCTTTTCAGTTGACATGTTCTGAGTTCATGGTTAGCCAATTATGCGACCCTCCTAGGCTGATAGGATGGTTAGAGGGTCTTGATGGAGATTGGCGTGGCTTCGTTTAGCAAAAATTTTCTAGTTGGCTTTCGTTTGGGCCCGATTGGACATGTATTGAGGGAGATATTAATATTTGATTGATTTAATCAAATACTAATTATTTGGTCTAATTTTAATTTAGAAACCCTAATTCTAATTTAAGAAAACCCTAATTAGGGCAAGCATATCTTTTGAGGGTATAAGGGTTACTCATGGAGGCCATTATTGATTATGCATTGATTATTGATTATTGATTTTGAAGAATTCTTCTGTGAAGACTGAGCCAAGGGTTCTACGATTCCATTGCAGTGGAGAATGTCAACTCTTCATTGTGTGCGATTTAGAGGCTGTGAGATATCAGCTGATTTATTACCAAATTGAGAGATAACTTCATACAAAAGTTATCACAGAGGTACAGATTTGAGAGATAACTTCACACAGAATTTATCACAGTATTTAAGGTATTTCTTTATTTAGTTTTTGATTCAATAAATTATATAGATAGAGATCTTCTATATTAGAGACATATATTTTCAGATTAGGGGTTGAAAATAGGCAGGTTGTGCTTAATTGGTGGCTGTATGAAGTCTGTACAGGTCCGTACAAATCCACGCAGACACCGACCTTGGCAGACAGAGATCCCCAGTGACTGACATCGGCCGACTGAAGACCGACGTCGACAGATAAGGACCTACAGTGACCGACGTCGGTAGAATATCGACCGACGCCGATGACTGTGTGTTCGACACATCATGCCGAGACAAAATTTCTAGATTCAAGTTCAATTTCTAGATTTGCAAAAGCCCAAGGTTTCAAGATAGAATATTTCACATTATTTTGTTTGTATGATAGAGACTCAATTATGTAATCGTTTAGGAGACAAGTGATAAGATCTTTGATTTGCTATTAAGAGATTATATTGTGATTTATTTATTCATATTTGAAATTATTTTGGCAAAAAGTGTATCTTTGTTCAGAACTGTTATACTTCTATATTCCCTATTTGAAGGGGATATTACAGTGGTATCAGAGCTAAATCTTTCTATCCTGAGGGTGTGAAAATCTTATGCAGCCACAAGAGTTGGGACCACACAGGTATAACACACGCAGTAGAGCCTTGTTTGAAGGTACCCAATTGTTAGAACAGCAGCGGATTATCATGAGTGACAGACGTGAGGGTAGCCCACCCAGGGGCCACAAATATGATGATGATCAGGACACCAAAGAATTTCACTGTGCTATGATGACAAGCCAACAATAGATGAATCAAACACTACAGGCACTTACGACTACAATAAGGGGAATGAACGCACATGATAGACAGAACAGGGAACAAAGAGATGACAGGAGTGCTACAGTTAATTAGAGACCACAGCAGACCCACTCTAGAATAGCAGATAGACCTACACATCCTACATTTGTTCATGAAGAACCAGAGGCACCAGCAGAGGAGGAGGCATGAAATTCCCCATTTGCAGATGTTTACATCATTGTAAATGATGAGTGAGACTTATTACCTCCTCATGTTCAAGAGAGGACGTCCTTTGATCATTTTGTTCAGCTGAGGAGAGAGCACTACAGATTAGTTAGACAGGACAAGAGGCCTAGAGTTAAATTTAGTGAGCTAAAGAAGGCTACTAGCAAGCTTTCTTTGACCACTTTTGATGGTAGCGGCAAGATGACAACTCAAGCTTGGGTTCATAAGCTTGACACCTTTTTGGCATTGAGACCAATGTTAGAGATAGAGGCCATCAAATATGCCACTTTGCACTTGGATGGAGTAGCACATGATTGGTGGTACCATGGTACGGTAACACTTCAGCATAACCAGGTGACAGAATACTAGGACTTTGTGGATAGATTGGTTGAGTAGTTTGATAGGAAGGATCGCAAGGTTTACTTTTGAGATCTGGCACAGTTGAGACAAACAGGTAACTTAGAGTCCTTCATTGGGGAGTTTCAGAGATTGGCAGTCATGGTGCCCAATATTTTTGAGCGTAGATTGGTAGCTCTCTTCATGAAGGGATTGACAGAGCCATTGAGAGGTTGGATCAAAGCCTTTGATCCTCCTTCATTACAGGTAGATATGAAGAAGGCGTGTAGTATGGAGATGGCATCCCCATCCCATAAATTTAACTCCAAAGGTACTTCTTCATCTAGAGACCATAAGTGCTCCAACGCAGATACAGAGAGACCGGATTTTAACATAGATAAATCAGGTGTAAAGAATGATTCAAAGGCCAATCTAGCAGCACCACATTTGGATCGTGAGGCACTTAATGATCTATGTAGGAAGAATCTTTGCTTCTACTGTAAAGGTCCATATGATATCCATCACGATTGCCCTTTCAGGCCTAAGGGCAAGGCAAATCGTGTGATGTGGGCATATTATGAGGATTCATATTCAGAGGATTTTGAATAGCAGAATAGTTCTGAGGGGGTAGAGGCAGAGGCTTTAGGGCCTAAGGTAGAGGCAGAGTTAGAGCTTCACATACAGGAGGCATGCCTATCCAACATTCAGTCAGATGAGTCATTCAGACTCTGAGGAGTTTTGGCAGGGCAGAAGGTTATCAACCTTCTTAATACAGGAGCCACACATAATTTCATAGATGCTATATTTGTGGAGAAGCGTGGACTCACTACCAAATATTTTGAGGGCATCAGAGTTAAGGTAGCCGATGGTCACACTCTTAGATGTGAGCGTATGATTAGAGACCTCCCATTGCGCTTGAACAACTATGAGTTCAAGGCTGATTATTATGTGGTAGACATGGGGGACATAGACTTAGTCTTGGGTATGAAGTGGCTTCATTCATTTGATGAAGTTACTCTTCATCTCAAGGAAATGGAGGTTCTCTTTGATGTTGATGGGAAGACACATATTCTTAAGGCAATACGGGGCAGCAGCTTTAGATATATGTTTTTTCATCGGATGGAGATGCCTATACCACATGACATGATAGAGTGCGATGACGAGTCCACATTGGCACCAACAAAGGGGAGATATGAGGACGAGCTTGGTCTTGAGGTGAGTTCAGTTCAAGAGTTATCACATGTGGTAGAGACTCAGCTTTCTGTTATAGTCGAGTCACAGGTTGATGATGATATGACTATTTCTAGCCTTCACAATCCAGTTTTAGATATTATTCAAGTAAGGAGTTTGCTTGCTGATTTTCATTTATGGATTGAATGTTGGGGTGCTTATCTTAGTACTAGGGATGGACATGGCATGGAGTTTGCATTGATTGATAGCAGGGCAGATCATGACTACATTTGGGATCCAGGTGGATTGATGGGTGTATCATTCAGCGATTGCTTGAGGGCAAGCAATTTCAGGAGGGGCAGATTGTCATGTCCCCTTTTCAGTTGACATGTTCTGAGTTCATGCTTAGCCTATTATGCAACCCTCCTAGGCTGATAGGATGGTTAGAGGGTCTTGATGGAGATTGGCGTGGCTTCATTTAGCAAAATTTTTCTAGTTGGCTTTCGTTTGGGCCCGATTAGACATGTATTGAGGGAGATATTAATATTTGATTGATTTAATCAAATATTAATTATTTGGTCTAATTTTAATTTAGAAACCCTAATTCTAATTTAAGAAAATCCTAATTAGGGCAAGCATATCTTTTGAGGGTATAAGGGTTACTCATGGAGGCCATTATTGATAATGCATTGATTATTGATTATTGATTTTGAAGAATTCTTTTGTGAAGACTGAGCCAAGGGTTCCAAGATTCCATTGCAGTGGAGAATGTCAACTCTTCATTGTGTGTGATTTAGAGGCTATGAGATATCAACTGATTTATTGCCAAATTGAGAGATAGCTTCATACAGAAGTTATCACAGAGGTACAGATTTGAGAGATAACTTCACACAGAAGTTATCATAGTATTTCAGGTATTTCTTTATTTAGTTTTTGATTCAATAAATTATACAGATAGAGATCTTTTGTATTAGAGATATATATTTTCAGATTAGGGGTTGAAAATAGGCAGGTTGTGCTTAATTGGTGGCTGTACGAAGTCTATATAGGTCTGTACAAATCCACGCAGACACCGACCTCGGTAGACAGACATCCCTAGTGACCGACATCGGCCGACTGAAGACCGACATTGGCAGATAAGGACCTACAGTGACCGACGTCGATAGAATATTGACCGACGCCGGTGACTGTGTGTTCGACACAGTAGGCCGAGACAGAATTTCCAGATTCAGGTTCAATTTCTAGATTTGCAAAAGCCTAGGGTTTCAAGATAGAATATTTCACGTTATTTTATTTGTATGACAGAGACTCAATTATGTAATCATTTAGGATACAAGTGATAAGATCTTTGATTTGCTATTAAGATATTATATTGTGATTTATTTATTCATATTTGAAATTATTTTGGCAAAAAGTGTATCTTTGTTCAAAACTATTGTACTTCTATATTCCCTATTTGAAGGGGATATTACAACCTATTAGTAAACCCCTACCTAGTTTTTTAGACATGACCTGACCTACTTTAGCACTAGTATTAACCTATTATTGATATATTTAGCTTATTATTAATTATCAAACATCTATTTATTTTTGTATTTCATTTCATTTATTTCTATTATTTGATTCAACTACTTACTTTTTATCTATTTCAACTTAATTATGATCGAAGAGCAGATTGGTAGCTTCCTAAAAAGCTCACGCTTCTTATATCTAGCTCATGTTAGGTAGTCCACCTTACTATCTTTCTAAAAAATCCTTTTATTAGTGCTTTCTTGTCTATAGGTCATTCTTCCTAAGATAAAGAGGATCTCTCCACACTCATTTGGATCATGTGTGCATAAACAACCAGGTTCTTCTACCACTCCCTTATTATTAGTTTCTTACTTCTCTTTAAATAAGAAATAAGAAAAAATTGAGAGAAACATTCTAGCATGTCTCGTGGGACCTAGTACCATCTAGGTGTAAGTTTCTTCCTTTGTTATATGCTCATAGAAAAAAATTGAAACTTTATTTTGGGTATAAAATAAAACTTACATACATAGATTGTTTGCATGTTTTTAGTTCATCTAGTTAACTTAAAAGTAAAGTAATCAATTATAGTCTCACTCTTATTCTCACATACTATACCAAACAAAATAATGAATCAAAAAATAAAAATAATTGACATAATACCCAAATAGGATTTCATCACATAGTGGTAAACCTTACCCTTTGAATATCTTACTTGGAGGTCATTACCAAGAAGAAAAATCAAAACTCAGCTCTCTAGTTGAGTCTAAACACTAAAATTCAGTATATCTTAGCTAATCACCTGAAATCCTTATCACTACAATGTGTGAAGTGAGTGGGTAATACTCAATATAAATCCACATAATTATGTTAAATATATATTTTTGAGAGCCTTTAACACTTGAAACCAACCTTAGACTTCCTTTTTAGTACCTAGTTTGTGAACCAAAGTTCTTATTCACACTTTCTAAGGCATAAGCCAAAAGAAATATAAAAATAATCCTAATTTTTTTTTAAATGCACTCTAGTGTATGATTTGATTTCCTTGAGATATTTTTATTTTACTTGTTTTGTGTTTGATTTGTGATCTTTTTGTCATTTCCTTTCTATTCCTCACATGGTATTTCTAGATAATAGTTGAGGAATCAAACCAACAAAGAACCACCTTCCCATTTTTCTTCCTCTATGGAGTACACTTTGGATGTTAAAGGTTATCCTGATCATCCTCCCACTCCTACCATGCCTTTGATAGTTATCAAAGGTGATGGAAAATTTTCTACCTTTCTTGATAACAACCCCAAGGCCCTTTAACATTACCTCAACACCTTATCTTACCACACCCCTGCTACTTCGATTCCTCCTACAGATCTACGTTATGGGATGCCACCCCATCTCATGTTTTGGCACTACCTACACCCAACCTATGATCACCCAAGCATCTTCTTTTGCTAGTATCCTTTCCATTACCTCCACCCAAACTTAATAAAACATCCCAAACAATAACCAAATGCCCCAAACCAATAAATAAACACCATTATACCAACCAAAACCTCCAACATAGGGGTAAAATCATCTATTAATACCCATAATCCACTCACTTTATGGATATATTTTACTATTCCCCTTATCACTACCAACCCACCAATCTCTACCCACTTTAAAATGTGGTACTTTCCATACCTTCTACCCTTTCACCTATCAGTACTAGAGTTACCACTCACCCTAATATACACCTCTAACCTAATCCATATCAATTTCCAAACCTACCACTTCAATCATACCTCCAAACCAAATATTTTTAATATTTTTTTCTCATTTCTTAATTTTGAAAGAAGATAAGAAACTAGTAATAAGGGTGTGGTAGAAATACCTAGTTGTTATGCACACATGATCTAGATGAATGTAGAAAGATCCTTTTTGTCTTGGAAGGATTACCTATAGATAATAAATAACTAATAAAATGGGTTATTATAAAGATAGTTAGGTGGACTACCTAGCGTGAGCTAGATCTAAGAATCACGAGCTTGCTATGAGGTTATTAATCTACTCTTTGATAACAATTAAGTTGGAAATGATAAAATAAAAATACTTGACTTAAATAATATAAAGTATTAAAATCAAATAAAAGAATTATTTGAATGTTTGATAGACAAAATGAATAAATATAACAAAAATGGGTCAATACTAGTGCTAAGATAGATCAGGTCAGGTTCAAAAAATTAGGTAGGGGTCTGTGAATAGACATGGGCATAGAATGTCCAATTTTTTTGAGGGTAAGGGATTAGAAATTATTATTTTTATTTCATGCCATAGTGACTTTTGGTAGCTAGGTTGACCATTGGAAATTAAGCTAACCATCAATGGTTGGGTAACCATAGATGATTCAGGGTGATTATAGATGGTTAGGTAACCATCGATGATTCTCTGTAGATTTTCAAAGTATTTAGAAAAGGAAGTTGTAGGTTGAGTCAAAGGTCTGATAATGGTCTATTATGGATATGGTAAAAAATAAGAGTTTAGAATATTTGTGAAAAAGGTCTAATGGGGTAGAAAGGTGAGAAACCAAAATAGCAATACTGAAGTATAAATATACATATTTCTTACTAAGTGGTTAATGGTTGATGGGTAGAGAAATTTCAATATAGTAATAATACTTTTACCTCAAGAGAAATTTTGATAGAGGTTCATATCTTTGTTATTATTTCTAAATCACTGGAAGAAGATTGTTTGGAAAGATTAAGTACCTATGAACTAGAATGCTTGTGATTATGGGTTTCACCTCCTACTCCCCTCCTTTTATAATCAAAGAGAGATGGAGGATAAAAGATTCCCTAGTAAGTTAGCTTGACAATTCTGATTATTTAGAGTTTATTATCATAAAATAAGGAAAAAATATTTAATTATGCCTCTTTAGCTAACACATTACTGGTGATGTGTTAAAAGGGTGGGAACTTGATCGTCGATGGTTAGGCTAACCATCGATGGTTAGGCTAACCATCGATGGTTAAACTAACCATGAACAGTCAAGTGTCTTAGAGGCAAAGGATCAAGGTGAGTTAGAAGGGGTGGAATAAGGTTTTTTAGTAAGTTATTAAGTTTATTTAGATAAGTAGCTAACTAGACCCAAGGTCTAATTAGTTGGTTAGTGGGTTGAGAAGGGTTAGGTAGTCCTTAAGGTATCTTGATGCATTTTGACATCTAGTATGGTTTGTTAGTGGCTATATTTTACCCCTTTTTATTATACAAATTTGAATCAACAAGTTATAAAATAAAAAATGGATTTCTTGGTTAAAGATCTAGTTACCTTGAGTATAGGAGGAGGTGTTCCCCCTCAAACTAGGAGTTGATGAGGTGAAACTAAAATCAAGTCAATGTTTGATAAGTGGTTTATGGTGAGTCACAAGGTTAGTGATAAAAAAGGGTGTTTGGGAATTTGAAACATAAACATGCACACAAAATGTGACTAAGTGTGATATAAAATATCACACACATAGACTAAGGTTACTAATGTTATTAAAAATAAGGTTGATTATAAAATTACAAGAGATAGGGTAATCAGTCTACAATGTTGGTCATAGCTGATCAAGTTATTCCTATCAAGTCTTCTAGATACGGTTGGTGTTCTCATAGGTTTCCAAGGCAGGAAGTACTCCCTTGAAAAACAAAAATGGTTTATTTTTTCATGAGGTGGTACAAATTCAAATATTCAAAATGGAAAGGTTGGTTGGTATGGTAAAAAAGACCAAGCAAGGTCATCATAAAATATGCAATTGTTTAGGTCAAAAATGGCCAACATTGAGGTAGATGTAGTTGTGTGGTTGGTCAAAGAAGGTAATCTACAAAAGTTCAATTTTCAGTTTGGGGGAGAAATGTCATCTCCAAAAATTAGGCACCTAGGTGTAGGTACTAAACAATTTTTTTAATGTGGGCTCTCCTATCTATCGATGATCAGGGGTCCCAAGGTCAACCATTAATGGTCACCCTGACCATCGATGGTCAAAATAAAATGCTAAAAGGCAAAATGATAAAAAATGAAAATGAAATTTCATTTTCACTTTTTTAAAACTTGAATTCTAATATTTTCATGTGTTTTGATGATATAGTGATTTGGCATTTAGTTTTGAGAGTGTTGACTGAGCATTTAGTTGAGGTGGTAATTGTTGATTGGTTGTGTGTTTGAGATGATTTAGCTAGGACTGAGATGTAGGGTGAATGAGAATGTAGTCTACCATCTAGATGTAGGCTTCATCCTTGATACTGATCAAAGAATGAGGTAGGTGATGTTTTGAATTGGTAGATTAATTTATTAGGTCAATGGTTTAGTTAAATTTGATTGGTGGATATGGTTTTATGGGTTTTTCCATAGTTTAGGTTTTGGGTAAAATTAGGAAAATTAATAGGTGGAATTTAAATTTGAAGGAGGTTTGGGTTAAGGACAAGGTAAAGAGTATGGTAAAGCAATTTCGTTGTTAAATTTTAATGTTTTGAGTAGTTTATAAGAAGGTAGGTTAGGTGGTTTGCCATCAGTAGTCACACATAATGACTGTTAGTAGTTACACTCAACTATCAATGGTGAGGCATGACTGTTGATGGTCAACCACCAAAGGAAAAAGCTCACCTAACCATTGGTGGTTGTAATGACTATTAGTGGTTGAGTGTTGGGGGAAGATAGGTTTTAATAAAAATATGTAGAAAAGTTTTTAAAAATGCTATAAGGGGATGTGGGTTAGTTTAAAAGGTCAATTGTAAGTTAGGATAGGGTAAGTTCAAGTAGGAGTGATAAGTTGATATGGTTGGTGGGTAGAGTTAGGTAGTGGTTTGATAGTTTTAAGGTAATTGTGATAGGCTAAGGTAGGGTTTTGAAAATTTTGTTGGTTAGGGTAGATGTTGTTTATAGATGTGTTAGGGATTGGTGTTATAGGTTAGGGTAGATACTAAAATGTTTATGGGTGGGGGTCAATTTTAACTGATAGAGGTAATGTTCTAGAGGTATTGGTTGGAATAGATTGATGTAGGTGAGTTTAGGTTGATAAATAGGTTGATGTAGATATAATGAATGAAAATGAGAAATGGAAATGAAAAATTAAGTGTGCATGCTAACTTAATTTATTTACAAGCATAAAATGAGATCTAGATGAGGGATCAACTTCTAGGGATCTTTAGGAAGATCCATGAAGGGATGAATCAAGATTATTAGACACATATGTAGGAGTTTTGTCTCAAAGTCTTGAGACATTATTAGTAGTTGCCATGAGATGCGGTGATGATTGTGGCCCTCATCAAGATATGTGATTCGGCCATGAACACCTTTTTGATATCAATAAAAGAGATGACCATCATATTAGAGTATATTTATAGGATTACATGGCCACTTATTAAAGGGGAGACTATTTACCATATTGAGAGTGAGGAAAGGGATGAGAAGATGGAGCTCTTGTATGGTGAGGATCAGGTCCATGCTAGGTGGTATTCTAGTGGTTTTGGTTATGAGCCATTATATTAGAGGGATTCAAATGAGAGGAATTTGATGACTATGATGATGATGGTAGTGTCCTATTTTGCATTACTTGATTTGAGTAGTGAGGGATTTTCTTATCTAATGTTAGGAGTGTTAGTAGAGATTTTACTTGGTAGGATAGTGTTTGGGTGGGCATTATTTTTTTAATTCAAATATACAAGGAGATCTAGGAATTTTGAGCTTATAAGAGAGATAGGATCAACATGGGGTTTGTGCTCCATTTTTAGGCATACAAGCATATTCAAGTTTTGAGACCATTTAGGCTACCATGGGATGTCTATGACTATATGGACTATAGAGTGGGTATCCTATGATGGAGGGGAGATTATGCTTTGACATGGGTTCAAGGATGTGTGAGAGACATTGATTAGTTTATAGATACATTAGAGGGTTTAGTTGTGGATGATGTCATCTAGAGGCCATATGTGGGATTTCCTAGGTGGGACTTCTATAACTATCACACTTTGTCTTTGTATATCTAGAGGTGGATCTATAGGAGGAGAGAGGGTAAAACTAATCTCATCTCATTTGATAGAGTTGAGAGGTAGTATGGCCTAGTGTAAAGGATTCCAAGTCCTTTTATGAGGTACATGAGGGAAGACATTGAGTTTTTGTTACCTAATCTATGGGTAGAAGAGGTGGTGTTAGATCATGAGGAAATATCTATGAGAGTCAAGATAGATGATTCTAATTTTGATGATGGCTATGTAGGATGGTACCAAGATTGATATGCAATGGCCAATTTTGGATGGGATGATGGGGGCCAATAGGCCATGAATGTGTATCTAGTTGGGGTACAAGTATAAGGTGATGACCCTAATGGACAAGTAAGGGTATCACTAGGTACCACACATGTATAAATTATAGGGTTATAGGGATAGGTGGACACATTATAGGGCCATATTGTGACTTTACAAGGTCAGGTTATAACTCTTATAACTAAGAGAGATCATGTGAGGACATCACTAGTTTTGGTGACCCAAGATAGGGATACCATGAAATAGAGGCTAGGAGAAATCGAAGTACTAGCAATACCAGTAGGTGCTATACCTATGGAATGGTATTTGGCCATAGTGGAAGAGTTGAGGTATTATGAGGCTATAGTGTTGGCATAGTGTCCATTTGAGCCTCGATGGATAAATGCTTTGAGAGAGATTATACATTAGTACATGCATTATTTATTTTGATAGACATGATTTATATGATGATGTTCTTATGATGTTTATGGTATAGATGTGATTATATATGTTATTTATGGTTTAGTATTTATGGTTATGATATTAGTTTTATGATTTATCCTTTATGAGATGTGGACTCAGTAGCTTAAACATTTGATAATTATGGATGATGTTTTATTTTTTTCATGATCATGATTATGAATGGTTAAATTAAGGTTATTGATGTGGTTTATGATATTATTTTATATTGTGTTTGATGTTAAATGGATAGGATGATACTTAGGATTTATAGATAGATATATGATGTGGTTCATGATGTTTTGAACATAGATAGATATGTGATGTGGTTCATGGATATGGTTCATAATGTTATGTTTATTGTTGATGTTTGTTGTTTATGATCTTGGAGATGTGATGTGATTATGGTTAAGGAAGTAATGATAACACATAATATAAGTTGGATAATAAACTAAATGTATGAAAAAGAGATGAGAATCATGAGACACATGTTCACATGAACCAATGATAAGAGTGTAAGGAAAAAAATTATGCCTTTTCATTGGGAAGGACCTAATAAAACCAAATTTATATTGGCTTAAGGAACATAATCCTTTTTAATGATTCACATTATCATGCTTTGATTGATAAAAAGGTGTCTTGATCACATTGTGTCAATTAAGCTCATAATCCCTTGATTTATAGATGGTATAAAGGGGAGGTACGTGGTAGGTGAAAGGTAGATGGGTTTATAGGTATGGTAACCTAATGTGGGTTAGTTTACACCTTATATAGGTGACCTAAGAACCATATTAGATAAGTCCATGTCTTAATACTAGGTGTAGGCTGATCGATGCAGGAAGTCTACTAATGTTATATATGAAAGCTGATTACAACTTTCCTAAGATAACTTATTCTAATTTTGATATAGGGTCATTTATTGTTGTTATTTTGATAGTTTATGAAGCTAATCAATGAAATAAACTTCAAATGATTTCTTTTGACAAATTTGACTTAGCCGTCCTCTAAGGGAGTAGTCTAAGTTTGGGATTTTTTGTTTGGTAGTTGCCCTTTAAGAGAGCAGACTATATTTTAAGCAATTTAGTTTTGGGGTTGCTATCCTTCAAGGGAGTAGTTTTCTATGCTAGAGAGATATGAACCTAGTGATATTTTGGTATCCCATTTGTTTTTATGCTAGTTTTAGACATGAACAAGTCTAATTAGGTTTTGGAGATTAAACTTTTATGAGGGAAAAAAATTTAGCACAAGAAGGTAATGATAGGTAAAAGGGGTGGTTTTTAGAGATAAATGACCATGGGACTCCATATAATTAAAGATGAAAAGTATCCATGAGAACCATGCTATGGTTAGATCCATGGTACCCATATTTAAGATTAGGATATATAATTATGATGATTAATCACATGGTTTTATATTGTAATTAATTGTCCTCAAAAGGGATAGGGATAGGTGGGTGAAGGTGAAAATCTCATAAATCAAAGGACGAGCTTAACTTAGAAAAAAAAGTGAGTTCAATATTTATTTAACAAAAGAAAGGATACATATGCAAAGCATTAAAAAGCTCAAGTTTCAATTTTCCTTCAAGAGAGGATAAATAATAAGATCTTGATCTATACTTATGGGCTATGATGTAGGGTCCAAGCCAATTAAAATAAAACTTACCTATTTTGTTTTTCTACACATTGGTTTTCCTTTAGGATGAGGTCTATAATATTGAATTCTCACTCTTTTAGGTATTTATTAAAGGTGTTCTTTATTTGTTCTTGATAGATACAAAGATGGTGAAGCATTATAAAGTGATTCTTACCAAATATCTTAAGTCGTGCAAGATGTTCTTGATGAAAGTCACCCTCATAGATGATGTCTTGTAAAGATATGCAAAGAGAGGAAATCTAAACTTTGAGAGGCAATATTTCCTCTACTATAAAGACTAGAGAGAAAGGGGTAACACTCATAGAGGTTTAAATTCTAGTGAGATAGGCCCATAAAGTTAAGGGAATGTTTAAATTTCAATCCCAACTTGAAGCACTAAGTACTTTGGTTAGCATTTTGCTAAGGGTTTTGTTAGAGGCTTCCATCTATCCATTTTATTGTGGATAATAAAGCAAAAAAAATCTTAACTTGATGCCAAATGCATCACAAAGACTTTGGACTTGCTTTCTTATGAAATATTTACCATTATTAGTGATGATCTTATGATGAATATCAAAATGGTAGATGATACAATGGTTGATGAACTTAATGATCTTATCAACTTTAGTGGAGATAAGAGGAATAACTTCCACCCACTTTGTTAAATACTGAATGGTGCTAATGATAGATTGATGTCAGTGTGAAGAATGTGGATTAATTTCCCCAATTTGATTGTTTCCCCATTGTGAGAAGGGATAATAGTCTTTGGATACTTCAAGGCCATGGTTAGGTACATGATATAAATTGGTGTGATATTGACATTTAAAAAAATTATTTACACAATCACAATAATATTGGTTAAGGGTGGGCCAATAGTATCCAAGGTGAAGGATACATTTAATGATAGTTAAACCACTAAAGTGTCCCCCAAAGATTTCATCATGAATTTCCTTGGTAGCATGGGAAACTTCCTAACCATGTAGACAATGGATAAGGATGCTATTGAAGCCATACTTATAAAATCTTCCCACTAGTATGGTATAATGAGTGGTACCTTTGAACAAAGTATCTTCAAGAATTACTAGAGAGAATGGGAGGAATGATTTCAAGGTTGAGGTAGTTAAAGGTTTGGTCATACCATATGTTTGATGGAGATTGATAAACATGAAAAATGGTAAGAAGATCAAAATTGATATAAGAGGCTATGATAAAATTATGAATGGTGACAAATAGTTTGGACTCGATAAGTTGAGATAGGATTTGGGAATTAAGGTAAGCCATGGTATACACAAAACTTGTTGGTAGATCATGGAATAGACTAGATAAGGTAATGATTGAATGATGTTAAGAGTACATCTATGCGTTTCTTTAACTTTTAAAAGATATCATTCTTACATTGGTAGGATCCATTGACTTGATTGAACACAAGTTGGGAATCTCCAAAGATATTAATGGTATTAACTCCCAAGTCTAGAGTGGTTTGGAGACCTATTACTAGGGCTTTATACTTAGCCACATTATTGGTATACTAAAAATAAATTTTCAAGGAAAGGGGAAGAGGTTCAATATCAAAGGGAATGAGAATAACTTTGGCACCGCCACCACACTTGTATTTAGAGCTATTGAAGAATATGGTCATTGGGTAGGTGGTGTCCTCCTATGAGAGAGTTGTATTGGACTCATCTGGAAATACAAGAAGAAGTGGTTGGTTATCTAGTAAAGGAGATTTATCCAATTGGTCGATAATGAATTTCCATTTAATTAACTTTTTCTAGAGGAAATCAATGTTAAATTTAGCTAAAAGCATGAGCCACTTAGCCATACACTAGTTTTAGTATGGTTTAGAGTTCATGTACTTGATTGGTTCAATGTTGGTGATGATGAAAGTTTTATGACTGAGAAGATAATGGTGAATTTTGGAATCCAAAAAGACTAAGGCAGGGAAAAGTTTCTTATCATGGGTGTACTAAGTCTCATACTCTATAAATGTTTGATTTATGTAGTAGACAATTTGCTCTTTGTTTTGTTCATCATGGTGAGTGAGCATTGCCCCTAAGGAGTGGTCAGTGGTGGATATATAAAGGTAGAAGGGTTGGTCCTCTTTAAGAGGAGTAAGAATAAGTGGGGAAATAAGTTGCTCTTTGAGTGAATCAAAGGCTTGATGGTAGTCTTTAGTCCACTTAAAAGATGTATCTTTCTTTATAAGATGGTGAAAGGGTTGAGATCTATTAGATAACTAAGAAATGAAGTGATGGATGGATTAGAGCTTTCCACTATAGGCTATGGATTTATTTGAGGTGGGTTAGAGGTGGCATCTCTAAAATTTCTCTAACTTTGGTAGGGCCTAATTTGATTCTTTGAAGAGAGATAAATAAAGCTAAGAAGATATCCAAATAAGACCCAAGGATACATTTTTTAGGCTTGAGTCTGATGGGGAAATGGATTATGTGGTCAAATATGATGGTGAGAATAGATAGGTAATCATTGTGATGTATGTATTTTATAAGGAGATTGTCTACATAGTCTTGTACAATTTTATGGATGATATCATGGAAGATGTAGGTCATTACATGCTAGTAGGTTCCTTAGTGTTCTTCAAACTAAATGGCATGACCCTATAGTACAAGTTTTATGTTAATATTTGAGGGTAATAAAGATTTGATTATATCTTGAAAAACCATCCATGAGAGAAAACATCTCATGGCTAGTTATAAGATAAATAAGTTGGTTGATGCTAGGTAAAGGGAATTCATTGTTTGGGCAACCAAGGTTAAGGTAATGAAATTCAATACAAAGTTGAAGTCCCCTTATGGGATTGGTAATGGGAACAATGTTAGAAACCCATTTGAGGATAATCGATGGGTTGGATGAAGTCGATAGATAAGAGACACTAAAGCTCTTCCTTGACTATAAGGGTGATGTGATGGTGCATCCTACAATGTTTTTGCCAAATAGGGTTAGCATCAGGGTGGGTGAAAATATTATGGAAGAATATGGAAGGTTCAATTCTAGGAATATCCTGATAAGACCAAGAAAATGCTATGCTATAGTAATGAAGGAAAGAAGGGTTATATTTTAACTCCACAAAATCTAAGGATTTACCAATATTGATAATGTGAGGGTTGTCTTGAGTACCCAAGTTGACATCGATAGTGGATTCATTCAACATGGTTTAGTTCTCAAGAGGAAGGGATTTATGGATAAAAGAATCCTCATACATCGAGGTAGGTGAGAATGGAATCATCATCTTGATGTTGAATGGTATTGATGGTATGAGAATAATTTTCTACCATTTTAGGATGGATTAGAGGAAGGGTTTTAGTTTGACCATCTTTTTGATATGTTAAGGAGCCCAAAATAATAGTATTGATTAAAAAAAGTTAAAAAGAATGATATCAAAATCCTTTAACTTTGAAAGAGATGGGGTTGGTAAGGATGATATATCCTCATCAATGGTGGTGATGGGTTTAGGTAAATTAGTTGGTTATTCTAGTGGTATCAACCCAAGGCCAAATAAATCATGAGGTTTCTAAGTTGTGATGGAAGGTAACTCATGAGGTCCATGTTCATAATGGTTGAGGCCAAATCCTTTCCAAGCACACCTGTGGAGATATAATTTGGCAAATGTTGGTTTGCCAAGATAAGAGAAGGCATAGGTAAATGGTTAGGTGTTAAAGGCATCAATGGAAGTGAGAAATTGATGATCAAGTCCCCCATAAATTAAGTTGGATTGATGGTTGGGAGGCTTGAAAGGAATGATGGTTATGATGTTGGGGTCAAAACTAGTATCTTCTGTGAGGTTCCCATACTCTTTAGGAGTAGTTAAAGCATACATGGATAAGATATTATACTCTCCCAGTGATAGATGTTGGAATAGTGGGTTCCAAGGGGTCCTCTATGGGAATCTAAGAAGAAGGGATAGATGAACTAGTTGAAATTTCAACAATGGTAGGGGTGGAGGTGTTACTAGTTTTGGCTAGTGAGGTGCTTTTTTTGTTGGTTGGTGGTGATGTTGATGAAGAAGGAATAATAATGTCATTGGGTTGATAATTCATGTTACTTGATGCAAAAGGACTAGCTTCAACTCTTATGGTAAAAACTTGACCTTCATGTTCAAATTTGACACATCGATGTAAGATAAAAGGGACATAAATCATGACACAAATATAAGGGTGTCCAAGTAATATTTTATATTATAACTCACCTTATATAATTTAAAATATTTATAGAATTATAAGAGGTCCCAAGTGGATATGGAGGACAACTATTTCCAAGGTAGTGGCCATATTATCATTAAAGGAGTAGAGGATCATTGTAGTTTTTGACATGATATTCTTAGGTAGTTAAAGTTGGTCATAAGAATCAGAGGAGATAATTTTAATACTATATCCTCCATAAATAATTACCCTTTTGATGTGGGTTTGGTTGATGTATTCAGTGATGAAGAGGGGAGGATCATGATATTCAAAATGAAAAGAAGGTATTTTTGAATCATGGAAGATGATGAAGGTAGAAGTTTGAAGTAATATGACAAAGGATGAAATCAGTTGAGAGTATTTTAGTTAAACTCTATACATATTAAAATGCCTCTATCAATTCTTAGTGGTGACGGGGTGAGGTGTTTATTAGTTCATAAAGGCTCATCTTCATCAGTGTCTAGTGAAGTTATTTTAACACCACTCACTGGATAGATTCAAAAGGGTTGGAAGGAGAGGAACCCAAAATGGATATTTTGGGTTTTGGTAAAGGTGAAGGTAAAGGTGAGATACTTGGTTTTAATCAGTAAGGTTGAGGGGTGGAGGGTTATGTCAATGGTATGGACACTTTTTCTTTTCCATTATCTTTTTGTTGGGCCTGAGATTGAGTAACCATATGGATAGTGTGGATATAGGGAGGTGTTGGGATAAATAGTTGCATTAGTTCCTCTTCACTTTCAAATGAGAGTGGAGGAGTAGGTAAATTTTAGATGGTTTGATTGTGTGGTCCAATTGGTAGTGGGATCAAATAAGGTTCATCCAATAATAGATCATCCTCATCCTAAAATCTATGGACAATTGTTTGGAAATATTTAAAATTCTTCATGTCATGTCCAAGTGTCTTATGGTATGAGCCAATCAAATTGTCATTGAACCATGATGGTTTAGGATGTGAATGTTTGAAAGGTTTGATGGGTGGAAGGGTTAAGGAAGAGGTTTGCAATAACCTTTGTATAATGGTCAAATAAATTTTATCAAAAGTGGTGAGGGTGTTAGGTTCTTGGTTTTAGGAGTGGGAGACTTCTTGGGAGTATACTTTACCGTAGAAATTATAAGTGGTGGAATGGATTTGGTAGGTGGTTTTGGTTGGAATTTTCTAGTTATGGTTGGTTTGGAGGTGGAGGGTGAAGGTTTGGTGATAGGTGGGAAGGTAGAGATAGATATTTTGGTTAAGAACTATGGGGAGTTTAATGATTTGAAGGAGGTAGGTATAAGTAGAGTAAAAGGAGAAGGTTTACTAGATGAGGAATAGGTAGTTGTGAGAGGGTTCACCTTATTTGTATAAGGATGATATTGTGGGATGGTATAAGGATTGGTTCATAAGATAGATGGTAATTGTGAAGGAGGTGGTATAGGTCTAGTTCAAGGTGGAAGTTTGGTTTGTTCCACCTTCTTAGTTGGTTTGGTTGGGGTTTCCTTTAGTAGACTAGAAGGGGTTATGTCCAAATTCAAAGATGGGTGAGAAAGGCTAGTTGTAGGAAGTATTCCTAGATTCTTGTTGAGTTTGGTTAGAGAGGCATAAGGTGATTTGAAAATTTTAGATGGAGTTGGGATGGATGGTTCTCCTATGGTTTTGGAATGAGAAGGGTTTAAGAATGGGATTGAGGTAATGTAGGTTTGATGGTGGATGCAAGTGAGGTTGAGGGTTTAGGTTTGTTTTGGTAAGATAGCCCAAGATAGTGATAAAAAATGTCTCTATCTAGGTTAGGTTGAGAAGTGAACTCTAGATTTTGGACCAATCTAGAAAAAGGCTTGTAAATGGGTTTAATCCCTTGGTCATTGGTTTCAAAGGTTAAGCCCATAGGTTGAGGTGAGGGGATAGTTTCTTCACCTTTGTCCCTAATGGAGGGTTCCAAGGTTTGGGAGGATGTTTCTTCCATGTAAGGTGTAGGTAATGTGATCTCTTCTTTTTGGATATTTCCCAAAGAAAGAATGGGTGGTTGTAAGATAGGGGAGGAAGGTTTGATGGCCTCAAGCAAATGGATGGAGATGGTTGTTTCCTTTGTTTGGGTGTCCAAAGGAATGGAGGATAATTCAACCACTTCAATATATGGAGTAGGTAAAGAGGTAGTTGTATTAATAGTTTCCTCCTTTGGTATTTCTATCCAAGGAGATGTGGATAATTCTATTGTCTCCTCTAGTAAATAAAAAGGGGTAGTTGCTTACTCTATTTGGGTGTCCAAAGGAATATAAGGTGATTCCACCATTTCAATGAGTGTAATGAAGGAAGGGGTAGATGAGGTAATGGTATCCTCAATGATGGGTTGACTAATAATGACATTAAACGTACGGAACTCATGAGTGTGAGATGGTTTTGGTTTATTATCATCATAGTTGGTAGATGGGGCATGATTGGGGAAAGGTTTACAAAAGATGTCAAGGGACTAATTTGGGGGTGAATTAAGACTATTAAATACAAGTTATCACTTATCAATAATGTTTTGGATAATGGTATTAAAGGTATTGCACCTACTAACATCATGTCCAATGATGCCATGTAAAGTACATAGATTGTTCTCATTGTACCAACTAGGTGTAGGGAGAGAGGCATCAAATTGTTGGGGAGATTTTATGGGAGGAAGTTGTATAATGTTTGCTTTGAGTAATATATCCAAAACTAAAGAATAATAATCCCCGCTTAGTGTATATTTTTTTGGGGTGACTTAGTTTTGGTTGGCTAGAAGAATTAGAGGAATTTGCTGGGTTGGGTTGGGTTGGTTGACAGTTGGAGGTGGAGAAGTTTTAAGGAAAATCAAGTTGGTGGATGCCTTTGGTTTGGTATTAGGATGGTTAGATTGGTTGGTCGTTTTGGTTAAGGAAGGGTCATTATATTCAAATCTAAATTTTTTGTTCCATAGTTTCAATTTTCTCTCATCAATGGCTCTAATTTCTAATTTATGTGCCATGGTGAAAGCCTCATCAAAAGTCTTGAAAGTTTGAACTTGAAGATTACAATAAATATGTTTGGCACAAATCCAAGATAAGAGTTCAATTAACTCAGGTTGGGATAAGGATAAATAAAGTTGGTTGATAAGACCTCTCCATCTAGATATGAATCGGCAATTGATTCATCATCAAATTTCTTGATGGAGTAGAGGTCAGTAATAGAGACCTTTTTAGATATGTTGATTGAGAAGTGATCTAAAAAGACTTGGGCAATTTGAGAAAATGAAAATATAGAGTGTTGGGTGAGATAATTATACCAATCTAAGGATGGTTTAGATAAATACATGGGGAAGGTATGAAAGAGAAGATCATCATCATATGCTATCAAGTGTTTTTGGGGGTCCTCCTTACTTTGGAACTTGGAAAACTCAGGTAGTTCCCATTGAGGAGGATAGGATTAGATAGGCATGGATGGGTGGATAGGTTCATTTCAGATTATATCATAAGATAAAAGGTTATGAGCCCCAAAAATAGATGATTATAGGTTGGTTATTTTGTCCATTAATATTTTGACTAAATCCATTTGAGGTTGCGAAGCTCCATAATTAGATGGTAAGTTTGGTTGATTCTAGGTGGTATAAATATATGGATAAGTGGTAGAAGGTTGAGAAGATACCACATACTGGTAGGTGGTCATTAAAGTTTGGGATGGTGCCACATAAGGGTTGATGGGCACAAAAGGTTAGGTAGAAGGTGATATGTATCTTTATGGATTATGAACATATTGGTACAATATCATGGGTATTTTTTGAGGGATTGATATGGGTTTATTTGGAGGTATGGATGGGTTGGTAGTTGGTTTGGGCTGAGTGGTAACCCTTGTACTAATAGGTGGAAGGGCAAGAGGTATGGAAAGCACCAAATTTTGAAGTTGGGTAGAAATTGGTGGATTTGTAGTAATAAGGGGAATGGTGTAAATAGAGGTAGAATATACCACCATGGTAGTTAAATTATGGGTAGTAAGAGGTGAGGTTTCTCCTATATTGGAGGTATTGGATGGTGTAGGAGGTGTTTGTCTATTGGTTGGGATGTTGGATTGGGTTTGGGTGGTGGTAGTGGATGGGATATTGATGGAAGAAGATGCTTGGGTGATCATAGGTTTGGTAGAAGTAGCACCCATACTAAGATGGGGAGGAATACCATAAGTTGGATCTATAGGAGGAATCAAATCAATAGGGGTGTGGTGAGCTAAGGTGTTGAGGTAATGTTGGAGGGATACGGGATTGTTATAAAGGAAGGTAGTGAAATCCGTATCACCTTTAATAACTATCAGAGGCATGACAGAAGGAGGAGAAATATGAGGAGAAATCTCAATATTAGAAATATACTCCATGGAAGAAGAAGAGGAGGAAAATGGTGTTTCTTGGTTGGTTTGATTCTTTAATTTCTATCTATTAAAGACCATGTGAGGAATAGAAAAATAAATGATGAAAAGCTCAAAACTCAAACATAAACAAAGAAAAAGGAAAAGACTCTCAATGCAATAAAAATATACACTAAATTGCATTTAAAACTTAGCATTATTTTTATATCACTTTTAGATTATGCCTTAAAAATTATGAAGAAGAAATTTAGTTTGTAGATCAGGTACTAAAGAGGAAATCTATGGTTGGTTTAAGGTATTAAAGTCTCTTAAAAAGAATCTATATTAAACGTTAGTACATGGCTTGATATTGGGGCCTACCCCCTCACTTCACACACCACAATGATAAGGGTATTGGGTGCTTAGCCAAGATATACTAAGTTTTTGAGTTTAAACTCAACTAGAGAGCTGAGTTGGTTCTCCTCTTTATAATGACCTCCAAGTAGGATTATGAGGAAAGGGTGAGGTTACCACTAGGTGATGAAATCCTAGTTGATCCTTGTCTCAATTTTTTTTTGAGGTGTTGATTGATTATGTGGTTTGTTAAATTATGTGATAAAAATAATGAAAATATGATGAATTACTTTGATTTTAAGTTACTAGATGCACTAAAACAAGCAAACAATCATTGTCATTATATGATAAAAGAATAAAGGAATAAAGGGGTACTTAGATGATGTTAGTGTCCCATTGAGCATGCCAAAATGTTTCTCTTAATTTATACTCATTTCTTAATTTTGAAAGAAGATAAGAAACTAATAATAAGTGTGTGGTATAAATACCTAGTTGTTATGCACATGTGATCCAGGAAAATGTAGAGAGATCCTTTTGTCTTAGAAGGATTACTTGTAGATAAGAAAGCACTAACAAAGAGGTTGTTAGTAAGATAGGTAGATTACTTAGTATGAGCTAGATCTAAGAATCATGAGCTTTTTATGAGGATAAATCCACTCTTTGATAACAATTAAGTTGGAAATGATAAAAAAAAACTACTATTAAATAATGAAAAGAAATGAACTGAACTAGAAGAAGTCGATGAATGTTTGATAGATAAAATGATTAAATAAATCAAAAATAGGTCAATACTAGTGCTAAGATAGATTAAAGCAGGTTCAAAAAATTAAGTAGGGGTATGTGAATAGGTAGGGAAATAAAAGGTTAGATTTGATTAGGGGTAAGGGGTTAGAGATAACTTATTATTTCATGTGATAGTGACCATCAATGGTTGGGATGACCATCAATAGTTAAGCTAACTGTCGATGATTGGGTAACCATTGATGGTTTGGGGTGACCATCAGTGGTTACGTAACCATCAACAGTTCTCTATGGTTTTTGAAAATATTTAGAAAAGGAGGTTATAGGTTGGGTCAAAGGTCTGATAATGTGGTTTACTCAAAATTTTCTCTTTATCTATTTATATAATAAAGGTAAAAATAAAAGAGGGGTAGAGGTTAGTATAACCAAGATATGGTGTGCACTCCATAACCTAGACAATTGTAGATACTCTTATTAAGCTTGGAAAGATGACATATAATAAGATATAACTAGAAAAGGGTAGGTTAGTTAGGTAGATGGGTGGATTGCCTAGAAAGCTAGATCTAAGAAGCGTGATCTATCTAAGAGGCTATCAAACCACCTTTTGATATAAGTTAATGTTGAAAATAAAAGGTTACATAACATAAAAGTAATAAATATAAAGAAATAAATACATTACAAATGAAATGCTATTTTTAACAAAATAACATTAAATTTAATGCTAAATCATTAAATAAATGTTCAGGTTAAGCTGTTATTTTTTGGTCTATGAGGTGATAGGGGCCAAAAAAATAGGATTTTGGTTGAGGTTAGTTATTGGTTGATAGGTTGCTAGTTTTTAGTTAAAAACATTAAAATAGTGATCATCAGTAGTCAAGGTGATTGTTGATAGTTAAGGTGACCATTAGTGTTTGAGGTAACCATCATCAGTTGAGGTGACCATCAATGGTCACTATGGGTTTGGATATCTTATTGGTACTAGCCAGAATAGGTTATGGGTTGGCTATACAAAGGTTTTGGGGGTTATTGGAGATTGGTTAATGGTCATGAGGGTAAGAGAGATCCTTATAAGTATCAATGGAAAAGGTCTATTTTAGGTAGAGGTGTTAAAATGAAAATAAATAAATGAATACATGAAAACAAATACTTATCTTTGAAGTTGGTTGAATATGCTGGTGAAACTTGAAGGAATTTTGGTAGAGTGTTAGGTATTTATTATTCTAGTTGGTTGGCTAGAAGTAAGACCTAAAAAATAAAATCCTAATGAAAATTTTTAATATCATTGATTATACATCCCTCTTCACTTCCTGCTCCCCTCCTTTTATAGGAAAAGAGAGATAGAGATAGAAGGTTCCATAAGAGATTTGGTTGATGATTTCAAGGATTATGATGTGTTATCAAACATAAGGAACATGGAAATATAGATAGGATTTAGATGTTTTAGCTTGTACACAGATCAATTTGGTAAGTTTAGATGCTGAAGAACTGATCACTCACAGTCAGGCTAACCATTGATGGTTAAGCTAATCATCGATAGCCAAGCTAACCATCAATAGTCAGGGTGATCATCAACTATCTATAGGGCCATAGTAGAAAGGTTAAATTGGGGTTATCTAGGTGGGTTTAAAAATGTTAGGCTAGGTTAAAGGTCAAAGGTGAATGGTTTAGGCTAAGGCATGTTAGTGGGTGAAGTTAGCCAAGGTGGGCATCCAGGGGTATTTTAACATTCAAAACCATTGTGTCCAAATTTTTGGTATTTACATTCTATCCCTTTTTTTTATTCAGATTGAATAAATAATATAAAAAACAAAAATGGATTATGGGTTAAATATTTGGTTGCCCCAAGTATGGGAGGAGGTCATCCCCCTCAAACTAGGAGTTTATGAGGTAAAATAAAATTGGGTTTGAGTTTGATGAGTGGTTAAGTGGATGGGAAAGTAGGTGACAAGGGTGGTAGGTGAGGTTGGGCATTAAGGCACAAATATGGGCATAAAATATGATTAAGTGTGATATTCAAGATAATGCATATACTAAGTTACAAATGTTGGTTAAAATAAGTTTATCTCTATAAGGACAAGTGATAGAGTAACTAGGCTCTAGTATTAGGCACAATTGATTAGGTTACTCGATATGTCACCTAGACAATGTTAGTGTTGGAGGTAAAAGATGAATAAGAGGGGGGTGAATTATTTATCTAATTTTTATTTTATTTCATGTATAATTCATTCATGATTCATCATAAAAAATTATAATCATTTGGACAAGCATGAAGAAAAAGATATCACATACAAAGCATGAACATGAGAAGAAAATCAACACATCATTTATGTGGGAAACCCTCTAGGGGAATAAAACCCACTCTCAAGCCTAAAACCAATGTAATAAATGTCCTATATGATATATAACACAATATACCTTTAGACCAACATAAACTGATCAAGGAGAACCCACTCCTTAATTTAGTCCAGTACCTACTAGACTTTTAACTAGCTCCAACTAGAAAGGAGGATACAACACCTATGTGATTAAGCATCCACTCAATTACATAAAATATAATTTACACCATTTATATGATTTATTATACATATAATTATGACCTTATCTTGTTATAACACCTTTAAACCTACTTTTCTTCTCCAAACAAGCACTCTTACCTTATTCGCTCAACCAAGTAACCCTTTAAATTATTAGGTCTAATGAATTTTTAGCTCATAAAACTAATTTAAAAAAAATGAATGATACTCTTCACCCTTTTAAGGTCTTAAATGACCTATGTATACTCCTTTAATTATCTCTTTTCTTTGCTTCTGTCCACACTTCCTCTCATTATACAAATAGGCCAATTAGGCCTAGTATATATACCATACTCTCATTCAACCCATCTTGATCAGCCAAGATTATTTACTATTCTTGATTTATATTTTAAATATATACTTATACACTTTAAAATTAATATTCATACACTCCTTAGGTCATCCCTTTCCCTTAAGACCCAAAAAAATCAATTAGGCCTAATAAAAACCTAGAGGACTTAGGCCTACAAACCAGCATGTTACACCTTGGACTCTTTGGTCTAGATTCAGTCTTCAAGAAAAATTAAAACACATAAAATATAATATTTAATACTACCACAAAAGTTTCATACCACCTGGAACACCAACTCACCTCATGAACCAAGCCATTTTAGCCTATTGGCTAAAAGGCCTAGAAACACAGAAAAGTTTGTCATATAGAATTGAGGGATACTATTGATTTTATCAAAAAATACACTCAAAAAATAATATATATGGAACCTAAAAATCATATAAAAAACCTCCATGTGATTTAGACACTCAAACATAGGTTAACAGTCCTCAAACTACCTCTATCACAAGCTCACTCAAACTGTTCACATACTACCAAATTACAATCATATAAAAGCTCATATTTTGTACTTGAAAGGATGTTTTAAAAACTTATAATATACATGAATAAATTTTTTGATACCTCCATATCAACCTTGAAATTTTATATCTCATGTTCTTGTAACATACATTGGTCTCACAGACCAATCACTTAGGTCACTATCTCACAATTTCAGCACAACCAGACAAGCCTATTTGTCATGCATGATTCATTTATATAACCTATCTCTTAATCTCCCAAAAATATTACATAGTATATTTAGGTATTAAATAAAATCATAATTCCAAATTTATGCATCATCACTTGTCAAAATATCTTAAACATATCACTTTCTTCTGCATGCCTATAGCAGTTATCTTGACTTAAAACATAGTCATGATAAACATAACTCCTATCATCTGTAGATGCAATTCCTTGACCTCTAGATTTATTTATAATAGTAAATAAGGAACATATAGCTCATTCCATGAGACATACACCTTCACTATCCTCATTACTTAGATAAGTCACCTTGAAGGCACCTTATTTCCTATGTATGGTCATAAAAATCATATAGCAATAAATTTAAAATAATTAATAGGTCTTAAAAAAAACCCAATCCTTTGGATTCATCCCTACTCACCTAGAAAACTTCCCTAAACACATATTCACTCTACTTGGATATTGGTTCATCATTTTCACCATTTGTCTTTTAGCGACTAGTCAACTTGATTGACAAAAATATTTGAAATAGTTACTATTTATTTACAAAAAAACTCTATTTGATTTAACAATAAGTCATATACTTCAAGCTACAATAAATTTCATGCATTGACCTACTCAACTCTACCTATAGTACCAAGATTGTCAAAAATAAGCATATTTTTATACCTTTTTCTCACTACCCTGACACACCACTTCAACACATAGATGACTATAGGAGTCATATATACCCTCAAATAGTCAAAATTATTCAACCAATTCATTTTGATCCATATCCAACAAGCTTTCTCCAATCAGGTCACTATAAGGGTTTTTAGGAGGGTTTTTACCAGTTTTCATTCTTAGCAAATGTTCATAAAGCTCTGTCCCTCAATCCAATAGAAATAACTTGGAAATATTTCTTAGGTCCATGTGATACCTATACTAGAAGTCTTAGGTCACCATGAAATCTCTACACATGCCAATGAGCATCACAAACTTCTTTTTCGGGCTAGGAAACCTCTATTTTACATGCATAAAGTACATCCCAATGTACTATCTTGATTTCTCTTCCTCTTCAAGGCATAAAAATTGGTCAAAACATTTTAAATACCATTTCATACTAGAATACATGCTTACATGAGCTATACCAACTATAATCTCTTCATGACTACTCACAAGGACCTCAGTAGGATACATTGCTTATTATGCCTAGAACCACCAGGCCAACTTGCCTCTTGAAGGTACTTGGAAACTTATCCACTAAGCTCATATCACCTTATATATATTCAATCTAATAATTTAAAGTACTATAACCAACAAAAAATGATATAAAATGCAGATACCTCTTACCTCATTAGGTAACCTACTAAGGGCAAGCACACAAGGCATATGATGACTTGCACTCCACTTGAAAAAAACCTATAAGGAATCAAATTTCTCTCTCAACCACATGTACATACCATTTAATCTCTCTCTCTTCATGATCCATACATCTTAATAAACCTCCATATGACCAACTACTCCTACATGCTCTCACTAGTAACCAAGACTGAACTAAGCACTAAGATCATGCATATTAGACCAAGAGCACTCTCATACCACTTTGTCATCACCAATTCCACTTGAAATTAATGATAAAACATAAATAAAAAATATATCCCAACATTATCCACCTTTGTCATTAATCACAAAACCTCCTTTACTTCTCTCCCCATTTGCCAAAGTGACAAAGTGGACTCTTCTACCGAATAGGCTCTTCTATCTTTAGTCAATCAATTTAAGGAGATAAACCAAGAACACAAACAATATCACATATGTTTCTCACTCATCCTTTGAAACTTATATCACACCAACTGTCAGCATTAGATCACAAAGCAACTATAGTGCTCCCCCTTAGACCAAGCTCCCTTCAAGAACCAACTCAGGTCATAGCTCCAAAACACCTATAAGATCCTTCGACCTAACCAATAGGAAAGAAAAAAATATCCCTCTCAAACCATTATCACTAGAGAATCATTGAACTAAGCTCCCCCTTTTTCTATAGTCAACTCAGATAGTAATATGAGTACCAAAGCTTCATGTAAACTCACTTACCATTATTCTCAAGGCACCATATAAAAAAATAGAGGCACTCTAATCATAGAAACATAAATATAACAAACATATAATAGGCCAAAATTATCATATGAAACCAAAATGCCATCCTTCTTTGGAAATAAATCAAAAAATTACTCAATTTCTCCACTAGGCCTACTTAGACCTTGTATAACCCTATCTAGCCACTACAAACCTCATAACTCTCTTCAATGATCACTTCAAGCCATGAAACTATATATCTAAATTCCATTACCATTCCCCCTTATACATGACAAGAATAAACCTCCTACTCATCCTCCTTAACATACTTCCTTCTTTATCCCTTTAGCTAATTACGTCTCCTAGAAGATTAACACTTGAATAACTTGAAATATGCTTACCTTTAGACCACTATAATAATTTTTTATAGAAAATATTTTTTCCCATTCCACTAATTTGAAGCTTTTATAACTCAACTCCAAATAATGACCACTTTTTCAATCATCCCTAAATGACTAGGCCTTCAAAGTAAACCTTGGTCAAAGGTCAACCTTTGATCAATGAAGACACCTGAGATGGATACCACACCTGGAGAACATCAAAAGTCACTTTCATGACAAATTTAAAGCCTTGAAACCTTTAGGAAAATTTACTTCCTCTAAGCCTCCAAACACATGCTCTTGAGAAGAAGAACCAAAGACCACTCAAAACACTCCACTTGGCACAAAATCATTCATCATCCTATGAAACAACATTAAACATGTCTCAATCACATGTACAGATCTTCATAATCATAAACACTTCATGTCACATCTTAATTCTTTAAATGACCCTTAAAACTAAGCAATATATGCACACAAGATTATTATCTATAGTAGACACCTTGACTAAATGGTCAAAATCATATTTGAGTACCTCATAAACATCTCCAAGACATCTTCCCTATTTTTATACATAAAAAATTAACTTTAATCACTCATTTTAAAACTTATATCCACCTTAGAACACTATATGAGTAACTTGGGCACCTTCTAGACAATTATCACTATAAAAATTGGTTAATTCTAACTTTTGACCACAAAACTCATGTCTGAGCTCATCAAGAACTTAGACCACCTAGGAAAGACTCATTAATATATTATTAATTATCCCATACAATCCATTACATCATCATTATTAAAATAAACACCCATACCAAGCATCTAAAAATGATTAAAATGACACTTTAGGACTTGGAGACCTGAACATACCTCCTAAAGAACTCACATGATTCACCACCTACAGAAATCATAAATCATTTTCATGACATCAAAAACATACATTCATGAATAATTATACAAAAACCTCTTCAATAAAATAAGAACCTTATGATGCTATAGGATTGTGATCACTATGAACATGTCAACTCAGTTTGTCAGTGTTTCACATGTTCTATTCCACTATTCTGAATCTTGTACTTTGGACCCCTTCTTGAGCCAACTATGTAAATAACAACATGTACTCATGAAATACATTATCCTTGGTTCATTATACCCCTCACCAAAATATCTTCATCTTCATGATAAGGAACATAATCAACTCTATCAACACTAACTCTGTCTTCATGTAAACTTTGAATTTCTTCACCTTCAAAATATTAAACTCCTTCATGGGATCTGTGGTATGGAAACAAGACCTATTATTACCACTTTAGGTCATCTTGATATAAAATGACCATGACACCTCACAATTCAACCTTTAATAACACTATTATATAATTTTATCAATCACCTTGAGAGTCTAAGGTCACCATTAAACTTAGTAAGTCACATTATCCTATCAATCAAGAAATGTTTAGACATAGTCAACTTCCATGGAGATTTTCTTATAAAAACACATGATCTATATATATTTTAATGAACCAAATCTTTTCATATACTTTTTTCCCATTTTATATGAGTCTTTTCCATGTATAGGTATCCACAAACTATTAGCTCTTACTCAGAAAGCTTCATTGGATCTCATACCCTCATTAAGTCTCATGGAGACCTAATACAAATAGGACTATCTTTCAATATATATTCAAGGTAATTTTTTATATCAACATAGTTTTTATCTTGGAATTAGCTTCAGCATAATCCTTATTCATTTCTATATTCCTTCTTTGACAAATCCTCATGCTTGAAGAACCATTTGTAACAACAAACAACTCACCTTGGCTTGAGCAAAGAACAATCCCTACCTTGACATCCTTATCCATCTTAGAGAAACCTTAAAAATTCATCAATATTGAAATCACAACTCATAAAACATGACTAACTATGACATCAAATAGGTTACCATCAGATCACCCCTAAACTACTTAGGATCACTTGTAGGCTATTAAGCCTCCTCCAAATATCTAGATCTGATACCAATTATTGGAGGTACAAGATGACTAAGAGTGGGGTGAATCAATTATCTAATTTTTATTTTATTTCACTTATCATTCATTCATGATTCATCATCACAAATTATAAGCAGTTGGTTAAACATCAAGATAAAGAGATCACATATAAAGCATGAACATGAGAAGCAAATCAACATATCATTTATGTCGGAAACCCTCTAGGGGAATAAAACCCATTCTCAAGCCTATAAAAAATAATATACATATCTTATATGATATATAAAATAAGATACATTTATACCAACATCAATTGATCAAGGAGCACCCACTCAATTTAGTCCAGTACCTAAATTGACTATACCTACTAGCAAGGATGATACAACCCCCTAGGTGATTAATCACCCATTAAACCACCTTATATCTAATTTCCACAAATACTCTGATGTATTATACATGTTATGGTGAACTTATCTTGTTATAACATCTTCAATCCTGATTCTCTTCTCTAAGCATGCACTCCTACCTCATTCACTCAACCAAGTCACCCTTTAAACTATTAGGTCTAATGACTTGTTAGCTCATGAAATTGATCAAAAAAACATGACTAATCCTATCCAGCCTCTTAAATTCATCAATTACCTATCTCTACTCTTTGTAAAATATCTTTTTTTTGCTTTTGTCCACACTCCCTCTCATTATACAAATAGGCTAATTAAGCCTAGTATATATACCATACTCTCATTCAAACCATCTTGGTTAGCCAAGATGATTTACATTCTTGATATATATTTTAAATAGATCCTTATACACTTTACATGTAATATCCATACCCTCCTTAGGTCATTGATGTCCCTTAAGAACACAAAAAAATCAATTAGGCCTAATAAAAACCTAAAGGACTTAGGCCTACAAACCAACATGTTACACCTTAGAATCTTTGTTCCACATTCAGTCTTTATCAATGATTCAAAAACATAAAAAATACCTAAAATATACCCTTAAATACTCCCACAAATGTCCATACCACCAGGAACACCAACTCACCTCATGAACCAAGCCATTTTAGCCTACTCACCAAAAGGCGTAGAAACATAAAAAAGTTTGTCATATAGAATTGAGGCATATTATTGATTTTATAAAATAATCCACTCAAAAAATAATATATATATATAGAACCTAAAAAAACTATATATTACCTCCGTGTTCTTTAGACACTCCAACATAGGTCAACATTCCTCAAACTACCTCTATCATAGGCTCACTCAAATTGTTCACATACTACCAAATTATAGTTATGTAGAAGCTCATATTTTTTAATTTAAAGGATGATTTAAACACTTATAATCCACATTAATATATTATTTTATACCTCTATATCAACCTCCAAATTTTATATCTCATGTCCTTGTAACATACATTAGTCTTACATACCAATCACTTAGGTCATTGTCTCACAGTTTTAGCATAGCCAGACAAGCCTATTTTTCATGCATGATCACTCATATAACCTACATATTAAGCTCCCAAAAATATTATATAATATATTTAGGTCATTAATAACATAATAATTCCTAATTTATGCATCATCACTTGTCAAAATATCTTAAACATATCACTTTCCTTTGCATGCCTGTAGCAGTCATCTTCACTTAAAACATAGTCATGATAAACATGACTCCTATAATGTGTATAATAAATTCATTTAAATATAGATTTATTCATTATATTATTAAAAAACCTTAGATCAAATTTAAGAACACAAACATGGATGTCTGATAGTAAATAAGAAACATATAGTTCATTAGTGAAGGCACATTATTTCCTGTGTATGGTCATTACTTAGACAAGTCATCTTGAAGTCACCTTATTTCATATTTATCTTCATCAAACTCAAATAAAAATTAATGGAGCATAATTCATAGGTCTTAAATAAATACCCCAATCCTTTAGATTCATCCCTACTCACTTGGAACACTTCCCTAAACACATATTCACTCTACCTAGATATTTGTTCATTATTTTCACCATTTGTCTTTTAGTGGATAGTCAAATTGATTGACCAAACTAATTTACACAATGAATATCTATTGAAAACATAACTTCATGAACTTCAATAACAATTCATGGCCTTCAAGCTCTAATAATTTTCATGCGTTAACCTAGTCAACTCTCCCTGTAATATCAAAATATTTAGAAACAAGCATATTTATATACCTTCTACTCACTTTTTGACACACCAGTACTAGCTAGAGATGCCTAAAGGAGTAATATATACCTTTCAATATTAAAACTTGGTCAACCATTTCATTTTGAGCCATATCCAACAAGCTTTTTCCAATTGGGCCACTATAAGGTTTCTAGGAGGGTTTTAACCAATTTTCATTCTTAATGAATATTCATAAAGCTCTATCCCTCAATCCAATAAAAAATAATTTTAAATCCTTCTTATTTCCATGTGATACCTCTCTAAAAAGGCTAATGTCACCATGTAAACTCTACACATTCCAATGAGCATCACAAACTTCTTTTCAGTCTAGGAAACCTCTATTTTGCATGCACAAAATACTTCCCAATGTAATATCTTAATTTATCTTCCTTATCAAGGCCTAAAACTTGGTAAAAACCTTTATCTAACCATGTCATACCATAATAAATTCTTTCATGAGCTCTACTTATTGGAATCTCTTCATGACTACTCACAAGGACCTCACTAGCCCACCTTGCCTATTATGCCTAAAACCACTAGCCCACCTTGCCTATTAGGTCTAAAACCACTAATCAAATTTGCCTCTTGAAGGTAATTGGAAACTTATCCACTAATCTCATATAACCATATATATATTCAATCCATTCATTTCAAGTAATAGAGACAAAAGCCAAGGATACAAAAGGCATATACCTTTTACCTCATCATGAAACATAGCAAGGTTAAGCACACAAGGCATAGGATGAATTGCACTCCAACTAAAGACCACCTAAAAGGACACAAATTTCTCTCTAAACCATATATACATACCATGTAATCTCTCTCCATGCTCCATTACATCCTCAAAAACCTCCATATAACCAAATTCTCTCATAATCTCTCACTAGTAACCAAGACTGAACTAAGCACTAAGATCATGCATATTAGACCAACAGCATTCTCATACCACTTTATCATCACCAATGCCAACTTTAAATCAATGAAAACACATCACTACCACCAGTCTCCCAATAGTTAGTGTCTCACAAGTATCCAAAGTTGGAAGTGCTCCCAAGAAGACATAAAATGGTTGGTTGTGCACGAGGTGATGTAAATTTAAATGTTCAACATGGCAAGGTTGGTTAGTTCAGTCAAAAGGACTAAGGAAATGTCATCATAGAACATGTGAATAGTTTGGGTCAAAAATGGCCAATGTCAAGGTGAACATGGTTGGATGTTTAGAGAGGGTGTTCTCCAAAGTTTGGTTAGTGGTGTGAAAAATAGGTTACCCTAATTTCATGTACCACTTGGTTTGGTTTGGTTGGAGAAGGGTAATCTATATATGTTGGAGGAAAATGTGACTCCTCAATGTTTGGATGGTGTTTCAAATGGGTTTCCCCAATTTTATCTACCACTTGGTCTAGGTTTCGTAGGAAAATGGTAATCTCTAATAGTTTATGGTTAAGGTAAGTGTAGGTTGGATAAGGCTAATATTCAAAGGTTGGGTTTTGTTTTGGTAGGAGAAAGGTAATCTCCAATGGTTTATTATTAAGGTAAGGTGGCTGGTGGAGAAGGTGACTCCAAAATATTAGATAAGGTGACTCCCAAATAGGTTCAATAATTGGTTCAATGACTCATAAAGGGGAAGAGATGTCTTCTTGTGTGGTAATGAAAGTATAAGGAGGAGGTTGCATGCTTCAATTGATAAAGAACATGATAGAAAGATGGGTGGGCTTATGAACATAAACCCTTGTCATGTTTTTTCTTTATTTTTAGTTTGATGGTTAAAAAATATAACTTGATCACATGGTCTAAATTAAGCTCAAAAATCCCTTGATTTGTGGAGGATAAAAGGGGAGATGGAGGATAGGTAGTGGGTGATAGGTAGTGGGTTACCTTATTGTGGGGATGACTTTTCCCCTCTATAGGTAACCTAGGAACCATGATAAACAAGTTCATGCCATATACTAGGTGTAGACTGATCAATTTGGGAAGTCTATTCATGTTATTATGAAAGTTGATTGTAGCTTTCCTAGGATTGATTAGTGTTTGATCTTGATATAGGGTCCTTTTATTACTCTGTTTGATATGTTTGATAAGTTGATCAATGTGGGAAGCTTCAAATGATTGCTTTTGACAAAGTTTGACATAGCCATAATTCAAGGGAGTGGTCCAAGTTTGGAGTTGTTCATGTTTTGATATTTGTCCTTCAATGGATCATTCCACCTTAAGTTTAAGAAATTTTGATTTCTTCTGGGTAGTTATCCTTCAAGGGATTAGTCTGTATGCTAGAATTATTGACCCAAGTGATATTTTGATATCCTAGATTGTTTTTATGTTTATTTAGACAAGGACCATCTATATAAGCCTAAGGTTTTCCTTTATGGAGGTAAATTCATAGCATAAGGAGGTTGATGATGGGTAAAAGAGGTGGTTTAAGTGACAATGACCATGAGAATCCATCCTAGAAAGGTTAGAGAGTAGCATAAAGATCATGTCATGGGTAGAGACATGGTATCCTGTAATGTCCCTTACTTAGGGGCTCCTTTTTTTTGCAAAAAGCTCTGATACCACTGTAATATCCCCTTCAAATAGGGAATATAGAAACACAAAAGCTCTGAATAAAGAATACAATTTTGTAAGGTAATTCCAAATAAATAAATAAATTACAGTAAATCTCTTATCTGCCAATCAAATATCTTTCACTTGTTCAGATAATTACAATTGAGTCTCTATCATACAAATAAAATAATATGAAATATTCTGTCTTAAAACCCTAGGCTTTGGAAAATCTAGAAATTGTGCTTGAATCTAGAAATTTTGTCTCGGCCTACTTTGTCGAACACATAGTCACCGGCGTCGGTCGATATACTGCTGACGTTGGTCTCTGTCAGTCCTTCTCAGCCAATGTCGGTCTTCAGTCAGCCAATGTCAGTCACTGGGGATCTATGCCTACTAATGTCGGTATCTACATGGATTTGTACCTGTCGATGTCAGTTTCTATGCAAATCTATACGGATCTGTATGGGCTCTGTATAGCCACCAATAAAGCACACCCTGTTTGTTTCACCCCCTGATCTGAAGATATCTGGCTCTAATACAGAAGATCTATATCAGTATAACTTATTGAATCAAAACTAAATAAATAAAAATACCTGGAAAGCTCTGTGACAACTTTTGTATGAATTTACCTCTCAAATCTATAAACCTCTGTGATAACTTCCATATGAAGCTATCTCTCAATTTGGCAATAGATCAGCTGATATTTCATAGCCTCTGTATCACACATAATGAAGAGTTAACGTTCTCCACTGCAATGGAATCTTGGAACCCTTGGCTCAGTCTTCACAGAGGAATTCTTCAATATCAAAATCAATAATCATATGCATAATCTGTAATGGCCTCCATGAGAAACCCTTATACCCTCAAAAAAATATGCTTGCCTTAATTAGGGTTTTTTCTTAAATTAGAATTAGGGTTTCTAATTAAAAATAGGCTAAATAATTAATATTTGATTAAATCAATCAAATATTAATATCTCCCTCAATACATGTTGGATCCTCGAACCGTTCAAAGCTAGTGAACCAGGGAGTGATTCCGCACATGACCATACCAAAATAAAGGTGCTCCACTGCATGTTAAATATCTCTAAATAATAAGAGCTCAGGCCCAATGTGTTTGAAATAACCTGAATGAAAACCAAATGTAGAAATTATGCAAATCAAAGTCAAGCCAAGATCCATTATGACCCTCTATCCATCCTATTAGCCTACGAAGGTTGCATAATAGGCTAATCATCAAGTCTGTCAATGTCCACGAAAAAGGGGACATGACAATCCACCCCTCTGGAAATTGCTTATCCCCAAGCATTCTAAGAATAATGAACCAATCGATCCACCTGGATCCCAAATATAGTTATGCTCTGCATAGCTGTAAATCAATGCAAGTACCTGCAACATCATCAGAAGTAGAACAAAGAGGAACCCATAATCAAATTGGCGAATGCAACTCAACCAAACTCTAAGAGCACAACTGCCATAGTCAAGAACACATGAGAACCAAAATCTTGAAGCATCATAACCCAAGTAGAATGGACAACTCAAACTGCCAATTCCATCTGCAAGAGATGGTGCCAATCCATCCCATAACTGATCCCTCTGTAAAGGTGGCATGACCAATTGTACCACACTGTCATATGTGAGAGAAGAATCAATCTAGAGACTCGACTCCACTGGTATCTCAAACTCATCAGAATTAGGTACTCCCAAATCCTGAACATGCATGTCAGCATCAATAACATGCTCCTCAACAACAACTGTAGGAATGTACTCACCACCAACCGCCTCAATATACAAATGAACTGGGTCTGGGACTGGTGAAGACTACAAATGCTCTAACTCTATGGTCATCTCAGCCAAATGAAATTGTGACTCCTCATAAGCCAACTGCATACTCTCAAGAATCTCAGAAGTCACCTCGAACTACTGAGTAAGCTCACTCACCTTATCTTCCTTGACCAATAATGCATCATACGCTGTGCTGCCCCACTCCATAAGATAATCTATGTCAGCTACCAACTGCATATAATCTTGTCTCAAAATCTGGATAGCCTCCCATAAAGAGTGGATCTCTATCAAGGACAAATAATTTCCTCCCTACTCAATGCTAGTAGGAGAACCCCATCCATAAACTGCTAACAATTGTTGAGCAGCATCGAAATGCTTGCAAGCGGTAGCAATGTCTCGCTCACTAACTCTCAGCTAACTAGACACATGGTGGCACTGGCTAGATTGTCTCCTACAATCCTCCTCTAATGCATGGTCTAAAAGAGTAGACTCAAAATCAATGATCTCTGGAGTACTACCATCCATACTCTATGAATCAACTCCAAAGCTCATATCAACATATAGAGTATCAACAACTGTAGCATCACTGTCTAACTCTTCCATACTGAAAGAAATGGCTGGTGAAACTAAGTCCTCAAAACTATCTACTGCATCCTCTTGAGTGTCATCAACAATGATTAGATCCTAGGACTCTTCTACAATCACTGCCATAGCTGAGAGATCATCACCCCTCAATGCACTAACATCTAAGCACACCTCTACACTCTGAGTGCAAGCATCAGACTCATCCTCATCTTCACTATCTCCTATCTCATAATAATCATAATAATCATGGGACATGCTGCTCTCTTGTCTAAGTGATCTATAGTGCTCTCTCCTTAGCTTAACAAAGTGATCAAAAGACAACCTCCCCTGAACTTGTGGAGTTAATAACTCCCACTCATCCTTCATTGTCATATACCGTGTGGATTTGTCTTTGGATGTAGGATATGAAAGAGATTCATTTAACCTCTTCAAACTTAGTTTCAACTTCTTCATATCATAGTCCCACTGTCTCTGAGTATATGAAGTCATCATGATTGACTAACTGATTCAACAAACTACCCAAACTACCCAACAAGATGGCAAGACATTAGCTCTGGTGTGCCCAATAGGATGGCAAGAATTTGGCTCTGATACCACTATAATGTCCCTTACTTAGGGGCTCCTTTTTTCTATAAAAAGATTTGATACCACTGTAATATCCCCTTCAAACAGGGAATATAGAAACACAAAAGCTCTGAACAAAGAATACAATTTTGAAAGGTAATTCCAAATAAATAAATAAATTACAGTAAATCTCTTATCTGCCAATCAAATATCTTTCACTTGTTCAGATAATTACAATTGAGTCTCTGTCATACAAATAAAATAATATAAAATATTCTATCTTAAAACCCTAGGCTTTGGAAAATCTAGAAATTGGGCTTGAATCTGGAAATTTTGTCTCGACCTACTATGTCAAACACACAGTCACCGGCGTTAGTCGATATACTACCGACATCGGTCTCTGTCAGTCCTTCTCAGCCGACGTTGGTCTTCAGTCGGCCGATGTCGGTCACTGGGGATCTCTGCTTGCTGATGTTGGTATATGCATGGATCTGTACTTGCTAATGTCAGTTTTTGTGCAAATCTATACAGATTTGTATGGGCTCCATACGGTTGCCAATAAAGCACACCCTATTTATTTCACCCCCTGATCTAAAGATATCTGGCTCTAATACAAAAGATCTATATCTGTATAACTTATTGAATCAAAACTAAATAAAGAAAAATACCTGGAAAGCTCTGTGACAACTTTTGTATGAAGTTACCTCTCAAATATGTAAACCTCTATGATAACTTCTGTATGAAAGCTATCTCTCAATTTGGCAATAGATCAGCTGATATTTCATAGCCTCTGAATTGCACACAATGAAGAGTTGACATTCTCCACTGTAATGGAATCCTGGAACCCTTGGCTCAGTCTTCACAGAAGAATTCTTCAATATCAAAATCAATAATCATATGCATAATCCATAATGGCCTCCATGAGAAACCCTTATACCCTCAAAAAAATGTGCTTGCCCTAATTAGGGTTTCTAATTAAAAATAGGTTAAATAATTAATATTTGATTAAATCAATCAAATATTAATATCTCCCTCAATACATGTCGGATCCTCGAACCGTTCGAAGCTAGTGAACCAGGGAGTGATTTCGCACATGACCATACCAAAATAAAGGTGCTCTGCTGCATGTTAAATATCTCTAAATAATAGGAGCTCGGGCCCAATGTGTCTGAAATAACCTGAATGAAAACCAAATGTAGAAATTTTGTGAATCAATATCAAGCCAAGCTCCATTATGACCCTCTATCCATCCTATTAGCCTACGAAGGTCGCATAATAGGCTAATCATCAAGTCTGTCAATGTCCACGAAAAAGGGGACATGACATATCCATGCTTAGGATTAGGCTATGTTTGTGATAGATAATCACATTATCCTATTTCAATTTATTCTCCTTAAATATAAAGAGATTAAGGTGATAGAAAATAAGGGATGATCTTAAGTTAGGCACAACATGATAAGGACCTTGGCTTAACTAAAGAACAAATTCATAAATACAAAAACATTTAAGGAGGTTGAATTTATGATATGCCCCAAATCTATGCTTATGTAAATGGTTGATGTCAATCAAGAGAGTAGATGTCATCCAGTTAATTTTTGACACTTAATTACACATGTAAAATATTTGGATTGATAAAAAGGTGAGGTCAGTTAAGTGATAGTCTGGTGGAGAAGGGTAATCTCCAATTATTGGGGGAGAAGTTGACTCACAAATAGGTTTGGTGGTGTCCAAATGGGTTGCCCCAATTTGGTATATCGCTTAGTTTAGGTTAGGATGATAGGTTGAGGCAAGATTTTTAATGGTTAGTTTGGTTAATTTTTAAGGTATGGTTTTGGTTGATAGATGGTCAAAGCTTTATGAAAAGAAATTTCCCTTAGTTTACTCATTCCATGGATGGTCAAAGATAGGAAAATGATCCCAAAGTGAGGTGTTGGTTAAAGATAGGAAAATGATCCTGAAGTGAGGTGTTGGTTTAGGAGGGGTGAAGATGACTTCATCCACTTTATAAAGGGTTTTTATTTTTTATTCATTAGTGGTTAATAGGTCAAGTTTGTAGGTGGTTGTTTAGGTGGGATTTCCTCTATTACACCAAGGCTAGGAAAATGTTATTAGGCTTGATTTTAGTAGGTTAGGGTAGGTTTGACAAAACTATCCCAAAATAAAAATAGTTTAGATAATAGTGTTTGATTGTCCTAAGGAGGGAGATTAGGTGAGGTAAGGGTAGGTTGAAAAGGTTTATTTGATTTGATGGGTTGGTTTATATTTAGGTTCATATTTGGTAAGGTTGAGTTGATGGTGGGGTTAGTGATAGGTAAGGTAGGGTTGATGATAAGTAAGGTATGGTTGATGGTATATTCCACAAAATTGGTAAGTGGAAGAGATAGGTTTCTTGGTTCCTCATGGGTGAGTGGAAAAGTTTGGTTTGTTGGTTCCACATGGGTGAGTGGAAAAGGTTGGCTGGTTGGTTCCACATAGGTGAGTAGAAAAGGTTGGTTGGTTGGTTCCACATGGGTGAGTGGAAAAATTTGTTTGGTTGGTTCCACATGGGTGAGTGGAAAATATTGGTTAGTTAGTTCCACATGGGTAAGTGGAAAATGAAGGATGGTTTCCTTGATTATGATTTCAAAGTAAAGTTCAGAAGGTTCCACTTGGTTAACAAGTGGTTTGGTTAAGGGTTGGATTATGGTTTCCCTAGTATAGGTTTACTAAGAACCAAATCTAATGGACGGGACTCACTATGTTGAGGGCTTTGGTTATTGGTGTGCACAATAATGTGTGTAAAAAGAGGTTTAATGATGGATTAATCTTGAGTTTGTGAGCTAATCAATTGGTTTCATGAGGTTATTTGGTTTGATAGGTTTGGTTGAGTTGTTTGGTTGGGTGGGTTTGATTACTTAGGTAAGGTTGATAAGGTGGGGTAGTTTGATAGGTTAGGTAAGGTTGATAAGTTGGTTTGATAGTTATTGGTTGGATGGTAAAGAGGATAGACTAAATCTTGGTGTTGAGGTAAAGAGGTTTATTCAAAGTAGATTAGGGTAGTTGATATGATTGTTGGGCTAGTTAACCTAATGGTTGATGAAGTTAGATAGGTTGAAGTTGAGGTTGGTTATGATAATTTTTAAGTTTGTGTTGATGGATTGATGCTTGGGTATGATGATGGTTAAATGGTAATTGATAGGTTGTTGGTTGGTTTTAGTGTAGATTTGATTGGTTATAGGTGGGGTTTGATTGATCATGAATACTATAAATAGATGACTCTAACTTGATCATCTGATCCATTAACATTGTAACTAGCTCAGGTGGTAGTTGATAGTCTATTGGTTAGCTATAGTTGAGGTTTGATTGATTTTAGGTGAGGTTGGGTTGGTTGTTGATGATGTTAGGTAAGGTTGATAGGGTTTGTTGGGTTGATAGGTTGGGTTGAGTTAATATTTTTGATAAGGTTGTTAAGGTAGGGTGAGGTAATTCATATGATGGTTGGGGAGCTTGATATGTTGGTTGTGTTAGGTCACCCAAAGTTTTACAAGGTTGGGGTGATTGATATGATAGATGTTGATAGGTTGTTGGTTAGATATCATGATGATAAAATGGTTTTTAGGTTACTAATTGGTTGTAGATGAGATTTGATTTAATGTAGGTTAGGTTAGGAGCATAAGTGGCTTGTGATACAATGTATCACTCTAAGGCGAGATGGTTCTCCAAGATCCTAGCAAAGTTAGAATCTTTAGGAGAGAATATAGGTTGGTTCAACATTGGACAAGGAAATGGAGGCAAGATGGTGGAAACTAGGTTTCTCACAACTCAAAACAAAGAGTAGACAAGAAAATTCAAAAAGGAAAAACACAAACTAAAGTAAGTTACCTTAAGGGGTTTTTTAGTTTCTCTTTTGGCTTATGCCTTAAGTTAGAAAGAATGTTGGAGGAATTGGCTTGTAAAGTGGGTACTAGAAAAGAAGTTTATGATTGGTTTTGGGTTATTTATGGATTCAAAATCTGTATTTAAATTTAGTACATACCTTGATGTTGGGGCCTACCCCCTCACTTCACACACTACAATGATAAGGGTGTCTGGTGTTTAGCCAAGATATACTGATTTTTAGAGTTTAGACTCAACTAGAGAGATGAGTTTTTGGTTTCTCTTCTTGGTATTGAAGTCTAAGTAAGATAGCCAATGGGTGAAGTTCTACCCCTAGGTGATGAAATCCTAGTTGGGCCATATGTCAAGTGTAAATATGTGTCGATTGATAAGTGGTTTGGTATGCATGTGATAAAGAGGTGAAGTTATGATTGATTACTTTGATTTAATTTAACTAACTGAGCTAAACATGGAAGTAATCAATGTATGCAGTTAATTTTATACCCAAAATAAATTTAGTTTCACTATATTAACATGGAATAAAGAAGAAAAGGGGGCTAGATGTAACTAGGTCCCATCAAGTTTGCCAAAATGTTTCAATTGAATTTTTCTCTTTATCTATTTATAAAATAAAGGTAAAACGAAAAGAGGAGTAGAGGCTAGTAGAACTTGGATATGGTGTGTGATCCATAATATAGATGATTATAGATACTCTTATTTGGCTTGGGAAAATGACTTGTAATAAGATAGAACTAGAAAAGGGTTGGTTAGTTAGGTAGATGGGTGGATTGCCTAACAAGCTAGATCCAAGAAGTGTGAGCTCTTTAGGAGGCTATCAATCCACCTTTTGATACAAGTTAATGTTTAAAAGGTTGTATAACATAAAAGTACTAGAACTAAGGAAATAAATACTTTACAAATGAAATTCTAGTTGTAACAAAATAACATTAAGGTAAATGTTAAATCATTAAAGAAATGTTTAGGTTAGATTAGATTGTTATTTTTGGTCTGTGAGGCGACAGGGGCCAAGAAAATAAGGTTTTGGTTGGGGTTGGTTATTGGTTGATAAGTTATTGGTTTTTCATAAAAAAAAGTTCACATAGTGACCATTAGTGTTCAAGGTGACCATCAATAGTTAAGGTGAATGCTAATGATTGAGGTGACCATCATTGATCACTGTGGGTTTGGACATCTTATTGGTTCTAACCAGAATAGGTTATGGGTTAGTTACAAAAATGTTTTGTGGGTTGTTAGAGGTTGGTTAATGGTCATGAGGGTAAGAGAGGGCCTTATAAGTATCAAGGGAAAATTTTTGGTTTAGGTAGAGGTTTTAAAATGAAACAAATTAAATGAATACATGAAAATAAATACTTAGCTTTGATGTTGGTTAAAGATGTTTATGAAACTTGGAGGAATTTTGGTAGAGTAACGATGGCTATTATTACAAAGAAATTTTGGTAGATTATTATGTATCTATTATGTTGGATAGTTGTATAGAAGGAATACCTATAAAATAAAATATTGATGAAAAATTCTAAGATCATTGATTGTCCATCCCTCTTCACCTCCTTCTTCCTTTAGTTTATAAGTAAATAGAGATGGAGGTAAAAGGTACCATAAGAGATTTTGTTGATGATTTAGAGGATTATGATGCATTATTAAATGGAGAATGTAGACATATAGATAATATTTTTGTGTTAGATCACACAAATATCAATTTAGTAAGTTTAGGTGCTAAGAACCTGACCATTGGTGGTCAGGATAAGTATTGATGATCAGGCTAACCATTAATGGTTGGGGTGATCATCAATGGTGGATAGGGCCAAGGTAAAAAGTTTAAGTTTGGGTTAGTGAGGTGGGTTTAAAAAGGTGAGGTTAGGTTAAATTTCAAAGGTGAATGGTTTAGGTTGAAGGTGGGTTAGTGGGTGAAGTTGGCCAAGGTAGGCATCTGAGGTTATTTTGACATTTGGAATCATCATGTGTGGATGTCTGGTGTCTACATAATGATAAGGATATGGTCATAAATAGGAGTTTATAAGATAGGTACAAAAATTTCTAATGGGGTATAAAGGTGATAAAGTAAAATAACAATGTTGAAGTATAAATATACCTATTGATTCCTAAGTGGTTGATGGTTGATGGCTAGAGCAATTTTGGTAGAGTAACAATACTTTTACCTCAAGAGAAATTTATGTTGAGTTTTAGATCTCTATTATTATTTTTAAATTGTTTTAAGAATATTGGATGGAAATCTTAAGTACCTATGAGATAGAATGCTTATGATGATGGGTTTCACCTCCTACTTCCCTCTTTTTATAAGTAAAGATAGATGGAGGATAGAAGGTTCCCTAGTAGGTTGGCTTGCTAATTTTGATGCTTGGGAGTTTTTTAACACCACATAAGTTGCACATATTTAATTATGCCTCATTACTAAAAAATAGTTGGTGATGTTTTATACATGTGAGAACTAGACCATCTATGTTCAAGCTAACCATCGATGGTTAAGCTAACTGTTATTGATTGAGGGTCTTAGAGGCAAAGGTTCATGGTGAGTTAAAAGGGGCGGGTTAAGATTTTTTATTATTTTATTGAGTTTAGTTAGCTAAGTATCTAACTAGACCCAAGGTCTAATTGATTGGTCAATGGGTTGAGAAGAGTTAGGTAGTCCCTAAGGTATTTTGAGGAATTTTGACATCTAGTATGGTTTTTTAGTGTCTACACCAACCCACATCAACTCAACCAATACCTATGACACCCTACCCACACTATGTTTTTAATCCAAAAGGATACATAACTATACATTCTACCCAATATTTTGTTCCCATTAACCCTTATGTGGCATCATCCCAACCCTCAATGTCCACATATCAACATGTGACATCCTCTAAACCTTGTACCAATTATTTTTATATTTCATCCACCCAACCTCAAAAACACTAACCATTAAATTATGGAGCTCCCTACCCCTGAATAGATTTAGTCAAAATGTTGATGGATAAAATGACCAACCTAGAGTCATCTATCTCTAGGGTTGATAACCTCTTATCTTATGATCAAATTTACAATGAACCTATTCATCCATCTATTAGTATCCAACCCTCTCCTCCTCAATGGGAAATACATAAATTCACTAAGTTCCAAAGAAAGGAGGACCCCCAACAACACTTTAGATCATTTCACCATTCTTGTTATTTGATTACATATGATGATGTCTTTCTCCTTCATACCTTCCCCATGTCTTTATCTATACTAGCCTTGGATTGGTATAATGATCTCACCAAGAACTCCATATTTTATTTTTAACAAAAGTTCCAAACCTTTTTAGATCACTTCTCCATCAATATATCTAAGAAGGTCTCCATTACTAACCTCTACTCCATTAGGTAGTTTGATGATAACTCAATTTCTAATTTAGTAGAATGATGGAGAGGTCTTACTAACCAAATCTCTTTATCCTTACATCAAATCAAGTTGATTTAAATTTTCTCTTAGGCTTGTATGAAACAAATTGCCCCTACTTTATAAGTTTATAACCTTCAAAACTTTTGATGAGGATTTCACCATGGCAGCAAACTAGAAATTAGAGCCATTGATGATGGAAAATTAATGCTAAGAAACAAGAATTATATCTTCAAATCTAATGACATTTCCTCATCCAAAAACACCAACCAATCCTAGTACCCCAAAACCAAACCAAAGGTAGTTTCAAACATGATTATTCTCAAAACATCCCCACCTCCAGTTTTCAACCAACCCAACCAAGCCAACTCCTCTAACACCTCTAATCAATAAACCCAAAATCAAAATTGGGATCCCCCAAATAATACACTCCACTATGGGAGTCATATGATTTACTTTTGGACAAGTTTATCAAATCCAACATCATGCAACTTCCCCTATCAAACCTCCTTTACAATTTAATGCTTTTCACCCTATGCCTTGTTAGTATAATGAGAATGATCTTTGTGTTTTCCACTATGTCATTATACATGACATTAGTAGGTGTAACACCTTCAAAACCATTGTTCAAAACTTTATCAATAAAGTAAAACTTACATTAGACAATCTCAATGCACCCTCGAATCAGTCACTTGACATATTTTGACACCCTTTTCTCAACCATGCCCTTCCGACCAACCTTGATGACAACAAACCAGAATCATCTCACACTCATGAGGTCCATATGGTTAATGTTATTATCAGCGAACCTATCATTAAGCAAACCATTTCCTCAACTACCTCTTCTGCCACTCCACTTATTAAAGTGATGGAATTACCCTCTATTCCTTTGAGAACCCAAACAAAGGAAGAAACTACCTTCTCTCTTTCACTTAAGGAGATAATAGACTTACCCACTTATTCTTTGATATAAATACTAAAGGAGGTAACCATTTCCATCACACCTTCCTCTCACACCATGGAATTACCTACTCTCTCTCTTTAGAAACCATTTCAAAAAAATACATCAATTTACCTACTCCCCCCATGGAGGTAACATCTTCCCAAATCTTAGAACCTTTCACCCAAGACAAACTTGAAGAAACAACTCCCTCACCTCAACCTATGGGCCTAATCTTCAAATCTAATGCCCAAGGAATCAAAAAAATCTACAAACCCTTTTCTAGATTGGTCCAAATCCTAAAATTATCTTTACAACCAAATTTAAACTAAGCCACCTTTTGGCAGCATCTTGGACTCCCCTATCATAGCAAAAATAAACCCTTAACCTCACTTTTATCCATCATTAAACCTAATATCACCTCAATCCCTTCATCAAGCATCTATCCCTCCACAACCATGGAATAACCATCTAAACCCTCTCCATCCAAAATTATCAAATCACCTTACACCTCTTCTACCAAACCTATCAAGATCATAGGGGTACTTCATACTCCTATCCTTACCCATCCATCTTTGAATTTGGATTTAACCTCATCTAGTCCATCAAAGAAAACTTTGACCAAACCAACCAAGAATGTGGAACCACTCAAACTCCCACCTAGAACTAGAACCATGCCACCTCCTTCTCTCTTACCTTCCATCTTGGGACCTCATCCTTATACCAAGAACGTAAATCCTCCCAAAACTACCCAAAATAAACTTCTTCCTTTCATTCCACCTTTACCTACCCTATTTAAAACATCAACCTCTCCATCAGTTTTAACCAAGATTTCTACCTCCACCTTCCCACCTATCTCCAAACCTTCATCATCTCAATCATCCACCTCCAAATCTTCCACCTTTAAATCCTCCACTAGAAACAATCCAACACAAAACAACCCCAATCCAAACCACCTACCAAAAACCAATCACCCTTAACACCTTTTCTCAAATATTATTCAACCATTTTACAAAGGTTGTTGTAAAACTCTTCCTTAAGCATACCACCTATTAGACCCTTTGGCCATTTAAAACCTAAACCATCCTAGTTTAATGATAGTTTAATATTTTCATACCATAGGAGACCTAGGCATGACATGGAGAACTATAAATATCTCTAAGCACTTATCCATAACTTATGAGATGAGGATGATCTATTCTCAGACAAATATCTCTTGAGCCCATTATCAACCTAACCACCAAACCAACCTACCCAACACATACCTACTCCCACACTCTCACCCAAGAGTGAGGAGGAAATAAAGTATCCCTCTATCCTAACACCTCCCCTCATCTACACTATCCATATGGTTACTTGATCTTGGGCCCAACAAAAGGATAAAAAGAATGCCAAAGTGTCTATTGCATGGATATATTCTTATAACCTTCAATATTCTAACCAGAATCAAACACCTTCACCTTCACTAAAACCCAAAATATCCATTTTGGGTGCCCCTACCTCCAACCCTTCTAAATCTATCTAATGAATAGTTATAAAATAGATTCACCAAACACCAATGAAGATGAGCCTATATGAACTAATCAACACCTCACCCCATCACATCCAAGTACTGATATAGACTATACGGTCTATAAATGTCTAAACTAAAGATCCTTAGCCTCTTTCAACCTTTACCAAAACCTTTTAACTTTATACCCTTGTCATGTTTAAGGATTTAGAGATACCTTATATTCATCTTGAAGATCTTGATCCTCCTCTATTCATCACAGCTTACATCAATCAAAACCATATCGAAAGGGTGATGATTGATGGGGGAGATAGTATTAATATTATCTCCTCTCATGCTTATGACCAAATACAAATGCCAGAGAATATCATGTCAAAAACCTCAACAATCCTCCATTCCTTTAATGATACTATGACCACAACCTTGGGAGCAATCATCCTCCACATTTTCTTAGGACCTCACAGGCTTCTAGAGATATTATACATCATAAAAGGGAAGTTCAAATATAATGTCTTACTTAGACACCCTTAGATATGATCCATGAGTTGTGTCCCTTCCACCTTACATCAATGTGTCAAGTTCAAACATAAGGGCCAAGTCATCACCATAAAAGCTAAACTTAGTCCTTTTTTATCTTGTAACATGACATATTGACCCAATGATGTTCTTATTCCTTGCTTATCAACCTCAAAAACAACCAAAAATAACACCACCTTACCACCAACCAATAACAACTCCAACCCTACCATTGATAAATCTTTAACTAGCTCATCTATATCTTCTTCTCAGATCCCCATAGAGAACCCTTTAGAACCTAGGTTCCAATGTATCTCAATGGGATAGTATCACATTTTGGCCTTGGATACCTTACCTACCCCTCAAGAGTATGGGAACCTTGACCAAGATCCTAATTATAACTCTAATTTCAAAACCATCATCCATTTTGAGCTTCTCAACCACCAAACCAATTTCATTTATAAGGGACTTGATCAACCACTTCTCACTTCTACGACCACCTCTTTTATTTGACCATTTACTTCTAAATTTTCCTACTTAGATAAATGGTCATTTACCAAATTTTACTTTCATATGTGTTCTTTTAAGGGATTCATCCTTGGCCATTATGAACAAGGACCCCACAAGTTACCCTTAATCAAAACCCAAAAACCTAGTGAGCGATTTGGCCTTGGGTTCATACCACCTGAAGAACCCATGAATTTATCCAAAACCATCACCACTATTAAGGAAGACATTTCATTGTCACTAACCCAATCTCCTTCAAAGTCTAAGGATTTCAAAACCATTCCTCCTAACTTTTGTTTTAGTCAATACCATTAGTTTAGGCCCCCTAACCTATCAAATGGATGACCAAACTAAAACCTATCCTCTAATTCATCCTAAAATGGTAGAAAATGATTATCCTACCATCAACACCATATAACGTTAGGATAATGATTCCTTTATCACCTATCTTGGTGTGAGGGATTCTTCTATCCATAAATACCTTCATCTTGAGAACCAAACCATGTTGAATGAATCCACTACCACTATCAACTTGGGTATCCATGATGACCCTCATATCATAAAAATTGGTCAATCCTTAGATTATATGGAAAAAAAAAGATTAACCTTCTTTCCTTCATGACTAAAACATATCATTTACTTAGTCATATCAAGATATTCCCATAATTAACCCTTCTATTTCTTTCCAAAACATTGTCATCCATCTTGATGTTAACCCTATTAGGTAAAAGCTTCATAGGATGCACCTTTATATTGCCCTTATAGTCAAAAAAGACCTCTTATCTATCAATTTCATCCAACCCATTAACTATCCCCAATGGGTTTCCAACATTTTTCCCATCAAAAAACCCATAGGGGGACTTTCCCTCTATATTAAATTCTGTGACCTCAACCTTGCTTGTCTAAAGGATGACTTCCCTTTACCTAACATCAGCCAACTTGTTGATCTTACATATAGACATGAGATGTTATCTCTAGTAGATGGTTTTTTGGGATATAATAAAATCTTTATTTCCCTTGAGTATTATCATAAAATGTCTTTCATCACCCCTTTGGGAACCTTTTGTTATAGGGTCATGCCATTTTATCTGAAGAATGCTAGCACAACCTACCAATGTGTGATGACCTACATCTTCCATGATCTCATCCAAAAAATCATAGAGGACTATTTATATGATCTCCTTGGGAAATCCAAATATATAAGATCATCTCAACATACTCAAAATTATCTTTAAGCATCTCATCCATTTTTATGTTCGATTCAACCCTAAGAAATGTGTTTTTGGGTTCCTATCTAGAAAGATTCTTGGATTTATCATATCTCTTTAAGAAATCAAAATAGACCCTACCAAAGTTAGATCAATCCTCAGAATTCCACATCCAACCCATATAAAGTAATTTCATAGCCTACAGGGGAAGTACCAATCCATCTATCACTTCATCTCTTAGTTATCAGATAGATTTCAACCTTTTCACCATCTTCTCAAGAAAGATACCTATTTTAAATGGACTAAGGACTATCAACAAGCCTTTGATTAAATCAAAGAGTACCTCATTTCTCCACCTTTTCATACCCCTCATAAAGAGAACCAACCCTTCTATCTTTATATATTTTCCACTGACCATTCCTTAGGGGAAATGCTCTCTCACCATGATGAACAAAATAAACATCAAGTTATCTACTATATAAGCTACACATTTATAGAGTATGAGACTCAGTACACCCATACTAATAAGCTTTTCCTTGCTTTAGTATTTGTGGATACCAAACTTTGACATCACTAACACTGATCCACTCAAGTACATGCACTCTAAATCATACCAAAACTAGTGTATGGCTAAGTGGCTCATGCTTCTAGCTAATTTTTACCTTGAGTTCCTCTAGAAAAAGTTAATTAAAGGTAAATTCATCATTGATAAATTGGATAAATCTATTTTACCAACTAATAAACCACTTCCTCATATGTTTCTAGATGATTCCATCCTAACTCTTTCTCAAGAGGACATCACCTACCAAATGACCATGTTTTTTGATGGCTTAAAGTGATAATGAGGTAGGGGTGATAGATTTATTCTCATTACCCTCAGTAGTGAATCTCTTCCTCTTTCCTTAAAACTTTATTTTAAGTGTACCAATAATATGGCTAAGTATTAAGCCCTAGTAATAGGTCTCCTAACCACTCTCACCTTAGGAGTCAATAAAATTAGTGTCTTTGGTGATTCCCAACTTGTGGTCAACCAAGTCAATGGATCCTATCAATGTAATAATGATGTCTTGAAAATTTACAAATAACTAATATACGTACTCTTAACATTATTTGATCATTACCTCATCCAGTCTATTATATAATATACCAATAAATTTACAAATACAATGGTTTCCTTTGCTTCCCAAATCCCATCTCAACCTTCCAATTCTAAACTCTTTGTCACCATTCATCACTTTATCATAATCTCTTATATCCAATATAACCTCCATACCATTTGTAGTGTGGAGGAATCTCCCTCATACATTTTGTATGAGAAAACCTTTAACCACCTCAAACTCAATACAATTCCTCCCAACTTATCTTAGAATGCTCGAATATCCTTTATTCAGAGTGCCTCTTTTTATACCATACTAGGGGGAGTCCTTCACAAATGTGGTTTAAATGAAATCCTTCTCCACTACCTATGCAGTCATGAAGCTTCCCATGCTATGAAGGAAATGCATGATGAAATATATGGGGGACACCTTAGTGGGATAGCTATCAATAAACATATCCTTCACCTTGGCTACTATTATCCCACCCTCAACCAAGATTTTTATTATTACGTAAAGATGTGTGTTAAATTTTAGCAACATACCAGTTTACATCATTCACTGACCCATGGCCTTCAAGTATCCAAGGAATTTTTTCCATTCTCACAATGGGGACTTGACCTCATTAGATAAATCAATCCTCATTCCTCATATTAACACCACTCCATCATCACCACAATTGTTTATTTCACCAAGTGGGTGGAGGTTATTCCTCTCATGTTGACCAAAGTCAACAAGATTGTTGACTTCATCAATCATCACATTATTTATCATTTCATTATTCCCCATAAGATCATCATTGATAATGGTAAATATTTCAAAATTAAACAAGTCCAAGGTTTTTGTGATGCATTTGGCATCAAATTAAGATTTTACTCACCTTACCCTCCATAAGTAAATGGTTAGGTAGAAGCCTCTAACAAAACCCTCAATAAGATGTTAACCAAAGTGGTCAATGCTTCTGGTTAGGATTGGCACTTGAACATACCTTTCTCTTTATGGGCCTATCACACTAGAATTTAAACCTCTATAAGTGTTACCCCTTTCTTTATAGTCTTTGGAGTAGAGGCAATTTTACCTATTGAAGTTTAGATTCCCTCTCTTTGCATATCCCTACAAGAAATCATTTCTAAGAGTGACTATCATCAAGAGAATATAGCATGACTTGAGACACTCGATGAAGACCACTTAGAAGTGCTTAACCACCTTCATGTCTATCAAGATATAATCAAGCATGCCTATAATAAAGAATTGAAAGAAATAGAATTCAACATTGAAGACCTCATCCTAAAGGAAAATTAACATGTGAATAATATGGAGAAAAGCAAGTGAGGCAAGTTTACTTTGAATTGGCTTGGACCCTACATCATAACCCATAAGTATGGATCAAGAGCTTACCATTTGTCTACTCTTTAAGGCAAACCAGAAATTGAGCCTCTTAATGATTTATAATTTCATCATTTATTTTTTTAAATAAAGATAAAATTCATTATTTTGTCTAACTTGAGCTCATCCATTGATTTAGAATATTTTCACCCTCCTCATACCTTCATCTCATCCCCTTTGAAGACAATTTATTACAACATAAAACCATGTGATTATCCATCACAGTCATAGCCTAATCCTAAATTTGGGTACCATGATTCTACCCATGGCATGGTTCTCATGGATAATTTTCATCCCTAATTAGATGGAATCCCATGGTCATTGTCTCTAAAAACTACCTATTTCAACTATCATTAACCTCTTGTGTTATAATTTTTTTCCTCATTAAGGTATACCTCTAAGCCTAAATATACTTTTCCATGTCTAACCTAGCATAAAAATAATTTGGGATATAAAAATATCACTTGGGTTAAATATCTCTGGCACACAGATTGCTCCCTAGAAGGACAACTACCCAATATCTAAAATTTCTTAAAAAGATAGACTACTCCCTTGAAGAACAACTACCAAATAAACAAACCCAAACTTAGACCACTACCTTGAAGGATGGCTATGCCAATTTTTTAAAAACAATCATTTTAAGCTTCTCATATCGATAAAATTCACAAACCTATCAAAACAAAGTGATGGATGACTCTATCTCAAAATCAAAACAAGTTATCCCAAAAAATTTGCAATCAACTTTCACATATAGCATTAGTAAACTTCCCATGTTTATTAGTGTACACCTTTTATATGACATGGACTTGTCTATTATGGTTCTTAGATAACCTATAGAAGGGGAAAACTAACCCACATAAGGTTGCTTTACCTATCACCCATTTTTCTTTCATATCACCTACCACCCATCTCCCCTTTCTGTATTCTACAAATTAGGGGACTTTGAGCTTACTTGACACATTGTGATCAAAAGACTTATTTATTAACCAATTTTTGCTAATATAAATCATTAAAATAGCTTATATTCATTAAGCTAGTCTAGATTTGGTTTTGTTTAGCCCTTAAAATGAAGGAGCATCATGCCCTTTTCTTATCTTCTCATAATTGGTTCATGTATTCACTTGGACATATGTCTAATTTTTTATCTTTCCCCACATCTAGTTTTTTATCTAACTTAATTTATTTTCCATCATCAAACAAAATAAATCACATCACATATCTATAACCATGAGTATCATCCTATCCCTACTCACAAATCACATCATATAACTTCATATCATAACCATATATAACCATAATTATAAATTCATAAATCACATCCATAATCATAAACATCATGAACCTCATCACATCTATAATCATAAACCTTAACCATGTTACATATCTATAATCATAACAATAATAAAAACATCATAATCATAATAAAAATAACCATTTACCATAAACATCATAACCATTCATCATAAAAAACATCATAACCACACAAGGAACATCCTATCCATAATCATAAACATCATATCCATGAATAAAATAAATCATAAACATCATAATCGCGTATAATTATAAAAATCATCCATAATCATCACATACCTACAATATTGAATCCACATATCATAAACATAAGCATAAACATCAAAACCAGAACCATGAACCATGAACCATAAAAACAAATCTATATATCATCATCATGTCATAGAAATCATGTCTCATAAACATAAAATAGTACATATAAACATGTGCATCTCCCTCTCAAAAATATGCATCTCACTACATCATCTCACAGGCTAGTATCAAAATAATATACATATACATATATCATGTGATATACACTATGCCCTAGGGGCACCGCTACCACTAACCCCTCCTACAACATCACTACCATTTGGTGCCTACCCCCTTGAGGTGCCTACTCCCCTAAGGTACCTACCTATCCACTCACTAAAGTGACACACTGACCTAGAGTTTCTATGTTTTCACCACTTACTAAGTGGCTCTATACTCACCCCATCAGGGCTCCTATGGACACTATTTCAAAACTATGGCCTCATAGTATTGTAAATCCTTAATGGATGCCAAATACCATGCCATAGGGATGCTACTTGATCATTCTAATAGTGATGCAAATGCTCTTGCTCTCTATCTCAAGGTGTCCCTTTCCTAGGTCACCAATCCTAGTGAAGTCCTAACTTGGTCCCTCTCCCCTATCATAGTCATAACTTGACCCTATAATGTTATAATCTAGCCCTCCAATGTGGCCACTTATCCCTATAACATCATGATATGTGCCTATCCAATGGCTAGTGTTTCTCTTACCTATCCATTAGGGCCACCTCCTTGTACCTAAACTTATGGACCCCCATTAGCTAAATCCACATCAATAGGATGCATATCCCCATCATCTCACCCAAAATCAGTTGCTACATATAAAGCTTAATACCATGATGTATACCCATCAAAAAAACTAGCATCATTGATCTCTACTCTAACAGATAGCCCTTCATGATCAAGAACCACCTCCTTGAGCTGTGGCTTAGGAAGTATAAACTCAACATCTTCCCTCTTATGACTCAATAATAGATCAAGATCCCTTATACTAGGCTAAACTACCAGTGAACTCTATCAAATGGGATGAGCTTAGTCTCACCATCTCTCATCCCACAAATCCACTTCTTCCTCTATAATGACAAATTATGTCAAGTATGGTGGGCCCACCTTGAAAAGCCAACATATGGCCTCTAAGCCATATCTCCCATAACTAAGGCATCTTATGGATTTTAAAATAGTCAATATCACGTGAAGCCCCTCTAGCTCATGTAAGCATGTAATCACCCCTCCACTACATGAATCCCACCTTGAAGTCCATCTGGGCATACCCCTCCCATAGTAGACCCATCAATCTCAAGACCTTAAAAAAACACAAAAAACCATTTTAACTATAAAACCAATAGCTTATTACCTCCTTAAACCCCTCTAAACCTAAAATACCCACCAAATTTAACTTTCCTAAGAAAATTTCACCAAAGGATGAAACCTAACATTATACTTAGGGCACAACCAAAAACTCTCCCCAACCAACAACACATTAACACAATTCTACCATTTAAACTACCAAATCAACCTAAACTATCAGATTTAAGGAATTGCCTACCTCATTCCTCAACTATCATCAAGAATGAAGCTTGGATTTCAACACTCAACCATTTCCTTATCCACCCTACATCCTCTAGTCTACCTCACCAAAATCAACCAATCAACAATAACCCAGTCAAACCTCAACCCCACAATATCAGTACTCCTGAGAAAATGCTAAGCTCACAAATGCACAAGAGTAAGAGAAGTCAATAGCTAAAATTGAAAATGATTTTCTATTTCTCACTTTTTATCCTTGGCCTTTTAGGGTTTCTCCCTCACTATCGATGATTAGGGTGACTACCAATGGTCAATTTTGGGACTCCTAACCATCGATGATCAATATATCACTTTTTGACTTTTAGGAACCTACATCTTAGTGCCACCTTAGAGAAAACATTTCTAGCACCCACCTAAAAAATTATAAATTACCCTTTTCTAGCAAACCACTAGACCACATCCACCTTGACATTGGCCTTTTTAGCTTGAACTATCACATACTTTATGATGACCTTGCCTTTGTCTTTTTCACCATACCAACTAACCTTGACATGTTAAACATTTGAATTTACACCACCTAATTCACAACCAAACCATTTGAGTTTTTCATGAGAGCACTTCCTACCTAATACTAATGAGAACACCAAACGTATCTAAGAGACTTATGTTTATGAGTGTTCCTAGTTTCCATGTCTAAATATGGTCATGCGGTCCACTTATCACTTGTCCTTAGAGAACCAACCTTATTTTCACCAACTATGGCAACTTAGTCTTTATGAAATATTGGATATTTCACTTAGTTGCATTTTGTGTGCATTTTTGTGCTTCAAATGCCCAACCACCATTGTCAACAACCTTATGACTCACCATAACCACTTATCAAACCTTGAATTGATTTTGGTTTCACCTCATTGACTCCCAGTTTGAGGGGGAAATCCTCCTCCCATACTCAGGAAAACCAAAAATTCAACCAGTAATCCAATTTTTATTTTATATCTTGTTAACACAAACTGCATACCAAAAAATTGAAAAATGTAGACACCAACAATTTTTCACATTGTAGTTCTTAATGTCAAAAAACCCCTAGATCAGACCATTACCTAACCCTTAACCATGACCCTGAGTCAAGTTAGCTAATTAGCTAATAAAGTCACTAACTTACCCTCTTCTACCCCACTTAACCTTCAAAATTCAACCATTAATGATCAGCTTGACCATTGATAGATACCTTGACCATTGATGGTTAGGTCCCTTCCCAACCACCTAAATAAATACCTGACCAAATATGTACACTAACTCTAGACACTAGAAAACTACACATTTATAATTTTTGATGACTAAATACCTCAAGATCCCCTAAAACTTATTAAACATTCCCAAAACCCCCTTAACCCAATTAAATCACTATTTTCCTAGTCACAAATATCATTAAAAATCACTATTTGAAAGTACTATTCATTGTGGGACCCACTATCACTATTCATGATGACATGGCATGATGACATAGTATGATGACATGGCATGATGACATGGAAAAGTGACATAACATGTGACCTGACATGTGATTTATGGGTGATATGGCAAGTGAGGTGACTTATAAGTGACGTGGCTTGATGTGGGACATGATACCCCACTTGGGACCCTTCTCAAAATGCTTGATGACCTCATTAAAGCATCACAAGCCCCCCCCCCCTTGAAATGTGGAAAATTTCCCCTTAAGTTTGTCATTATTCAACACATATTTTGTCTTCCCACATGAAATTAGACTTCAAAAAGAGATACCTACCTCTTTAAGGCTTTGGGAAAGATAAAGGGCACCCATTTTTGACCTTTTAGCCCAAATGGAGGCTCACCAATCCAAATGGGAGACTTTCCAACCCATATGCGAATCCTCACCAACCTCACCTTAGAATTTTCATCCCCTTCATGGAAAATGGAACCACATTTGGTGTGCCACCCCTTTAAGTGCTTGTGTGAAAGCAAGAAAGGATGGGAAGAAGTCTTTAAGCCTCATTCAAACCCATGTGCATGATTTCCATTCAAACTTGGAGACTTACCAACCCACATGGGAATCCTCACCCACCTCACCTTGACTAAATCATGATCCCATTTTAATAAATTCTAATGTCTTCATTATCCCTCTATTTTGGCATGTTTCTTCACACAAAAATGCTATAAATATCCCCCTCTCCTTCACCCAAGTTTAAGTGGCAAGTTAGTCTTTTGTTCTTAGCATGTTTCTTTAATTTTTTTTTAAGGAGGTCATCTTATTTTAGGTCATATCATCTTGGAAGAGAACATATCAAAGCAACAAAGCTCTACAAGATGATGACCTCCTTAAAAAAATATTAAATAAATATGCTACTTCAACATCTTCAAGCCACTTTAACAACATTGAGGTAATTTCCTTTAATTTATAATTTCAGTTCTTTTTTTATTTCCCTTTGGCCTTCTCTTTTCTTAACTTCCTTACTCTTGATCCCTTAAACTTTTCCTCTTCATCCCATTCATCCCATTTAATCCCTTTGTCTATTTCCATTTCATTTTTCTCATTTATCCCATTCACCTCTTTACCTCATGTACCTCTTTGCCATCTTTACCTTTCTTTTTCCTTTGCCATATTTACTTATTTGCCTATATATCTATTCATCCCTTTGTATTATTACAACATTGGCCATCTACCCAAACTAACAAAATAATCCTTTTGACCCTCAACACTTTACCAAACCAAAACCATAACCTTTACCAATTTTCAACATTATTATGAATTAAACTATTGCATTCATTCAGTAATCTTTTGTAAAGAATTTAACTTTATTTTATCAAATTTAGTTTTTTGTTGTTTTAGTATCATTTATTTGATGTTTTATGCAAAATTTACTTCTTGTATCATTCTAACTTAATTTTTTTGAAGAAGGCAGATTGGAAACCTCCTAAAAAGCTTTCGCTTTTAGAATCTAGCTTATGCTAGGCAATGCACCTAACTTCTTATCTAACAAAGAAGTTTTTATGGTAGTGTTTTCTTATATACAGGTATTCTTCCCTATCTAAAGAAGAGTTATCCATAATTTTTTGGATTTAATGCATGCACTTTAATAGGTATTCTTCCACACCCTTCATTCCTACTTTCTTTTCAAAAAAAAAAAAAAAAAGAAAAGCAAAAAAATTGAGAGAAACATTTTGACATGAAAAAAAAACATAAGTTTTAGTTGCATTTTTAGAAAAGTTAAATTTTATTTTCCTTGCATATTTAAAATAAATAAAAGAAAAATAATCCTTGGATTAGGACTTGCATTTTAATCTTTCATTTAAATTGCACTTAGAGATTTCATATTTTAGTTTAGATTTAAAACAAACTCTTTGCATCCATTGAATTACTTTCTGATCTTAGTTCATCTAGTAACTAGGAGGAATAGTAATTTTATCCTATCTTTCACTTGTCTTCACATACTAATCCAAACTAGTGAATAATCAACACATAAAAATAATACTTAAGATAAGGATCAATTGGGATTTCATCCCTTGGAGGCAACATTACCTGCTCCTGGCTATCCCACTTGGATTTCACCATCAAAGGGAGAGCTAACTTAGCTCTCTAGTTGAGTATAAACTCTAAAATTGATATATCTTGGCTAAGCACCCATCATCCTTATCACTATATGATTATAAAGTAAGGGGGTGGGCCCTAATACCAAGCCATGTACTGAAGTTAAACATAAATATTTCTTTTGAGTGCCTAAAAAACCCAAATACAACTATATCTTATGTTTTTAGTACCTATATCAAACCAAATTCCCCTCCAAACTCTTTAAAGCATAAGCCAAAAGTGATTTAAAAGTAATCCTAGGATAAATGCATTTCTAGTGTTTATGTTGATTATTTTGAAATCTTTTTTATTTCTTCTTGTTTGAGTTGAGAGGTTCATCTTTTCATTCCTTGTTTTCTCATATGGTCACTACTAGACAACAACTTAGAAATTAGTTTAATCAGCCCCCATCTTCTTTTTCACCTATGGAATATACCTCAGACATTAATATTTCCCCTCACATTAAGATTTCCCCTCCTCCCTCTCTTTCTAGGATCCTAATCATATCTAAAGGAGATCCTAACTTTGATACCTTCCTTGATAATAATTAGGTGGCTTTACAACACTACCTCAATACCATGCCACACTGCACCCCTTTTGATTTAATTTCCTCTACCAAACCCCCTCTTCTCATGACATTCCACCTTATGTTGGGTACCACTTCAACCTAGCCATTTTTAACCCACACCTCTTCCAACAATCCAATCCATCCAAACCTAAACCAACCTTCCACCCCCCCCAACCAAACACCTCCTATCACACCTCAAGTCGTTTTAACCCTACCCTTAGTCACCTACACCCCACCCATTATTTAATTATCCTCCACTTCTACTTCCATCCTCCCTTTGGTAGCAACCAATACCTCAACCACAACCTAATCTCAGAACCTAGTGCTTTCCATACCACAAATACTTCCCCCTATAAGCACTTTGGTCACTACCCACCTTCAACCAACTAACCCACTAATCACTTTGATGCCACACATAAACCCCCAAACCTCAACCTTATAACACATACCCATGACATCTTATCAATATATTCCTAACACACAAGTATACATACCTTCACCTTCTACCCAAACCTTACATGACCTCACACACATACCTGACATCATCCTAAATATCCACTAGTTATTCCCATGTCACCCAACCCAAAAAAAACATTTCATATACCTATCAAACCCAACAACCTCAAGTAGACTTGGTCAAGATGCTAATGGAGAAGATGATTACCCTTGAGTCATCTATCTTGAGATCACATAACCTTATCTTTTATGACCAAATTTGCAATGAACCCATCCATCCATTTTCCCCTCTCTGACCATATTCTCTACAATGGGAATCACCAAAATTATCTATATTTTAAAGCAAGGAGGACCCCAATAAAATTTAAGAGCATTTAGGCATGCATGTTACTTAATTACCCATGATGATGTTCTCCTCCTCCAGACCTTTTCTATCTTTATTTGGATAAAAATTATATTGGTATAGTGTCATCCTAAAACACTCCATCTTCTCCTTCACCCAACTAGCCCAAACATTTTTTGATTAATTCTCAATCAATATATCTAAGAAAGTTTCTATTACTGACCTCTACTCCATTCAACAATTCCAAGATGAATCTATTGCCAATTTTATGGCTCATTGGAGGAGCCTATGTTTCAATAAATGTTGTCTATTTTAATTATAAAGGAAAATAGATTATAATGATGGGGATAAGTGATTAGAATGAACCTGGATTGGTTTGCATGTTGTATCTAGATATTGTGAACACTCCTCTTTGGCTGGGGAGGACTACCTACAAGTAAGAAATCACTACCACAAGATGTTTTTTAGTAGTTAAATGAGTGGGATGCCAAGCTATGAACTTGTTCTAGGAAGTGTAAAACTTACTTAGAGATGATAGTCCACTTTTGAGAGACAAAAGAGTAATAAATAGCTAAAAGAGAGGTGAAAAGAGAGAGAAAGAGAGATAATATTATCATTATTAATAACCTATATGCAGTAGAGAGTGATAAGGTATAGGTGATGTAATTTGTTTGTATTTTAGAAGTTGTTTGGGTAGGTTTTGAAGAGGTTAAGGAATCAACAATCACCAACATTGGTAGGGGAGAGATTGATATCAGTTATACTCTCAAGGTTGGTGGTGAAGGTGACCAATGTTAGTTAGGCTACCGAGGCCAGTAGGGGACATAATTGTCTAGGAGCTTGTAGAAGGATTTTATAGGTCTAAAAAATGGTTTGGATTAGGTCTAAGAGGTTGGGGAGAGTTATGAGAGAGAGAGAGAGAGAGAGAGAGAGAGAGAGAGAGAGAGAGAGAGAGTAGTTTGGGTAGATCTAGTTAGATGTTTGGTGTGTCAGGTTAAGGGCAAACAAATGAGGAAGCTTTGTAACTCCCTCATGGGGGTTCAGTCAAAAGTGTTTAAATAAATGCATAGCAGATATAAACTAATAGCAAAATAAATGTTTAAAAGACCTATAGAATAAGTGATGTACTTAGCTATAGTGGTCGATGAATGATAAGTGCTAGTTTGATGATCCCTATTAGGAAGTCCAAACCTAAATGCCTAAATAGAGAGAATAAATAGGTGTTGTTGGTCCTCAAGATCTTAGTTCCTAATCATGATTGACTTATGCAAGATGAAAATAGCCTAGGATGTCAAAAATAGAATTCTAAGAGTTTAAATATAAATAAGAATGAATTTTCTTGATTTTTACTGACCTAAACTTTAGGTTTGAGTTTGGATTATATTACTAATGTCAGTGATCTTAATGACATTAGTCATGGGTTGACCAACATCACGAGCCCTATAATAGGTAAAAATTATTATTTTTGTCATGTTATCTATTGATATTCATGCCAAGTGTGACACCCATTAAAAAATGGTAAAAATAAGAGGTTAGGAAGGCGGTAGTTGATTAGGAATTTAATTTGAAAGAGGGAATAAGTCTTGAGTGGTTAGGATGAGGGGACCAAGTATTGTAGTGACTCATCATATGAGAATTAGTCATAGGGTGAGGTGGATAGGTAAGGTGTCAAAAGAGAGTTTTTAATTAACTTAATTAAGTATTATAAATTAATTAAATGTGTGAGGGGTAAAAGCATGAGTTAGGGAGGTTAATTGTTAGTATTGAAAAATGGGTTAAAAGGGGGTTTTGACATAGGGAGTTACACAAATGTGTGTGATTTAGTTCTAGTGTCTATATTTTCCCCTTTTTATCTTATAATTTGTATTAAAAATTTTGTAAGACAAAAATAGGAATTAGATTCTCCAAGTATTGGATGAGGTATCCCCCCCTCAAAATAATAATTGATGGAGGAGAAACCACAATCGGGTATTGGTTTGATAAAAATATAATTGGGTAAGTGGTGAATAATTGAGTATCACTTCATATATGTATACTAATACAAGATATAGTTGACAAATTCAATAATAGACAAGGTTAAGGAAGACTCAGATAAAAGTAACCAAAGCACAGCTTGTAAGTGATAGCTAAGAGGTCAAAATAATCAAAGTTGTAGCTCTAATGGTCAATGTGTCAAAAGTATTTTGGGTTAGAAATTCCATTAGGAAACACAAAAGGGTTGAAGGTGATAGGATGAGCTTGGTTTTCATCCAAAACAACTAATATACATGCATGTGCATAATAGCCAACTATAGCATAATAACATAAGAAGTCAAGACAAGTAATGTGAAGTTAGTGTAAAAGGGTCAATGAGTGAGGAGATATTCATTATCTCTAAGGAAAGTCATCATGTGTGAAGATTTAAGTGATATTTTATGGAATTTTTCATGATTGGGAAGATATATGTGATCTCTAATTACCCCAATGTATGGGTAAAGTCTAAAAATTTGGGGTTACTTTATTGGAATGGTACTGACATCAGAGACATTACCAATATCAGTAATAGAAAGTGTTGATGTTAGTAAACTAGGGAAACATTGTCGATGTTGGTACATGTAAGCAATGCCATTGAAAAATTAGGTCAAGAATATTGATGTCGATGGCTAACCAAACTTGGTAAAATGGGGTTTAGTGGCCGACCAAACTCATTTGTAACTTTGTGATTGGAGAGGAAAAATAGAGCTTGAAAGTGATTGAGATGGTATAGCAAGGAGGGGACCCAATAAGAGGCACACCACCATAGGAGATAGTTATATCAACCAAGAGGAGATAGAGAGATGAGGTGAGAGTCTCTACTAGTTGTTTTGAAATTTGATTTGGGTATTTGTAGTTTTTAGGCTAATTTAAAGGTGGGGGTGTAGAAAACATTATTAGAGTGGTAGAAAATAGGGTAGGTTAGTTTTAGGATAAGTTGGGGGGTTGTTTGGGTAGGTTTCTAGGTGAAATATTTAAGTTTGGGTGTGTGTTGTTTGGCCCTAGGGCCAAACTAGTCATTGATGTTAGCAAGTTTCATCGACATCAGCCAACATAGCGTCAAGGTTAACAGGTGGCTACTAGTGTCAACTGACACTTAGGCTTACAAAACACTGACATTGATGGTAATGCCAACATAAATGACTATGAATACCTATAAAAATAGGAAAAAGGAGCAATTTGGATCCCTAGTGAAAGTAGTTAACTAGCCAAATGGTTGAGCTAGCCTCAAAAGACCTTGTGTCAACTGAGTGCTACCTATATAGCCTAGTTTAGGGCCATATGCCAATGTAGTTCTCCCAGAGCTTAGGTAAAAGAAATAAGGTGTAGTAAAAAGGTGTGTTAGGGGAAATGGGTAAAATCTTAGGTTGAGATAGGTCAAGAGGTCTAGGGTATAAAAGATAGGGCATAGTGTCAAGGGTTAGGGATATAGGCTGTGAGGCCTAGAGTTGTGATAGGTAGGTAGGCCTAGGGTGGAGACAAAGAAGGGGTAGTGAAATCTAGGGTATAGATAAAAGAGTAGGGTAGTTTTTTAGGTGGGTATATGGCTAAACTAACCTCAAGAAACCCCATGTGGACTGAGTGTAGCCTACATAGCCTAGTTTAGGGCCTTAAACGAATGTAGTTCTCCCAAAGCCTAGGAAAAAGATCTAAGGTATGGTAAAAATTTGTGTTAAGGGAAATGGGTAAAAAGGTAGCTTGAGATAGGTCAAGAGGTCCAGGGTTTACAATATAGGGCATAGTGTCAAGGTTTAGGGATATAGGTCATGGGGCCTAGAGTTGTGATAGGTAGGTAGGCCTAGGGTGGAGAGAGAGAAGAGGTAGTGAAGCCTAAGGTACAAAGAAAAGAGTAGGGTAGTTTCTTAGGTGGGTATATGGTTGAGATAACCTTAGAAGACCCTACGTCAACTGAGTACTACCTACATAACCTAGTTTATGGCCTTATAATAATGTAATTCTTCTAAAGAGAAGGGAAAAAGGTGGTGATAGAGTACATTAGAAAGTACGTGACTTGAGTTTTGTGTGTATGGATGCAGGTAAGGATGGAGCTTACATTACAAGATCATCTATCGAGGATGTTGACATGTATGAGGAGGGATATCACTCTAGATGAGTGGGAGCAAATGGAAACCATGGGGTTAGGAGTAGTACAATGGTATTATTGAGTTACCCAAGATGTGTCCCTAACCATAGCATTGATTGAGAGGTGGGATCACACCACCAACACCTTCCACCTACCAATCAGAGAGTTGATAATGACTCAAGAGGATGTTTATAATATATTGTGGATACCAATCTAGGGTGAGGAGATCTTTGTATACACAAGAGAGGAGCATGATATACACATGCTCACATTATATAGAGAGCATGTGAGTGATGTGACCTACCATTCTGCAAGTTTTGCATACAAGCCACTTTATATGGTTGATGAAGAGAAACATTAACTGAGTATATTAATGATGATCAAGATCATGGTGTATGCATTACTAGATATAGATGGTGTTAAATTTCTAATTTCATCGATAGGTGTGCTTGCATAGATGGTCGAGTATTGGATTATTTTTGCCTAAGGTCTAGTATTTTTAGCATAAATATATAGAGTTATGGGGTTTGAGACTATGATGGTGATAGAGTTTGTGTGTTGGCCATCTACTACACTATTGGGCATATGATTACATTATAGTGACACAACCACTGGGGTTACCTACCATGATCCTAGCCAGCTTTAGGGTTGGTTTTAGATAGTGGAGAGAGGGCATGGTGTAGACTCAAGTGGATGGTATGGTTTAGGATATTACCTATTATAGGTGCATGATCAAGGGCTTGATCTTTGTTGATATTTTGTAGAGACCTTTTCTAAAATACCTAGTTTTTAGAGGATAGGTATAGTATCTTGTGGGTTCATAGAGCTCACTATGGGTCAAGGGAAGATGAGCTAGTGAGTTAGAGATGGTACCCATGACACAGGTTAGGAGGTATTTTGGTCTAGTCCAGGATATTATGTCTACCTTCCCTCAATATAGGAAGGATGACATAGAGGCACCATTACCATTAACCTAAGAGATAGATGGGCAAAATGTTTAGGAGCTACCAATAGGGCCAAGGGTTGGAGACTCAAGATGCACAATGGCATATATATCTTGGTGGGCTAGTTTACATCTCATAGTGGAGGTTAAGAGGCCACCACTAGATTTATAAGGGTTGGTAAGAGAGAGGGATGTAGTGGCACAAGTTTGAGATGTCGTAGTGAGGGATTAAGATATAACCTAGGTATAGGTATTAGCCTTATAAGGGTAGATGGTGATGTTGCAAGGTCAAGTTAGGGCACTTCATGGCTAGGTTGCAACACTATAGGGCTAGGTTACTATTTTATAGGGTTAGGTGACTATAGTGATAGTAGAAAGAGACAATTTAAGAGTATAAAGCTAGGCGTTTCCTCCTCCACCACCACCATACGAACCAATACTGACTTGGCCATCATAAGGTGCTATGGGACCTCCATAGACTATATCTACGACAAGAAATATGACTACCCTGGATGAGATTGCCTACTATGAGAGGGAAATTAGAGATTTTTTGTAGATTCAAAGACATTCAAAGTTTAGAAATTAGGAGAGGTCCATGTCATGTGGTATGACTTCTATCTCACATAGACCTAGATAGGGAGAGAGTGGTGATGGCACTACTTCATAACCACCTGGAGAGTCTTGAGGACCTTGAGTGTCAGAGTTTGTCATTTTTGATTATATTTGGTATTTGTATACTAGTCTATGAGCTGAAGATGTGAGATGCATATTTTGAGAGAGAGATATGTTATTATGCTGATGTACTTATGGACATGTATTATGATCACACACACACATTAGATGTTCATTTATTATGTTTTTGAGATGTGTTTATTTTGATAGATGATGACAATGATGATGATGATCTGGATGATGATTTTATGCTATGTTATTTTGATGTTAATACTACTCATGTTAGTTGAGTTAGACTAGCCTTTCCCATATATGTGATGGTATATGCATAGTTGGTTGGTTAGTTTCATCCTAGCATTTTCCATATTTTGTGATGGTGTATGTTTGAAATGAATAAATTGGTTATGTTAGTTTATTTCAGCATTTTTCCATATTTGTGATGGTGTATACATAAAATAAATTGAGTAGGCTTTGATAGTATTGGTTTGACATTGTTTCTTTACCTCAAATAGATAAATTGACATGTGATGTGGATGGAAAAATAAAGAGGCAAAATGTTAATGCACTAGAAAATACCATAATTAGAACATAAATAGGATCAAGCAAATGAGCCCCTTTCATTCCCCAACAATTTAAACCATTGTGTTTGTTAGAGAAGTGTCATTTTTTACCTTATGTTAAGTGAGTTTCACAGTCCCTTGAAAGAGTATGAGGGGAAAAAGAGTAAAATGAGGGAAAATGTTTGGGTAGCATAACCTACAAAGTATGGATGATATTCTCCTTTTGTGGGTGACCTGAGAGCTAATATAGGCAAGTCCATGACTTAAAGATTTTTTTGGTAAGTCGATCAATGCAAGAAGCGTACAATGCAATTTTGTATGGGTTAAGGTCATATAAAGCTATGAGAAGCCTTTTTCATTTATATTTTCCCTTTGAGAACAAATCTTGGCTTAGCCATCCTTCAAGGGAGTGGTCTAAGCATTTGTGTTTAATTTTAAATTTCTACCCTTCAAGGGAGCAGTCTATTGATAGTAAAAAAGGGAAGTTACGTAGATGTCCTTCAAGGGAATAGTCTATGTTTGAGAAGTATGACCTGAGACTTTATAACTTTGTCATGTATTCCATTATTTTTTTTTATTTTTTATTTTTTTCTTTTAGTCATGAAGAACACTATAGAGGCTTAGGAGTTTTCCACTTTGAGGGCAAAACCATACCACTGTGTAAGTTAACTAAGTGTATAGGAGTAAGGATGAAGAGGAAGGGAAATGAATGTAATAGGGATGCTCAAGGGACTAGCTCAAGTTAAACACAAGGTGAAGTGACACTTATTTAACAAAAGAATGGTTGTAGGTGTAAGGCATTTAAAGGTTCCAGTTCTAGCCTTCCTTCAAGAGAAGACAAGTGATAAGTTCATGAGCCATACTTGTGAGTTATGATATAAGGTCCAAGCTAATTAGGAGAAAATTTAGCCCATTTTCTTTTCTACATGTTTTTCATGTGTTTTTTTTCTTTTAAGATGAGATCTCCTATATTTAAATCTCACTCTTTGAGGTTTTTGTTATAATCATGTTTAATACACTCTTGATATATTTGGAGGTGGTTGAGGGCTATGAGATGATGCTCATCAAGAAATTCAAGTTGAGCCAAATGTTCTTGGTGAAAATCAACATTAGTAAGTAAGTCTTATATGGAAATGTGAAGAGAAGGACTATAAAATTCAAGAGGCAAAATAGCCTCCATCCTATATACCAAGGAAAAAGGTGTAGCCTGTAGGGGTTCAAATGCTAGTGTGATAAGCCCATAAAGTAAAATGAATGTGTGTGTGCCAATCCTTGACTGTATCATTGACTACCTTCATGAAAATTTTGGTCAGTGTTTTGTTAGAAACTACTACCTATCCATTAGCTTGTGGATAGTATGGTGATCAAAAGCTTAATTTGATTCCAAATGTTTCATAAAGACTTTAAATAGTCTTATTTTTGAAATATTTGTTGTTATCTATTATAATTTTATGAGGAACACCAAAATGATAGATGATGTGATGGTTGATGAAGTCAAAAATTTTGTTAGCTTTAGTGGAGATGAGAGGAATGACCTCGATCAACTTGGTGAAGTATTCAGTGGCAGTAATGATAGAATGATGATAGAGAGATGAATGAGGATTAATCTCTCTGATTAGATCTAAGCCCCATTGGGAGAAGGACCAAAAGTATTTGGTGATGTGTAATGCATGAGTAGGAACATGAAAAAGGTTATCATATTATTGAAACTTAACATAACACTGAACATAATCAGCATAATCTTGATGATGTGTGGGCTAATAATAGCCAAGTCGAAGGATATGCATGGCAATTGTGTGACCATTAAAATGACCATGACAAATCCCATATGGACTTCCTTAATAGTGAAGGGAGTTTTAGTACTAGTGAGGCATCTAAAGAGAATACCATTAAAACCTCTCTTGTAGAAAAGTCTCCCCTAGTATAGTGTAATGAGAGGCACATTTTATGAAGGCACATTTCCCATTATTGGAGAGATCAGAAGGGGTAATAGAGAAGGAAAGATAATCCATGAGTTTCTTGTAGCATAATTCATGTAGGCTGGTTGTTACATTTATAGACTTAGGAGGGTAATGTTAAGTGATTAATGGTGACATAAATTCTCAAGGAAGAGGATGAAGAGGGTATGTATGAAGCAAGTGAAGTCATCATGTCATCAAACTTGTTTGTAGATCATGAAATAGTTTGTAAGAGATAAGAGTCAAATGATCCCAATAGTGTATCTACATGATGTTTATACTATTGTAGAAATTTGTTTTTACATAGGAACCATTAACCTAATCAACCACTAGTTGAGAATCACTAAAAATGGTTATAGATTCGATACCCAAGAAGAGAGTTTTTTGAAGTCCTAGAATCAAAGCCTCATATTCAGCCATATTTTTAGTGCATTCAAAATCTAGTTTAAATGACAAAGGCAAAGGCTCACCATCTAGAGGAATAAGAATGACCCCTGCACCCCCACCATGTTTATATTTAGATATGTTAAAGAACATCATCATTTTATAGGAGATGTCATCAGTGGAGAGGGTTACAATGAATTCATCAAGGAAATCAAGGTTTGAAGGTTGATTGTTAGGTAAAGGGGTAGCAACTAACTGGCCATCAATTGTTTGCCCCTTAATAGAATTTTTTTGAATGAACTCTAAGTCAAATTTAGCAAGAATCATAAGCCACTGAACTACACATTTGTTGTGATATGGCTTGGAATGCATGTATTTGAGGGGATCAATATGGGTGACCATAGAGGTTTTATGATTTAGGAGATAATGGTGAAACTTGGAGGTGAAAAAGACCAATGCAAGGAAAAGTTTTTTAGTATGGGTATATTGAGTCTCGTAATCAACAAGTGTGCAACTTATGTAGTAAACCACCTACTATTGATGTTGGTCTTCTTGATGTGTAATCATAGCACCTAGAGAATGGTATGTTATGGAGATGTATAGGTAGAAAGACTAATTTTCCTTAGGTGGAATAAGAACCAGTGGGGAAAGGAGACATTGTTTAAGTGCATCAAAATATTTATGGAAATTTTTATTCCAATGGAAGGAGACATCCTTTTTGAGGAGATGGTTAAAGGGTTGGCAATGATCTGATAATTGGGAAATGAAGTGGTGAATTCACTAAAGTTTTCCTTATAGGCTACAGAGTTGTTTGATATTAGTATGTGGAGGCATCTCTAGGATTGCTCTAACCTTAGAAAGATTGACCTCGATACCACAGAGAGAAATGATAAAACCTAAGAGATTACTCAAAATAATACCGAACACACATTTCTTAGGATTTAATTGAATGTTACATTGGAGGAGATGAGAAAATTTGAGAATTTTCAAGTGGTATTGATGAAGTTTAGACTTGTCAAGTAAGTCATCCATGTAATCTTCCCTAATTTTGTGTAGGAGATCATGGAAAATATAAGTCATGGTACTTTGATAAGTGGCACCAACATTATTCAGGCCAAAAGGCATGACCCAATAATAAAAAGTCCACCATGGGGTAATAAAGGTTGTCTTGTGTTGATCCTCAAGAGCAATTAAGATTTTATTATATCTAGAGAATCCATCCATAAGTGATAGGATTTCATGATTAGCCATCATATCAACAAGTTGGTCGATACTTGGTAGTGGGAATTCATCTTTTGGATAAGTGAGGTTTAAATCATGATAGTCAATATAAATGTGGATTCCATCAGTCACTTTTGTGATAGGAAAAATATTATAAATCCATTGTGGGTAGTCGATGGGTTGGATAAAGTTAATATAAAGGAGTCATTGGAGCTCTTCTTTGACAAGGAGAGCAATACGAGGATGCATCTTATGAAGCTTTTGCTTAATAGGTTTAGCATCTTGATTGGTGACAATGTTATGAGTGATGATAGAGGGGTCAATATTGTTGGTTCCCAAAAGTGTCACTCATTTTTGGAACAACATATGAGCTATTCCTAGATTTACAGGGCCAAAATTCCTCTCTTACCCTTCTCAAAATTTATTCAGGGGCTTTCAAATTCCTCATTTTTTCAAATCTTTTTCAGCAAAGGGATTAGTAGGTTCAAAGGTTCAAACATCTTCAACATGAGCTAGGCACATTTGACAAAGTTCAAAGTTCAATCGTTTCAAAGTTTCACGGCCCCGAGCACTTAACGAGTCTCAAAAGCTTGAACCATTGAACCTTGAACCATTGAACCTTGAACCATTTTGGTTCATCAGTTCAATGGGTTCAATGTTCAATCAGTTTAATGTGTGTAATAAAAAGAGTCAAGTGGATGCTACCAAGTGTCATCGGTTGACCCCCTTTATGCTTTATTTTTGTGAATTGGTAGATATTGCCACATGTCCCTCTTGAATCTTGTTTAGAGCCTCCAAGTGTCAATATCCACAGTCTCTTCCCTTAGCTTCACTATTTTGAGAAAAGACCATGGTGGGTCCAAGGATGAGTGACTAAATGAAGTATAATGTGCCAAGTGTTTACATCCACATGACTAACAAATGTATTCAGATTGCACCATGTGTCCCTTACATAGATCACCAGAGGCTGGTAAGTGTCATCATCTGCGAGAGCCCGACTGAGCCCCAAACATTTCTATAATGTTGCAAAGGCCCAAGAAGGTGGATGCTACCAAGTGTCCATAGTGGAAGATGCCATGTATCCTCACCTGTTCCAGTGGAATATGCCACATGGCACTTGTTCAAAGAGTAGAAGGCACCACATGTCAAAGGAAAGGGGAACTCACAATACCAAGGCACATATGGAGCCAAGGAAAGGTTTCCTTTGGTCAAATTGTCTGAAGGAATTCCTTTAGACATTTTTATTAAAGTAAATAAAAGGGATGATAACCCACCAAAGAATCAAAGCATGAAGGCCACTTAGAAGACACTCAAGGGCATGTTCCCTTTGGAAAAGGGTTTGTGCCTTAGAGGGCTGCAGATGCTGCCAAGTGTCACAAGCCAAGACACGGTCTCAAATGAATCTTCATAAAGTAGAACCCACCATGTGTCCTAACCTAATGCAGTGGAAGCTACCACATGTCTACATTTGTGCCCCCCTCAGCTGCTAACCAGTTTCAAAGCTTATTTTGATAAGCCTATTTCAAATCTATAGATCCTGCAACGTGTCCTCACCCATGTCACAGTGGAAAGCAATCATGGAAAGTGAGAAAGATGTGAAGGAGTTGCTAGGAAACATGATGAGCCTACAAACATCAAATTTTTCACAATGAAGTGTCTGTCTATTCTATCAGACTCAAGGTGTAGACTCGAATGCATTCAAAAAGCCTAAGGCTAGACTAAGAGAAGGAAGAGACATAGAGGGAAACTCAGTAGGAGTTATTTCCAGTAGGTGGAGTAGTTCACTGGGTAGATATTTAGGGCCTACAAACATTGAAAGCATCATCTATTTGTCCCTTATGAGATAAAGGTAGAATAGATAGTTGCACAGCTAAGCAGGTGATGGAATGAGAGATTCAAGCTCAAAAGGAGGCACTAGAGATGAATCAACATGCCACAGTCAAGGTAGCTACCCTACTCTAGCATGGCCCTTCTGAACAAAAACCAAGAATTCATCCAAGGCATTAAATGCACTGAATGGGTCACTTCATTAGGAGAAAGTGCCAAGCCTCCCTCAGGCCTCTATATAATGTAATCTCTTGTATCATTTTAGGAGATATCTTCCCCTTACCAAAAGCAAAACTCTGCCCAAATTGAAAGGCATTACTGAGACTTTGGGCTTAGATTGTAATTCACAAGATTTTATCTAAATGAGAAAACAAGTTACTTGCAGACTTTGTGTTGTCATAGCTTGTGCTATCTTAGGAGATTATTTGTATGTCTATTTCCTAGGAGCTTTCTTGTCCATTTGATTTAACAAGCAGAACTAGTGGAGGTGATCAGGAAGGTGTCCTGAAGGCCAACTATGGGATGACATTGTGCCCCCATAAGTAACTTCAGTGTGTTTGCATTTTCCTTTCTTGTGTAAAGAGCCTTGGGATGACATGGTGCCCCATTTGTTCTTTGTGTTTCTCTCTCAGGTTGCTGGTCACTCAGCACCCCCATTACCAGTTACTAGTTACCTGAAAGACTCTTGTTACCTATTGAAGAACACTTCTAAAAGAAGAGAAGTGCCTTCTATCATTGCACCAAGATAACTACTATTTAGGAAGGAATCTGGCTCTTGGCTAAAAGTTGCTTCTGAAAGAAGAGAAGTACCTTCCCCATCACCCAAGATTTCTTCCTTGTTTATCAGCATCATCTCTGAAAGAAGAGAGATGGATGGTTTATCCCACCCATGTGTCTTACTTTCTACACACACACACACACAGAGATATATATATATATATATATATATAGTATATAAGCTCTTACGTATCTATAGGGAACCTCCCCTTGATGAGAGGAGAGATTTGTATCTAGTTGATGTAGTAAAGCTGCACACATGGCTAACCAATCTTCTTACTGTGGTTGATTAGACCTATTTTGTTGATCAGTACACTGATTGACAAAATATTCACCCAACAATTTTTTGGTGACTCCACTGGGGAATTGAACAAGCAATCCCTATCCTTATCCATTATAGAGTCTGGAAACTCCCATCTAGGTCTTATCTAGTATCAGTATAGCCTTATCATCTTCCTCCATCTCCATTATATTATCTGGTCTACAAAACCAAAGCTATTGGGAAAGAAAGTGCAGTTTGAATCCTCAAGCTTTAAGCTAAAGTAGGGCTAGTTTCTTTTCCATTTTTGTCTAATAATTTGGAAACTTCACTCAGATGTGTTATCCCTATTTTTCATAATCCAATCATGGCAGTTTGAGGCCCCTGGGGTAACTCATTTGGTCCACTTAATCTAACTCCACCCCTGCATGAGCTACCACTTAGTTTAAGGAAGAATTTCCCCAAATTTTTTGGTGATGGAAGAGTCCACCCTAATGAACACATTACATCCTTCACCATAGCCTATGGTGTGATAGGGGTGGAATTTGAAGATGTGGCGGTCATGCTTTTTATGGAGACACTACAAGGTGCTGATGTAGACTAGTTTTACCATCTGCAGACTAGATCAGTGACTGGCTAGGACACTATCAAAGCCAAGTTTGAAGCAAGGTTCAAACTTGTAGAAGATGTTCATTCTTTGCTAGCCCAACTTACGCAGATAAATAAGGAACCTCATGAGCCCATGAGGGATTTTACTGCAAAATTTGACAAGCTGAGAAATAGGATTCCCACAGTTTTTTAGCCCACACCTGAGAACCTCAAATTCTTCTTCATAAACTCACAGTTGCCTGAAGTGAGTTTTCTACTAAGATGTGCTAGCCACATAGATCTTGAAGCTACTCAAGACTTAGCCACTGAGTTAGAAGATGAACTTATCTTGGTTGGAAAGATAAGAAGGGATTCAAATAGAGGTGCATCTTCCTCATCTTCTGATAACTCACCTGCAGCCACCACTAATATAATGGTGCAAAAGCTAGCAAATGAAGTTTTGTCCCTCAAAAGACAAATGACACAAGGGATGTCATCTTCTCCTTCATATAGAGATGTACCAAGGAGGACATTCCCTAATCAGGCACATCAAGGGTAACCCAATCATCTTCCTCCCCCATAGAGGAACCTTGCCATTGAAGCACCTCCAACCAACTCAGTAGTTGGGTATTTGGAAACAAAGCATGATTTCTCTTTCCAACCTAAGTTTAATCAAGAAAATAACATTGGTCTCTTCATGGAGGATCAAGAAGAGTCAACTGGTGACTCCCACATTAGTTTCTTGGATTACCAGGATGAACCCAAAAGTAAAAGTGAAGCTTTCAAGGGATCATATGCTATGGTCACCCAATCCCAAAATCAGTTAGCTCAACAAGATGATAAAGGATAAATAGAGGAGTGACCTCAACCTATAATTTTTATTGCTAAGTGTGGGACCACTCTACCTATCTAGCCAAAGGACCCAGTAATTGCTAAGAAAGTAAGTATCCCAAACATTTTTGCACCTACTACTTCAAATTCATAGGCCAATCCTCCCACCCCTCCCATAAACCAAAAGGAAGAACTCCCATCCCCTGTGCCTAGTCTAATCCAGCCATTTGACATAATTGATCATGTCAAATGTGTCGAGACCCAAATGGTGGCCCCTGCAGCCCAAATTTTGTTTGAGTCTTTAGGTAAGGATAAAATAGTAGAAGAATTGGTGGAGTGTGACATAAGTGTAGTAAAACCCTCCCCTCCAAATGAATAAGAATATGAGATATCTAAGGGGGACAATCAAGACATGTGTTGGGCTAAGCTATCAGAACAATAAATTATGGTACTAGGCCATGTTATTGCCCATCAAAATCAAGAAAATGAACTCTTTGCCAGGAGAGCAAATATTCATGGTTTTTGGACCAAAAGTCAAGTCTTGCTTTGGGGTGAGAAGAAAAGAAAACCAAGGGGAAGGCACAAAAAATGTGATTCCTAGTGGAGAGTTCCATTCGCCCATCACCGATTTTGGGGACAAAATGGTTTCCTACTAGTTTATCAGGATGGGATGCCATTATCATTATCTCATAATGGGTAGCATCTGAAGCACTTCAAATCTTGAGGCATTGGATAAGTTCATTTGTACATATGTATATTTGTATAGTCTTTAGTTCTATGTTGTGCCTTTCGTCTTCATTTTTGTCACCTTTCTTTTTGGGTAGCATGACTCCATAGCCCAATGGCACACTTCAAGGCACTAGAGATTCTAGTTTCTACTCCCCTCAGCTGTTCCAAGTTTTCATCTGAAGGAAGTTCCCCAACTGGAGCTAGCTATTGGTCCCCAAAAGTGTCACTCATTTTTGGAATAACATACGAGCTATTATGGGATTTTTAGGGCCAAAATTACTCTCTTCCCATTCTCAAAATTTATTCGAGGGATTTCAAATTCCTTATTTTTTCAAAGCTTTTTCAGTAAAGGGATTAGTAGGTTCAAAAGTTCAAATGTCTTCAATAGGAGCTAGGAACATTTGACAAAGTTCAAAGTTCAATCATTTCAAAGTTCCATGGCCCCAAGCACTTAATGAGTCTCAAAATCTTGAACTATTGAACCTTGAACCATTTTGGTTCATCAGTTTAATGGGTTCAACATTTAATCAGTTAAATGCATGCAATAAAAAGAGTCAAGTAGATGCTACCAAGTATCATCGACTGACCCCCTTTATGCTTTGTTTTTGTGAATTGGCAGATATTGCCACGTGTCCCTCTTGAAGCTTGTTGGGAGCCTCAAAGTGTCAATATCCACAGTCTCTTCCCTTAGCTTCACTATTTCAAGTAAAGACCATGGTGGGCCCAAGGATGAGTGATTAAATGAAGTGGAATGTGCCAAGTGTCTGCATTAGTGTAATTAACAAATGTATTCAAACCATGCCATGTGTCCCTTGCATAGATCAACGGAGGTCGGCAAGTGTCATCATCCATGAGAGCTCGATTGAGCCCCAAACATTTTTACAATGTTGCAAAGGCCTAAGAAGGCAAATGTTGTCAAGTGTCCATAATGGAAGATGCCATGTATCCTCACCCATTCCCACAGACGATGCCACATGGCACTTGTTCAAAGAGTGGAAGGTGCCACATGTCAAAGAAAAGGGGCACTCACAATACCAAGGCACATATGAAACCAAGTAAAGGTTTCCTTTAGATGAATTGTCTGAAGGAATTACTTTAGACATTTTACCTAAAGGAAATAAAAGGGACAATAGCCCACCTAAGAATCAAATTTTGAAGGCCACTTAGAGGACATCAAAGGGCATGTTCCCTTTGGAAAAGGGTTTGTGCCTCAGAGGGCTGTAGATGTTGCCAGGTGCCACAAGCTAAGACACAGTATTGAATGAAGCTTCATAAAGTGGAATCCACCACATGTCCTAACCCAATGTAGTGTAATCTTCCATGTGTCTGCATCTATGCCCCCCTCAGTCACTAACAAGTTTTGAAGCTTATTTTGATAAGCCTATTTTGAAGCTATAGATCCTTCCACGTGTCCTCACCTACATCATAGTAGAAAGTGACCATGGCAAGTGAGAAAGATGTGAAGGAGTTGTTAGGAAACATGATGAGCCCACAAATGTCAAATTTGTCACAATGAATTTTTTATCAATTCCAACAGACTCAAGGTGCATACCTGAATGCATTCAAAAATCCTAAGGCCAGACCAAGAGAAGGAAGAGACAAAGAGGGAAACTTAGTGAGATTTATTTCCATTAGGTGGAGTAGTTCACCAAGTAGATATTTATGGCTTACAAACATTGAAAGCACTGTCTGTTTGTCTCTTATGACATAAAGGTAAAATAGATAGTTGCGCAGCTAAGCAGGTGATGGAATGAGAGATTCAGGCTTGGAAGGAGGCACTAGAGATGAATCAACATGCCACAATCAAGGCAGTTGCCCTACTCTAGTATGGCCCTTCCTAAAAAAAACCAAGAATGCATCCAAGTTATTGAATGCACCGAATGGGTCACTTCATTGGGAGAAAGTGCCAAGCCTCCCTTAGGCCTCTATATAATGTAATCTCTTGTATCATTTTAGGAGAGATATTCCACTTACTAGAAGCAAAACTCTACCCAAATTGAAAGGCATTACTAAGACTTTGGGCTCAGATTGTAAGTCATATTATTTTATCTAAATGAGAAAAAAAGTTACTTGCAAACTTTGTGCTGTTATAGCTTGTGCTATCTTAGGAGATTGTTTGTATGTTTATTTCCTAAGAGCTTTCTTGTCCATTTGATTTAACAAGTAGAACTAGTGGAGGTGATCAATAAGGTGTCCTGAAGGCCAACTTTGGGATGACATTGTGCCCCCATAAGTACCTTTAGTGTGTTTGCATTTTCCTTTCTTGTGTAAAGAGCCTTGGGATGACATGGTGTCCCCATTGTTTTTCATTTTTCTCTCTCAGGTTACTGGTCACTCAGCACCCCATTACTAATTACTTACTACCTAAAAGACTCCTGCTACCTACTGAATAACACTTCTAAAAGAAGAGAAGTGCCTTCTGTCATTGCACCAGGATTTCTACTATTTAGGAAGGAATTTGGCTCTTGGCTAAAAGTTGCTTCTAAAAGAAGATAAGTACCTTCCCCATCACCTAATTTTTCTTCCTTATTTATCAGTATCATCTTTGAAATAAGAGAGATGGATGGTTTATCCCACCCCTATGTCTTAATTTCTACATATATATAGTATATAAGATCCTACGTATCTATAGGGAACCTCCCCTTGATGAGAGGAGAGATTTTTCTCTGATTAATGTAGTAAAGTTGCACGCCTGACTGACCAATCTTCCTGCTGTGGTTGATCAGACCTATTTTTTTGATCACTACGTTGATTGAAAAAATATTCACCCAACAAATACCAGGCATGTCATTGTAAGACCAAGCAAAGGCTTTGCTATGTTCATTAAGAAATGTGGCATAATTAGCTTTCTTAGAGGAATCTAAAGATTAGCTAATCTCGAGGATGTGAGGGTTATTTTGAGAGGGTAGGTTGATGTCAATGGTTTATTCATTTAACATAGCTTATGTTTTAGATGGGAGTGATCATTGGATATAGGAATAATCTACATCCATATATGTGAGAATTGTGTCATCATATTGACATTGGATAGTGTTAATAGTGGGAGAGCCTTCATCAATTATTGTAGGATGAATGAAAGTAAGTGAACTTGTTTCCTTACCCTAATGATAGGTGAGAGGCCCCAAATGGATGGCATTTATTGAAAAAAATAAGAGGTATAGATACCTCTAATTTAGTAGGTGATGGTAGAGAAGAAGGTGGATAAGGAGAGATTGGTTCTTCAATAATTGGTACATGGGAAGTCTTAATGAGTTTATCTAATTCATCATATCCCACTCCATGACTCTTTTTGGTGTTTTTAATGGTGTTACTAGTAGAATATTAAATAAGAATATGGATACCTTGTTCATAATGGCCCAAACCAAATCCTTTCTAGGCACACCTATAGAGATAGGTGTGAGTGAATCTAGGTTTACTTAGGAAATAGGAGTCATAGGTAGATAGTTGTGGTGAAGAAGATGGATTGTTAATAGTGAGAGCTTGATCAATTCCGCCATATGTAAAATTAGTTTGAAGGTTAGGGGGGCCATAAAGGATGACCATCCCAATATGAGGATCATAATTTGGGTGTATGTGAAGCCTTCCATAATCTTATGTAGTATAGAACATGCTGAGCATCAATAAATGATATTCATCGAGTGACAAATGTTGAAAGGTCTCCTCTATGGGATCTTTGTTAGGAATTTGTGTTGCCAGTATTTGAGTAATCATGAGAGTGGAGCTTGTAGAAGATTCATAAGTATCATGCAAGGAAGATGATGTTTTCAAAGGAATGATAACATCATTGAGACTATAAATCATGTTGTATGTTTTAAATGGAGGTGGGTTAATAGGTATAACATGTACTTGTCTATCATGTTCAAACATGACAAAATGGTGCAAAATTGAGGGCACACATACCATATCAAATATCCAAGGTTGTCCAAGAAGTATGTTATATTTAAACTCTCCTTATACAATATAAAAGAGCTTATAAATAGTGTGGGGACCTACATGGATATGTAAGACAATAGTACCCATTATAGTAACTATAGTATCATTAAAGGAATGGAGTACTGAATCAATTTGAGACATGCAATTGTCAAGAAGGGATAGCTATCTAGAGGCATGGGTGGAAATAATATTAATAATATCTCCCCCATCGATCATGACTCTCTTGACATGATTTTGATAAATATATGTGGTAGTAAAAATGGCAGATCCTAATCTTCAAGGTGTTGAAGTGGAATTTTTGAATCACTAAAATAAATCAAGGAGACAAAATTAAGGGAGCTAACCAAAGCTATAAGAGGTTGGGTATCATTTGATTATACATCAATCACTTAAAAGACACTAATCAAAGATTGATGGCCTTGAGATGAGTTTTGGATTAACTCATACAAAGACATTTTCATAGGGGTTTGGTGAAGTTGTTTCACCATTGAACTTTGAATAACATCTAAAGATGTTGTTTTAGGAACACCTAAGATGGAAATATTAGGATTAGGAGGAGGAGTGTCTTTGGTGAAGGGATGGGTCCAAGGAGTAGTGACCTTTTCCTTAGCTTTATATTTTTAGTTTTGTGACCATGTGGCCACATTAACTGTATTCATTTAAAATGTCAATGAAGGAGGTGGTAAAGGGGTTATGATGACATATTTAGGTTTTAATTTAGGTGGAATGATAAGAGGTACTATGGATTCTAAAGGTGGAATAATTTGAAGGTTAATAATAGTATCATCAAAACGAGTGTCAACATTGAAGTGTTGCCGAATGATTGTTGTGAGGGATTTATAACTCTTAGTATCATGTCCAGATGAATGATGATATAAACAAACTTATGTATCATCAAACCAAGATGGATTCATTTCAAGAGGAATATAAGGCTTAATAGGTGGAAGATTTAATATGTAATATTATAATAACTGATGTAGGAAAAAGATTTAAGAGCCTAAAAGTGGGCTCGCACTTGTTGTGTTAATAGGAGTGCACACCTTCTTTTATTTCGGTGTTGGAAAGGTAATTTTATGTGATGCCTTTTTTGGTGATGAAAGAGTTACATGTTTTACTATCACTTTCTTAGTGTCAAATTGGAGAGGATTACTAGATGGAAAAGTTAGGAGTGGAGGTAGCTTAACCTTTTATTTTTCTTGGTTAGGCAATATTCCAACCAAGGTAGAGGGGTGTGATCCCAAAATAGATGGTAAATTTGAGGGTTGAAGAAGGGATTAGAAAGATCTAGGGAGATTAACATTTTTATATAATTTTGGTCATGAGACTTCAACTTGTGGTTAGATATCTAAATCTAATTTCACCCGTGGATGAATTAAATTAGAGATGGGGTATATGCCTAAGGGGCTAATCTACTTTAATATAGTAGATTCCTACAAGGGTGAGGGTTTTGACATAGATGGTTGATCTTCAAGTGCTTTTAGTAAACAAGCTCTATCTTTTTCAAATACCTTAGGGTAAAGGGTAATGAGAGGGTTAGTGATAAAGGTCAACATTCATTGTGTTAGATACAAAGTTTTTAGATGGTCCTAAAATGATGCATAATCTAGCTTCATGGAGTCAAGAAATTCTATATTTTTCACCAAATGTGAGAAGGGTTTAAATGAATTTAAGGTAGGCCTTACAGTTTTGTCTATTGATGGCTAAGGTGTTTGAGAAAGAGGGAATTGTTGGTTTTTTCTACTTCAAGCTTAAGACGAGAAAGAATTTCAATGGGGTCATCTTCGACAGAGATAGAAGAAGAGATATGGTCTACCATGGGTGGAGGGGAGGTAGGTGAATAAGGTTCCTCAAGAGGGTAAAACATAGGTATTATGGCTCCCTCAATATGTGGGTGAGGCATGGGTAAAATGAGATCCTCCATAGGTAAAAGAAGGGGTAAGAGTGGGACAATTAGAGTAGGCACAATAGGTCTCTCATGTATTATGGAAGTAGATAATACTGACTCTTCTAAATTTAAAGGTGGAGTGGGTTGGGTATTACTCTCTATAGGTGGAGGAGAGGTAGGTGAAGAAGGTTCCTTTAAAGGGTATAATGTAGGAATGATGTTCCCTTCAACATGTGGTTGAGGAATGGGTAGGGTGTGGTCTTCAAGTGGTAAGAGTATAGGTAATATTGGTGCTAATGAAATTGGCATTATAGGCTCTTCAAGTGGAAAAATAAGTGGTAAAGGAGGCTCTTCCTCTCAAGGGAGTGGAATAGGTGAAATAGGATCTTCTACCTAAAGAAGAAGAAGAATAGGAAAAGTATATGCCATTGAATGTGGGGGAGGAGTTGATGAAATGGATGTCTCTTATTAAGGGGAAGGTTGAACTAGAGATAAAGGAAAGACCATATTAATCGTATGGATATTATGATTGCATGAGTTGGTTGTCGACTAGACAATATTTTGACTTGGTGAATGGTTAGGAAAAGGGTGTTTGAACACATCCATACTTTGATTAAGGGATGCATTAGGATTATCCAAGATGAGATCACCTCTATCAATCATATCTTGAACAATATTCTTGAGTGTATTATAGTTATTAAAATTGTGGCCTTTAACTCGATGGTAACCACAAAACTCATCTTCCTTGTATCAAGTTGGGATAGGATGGGAATGGTAAAACTATATAGGAGGTTTGATTTGAGGAAGAGTTATGACACCTTGTTACAATATTTTCTCTAAGATGGATGTATATGACTCCCCAATGGGAGTGTATTGTCTTTGTTCATACCATTGTATGATATACTTAGTTGGATTTTTGGAAGTTAAGGAATTCGATTGGTTTGTGGTTCTGGAAGAAGATGACTTAATGACCACTACATTGGTAGAGCCTTTATCTTTTTGGTTAGAGAGAGAAGATTTAGAGGAGTCATTTGATTTAGAATTGGCATTCTTATTTCATAACTTGAATTTGCCTTCATTTATATCATGAACCTCAAGTTTTTATGCCATTGTAAAGGCCTCATCAAATGTGAAAAAAGTTTGTACTTAGAGTGTGGGTGAGATGTGCTTAAAACATGCCCTTGAGAAGAGCTCAATAATCTTAGGTTGGGGTAAAGAGAAGGAGAGTTGATTGATCAAGCTTCTCCAATGAGTGACAAAATCTATAATAGACTTCTCATCAAATTGTCTAATAGAATAAAGGTTTGTTATAGAAACCTTCTTATAAATGTTAATAGAGAAATGGTCCAAGAATATTTGTGTGAGTTGGGTAAATGAGAAAAGGGAGTGTTGAGGTGTAGAGTTATAAAAATCCAAGGTAGCACTTGAAAGAGACATAGGGAAAGTGCAAATTAGTAATGCATCATCATGCCCTATTAAATAAAAAGCATGTCCAAATGCTCACAAGTGTTATTATGGGTTCTCTTTACTCTGGAAACTAGTAAATTTAGGGAGTTCCCATTGGCTTGGATAAGGGAAAATAGGAATAGAAGGATGGATTGGTTCATTACATATGTGATCATAAGATAACACATTCTTTAAACTAGAAATGGATGTCTCTAGATTAGACATCTTGTCCATCAACATCTTAATGAGTTCCGGAGGGGGATTAGTTTGTAGAATACCTCCTAAGTTATAGGGAACCTATTAAGAAGTAGAGGGAGTGTATGACATAGCTTTTTAAGGTTATGTTGGGAAAAATAATGATAATAAGTCATAGGTTGGGATGCAAAAAGTAAAGGGGCTTGTCCCATTAGGTTAGAGACTATGCCTTGGTTGGTTGTTGTTATTGCAGGTTGGATTATTGGCATGGTTAGATTGGATGAAGGGTGAGTTGTAACTTGAGTAATTATAGGTGCGAGGGTAGATGGAATAGGTGCCATTAAATTTTGGAATGGGATGTGACTTGGTTGAATTGGTTATGGTTTTGAAAGTAGGGAAGTCACACCAGGGTTTAGGTAGGATTGGGCAATTGGAGATGTGACACTTTAAACATTATTTATAGTTGGGATACTCATTGAAGTGGTGATTTAGGTAAGCATGGGGAAAATAGTGGAAGCAACTAAAACTGAGGTTGCCTTCATTAGAGAGTTTGACATACCATAGATTGGGTCACTCGAAGAATTATGGGTTTAGCTCATAGCAAGGTAATGCTGAAGGGCTGACATATTGTGATCATGAAATTTAGAAAAACCTTAATCTCCCTTAGGCACAATGAGAATTTGGTTAGGGATAGGAGTATTCTCTATATCTGAAGTATGTTCCATGATAGAATCAAAATTGAGAGGGGAAGGTGGAAGTGGTTTCTAGCTTGTGTAATCAGCAAGAATTTTGGCTTGAGCTCATGTTAATACCATGTAAGAGGAAGTTTAAATAGTCTTAATACCTTGTATTTGAAATAGAATAAGTAAAAACCAAGTTTGAATGTGGGTAAGTGGATTATTTCAGCTTGTTGTTTTGAGTTGATGAAATTACATAGTCATTAATGTCGGTCACTTGATTGATGTTCATAGAAAAAGTTTGTCAATGTGGGTGGTTTAACTGATGTTGGTAGGTAAAATATTTTGATGCCAATAGGGTTAACAAATGTCAGTCACTATGATATCTTGGGAGATGGAAAATATGATGTTTTAAGAAACTAGAAGTTGAAATTAGGTAGCACAATGGATGTAATAGGTCTATGTAAAAAGGAAGAACACTTAGAAAACTTGAGATAATAGGTTATACAAACTGAGTATTAGAAATGTTATTGATTTGTGAATAAATAGGAAAACATCCTTACCAACTCCAAAATATAGAAAGCAACAAAAAAATAGAAAATGAACATATAGCTAGCAACTATTAAGTCCTAGAGATTAGATTTTAGTCTCATGTTGGCTTATGCCTTAATTAGATAATGAGAAGAGAATTTGGTTATCAAAGGTAGTAGAAAGCAATCTAGCATTGGTTTTAGGTTAGTTTTAGTGCTCAAGAGGAAATTTGTGTTAGACCAAGTACATGGCTTGTTATAGGAGCTTGATCTCCACAGTTCATGAACCTAGAGCCGAGCTAGGCCACTTAGCCAAAATATACCTTTTGTATAGAGTTTATACTCTACCAAAGAATGGAGTGGGTTCTCCCCTTGGTGGTGAAATCCAAGTAGGATAGATGAGTAGGGTAAGGTGATCCACTAGGTGATGAAATCCTGATGGGACTTTTCTCAATTGAGTTTAGATGTTTGTTTATGTGAATGTGATTTGGTTGTGTAACATAGGTGCACTAAATTTATTCAAAATGTTTGTAATTAACTAGGTGAATTAATATGTAACAAGTAAACAATGAAATGTAGTGAGTTTTAAATCCAAATCTTAAATGTTTAGATTTGAATAAAAATAGAGAGAAATAGGAATAGAGTATGAAATTCACTATCTTAATGTGCATGCAAGAATAATTAAAGAAGAGATTATTTTTTTTAATTGTAAACGAAAATGACAAATTGCTTTTAGAGGAAAAGAGAAAAGAAATAAAATTTTAGTTTAATGCTTTTTAAACAGAAAATAAAATATTGAATTTTTCATTTTAAGAGGAAAGAGAAGGAGGAAGTGTAAGAAATGAAATTTTCACTATAATGCACCTATATGAATTCTTAAAACAAGAAATGAACCCAAGGAAAACTCCAAGGTCCCATCGAGCATGCCAAAAATGTTTTTCTAATTTTTTTTCTATTTCAAGTCTAAAGGAAAATAGAAAGGAATGATGGGGATAAGTGATTAGAATGAACCCAGATTGGTTTGTGTGATGTATCCAGATGTTGTGAGCACTCCTCTTTAGCTAGGGAGGACTACCTAAAAGTAATAAATCACTACCACAAGATGTTTATTAGTATTTAAATGAGTGGGTTGGCAAGCTATGTTCTTATTCTAGGAAGTGTGAAACTTCCTTAGATATGATAGTCCAATTTCGAGAGATAAAAGAGTAATAAATAACTAAAAGAGAGGTGAAGAGAGAGAGAGAAAGAAAAATACTATTACCATTATTAAAAACCTATATGCAATAGAGAGTGATATGGTTTAGGTGATGTATTTTATTTGTATTTTAGAAGTTGTTTGGGTAGGTTTTGAACAAGTTAAGGAATCCATAGTTACCGACGTTGATAGGGGAGTGATTGATATCAGTTATACTATCAAGGTCAATAGTGGAGGTGACCAATGTCCGTTAGGTTGTTGAGGTTGGTAGGGGTATTGATTATTTGGGAGATTTTAGAAGTCTTGTATGGGTCTAGAAAATGGTTTGGATCAAGTCTAAGAGGTTAGGGAGAGTTATGAGAGATAGAGAGTGTAGTTTGGGTAGATCTGGTCAGAGGTTTAGTGTGTCAAGTTAAGGGGAAACAAGTGAAGAAGATTTGTAACTCCCTCATAGGGGTTTGGTTAGAAGTGTGTAAATAAATGCACAGTAGATATAAAGTGATAGCAAAATAAATGTTTAAAAGACCTACAGAATAAGTGATGTACTTAGCTGTAGTGGTCGATGAATGATAAGTGTTAGATTGATGATCCTTATCAAGGAGTCTAAACCTGAATACCTAAATAGAGAGAAAAAGTAGGTGTTATTGGTCCTTAAGAGCTTAGTTCTTGATTATGATTGACTTATGCAAGATGATAGTAAGTCAGGATGTCAAAAATAGAATGTTGAGAGCTTGAATGTAAGTAAGATTAAATGTTCTTGATTTTTGTTGACCTAAACTTTAGGTTGATTGATGTTGATGGCCCTAGAATAGGTAAACCTTTCTATTTTTTTCTTGTTATCTATTTTTATTCATGCCATGTGTGACACCCATTATAAAATGGTAAAAATAAGAGGTTAGGAATGAGGTAGTTGATTAATAATTTATTTTGGCAGTGGGAATAAGTCTTGGGTAGTTAGGATGAGGGAACTAGGTCTTGTAATGACTCATCAAATGAGAATTAGTCATATGGTGAGGTGGCCAGGTAAGGTGGCAAAAAGGGCTTTTTAATTAACTTAATAAAGTATTTTAAATTAATTAAATGTGTGAGGGGTAAAATCATAGGTTAGGGAGGTTAAATGTTATTATTTAAAAATGGGTTAAAATGGGGTTTCAACATAAGGAATTGCCCACATGTGTGTGACATAATTTTGGTGTCTAAAGCCTAATCAACCAATTTTTCTTTTCATTTCCTCAACTTGAGCTTATATATCTCTTTTCCTAGGCATGTGCAAAACACATCTCATCCACATTGTGTGTCCAAAACTTCTAGACATTTGATGAAGATTTTACCATGGCTCACAAACTAAAGAATAGAGCCATTGATGAGGGAGGATTAAAGTTGAAGAACATAAATACACCTTACAAAACCAATGATCACTATCCCTATAAACTAAAAAACACAACCAATTTCAATTCTAAGAGTAAAATCACCACCAATGCTATTATCCTCAAAGCCACACATCCACCATCTACCAACCAATAAGACCCAAAGAACTAAATCTTTGACCCCTTCAACTATCCAAATTGAAACCAAAGGAACCAAACTTGGAATAACCATAAGCCATTAAATCCAATTGGGGAGCCTTATCCTTCAATTTTGGAAAAGTTACTAAAATCCAAAATCATCCAACTTCAACAAATTAAACCAACCCAATAGTTTGATACTTCTCACCCCATGTTTAGTTGGTATAATGATAATGACCATTGCAATTTTCACTAAGTCATAAGACATGAAATAAATAGGTGAAATACCTTTAAATACCTTGTCCAATCCCTCATTAACAAGGGGGATCTCACATTGGATAATCTAAATGCACCACTGAACTAAGCCCTCAACATATTCCACAAACCTTTCCCTAATCATGCTCTTTCTACCCCTTATCATGAAATAAACTTGAATCATCTTATGAGGCACATACTATTAATGTGGTTACTAGTGAACCCATTGATGAATAAAATATTACCTCAACTGCTTCTTTCCCCATTCCCCTATTGGAAGAAAAATATTGCCTTCTATTCCTTTAGACACCCAAACAAAGGAGGAAATCATATCCACACCACCATTAGAGGATGCCACACCTACCTCCCTTATCTCAGAACCATCCACCCCCTCTTTGGAAGTTATCTCACAAGAGAAGATGATTCCATCTACCCATGCTCTAATTACAAAACCTTCTATCAAAGGTCAAGATAAAGGTAAATTAACCAAATTCAAACTTCTAACCCCTTCTTTGACAGACCAAACTAGCCCCTCTAAACCAACTAAAACCTCCACCCAGCTAACCAAAACCCCTTCCAAATTGATTGAAATTCAAAAAACTAAACCCACCAAGACAACTAAAGTGACCAAATCCCCTTAAAAACCAACAACTAAAACAAACAAAGAGGTAAAATCACCAAAGGGACCAAAACCCTAAATTTTACCTCCCTCTACCTTAAACACAAAATCTACCATTTTTACCAAAACCCCACCACCTTTATTGGTCACACCTTCATACTTGATCTCTAAAGCACCCTTCCCCACTATACTAATAATCCCTAAGTTACCTACCTTACTGTCATTTTCCTCTAATTCATCGACCACCTTACCCAAACCAAAACCATTAACCAAGTATACCACTATACCCAAGACACCTATCACCAAACCCATGTCCCCACAACCTTATACTTGAACACCCAAAACAAAAACCACTAAACCTTTACCACCTTTGGACAAATCTTACTTGACCATCCTCTAGTGGTTATTGTAAACTTCTTCATTGAGATTACCACCCATCAAACCCTCTTGGTTTAATGATAACTTGATATGTGCATATCATAGGGCACTAGGACATGAAACCAAGAATTGTAAAGCTCTCCATATGTTGGTTCAAAACTTGTAAGAAGATGATAATCTATTATCGAACAAACATCCATCCCCATTACCAGTCCAACCACATACTCAACCCATCTAATCTTCGGTCTCACCCAAAAGTGAAGAGGAATAACCGTAGGAACCATCCAACTAAGAGAACCCACTTATCCACAATATTCATATGGTTACCCAATCTGGGGCCCAACAAATGGAGAAAGGGAAGACTAAGGTATCTATTCCTTAGACTTAGCCCTCCCTAAACTCCTAAGATAATAATACCCAACCTTCTCCATCTTCAAACAAACTCAATGTGTCTATCTTAGGTGCCTCTTCATCTAACCCTCCATACCCTAACCCATATGAATTATCCATCTATAAATCTATCCTTAGGAAACTTCACCAAACTCCAAAAAATTTAATCTATACCTCTCCCCATCACCATCAACTACTCATAGAGGCTCTACAATCCATTAAGGTCTAACCTGACGATCCTCAGTCCCTAGTGGCTTTTTTTGGTACCATTCAGACTTCCAACCTTGTCACCTTTGAAAATTTAGAAATACCTTCTGTTCATTTAGAGGATCTTGATCCCCCTCTCTTCATTATGGCATATATCAGTCAAACTTGCATCAAAAGAGTGATGATCGATGGGTGATATAACATCAATACTATCTCCTCCCATGCTTATGAATAGCTATAGTTACCTAAAAACATCATGTCTGAAAGCTTAGCAGTTCTTCATTCTTTCAATGATACTATGGCTACCACCTTGGACACAGTTGTCCTCCACATTTGTGTAGGACCTCATACTATTCCTAAAATCTTTTATGTTGTAAAAGGAGAGTTTTAATACAAAATTTTACTTAGATGTCCTTGGATTCATGCCATGAGTTGTGTGCCTTCCACCCTACATCGATGTGTTAAGTTTGAACATGAAGGGCAAGTTGTGACTATCCAAGTTGACCCTAGTCCTTTTACATCTTATAATATGACATATTGGCCCAATGATGTCCTTCTTCCTCCTTTATCCACCACACAACCATATACTAAAAACACAACCTCACCATCCAAAACCCATAGCATTTCCACACCTATTGTTGATGAAGCTTCCACTTGCCCATTTATCCCCTCTTCCCAAATTCTTGTAGAAGACCATGTGAAAACCACATTCCAACATCTTTCTTTTAGGGAATATAGACTCTTAGCCTAAGATGCCTTCCTTACACCCCAAGAATATGGGAATATTAGACATGACCCTTCTTATGACCCTAACATTGAAATCATCATCCCCATTCGTCTCCCTAATCATCCAATGAATTTCCTTTATCAGGGACTTGATCGACACCTTCTAACCCCTACCACTACATCATCCATCCAACTGCTTACCTCTAGCTTTTCCTATCTTAGCAAACCAAAGTTTTCTAAGTTGTATCTTCATGTATGTGCTTAGAAAGGATTTGGCCCTAGTTTCTATGAACAAGGACCTCATGAGTTACCCCATTTCAAAAAATTTCAACCTCATGAGTCATTTGGCCTTAGGTATGAACCACCTCAATAATCCACCAATTCACCCAAACCCATTGCCACCATAGAGGAAGGTATCCCATCCTTTCCAACCTAATCACTTTCTACACATCAAGACCCTGATATCATCCCTCCTAACTTTTTTTATTAAATACTATAATTTTGGGTCCTCTCATCTACCAAAAGAGTGGCCAAACCAAGGTCCTTCCACTCATACATCCTAAAAAGGTAGAGAATGATTCTCCCATCATCAACACCATCCAACATCAAGATGATGATTCCATTCTTACCCACCTAGGTGTGGGAGAGTCTTCTATCCACAAATCCCTTCCTCCTAAGGCCTTGACTATGTTAAATTAATCTACCATCGATATCAACTTGGGTACTCTAGATAACCCCCACATTATCAAATTGGGCCAATCATTAAATACCAAGGAACTTCAAGATTTATCCTCTTTCCTCCATGACTAAATCATAACCTTCACTTAGTCTTATAATGATATGCTTGGGATTAAACCCTCCATTTCTACCCATAACATAGTCACTCAATGTGATGCTAAGCATGTTAAAGAAAAACTCTAATGCATGCATCCTGGCATAGCCCTTCTCATCAAAGAAGAGCTTCATCATATCCTATCTATAAACCTCATCAACCCATTGAATACCCCTAATGAGTCTCAAACATCATACTTATCACCAGAGTCAATGTGGGTTTATGTATTTGTGTGGACTTTCATGACCTTAACCTCACCTACCCTAAGGATGACTTCCCTCTACCTAACATTGACCATCTTATTGATCTTATGGCTAGCCACAAGATGCCATCTCTCATGGATGGGTTTTTGGGTTGTAATCAGATCTTGATTGCTCTTTAAGATCAACATGAAATAATCTTTATGACCCCTTAGGGAAATTTTTACTATAGATTCATGCCTTTCAAGTTAAAGAATGTTAGTGCAACTTGCCAACATGCCATGACTTATGTTTTCCATTGTATCATCCATAAGATTGCACAAATATTATGTAGATGATCTTATAAAGAAATCCAAACTTTTAATAAATCACTTGACTACTCTTATGATTATATTTGAATTCCTCATCCATTTTCATGTTCACCTAAATCCCCAAAAATGCATTTTTGGGCTCCTTTTAGGAAAGCTTCTTGGCCTCATCATCTCTCTTTGTATAATTTAAATGACCCTAATAAAGTTAGATCAATTTTGGACATGACTCCTCTAACCAACATTAAATATTTCCATATCATTTAGGGAAAACTTTAATACATTCACTATTTTATTTCCCAACTTTTAGACCAGTGCCAACCTTTTCATCACTTTCTGAAGAAGGATATCTATTTGAAATGGAATAGTGATTGTCAAAAGGCCTTTTATTAACTTAAAAAATAAATTTTGCCACCACCTATCCTCACCCCTTTAAAGGATGGCCACCCCTTCTACCTATATATATTTTCCACCAACCATTCCCTAGGGGGAATGTTGGCTCACCAAGATGAAAAACACAAAGAGCAAGCCGTATACTACATTATCCATACACTTTTAGAATATGAAACTTGGTATACACACATTGAGAAACTCTACTTAGCATTTACCTTCATGGCCATGAAACTCTGCCACTACCTTCTTAACCATAAAACCTATGTCATCACTAATATCGACCTACTCAAATACATGCACTCTAAACCATACCAAAATCAATGTATGGCTAGGTGGCTCATGATCATAACTAAATTTGACCTTGAATTTCTCCAATAGAATTTGATTAAATTTTAGGTCATTGTTATTAATTTATTGATGCTCCTTTAGAAAATAACCAACCACCCCCTCTTGTCTTTATGGATGAGTCTATCATGACTCCTTTTCAAGAAGGTGACATAACCTATAAAATGACCATGTTATTCAATGGCTCTAATTAACAACAAGGAGGGGATACCAGAGTTATTATCATTCCTCTTGATGGTGAAATCCTTCCTCTCTCCTTCAAACTTGACTTTGAACACACCAATAATATGGCTGAGTATGAAGCCCTAGTTGTAGGTGTCCAAACTACTCAAAGCTTGGTAATTAAGGAAATCCATGTCTTTGGTGATTCCCAACTTGTGTTCAACCAAGTTAATGGATCATATATATTTAATAATGATGTATTTCTAAAATATAAACTTTTAGTTGAAAAAATAATAAAATCATTCGAACATTACCTAGTCTCATATATTCCCTGATCTACCAATAAATTTGTAGATACAATGACCTACCTTACTTCTCATATCCCTTCTCAGCCTTCTAATTCCAAAATATTTGTCACCATTAATAATTTTACCACACCCTCTTATGGCTAATCTCACCTCCCTACCATTTTTAATGTAGAGGAATCCCCATCTGACATTTGGTATGACCAAAATTTCAACTACCTCAACCTAGGCATTATTCCTCCCAACCTCTCTAGGAATGCCCGAAGAGATTTTATTCAAGGTACCTCTCATTAAACCATACTAGGAGGAATCATTTATAAATATGGTTTTTTATGGTCTCCTTCAAAATAAGCTTAGACTACTCCCTTAAAGGTAGACTGCTCCCTTGAATGACAACTATGAAGAACATTAAAACAAATCTAATAAGCTTAGACCAATCCCTTGAAGGATGGTTGAGTTAAATTTGTAAAAAGTAGAGAAATTTCATGTAATATTCCCACATTGATTATCTTCCCATATACAATAATAAATAAAAATACCCACTACCACAAAAAAATCTACAACCACAATCAATTTTCACATGTATACTTCCCGCATTGATCAGTCTACATCTAGCATACGACATGGACTTGCCTATTATCATTCTAAGGCCACCTATAGAAGGGGTAAAATATTTCACATGAGGTTATCATACATATCACCCATTACACTTCACACCACTTATCACCCATCTTCCCTTTTGACTATCTATAAATAAAGGGATTTAGAGCTTACTTGACACCCTATGATCATGAAACCTTTTTTATCAACTAATGACCACTCATGCATAGAATTTTAAGGGATTATATTCATTAATATAATCTCACTTTTGGTCTATTTTTATTCCTTGTCAAAAATAAACCATCAAGCCTTATTATTATCTTTATGTGCATGGTTAATGTTTTCACCTTGACCTCTACCATCCAACATTGTAACAAAAATGGTCATTTATTTTACATTAAGTGAGATTAAAACAACCATAACCATACCAAACATAAAATTAATAAGTATCAACACAACCTAAATAATAATAACATTCAACCAATAATATACAACACATTACCCTCCTATTCCTACCATCCCATTTCCATAAGCTCTAAACATCAGACCCCAACCATTGGCAATGTCTGCTCAATCATGGTAGTATTTTATTTTGTACTAGATGAGAGTCCATCCATAATAGGGGAATGAATTTCTGATCCAATTATATCACCAATATCCTATAACACATAGCTCCTTGATACCAAGGCCTCTTCTAAATGAGACCCTATGTCTATGATTCCAAGCAACTGGGGCATAAGATGTAGATATGGCCACCCTTTTTCTAGCCTATCCATGTACCTCTTGGGTCAAGAAAGGTTCATCCTATATTTATCACCATGCTACTAACTTCCTTACTTGTAGAATCTCCTTGACCATCAAATAAATTCTTTACAAGTTGTCACTTCACTACTACCCTTAAAACTTGGCTCGTAGCAGTGGTGAACCTTGGCCATAGTGACTCTGTAGATCTAGATAGACCCCCACCTCTTAAAAAATATCTCATAGTAGTAGACACTATCTCCAAAATCTTACCCTTTCACAATTTTATAAGGTGTAACCTCCTCACAAAATCACCTCTTCTTTGGATTAGCTCCATTGAAGATTATTTGTGATACTTAACATTGTGTTCCCTTCTAATTTATCGTACCTTTCCCATTTGTATCTCTCATCCTAATAAATGTGGGATCGTTATGGTAATTATTTACCAACCTACCTCATTCACTTTTACTAACACCTTCACCAAAACCCAAAACTATTATTTTACCAAACTTTCTCCCTCAACCCAAACCAACCCATGTGGTCCATCAAATTAGGGTAGAAAATTTAAACACCACTCATCCAAACCTTGTTAAACTACATTGGCTTGATCTCCATAGACTATGTATGGGTTTCTCTAGGGTTAGCTTAGCCACTAACAACTAATTCCCATCCTTTTTTTTCTTCTCACTCATTTCCACTGCTAACAGTGCCCTCTTACTTAGGGCATCCTATATCAAGGAAGCTTTGAATTCTTTCTTTAGTGTCCTTATGTTTTAACACAATATAATACTTATTCTTAAGTATTTCCCCCATTATTAGAATAACTACATTAGCTTGAGGTCTTTTTGGAATATGGAGGTAGCACTTAGTTACTAAGGTCAGCGCAAACACTTCCTTTACTTTATTTTCCTTTCTCACCTAAAATCTCTTCTTCTAGTTCTCTACCTATCTCTTAACCATCTCCCTACCTCTAGTTTGTAAATATTTTTAAATAAATTTTCCATATTTTGAATCTCTTTTAAAACAAGGTTTGATAGCATTCCCCATTGGCCCCCCTTACCTCCTATAAAGCCACTTCCTACTCTGCTTCGTTGACCTCCCCATCATCTTTCCTTATGCATGCTTCGTGGCCCACTTTCCCACCCACATTTTTCATTTTTTCCCTCTCATTACCCTTATTAAAATCCTTGACCTTTATCCCCTTAAAATTATTTCTCCATCCTCATCATCTCCCCTTGCCCTTGGCTATTGATCATACCCCCTTTATCAGTTTCTTTTCCTCACCCATTCCACATCATATTGTGCATCTTGAGAGATTTTTGTTTATTATATTGCTACACTTTTTATTTATGTGTACCACCACTCTCTATCATTTTTACACTCTTCCCACCATACCCATTTTCCATTCTTCTTATTTTCTTGTTTTCCATCCTTTCATCCTTTTTATCTTCCCCTTTTTCCTCCACAACTAGTTTTTCCCTGGGTATTTATCCTTTGAGAAGCCTTCCATAATTTCCATTTTCTTCTTATCCATTTTTTCCTATGGCCCTTTTTACATTCCCCTTTTACTCTTTCCATCTTGGTACTCACTTATCTTTTAGATCTGTGTGATTAACTATGTCTTGTATCCCTACTTCAATTCTTCCTTTTTGTTCTTATCATCTTTGATATTCATCCCTTAGTTTCATCTCACTCCTTTTTATTGTATCCCCCTATTTATTCACCATCTCAACATTTTTTTAGCTTATAAATATATTCTAATCACCCCTTCATCTTGTCAATCTCTTCTAACAAGTTGATTAACACCTACCTTCTCTCTTCACCTTCTTATCCACCCATCCTTTGCTTCCCCTCGTTCTTCACCCCTTTCACATTTTCCATCACATTCTCATCTCCAAAACCACCATTTGATTTGTTTAATTATTCCTCTCCTTTCATATCATCACCCATGCTTACTTGGTCAAGATACCACCTACTTCTTCCCTCTCTCATCATCCTCTTTGTGTCCTTATTTTAGTCTTTTTTTCCTCATGTTTCCTTTTCTTCCATTTATTTCCTTGTTTTTCATTTTCATCACCAAAATATTTCCTCTTTTATCTTTTTTAGACTTGTTTTCAAACCTTTCATGGCCACCCATATACTTCATTCTCCCCTTACCCTTCATTAATGTTACACTTCTCTCCCCATCATTTTCAATACTCCAATCTAAAATTCTTTATTGCATCTCTCACCCCCAAATATTTTACCTTTTATTTTTCTTCTATTTTCTCCATTTCATTTCATTTTTTCATCTCCTTTGATTCCCTTCCTTGTTCTTCTTAACATATATGACCATGGTTGACTTCTTACATACTTCTCCACCTTCATCTTTATATATGACCTCATTATTTTCTCTTCATCCTTCTCCTATTCCACCTTTACCTCATCCCTTATTAAATTTACCTTATGTTCTCCAATTTCACCTCCACCTCTTTGGAGTGCAGTCACTAGTTTTACTGATTCTATGTACATCTCCTTGTCTACTTCATTATATCCTCCATGCCCTTCCTTTAATGCACAAAATCTGGTTAGGTTTCTTACTTTAGGAGCATCCCTTTCTTCCTTTAATGCCTCTATATGTTGCACTTAGACTCTCTTTTTTGTCCCTCTCCAACTACTCCCTTCACCCTCCATATCACCTTTTTTCCTTTTCAACCCTCTACTCATTTTGAGCATGTTAACTACAAGACATATACCAATCCTATGGCTCCATAACATAATTGGCCTGGATTATGGACTAATATGACCAACCAATAAACATGAGCATCATTTAGCCATTGGGATGAAAATTCCCTCCCCACCTCTTATGGTTTTGCCTATTTTAAACCCCTTTTATTAATACCTTCAAATATGTTATATTCAAACCTAAAACCACCTTCAAATATAATATTTGGGATACCCACATGGGGATGATAGCTATACCCTCTCACATGCCCTAACCTTCTAACCAATAAACTCCCTTGATTCTCCCTTTTATACTACATCTTCTTATGTCTTGTAATCACCCTATACTTTAACCATAATATACAACATAATCCCTTAATTAATTAATTTTATTAGTATTTACCTCACTACATATTCTAAAACACCTCAATGTCTTTATTTGAATTCCCTCAAAAACTCAAAACTTACTTATTTTGGGGCCCCACTGACTCAAGGGTCAAGGGTTTGAAACTTCACCACTTTTTATTTGCCCACTCTACTACTTTGCTTCCCTGAAGCATTGAGTAATAACCTTCCATAGCCTATTAATGAAATTATTGTGGAATGTGCATAATGTCAATTCATTTGGATGGTGATGAAATAACCTATCAGATCACCATGGCAAATTGACTAGTTCCATATTTTCCAAATCTTATTACCACATTTTTATACCTTTCCTTTTCTTTATGATGGTGGCAGAAACTTCATGCTTTATCCTACTTATCCATGGCTACAAATTATTTTTACATAGTTGAAAAAATCATCTAATTGTATCCTAGCTCACCTCATCCACCATTTATACCACACCTATCTAAAAATATTTGATATCCATGTTTTACACCCTTTGGTGCTTCCCTTTCTCCAAAATCCTTCATCTAGACCTACCTATATGATATATAATTGGGACAACCAAGTTAACCAACACCCTTCACCTCAAAATAACTACATTTAGCCTAATGTTTTTTTTAGATCCCTATCTATGGAACTATGTAGGTAGCATCCACTTGCCACATGCATCTAGAGTTAGATCAGCCATCCCCTTCCAACCCATACCTAATCCACCCATGTTTTCACCATGCCCACCTTGATGTTGTTTGCTTTTGACCCAAAACATTAATACTTTTTGCAATAACTTTTGACCACAATGACCAACCTTGAGTGTTGAAATTTTAACCATGTACAACACCTCATGTAAAACTAGACCATTTATGTTTCTTAGGAACACTTCCTACCTTGGATACCTGAGTCAACACCTACCCTATCTAGGAACCTCGATAAGACTAAATCAATTAGCTATGACCAACATTAGGGATGAGTTACCTTGTCATTTGTCTTAGAACCCAACTTTCTTATTATCAACATTTTCACCTTTAGTCTCTATGTAATCTTGACTATTGTGCTTAGTCATATTTTTTGAACCCATAGGCATTTCATGTACCAAACTACCTTATGGCACCACCTAGTGCCTCCCCATCAACTTCTTATCAAACCTACACCTGATTTAACCTTTCTTCATCAACTATTGGTTTGAGGGGGAACACCTCCTCCCATACTCAAGGCATCTTGACCCTTAACCAAGAATTTTTTGTTGTTTTGTAGCTTGTTAATTCAAAGCTGCATAATAAAAAGGGGCAAAATGTAGACACTAAAAAATGCACATTTACAGTTTTTGATGACTAAATGCCTTAGGATCCCCTAAAACTTCTTAAACCTTCCAAAAACCCCCCTTAATCCAAATAAATCACTATTCTCCTAGTCACAAATATCATTCAAAATCACTATTTGAAAGTACTACTCACCATCATTATTCACTATGGGACCCATTATCACTATTCATGATGACATGGAAAGTGACATGACATGTGATTTTGAGGTGATATGGGAATGATGTGGCTTACAAGTGATGTTTCTTTATTTGGGACATCATACCCCACTTGGGACGCTTCTCAAAGTGCTTGATGACCTCATTTAAGCATCACAAGGGCCCCCCTTAAACTGTGGTGAATTTAACCTTAAGGTGTCATTATTCAACATGTATTTTATCTTCCCACTTGAAATTAGACTTAAAAAAGAGATAAATACCTCTTTAAGACTTTAGGAAAGATAAAATGAACCTATTTTTGACCTTTTAGCCCAAATGAAGGCTTACCAACCCAGATGGGGGACTTTCCAACCCACATGGGAATCCCCACCAAGCTCACCTTGAAATTTTCATTCCCCACATGGATAATGACACCACATTTGGTATGCCACACCTTTAAGTGCTTTTATGAAAGCAAGAAAATATGGGGATAAGTATTTAAGCCTCATTCAAATCCATGTGCATGATTTCCATTCAAACTTGGAGACTCACCAACCCACATGGGAATCCTCACCCACATCAGCTAGAAAAAATTATGATCCCACTTGGAAAAATTCATATTGCTTCACTATTCCTCTATTTTGGCATGTTTCTTCACACAAAAATGCTATAAATACCCCCCTCTCCTTCACCCAAGGTTAAGTGGAATATTAGTCTTTTGTTCTTAGTATATTGCTACAAGTTTTTTCTAGAGGAGGTCATCATCTTAGAGGTCATAATTTTTGAGGATAAAATATCAAAACAATGAAGTTATACCAAAATTTATTTAAGATTCATTGACATTTAAACATCATCAACATCTTCAAGCCTCTTCAACAACATTGAGGTAATTTACTTTATTTTGTAATTTCAATTATTTCTTTATTTCCCTTTGGCCTTCTCTTTTATTAACCTCCATAATCTTGAGACCTTAAACTCTTCCTCTTCATCCCATTCATCCCATTTAATCCCTTTGGCTATTTCCATTTCATTTTTCTGCTTTATCCCATTCACCTCTTTACCTCATTTACCTCTTTTCCCTCTTTGTCATCTTTACCTTTATTTTTCCTTTGCCATATTTACTTATTTGCCTCATTTATCTATTCATACCTTTGTATATTTGTATCCTTGACCATCTACCCAAACCAAAAAAACAATCCTTTTGACCCTAACCACTTTACCAAACCAAAACCATAACCATAACCTTTACCAATTTTCAGCATTACTATTAATTAAACTATTACATTTATTTAGTTATCTTTTGCAAAGAATTTAACTTTATTATATAGAATTTAGTTATTTGTTTTTTTAGTATCATTTATTTTCTATTTTTATGAAAAAATATACTTCTTTTATCATTTCAACTTAAGTATTTTGAATAAGGCGGATTGACAGCCTCCTAGAAAGCTTTCACTTCTAGGATCTAGCTGACGCTAGACAATCCACCTAACTACTTATCTAACAAACAAGTTTTTATGGTAGTTTTTTCTTATTTTTAGGTATTATTCCCTAGCCAAAGAATATTTCTCCATAATCATTTGGATTCAATGCATGTAATTTAATATGTATTCTTCCACACCCTTCATTCCTAGTTTCTTCCTTTTAAAAAATCAAAAAAGTAAGAAAAGAAAAAAAATGAGAGAAACACTAACATGACACAATTTAATATGTTTGCCTTACTTGGTGATAGCACATCATGATGCATAAAAATTAGTATCTTAACCTCCTATGGAACCTTAAACCTCCATCTCTTTTTGCCTATAAAAAGAGGGGAGTAGGAGGGGAATAAGGATCCATAATCAAGCATTATTGCACATAGGTAATCAGGCTTTCAGCTAGCAGGTCTTCCTTATAGTAATTCAACAACTATAATAGAGAACCAAACCTCTATCAAAATTGATCTAGAGATAAAGTATTGTTACTCTACCAAAATTATTGTAGGATCAACGATCTACCATCAAACAACAAAATAGGTACACTTTATATTTTAGTTTTGTTATTTTGGTTTCTGACCTCCCTATCCCAATCAGACCTTTATGCACCTTATCTTCTAACTCCTGAACCCATAACCAAATCCTATAATATTCAATGACCCATTCTAAAACTCCTTTTTTTAACATATTCAAAACCCACATAAACTATTGATGGTCACCGTAACTATCGATGGTCATCCTAACCACTGACAGTTACCCAACCATCAACAGTTAACTTAATAGTTGATGGTCATTGTGGCAAGAAATAATAAGTTATTTCTAACCCCTTACCCCCAAATAGATTTGAATTTTTTTGTCCTTACCTATTTATATACCCTACCTAATTTTTTGAACCTAACTTGACCTACTTTATCACTAGTATTGACCTACTATTGCTATATTCAGCTTATTTTTCATTATCAAACATCTATTTCTTATATTTCATTTCAATTTTTTCTATTATTTGATGTAAGTACTTCCTTTTTATTTCTTTCAACTTTACTATTATCAAATATTTCATTAATAGCCTCCTAATAAACTAATGCTTCTTAAATCTAGCTCACACTCGACAGTCCACCTTACTATCTTTCAAAAAACCCCTTTTGTTAGTGCTTTCTTATCTACAGGTCATTCTTCCCAAGACAAAGAGGATCTCTCCACACTCATTTGGATCACATGCACATAAACAACTAGATTCTTTTACCACTCCCTTATTACTAGTTTATTACTTCTCTTTAAATAAAAAATAAGTAGAAATTAAGAGAAACACCTTTGACCAACAATTTGTTTTTATTTTGTAGCTTGTTGATATAAAGCTGCATAATAAAAATTGACAAACTGTAGACACCAAAAATCCACACACCATGATTCCAAATGTTAAAATAACCCCACACCACCTTGGGATCCCCTTGGGATTAATTTGACCCCTAATTGAGCCAAACAATGATTAGTTTGACCAACTAACCGAACCTACCTTTTATCCACTCTTTTCCTTGTCCTTCAACCCTCAATGGTTAGGTTGCACCTCCTTAACCAACAACATGCAAACATCAAACTTGATTTTCTAAAAATAACTTATCTAAATCCACATGTGAATTCATGTATGAGAAATTTATAATTAAATAGCCTAGTTGAACCTCAACTTAAACCTCTTGATTATGCTTATAAAAAGAGAGAATCAAGGAGGTGAAATCTATCTATAATTTTTATCAAGAGCTTGTGCATCTAGGGTTTCTTTTATTACTGGTCAATCATCATCAGTGATCTAACCATCACATTAGAGATCCAACTTACCACCTATACTCCACCAAAGCATCAAATACCATTACTCTATTAGAATCATGCCAAAATCCACCAATAGGCCAACCACTTCAACCAATCATCAGATCAATCAATACTTGTTTTCTGATATTCATTTACTTTATTTGTATTTCATAATTAACCCAACACCAACCCTTCTCTCAAAATCCAAATTTTTCATCATATCAACTAGATATTAACCAATCTAAACCTATTTAGAGTAACAACCAATGATTACCTCAACCACCAATGGTTTGTCCAACTACCGATGGTCACCTTCATTGTTGACAATCACCTTAACCACTGATGGTCACTATGGTAGGAAATTCCGGAAAGCTATTTCGACATACCTACCCTCAAAAAAATATAATTCTCTATGTCCCTACCTATTCATAGACCACTGCCTAATTTTCTAAAACACACTTGACCCATTTAGCACTAGTGTTGACTTGCTCATTAATATATTAGTCATTTCTAGTCTATTAATTTATTAAGCATTTCTTGTGTTTAATGTAAGTATATTTTGATTTTGATGCAAGTACATTATCATTATATTTATAAAATTAATTGTTTAAATGTGTGTATTGATAACTCTTGATGAATCTCTTACTTCTGGGATCTAGTTAGTACTAGGCAATCTACTTAGCTATCTATTTAACCCACCATTTTTTAGTGTTGTCTTATTTACACGTTATCCTCCCTAGCCAAAGAGGAGTTCTTCACAATCATTTGATTAAATGTACATACAATCCAATAGGTTTTTCAACCATACCCATATTTAGTTTCATCTTCTTCCCTTTTCAAAATATATTCTAAAATTCACTGAAACAACATCATTATTCAAAAATAATTATGTTACAATTTTTAAATTAAGTTTACTATTTTAGTTGACATTAAGTTACATTATTGGATATTTTTTGGATAGATACCAATAATGTCATATTTTATGACTTTATAGACTATCATGAGTTAGGATTGATTAATGGAATCCAATTAGCAATGTTATATTATGGTAGTCGATTATATTGTGACAATGAGTATTAAGACATGTGTTTCCAAATGATCATAGATATTATTGTCTATTGACTGCACTTTATTGTAAATATTTGGATTGATTTGATGAGTGAGTATTCTTTGATATATTTTGATTCAAATTCATATTTTAATATTTTATTGATTTATTTTAGATGTTTATATCTAATATTATCTTTTTTAATTCAAATATGGGTTGCCATCATGTTAGAATTGGCTTAACTAGTTTTATAATATTGCACCAATGCTACTAGAATTGCACTTGTCTCAGTATCATTGATATAATACATAATCATGTTTGGATCCTAGTGTCTTTGAAAAGAAGTATTAGTATCACTTTTTATTTGTGCTTGTTATAGTAAATTTATTTTTTTTACCTTGATCACATTATTGTGGATCTTTTCTTCTAAGATTGTTTTTTTGAATTATGAAGCTATCTTGGGGTTATTATTTGGTTTTGTTTCTCTTTTTGCTTGACATGGTCACTTAGACATTAGAACATCAAATAAAATATTTTGGTTATCATTTGGTATTCAATTATCATTGGAATGTTAATATATGAATTAAAATTTAGCTATTTTGATGCTTGTAATTATGTGGTTGACTTAAGGTTTACATGTATTGATGTTTTTTTATGTTTGTGCTTGACATAGTTGACTATTTTTAGGTTGTTATTATGGGAAATATGAATGGTGGAATATATTAAATTTATAATTCATAAGGGTACAAATTTACACTTATGCATCTTGATCTTAAGTTACATCAAAAGTATGAAACACTTTCTTATAAAGTAAACTCAATAAGACATACTCTTAAGGAAATAACATTTCTCAAACCTTCATATGGTCTTTAGTTAAGATCAAGTCTGAGTTATTTCAAACATTGTGTGCCTTTAACTATGTTTAGTGTGTAAAAATAGTATAATTGACTTGTTAATTAAAATAAATTGGGATTTATTACAGTTATAACATCAAAGGAACATATAACAAGTGAAAAATGTGTCTACACCATCCATATGTATTAATGTCACATCATTAAAAATTAACATATCCATGTAAAAAAATGTAAGATATGAGTAAATTAGTAAGACACATGTAAGATATATAGTGAAAAATGGTAGAGAGGTTAAAAATATATGTATTCTAGAATAACGTAACCTGTAGATTAAGATGTTCCCATCATAGGCATGGAACACTAGGTAGAAGGAATTCCATCTTCTATGAATCCATTTATAGTATGTATGTTTTTCATCACTCTCACATACCTTGTGACATTCATGTATATATAAAAAAATAAAATATTATCTATAAAAATATGTGATAAATATCATATATAAATAAGTTAGCTAGTGGTTCATGTCATGTTTCAGGCCTTGATTTTTTATTTTTTATATATATATATATATATATATATATATATATATATATATATATATATGACATATTTGAATGTTTTTTATATTTTTTTAACATTAAATTTAATTTCAATATTTTAATTTTTTTTATTTTTAAAATATTTGACTAATTTTAAAATTATGAAATCTTTTTATTTTTGTATTTATGTGTAATCACTTAAAAGTGGTTTTTGTTTTATAAGAGTGATAATTGAGATTAAATATAATTAAATTATCCTTAAACCTATCTTAGAGCCTATTTTCACACTTATCTAGCCTTTATGTGGGTTATAAGCATCCCTAGTCATTCATAAATTAGTCCTAAACTCATATTCTTGCATCCTAGCCCTTCGTACCCAATTTTATACCCATTAGACCCTAGATCCATAATAAGTATAGTAGTTCCACATGGAAAAAGTGTCAAAATAATTATGCTAATGTCATTTGCCTCCCTCTTTCATGAATATATATCTTTTCAAATCTAAAACCTGCATAAGGTCAGCCTAGACCTTTTTATCACCTGCACAAGCATTAGAATAATATAAATACATGAGTTTTACCCATATATCCCATATATGGAGATAATATGAAAAATAAATATTCAAAATTAGAAAAAATTATACACAATTAAGGTTATCAATCCTTATTTTCCCCTACTTATACATACTACCATCTAAAACATTCCAAAGATTAGATTACCTAGATTTCTAGTCTCAAGCACATTCAAAGCACTCAATTCAACTATCATACTCACTTCACATGTAATTACACCATCACTTAGGTTGGGAAAACTACATCAATATTTATCTCTCTTTAGATTACTAGTATGTAATCAACTCTCATCAAAGTAGGGTATTGAGGATATCTAGACTACCCCACTAAGAAGCACACTTTTTAGCTTGTATCAATTAGATGAAACAGAAACATGGGGGATTAGGTTTTACTCATAAATTTATTCAAAATAGAGAATATACAAGGATTAAAAAACTCATGAAGTAGGAACAAACCTCATAGATCTAGACATAGGTGCACTTGGAAGCTTGAGACAATCCTACATAAAGGAAACCACCACCAAAATAGGGACAATATCACCATGTATTTAAACATGGCACTACTATCTAATTAGGGTGTTACTATCTAGTAGGGGTTTCAAAACTTGGATCCTATTTGTGACACTTAGATGATCCTCTACCTTAGTTTTTAGCTTCCAAATCATCCATCTCAATCATTTTCTAGTTAAGTTCTTACTTACACTATTTTATTACTAATTTTAAAAAGGTTAAATTTAGTCAATTTAATAAAACATTAGTGGTTATATTTGTTATATATTATTACCATAATTTAGTATACTCATCTCTTTAAAAAACATATGATTTACACTTGTTAAGTAATAAAAGGTTAAAACATTTGGTGAACCTGACTTACTTTGAATATTACACAAACCCTAACCCTAGATAACCCTAGGGTTTATGTTTTTAGACTTATAAGACCCACACTCAAATTTTAGATCCATATATCTTTTGAAATTTTCTTGATATAATCATGATAATCATGATAGAAGAAGTTTATCACCTTTTGTTTTAAATTTTAATACTTTCATTTACATGTTTGTTTCCTCTAATTCATAATAAACTAAAAAAGACAAACACATGTATAGATGATTATTTATATCAATTGAAATTTATGTCACATTCCATTCCATCTCTAACATGTTATTATTCACTTATGTATATTAAATTAATTAAAAAACCCCTTACATACATATATGATTTATTACATAAGCTAACAACTATATTTCAAGTTTCAATGTCATATATTATGCACATGAAATAGTCTCCTCATCCTCATATCCATAAGGGTCATATCTACTTTCCCTCTAACCAAGTCCATGTTATCACTCCTCTAAGAGATGAAACAACCTATACTATTATTAATAATTCTCATACTCAGCCTATATACACCTCTCCCCTACAAGAGGTGTGCATACATGTTCAATCAAAAGTAACTAGGATTTACACTTGTGAGACTTTAAGGGATCAAATTATAATTATGAGAAAGCTAATATCTAAATTATAGAATAAAAAGTAGCTATTAAGTGAAAATTTCACATTATTGGAAAATCACATTACATGTACATAGTCTTTAGAATATGCTACTATAAATCATGCATATGCATCTACACCTAGGAAATTTATGCCTAACACTCTTTCATATCCAAAACATTAAGTAAAACACAATGCATTTATCATGAGTGCTTCAAAAATATTAAAAGGGTCTAATAATATTTCAAGTTAGATACTAATAGAAATTATTAAATATAAGTTGGTCAACCTACCTCTTCTACACACATTAAGGAGATTCATATATTATTTTGCATATCATATAATGCATGAACACCACACTAGTTCATGTTTAACAATGAAAATGAAAATACAATAGATAATGTATAAAAATGACTCAAATAATAACACATCATCCTAACAAAATACAATGACACATATATAAATTCAAAAAGGGACAACTTTAGAAATAGTATAAAAATGGTTGTCAAAGCATAGCTCAAGACAATATAAGGTTTACAAGGCACAATCAGAGAAAGAAATAGTATAACAAGCATAGGTAAAGTAAGATATTTAAGTTTACCTCTTAAAAATGAGGCTCAACTTTCAAAATAGTACGGCTTTGGTCAAAAATATCTACATTAGTTTGATTATCATAGTCAAGGTTTGGGCAAGCAAGCCCAAGGCATCACTTATCCTATTCGAGTAGTTGATAATATTGGTCAACAAGGTTTGGTATTTATTAAACATCCTAAGGAAAATCATTCATAGATATATTTTATCAAGGAAAAAATTCTAGATGCATAGTAAATGTTATAAAAATAATAAGAACTTAAGTTGTAAAATCAAAATCATGCTAAGCCAACAAGTATTATCAAGAAAGGCTTTCTAACAAAGAGCGTCCATAACACCATATGTCTATAATAAGTACAATTTGAAAGGGAAAAATCAAAACCAATATTCTAAATTATAATTCAAAAATGTCAACTCCATAGTATGAGAAAATTATCTCTATCATTCCAAGTTAGTATGACTTGGACTGATGAACAATACCTAGATTCATACTACAACACCATTCAACTACAACATAAAAATCAAACCACATGAGAACTTACCATTCCTAGGTTTGACATAGGAAACACTGATAGTGAGTCTCCTATTAGAGTTATTAGTTAGTATTGTTCCTTCCTTCTTATACATACTTTCCTTATTTTTCTCTCCTTTTATATAGTTCCATTTTCATGTTGCTTGTACATAACTTATTTAAAAAAAAATTAAAAAAATAATATAACATGTCAAAACACCAAAACATTCAAGTATTTACTCATAAAACATAAAATTATAGATTGTATGCATTTCCATGTTTACATTTATTATATTTTACAAACACTACATATGCTAGATAGCTTAGTATAGTCAGATTTATCATACATTCATGATTCACTTATTCTTGTTGAGTGTTTGCAGATTTACACAAGACTCAGGTCCGCTACACCAATCTAGATTGGCAATTATATACCCACTGGGGGCATATACATCAATACACAAGTTATTCATTTGACACATTCTCTCATTTGGGGGCACTATATACATAGTTTCGATTACTGGGTTCTATCTTTATATACTTTACATAAAAAATGTAGCATTTTTATATATTGATATTGATCATGCTACACTTAGATATTTTTCCAACTATTACTAATTTATAATTATCATATATACATCCTACCTCTTATATAAATTTGTATTACATGTTCATGTATACTTTCACTTATAGCTTTCCTATTTTAGACTTGATTGTATAAGTGATCTTCTTCTATTCAAGGGAATTTGAATATGCCATTGCTTTTTGGATCTAAGACATTTATATTCACAATATGTATGATTTGTATATGTGCCCATGTCCTTATGTGTGTCTTCTTGATTACTTATATAGACATTTGAGCATGTCCTTAGATGTTCCTCTAAGATAACTTGTTTGTTACTTGCATATGGGGAAATTTGAACATGTCTTTGTATGTCTTGTTTTATAAAATTTAGTGACATGTACCCATGTCCCTTTTATTTTGGTTCCATGGCCTACTTTGCATGCCTCATGTGTGTTGTATGTATGATTTTTTATATGCATCATGGCCATGTCACTTGTCTTTTGTTTGTTACACATTCCAATTTTAGATGCCATGAGGGACCTCATGCATCTCCCATTCCTACTTTGTTGTTATGATGGAAATCATGACCCATCCCCCTAGGTATCTACATAATTTTACTTAGATTTGTTGTTAAATACATTGTTATATCTAGCTTGACACCCTTGTGAATTCTAGACATAACATACATCACACATTACAAATCATAGACACAAATTACCTTACATTCTAAAGTTACGTATGCACATTATATTAGATTAATATGTAGATATTATATATGTTCAAGCTAACACACATATTATAGAGATTTTTATTTTAAAGATAGTTATTACATAGGTCCAACAACTCCCCTTAAAAGAGGGAACATTCAAAGTGGTTTGTCCAAATATTAGGCTCCTATAATGCATTCACCCTACATTTTTTAAACACATGCTTATATCATATAAATTAGACTCAGGTAAACACTATGGTAAATTAGTGACATAGATATCAACATAGTTACAAAGAAATCAAAGGAGAAGGACACTATCACCCAAACTGGGAAACTAAAACCACATGATGTTACTTTCTAAGATATGGTGTTACTGTTGATAGCCTTAGTTTTATAAAAAAACATAGATTGGCTAGAAAATTACAATAGGTACAATACAAGTTTGCATAGTTTTAGTTATATATTTATAAATTTTTCTTAGATTCATACTAGTTTAGCTCAGATTCATATAGTTTTCTCAAACTGGAGGTATCATGCATGGCATGACCATTCCCATATTCAGTACAAAAACTCAGATACAAACTATTACAATTCAATCCAAAATCCATATGTTCAAATATCACATTTGGGGACATCATGGGTAGCATGACTATTTCCATATTTAATAAAGATACTCAGATAGAGATTATTACAAATCAGTCTAGAATAGATATACTCAGATAACATATTTGGAGGCATGTGCATAGCACATTATTTTTGTATGCTTACTTACACACTGGTTGATCATATGGAATGATAAATTCCATGTCATTCTCTGTATTGTATACATCCAAAATCATATTCTAAGTTACATACTAGTTTCATGGCTTACTCAATCTATAGTGGTTGACATTCTTGAGTGTCTTGGAGCCACCTAATATACTTGAGTGGCTATAGAGCAGACATACTGAGCTAGACATTTCCAATTACATCACATAGTTTTATTTTCATATGAATTTACTACACATAGATGGGTAATGATGGAGTTGGGACCTAATTGAATTCTTGATCCACCTACATAGGGTTGGACAAACCATCAGTCTAATCCAAGATATTCATAATTCATAATCCACTGAGTAGGGGTGGGCACTAATGGACTCAAAAATGGATTAAGTTCTTGATCCACCCACATATGAGGATTGAGAAAGTCATCAATCCAATCCAAGTTATTCATAAATTGATCAATATATACATGCACACACATAGGTTGTCACCAAATTTATGCATTAGTTCACATACATAGTGAGGTGTATTCATTTATTTCCTCTCTTTTATCCCTTTACTCAATTTTAATATATTTACTTTATTTTGTCTTTGTTTTAGATATCTATTAAGTAAGCACTAATTTATGCATGTTTCACTTTTGGAACACACATTATAGCATGATTCACATATTTAGACCCAAATTCAAAAGCTTCACCTCTTAGGAAAGTCTAGGTCTACTTATTTTTTCTTTATCCTAATCATTTAACTTTACTAAATTTATAAAATAAAGGGGGGAGGCAAATGTAATCACCTAAAAGTGGTATTTGAGTGCTAAGAGTGATACTTGAGACTACCTATCATTAGATTATCCCTAGATCTATCATGGATCCTATTTTCACACTTATCCAGCCTTCAAGTAGGCCATAGCCATCCCTAGTCATCCCTAAATTAGTCTCATACCTTCAATCTTGCATCTTGGCCCTTTGTGCCTAGTGTTCTACCCCTTAGATCCTAGCAGTATAATAAGGATAGTAGTGCCACATGGTGCTAGTGTCTTAATAATGGAACTAATGTACTTTGCCTCCCTTTTTCACAAATAGATATCTTTTAAAATATAAAACCTCATAAGGTTATCCAATAGCTCTTTTAACACCTACACAAGCATCATACTAATATAGATATGTGACTTTTATCCCTCTAACCCCTAAATGGAAATTAGATGTAAAATACATATTCAAACTTAGATCAAGTTATGCATAATTAAGGTTATCAGTCCTTATTCTTCCCTACTTTTACATACTATCATCTAAATCATTCCTAAGCTTAAATTACCTAGATTTCCAGTCGCAAGCACATTCAAAGCACTCAAGTCAACTATTGTATTAGATTCACTTACACTTGCACCTTTACTTATGTGGTAAGAACTACATTAGGATTGCTCCCTCTTCAGAGTATTTATATGTAAGCAACTCTCATCACAAATGGGTGTTGAGGATGTCTAGCCTACCCCACTAACAAACACATTTTTCTAGTTATATCAACTCTATCAACATAGAGGATTAGGGTTTGCTCATAAATTGAGTCAAAATAGGAAATATATAAGATTTCATAACTTTTGCATGTAAGAATAAGTCTCATAGATCTAGACACATGTGTACTTAAAATTTTAAGATAGTTTTGTACATAGGATGCTACCACCAAAATAGGGACACTAGCACCACATATCTAGACATGGTGCCACTATTCAATTAGGGTACTACTATCTAGGAGGTGGTTTGAAATTCGGATCTTAGTTATGACACTCAAACTAGTCTCTCCCTTAGTTTTTAGCTTCTAGATCATTTATCTTATGTTGGACATATTTATTGATGTATGAAGGTTTGTCATTGATGTCAAATGAATAATGTACTTAAAATCATTAATGACAAAGGTGTTGAGTTGAATAGACTTGTTGTAGAGATCCATGGAGTTGTGTTGTACTTTGAATGACTATGAAAATAGAAGAATAGCCATATGAATGTCTTTGCTCACATGGTTATCTTGATAGATATGGCTAAGTACACAAGTGGATGTTAATAACATTTACATATATCTATTTTTGGTCTATGTTATAAGTCATAATGATGAGTAGATCAAATGTTAAAAATGCATAAGGTTGTTCCTGAACTAAAACTCTATTAAGTTTCTATAGTTGATTTTAAACCTTTACAATTCTTTTGAAGAAAGTGGTTCGATGAATTCTTTCAGGAAAATGGTTTAGACTTTGTCAGAAAAAATGTCCACAACAACGTTTTTGAATGAAATGAGTGTAATTTGAAATTTTTTTAGAGAAAGTGATTCGGTGAATTCTTTTATAAAAATGGCTAAGTCTTTGTCATAAAAATTATCCTAAACAAAAGTTCCAAAGGGATCTTTTCAAAAAAGTTGAAGGGTAAGTGAACCATTCAAAGTTTCCAAAGGGTACTTTATAAAAGTTATGAAGCAATATTTTCAAAATGTTGAAGGGTAAATGAACTATTCAATGTTTTTGAAGAGATCTTTTCAAAAATACTTAAGGATAAGTGAACCATTCAAAGTTATTGAAGGGTACTTTGCCAAAGTTCTATAGGGAATGTGACCCAAACAAAAATCTTGAAGGCTACTTTGCCAAAATTTCTAAAGGGCATGCAACCTAAATAAAAATTCCAAAAGGTACTTTACTAAAGCTCTGAAGGGCATGTGATCCAACTTTTTTTTTTAAAATAGGTCACTTATAGAAGTCTCAGAGGACACTTTCAAAAGAATGGCATTGATGAATTCATTTGGAGAGTTTATATAATATAGGTGGACACTTAGAAAGTTCTGAAAGGATAATTTTAGATGGAGAGGATACTTACAAATTTCCCAAAGGATAATTTTAGGTGGAATGAACTCTTAAATTTTTTTTGAAGGATATTTTGAAAGAAATATAGGTCACTTGTACCATTGCCTAAGGATAAGTGTGGAGTCTCATAGGGAATTTTCAAAAGTGCTAAAGGATTAAAGCAAGTTAAAGGTTGAGCAAGTCTGAAGAGATCAAAGGAGAAAAATCAATACATGAATATTAAAGAAAATGAGATGAGGTAAACATACCAATGGTTAATGACCTAGTAAATGTAAAGAGCATGCATATTTAATAATCTAATGATGCATAGAAGCCAAGACTAAAAAGATCCAATAGAGCGAGTGAATCAAAAGTCTAAAGGTACTTAAAGGTTAATGGCACAGTGGTGAAGTTAAAGTCCAAGAATGTCTTGCAAGATCTAGTGAATTGAAATCATTCCAAAGACTCAGGATGTAGTGAGATGATATAAGGATCTTGACACTTAACCAATGTGTTAAGTAAGAAAAAACATTCAAAGAATTGAAAATTTGAGGTAGTTACAAAAATTTGGCATGACGGTTAAAGAAAATAAATAGTCAATTTTTTTATTAACTATGAAATAAAATGACTAATCATAGATTCATTCCAATTGTGTGAATGTTGTATATGAAGTGACAAGGGTAGAATTTGAAGAGGCTTAGAGTGTGGAAGAAAAATAGTCATTTGCTTGGAATGATGAGATACAAGTGATGAATGCAAAATGTATAATGTAAAGAGACTCATCTAAGTTTTTTTTGATGAGATAATAAAATACGAGAGCCATATAGTGTATTAATTATAAAAACTAAGACAAAAAAAGGAGTTATGTAGAGTGTCAATTAGGTATATTTATACATAGAAAAAGGGGGTAGAAAAGGAATAAGTAGTGTGTTGAATAGAGGAATCTAGACATAGAAAAAGAGACTACGAAGAAGAATGCACATACAAGTATTATGTAGATCATGAGCAGTTATAGACCAAAATTTTAATAATTAAAAAACCTAGATTCAATTTGGAATCTATTTTTCATCAAATGGAGTTATAGCTTCACATAACTATTTTGTTGGTGCCATGAGTGAGGCTGAGTTGGTACTCAGTTAGGGGATTAATGTCTCTTTAGGGTTTTATCCCTTAAATATATGATCAGTGAGGAAATTACAAGTTGGTGTTCAGAACATGGGATGGATGTCTCTTTAGGATTAGTGTTCTAGAATGTAATCAATGAGGTTTAGTTAGTGTAAATTTTTTTTGTGAGGCTAGATTAGAAAAGTAGCTTCTAGTAACATTCTCACCATGTTTTTTCCCTTTAGGTTTCCACATATAAACCTATTGTTATGAGCTTTGCTTTTATGCAAGTGAATTTTTATTTTGTTCTTTATGTTTGCATTTATTTAAGATTCATTTTAAAAGTTTTAAGGAATTGGTTTTAAGATCTACTAATTCACCCCCCTCTTAGTAGATAGGTGTGTTCAACATCTTAGTCATTTTCTAGATAAGTTCTTACTTGCACTATTTATTACTATTTTTAGAAAGGTCAAATTTAGTCATTTATGTAATAGATAAGTGGCTATATATATTGCATATTATTACCCTAATTTAGTAAACTCAACTCTTTAACAAACATAGAATTTACATTCATCTACATCCTAAAAGGTTAAAACATTATGACATATTTTATGTGTGTAAAAATAAAGTAGCCAATTATCCCATTAATGGGAAGACAATAAAGAATGCCTCTATCATACAATTGGAGGGTGAATTTATTTGAATGAAAAGTACTACATGTGGATGAATCAAAATATGAAAAGAAATTTTGTGTTTTAATCTAACTATATTGATCACTTATAATATGATCAAGTATATGATGTATAACTCTAGAGGGTGCATTACTTAATGGATTTCATTTATAGTTGGATAAGGTCTCACTATTTATGTTTATTTTGGAAAAATATGAAATAGTAGAGGTGATGCCTTAGGATGTACTATACAGGGTAAAGATCCATTGGAAATTTGATTAAATTTCTATTATGAATCTTGCTATTTAAGATGGTGCACTACTATCTTTTGATCTAACTTTAAGGAATGATATTGCATATGTTATATAATCATCTCTAAGCTATGATATTGAATACGTGTAATAACCATCTCAATTTGTGGTGGAGGAGGAGGAGGAGGAGGAGTTACCATTGATTATATAGGCTACATATTTTCTAATGCATATAAATTTAACCATATGATTATAATTTATATATTTGAGACATATAGTTTAGATTTCACTATGTAAATATTCTATATCAAGGGATTCCTAATAACCTATCAAAGACCCCTATATTTTGTAAGAATAATAATGGAGTAGCCATTATCATAAAACCAACCTAAATAGGTAGTACCATATGTCTAAGAGTATTATGTGTATTCCCATCAGATGATTTGACCATTTTCTATGTATCTTTTAAATATTATCTATGTACCTAAGAGTGTGAAGAATTTTCATTATGCATGTACTATCCCTTGACCCATTGTCTATCATGAAATTATGTATGGGGGTTTAATTGATATAATTTTCAATAAAGAGTGCATGTCCATCTGAATTATGATAAAAAAATCACTAACATCAAATGTAATCATATGATCTGGTGTTTATGTGCCTATAAATGTACCAATAATACCATCTAATGTATGTCCATATGTATGAGGAGGATGATGCACATTTTATGCATGGTGTAATTCTGAATTTTCCTTAGATTTTGTTCTTTTATGGTTTTAGTATGGATTACTAAAGATTTTAAAATTAAAATTTCCATTTTGTTGTAGTCTATCCTCCTCTATGGGTGATCTTAACTCAATAGTATTTTCATAGATAAGATATTGTATCTTATACCTTATCTTATGACAAGTGTTTTTAGAATGTCTGATACATTTATGATATTCAAAATTCATATTATTATCAAATCATATATGTTGAGGCTTAGTCATATCAACCTTTAATAGTAGAGTAAGAGATATGATATTGTACTCAAGTAACTTTGGTAGTGATACATGATGAGGTTATGTTAACATTTAAAATTACTTCATTGGTGGAACTATAAATTGAATCTTATTCATTGTTTATGATACTACATTGATTATTACTTATTATCCATTTTTACTTCTACTAGGTTTTAACTTTTATATTAGTTTTATTTGAAACTTAGTAGTTGAACTAGATGGAGAATTTGGTGCATACTTGAGTTTGTTTAAAGCTATGAGATTGAATTCTCATTCCTTTAATGTATGGCATAACTCATCAAAATATTTGAGTTGTTTACACATGATAGACTCATGAAGTGGTGGTAAAAAACTTTGTGTGAAGATATCTTGTAACTTATTGTTTACCATATATTAGCTATCATATCTATCATATTTGGTTATTGAATAACATATTCATTGATTGGATCATTAGACACTTGCTTGAGATTATAAATTTATGCATAAGATAGTTTTTCACTAATTTTTTCAAAAATTTCTTATCTAATTAGAGTGGAAGATCACAGTACTATCATAAATAATATTATTTAAGACTTACTAGAAATATATTAGTTTATAACTTGTAATTATATGAATAATCTAAGAATGTTTCATGTAATTATCAAAGATGGTATTTTGGATTAAATTTACATTCATAGAGTGGTATCTTAGGAGCTACACATACTATTGGGAATGGGTAAGATGTTATCTACGGTGCCAAAGTATTATGAAGCCAAGTATAATAATTTCTTTAATGACTATATTTAGAGACACCTTTCTCTAAATGTAACACCATAACATGTATGCCTATAAAAAAATTTTAAAGAGAGTGTGAATTATGTGAGGTTGGTGATGGAATATGAATAATAATGAAAAGAGGTGTGTTTTATGACTATGTATAAATATTAATATTAATATTTTTAAAACCTTGTGATGCCCCAAAACCTAGGGATGATGTCACATATGAAATTGGAGATATTGATATGTTAATAGAAGTAATGGTGTAAAACATAACACCTAAATTAGAACTATCAACTTGGAAGGGATCAAATTATTCTCCTGATTTATAATCTTGAGCTAATTTATTATTTTTATATCTTACAATGTATAGTATTTCATCCATTTTATGTGGATTAAAGGTAATATATTAGCTAAATTAGTTATCATTAATTTCATCTAATTGCTCTATATTAGATTTTTCATTATCAACAATCATGATTAGCCCATAAATAGGGTGTACACTATACATTATGGCATTGATAATGTACAATTATTCTTGTTTCCAAATAATACTTGAATTTATAAAAACAAATCCTTAATGGTACTTGTATCCCATGGGAGTCATAGTTTGATATAATATTGCATCAATATAAGTTGAGGAAGGTTAGATATTATATATTATTAATTTTTATGTTATTAATATTTTATTAATTCAAATATACAATGAATCTAAATAACACCTAGGAAATTAACTTAAAATTTGATAATGAACCTTATGAGCCATATCAAAACATGGAAGCAAAATTCATTCATTATTTCCATCTAGTTAATTTTGAAAATTTGAGTTTTTAAATATTACTTAGGGGGGGGGAACTAAATAGGGTGTGTTTAATTTATATGATCTCAGATATAGTAATCTTAGTTATAAATAGTGAATAAATCTTAAAGGGGCACTAACTATGGATGGTTTGATCTTATCATAAACACATTATCCTATTTTCAAAGTACATTCAGATTAACTTTATAGGTCTAACCACTTATTGATGCACTTGTTTAAGTTATTTTTGTTCATTTTATATAAATTGAATCACTCAAAAACTTGAAATAAAATACAAGGTTTTACAAGACTGCCTATGATTGAAATGTATTTGCACATTGTATCTGATAATGTGTGAACAACTTTTTGTCTTAGAATGATTATATACCAAAAATAAACAATTGAAGTTGAAGATATATTAATATGACAAATGAGTGGTCTACCTATTACAAGATTAGTCATAGGAAGTGGTACACTTATTTACAAGGATGTCATCCCAATATCTTATAAATTAAGTGTAAAATATGACTGAAATTATAATAAATAATTCAACAAGATAGATAAGATAATGAAGTGATTTAAAATTTAATCTACATTAATTTGATGGAGATTGGAAAATCAGACATTCCAATAGTATTTGATAGCATCCTCTTCATCATAGATCACTTCTAATTAGTTTTTAATTGATTCTATGGTAGGGGTGAACACAATAACACAAATGCATAGCTCAAATGAAATGTCACTTTGGTATGATAAAAGGGGATGTGAAACTATAGGTAAATATCCTATATTGACCACTTTGTGAATAATTATAAGAAGAAACATCTATAATAAAACAATAGATTTTAAGAAATAGTAACCTAAAATGTAAATAAAACTGTGAAAGAAAAGGGATTCGGGTGAAGACAATACATTTTTGATAGATATCGATGGTGATCTGTAGGATCGATGTTGATTTAGGGAATCAACATCAATTCTATAAATGTATATAAAGGTTTCAATATAGGGTTTTAAAAGATGGATTTAAAGTGATTCAAAATGGTTTGAGGATGTATAAGGTTGACTAAAAATATTATAACACAAATTACATGGATAAAATGAAAATAAAAATGAATGTAAAATAACATACAAACACAATAAATTATAGAATGAATTACTAAAATAAATGGCAAACTAAAATTTTTAATGCTTCCAACCTATTTTAGAGTACAATTTTGGTAGGGTGATTCTTGATATGTTGATGGTGTGAATGCATTGATGCAGGTGTTACAACTTTTTGGGAATGACAAATTAATTAACTAATACTGCATATAAATTTTGTTAGCCTTTAAGTCCAATCACAAGCATAAGAAATTAGTCCATTGGGCAAGGGAAGATTGTGGTTAAATCAATGTTGATTCAATAGAATTGACATCAATCATAGGAATTACCAATGATTCCTAGCTAAACTTACCCAAGTTGTTAGAGAGGTTCTAATTGAGAGGTTAATTTAATCTCTTATTTGTTTAACTAATTTTGAGATTATGAGGAGGTTAAGGGTGGTTAAAATAACCTACCTTTAATTCTATTTTGGGTAGATTTATTTATATTTTACCATAAGTAACTTAATTGAATTAATTTACTTAAGTCAAAAGTAGTTAATAAAGTGTAATTACACAAGGTAAATGGTAAAAGAGAAATTATATATTTAAATGGGGGTAAAATAAGGATAAACAAGAAGGGGACCTAAGACATAATTTAGAACAAATATTATCATGTGAAATACTAGTGCCTAATTTTGCCCCTTTTTATTTAGCAGTTTGTAATAACCTACTACAAGATAAAAAATAAGAGAGTTCTAATACCACATGTTTATATGAGGAGGTATCCCCCCCTAAAATAGCGAGCTAACAAAAGATGATAAGGTGGAGATAGGTTAGAAAATGAGGTGGTAATAGATATGATAGATAGTAAATGAGCATATAAGACACAAGGATAAGCATGAATTACAATGTTATACTAATAAGATATAAGATATCAAAACATAAATTACCTAAGGAAAATAAGTATTATATTGTCATGATTATGAACATGAAATCTCAAATGAAGGTAATCAAGAGGAAAAAGGTTAGGATGGGTGTACCAAAGAATCTAATTTTCTTGGTATGTGTGTGCTTCCTTGAGATAGTTACTCTTAAGATAAGGTCCTCTTTCAGTATCCTAGAGGCGATAGACTCTAAAACAAGTGTAGACCTCTCAAAGGTTATGGGGCCAATAGGGGGTCTATGTCCACTAGCTAGTAATGCTAGGTAATAAAGAATGGGATATATGTATTAAAATATAACTTAAGTGGCATTGGGTTAAGACTATAGGGATGAAATAATTTATAAGTAGTGAAAATAAAAATCCAAAGTGGATAAAATTGACATCGATCCACATGATCAATTTTGATGATACATAATATATGTTGATCATAATAGAATTGATATCGATATGTAAGGGATATAAATAGGATGCCTAATGTGTTAGGCACTCATTTATAATTAAGACCATGCGAGCAACAACCAAAAGCTTAACACCCATCCATATGTCAATGTGAGATAAAAATGATAAAGGTGAGAGGGAGTGCACAGAGAAGGAGATGATGATATCACAATGAGGTAAGCATGTATTTTTACTAAGGTTTTAAAGTTTTTAGAATTACATGTTTTTAGTTTTTTATATTTTTATCAAATTTTTTAAAAATGGTTAATTTTTTTAGAAAATTATTTGATTTGGTAAGGTTTTTATAATGTTATAATATTTTTTTTAGATTTTGTTGATTTTTAGTTAGATTTTTAAATGTGGGGTCACATAAGGATCATCATTTATCTCTAAAGATTAGCATTGATTATCTAACAATAAACATTGATAACACCCAATCAATATCAATCTTGAGGGATAAGTATTGATTGATTAGGATCAAGGATGATGGAAACCATGATAGAAAAAAGTTTAAGAAAAATTAGGATCATATGTAATAAAAAACACTAAGGCTAACCTACACTTTTAGGTATAGATAGGACTCATGATGTGGGATTGGGTTATACCACTCTTAGAGTAGCTACACAATCATATGGATGATAATGACTAGAGGTATTTGGAGGATATTGGATTGGGATGTATATTCCACTATCATTGAGTTCACAGAGATGTGGGTTTACTAGTATCATTATTAGAGAAATTATATGTAGACATAAGGACCTTTTAGCTACCAACTGAGGAGATCTCCATGATGGTGGAGGACCTCTACCAAATACTTTAGCTACCAATATATGGTGCATTGATAGTTCTAGTTGATGAGAGGGGATGTGTAGTGGCAATAACACACCTATATGGATATGATGAATTAGACATCACTTTCACCATTATGGGATATGTTTTTGAGTGTTTATATTAGGATGACAAAAAGGAAAGATAAATTATAACCATGATAATGTTATACATATCATGTTATGTACTACCAAGTTCAAGGGGAGGCTGATTTATATGGAGTTTGATAGGTGTAGTGGTAGACATGTGAGAGCATCATACTATATTTGTGTGGGTCGCTACTCTTGTATCATAGGTATATAGGGAGTTATGGGGTTGGAGGACACAATGGTGGTTTAGGATTGATGTTATTTTTGTTTTATAGTGTTGGGTATATGATCACAATAGGGTGGTGCACCCACTTGGTAATTCTTGGGAATGGTAGCACCATATAGCATATAAGGTCAAATTGTTTTAGTGGAAAGAAGACATTGTCTGACCTCATACATATGGAATTGTATGAGACTCAACATACTATTAGGGGTGATATAGGGTTTATAAGAGGGAGATGTTTTTTGGAGGCCATAAATAGGGTTTACAACATGGCCAAGGCTGGAAGGGAAGCTATCGAGGAAACACTTGGATAGGTGGATGCAAGGGCATAGAGTGGAAAATCTAGAGTACTTATAGTTTGATAGTTATGACTCTAGTTTGGGTTCATCTAGGGTGTCCCAAATGCACATAAATTATACAGGAGGGATATTTATTGGGATACTAGAGGCCCACTATACTAAGTTATAGGTAAGGATAAAGGAAGAGTAAATGGATACAAATGTTGATGACATAAGAGCTACATTAACATATCCATTGTGGTTGCTAGGCTAGATGGGAGTGAATCAGGAGAGGGGTTTATTACCTCTATGGGATGGGGATGATGTGGAGATTAAAGAGGTTGGGTAAGAGGGACCAACAAAGGTGGAGCTAGTAGAGGAGAAGTTAGAGATAAAAATTCAAGGGATAATTATAGAGTGTGATGCATTATGGTAGATTAAGATGTTTTATAGGGCTAGGTTACTACACTATAGTAAGCTTTGAAAGAGGAACATAGGATCCAAGATGGAGACTATGTTCATCTATATGTTTTATAAGGGAGTCACAATTAGGTAGTGCAAGATCATGATAGATATAGAGTGGAGAGGGATAGTTTATGGGGAGGGGTTATGGTGGTGGTATATCAGAGGGGCACATGAGGAGGTAGGCCTATAATAGGGTAGGGAGGTATAATGAGGCTAGAAAGGTACCATGATGTCCTCTAAAATTTGTGATATTATGAGAGGATTGTCTAGGAGTAACTACCAAAGGTACCTAGGTATGTGACTTATGTTTTGATATAGGTGAGAGCATATTGAAGGTCACATGGTGGTATCTATTTATCTTGGGGAGTGTTTTATGAGGGAAAGGTGGTATGGATGGAGATGTGGGTGGAGAGAGAAGACTCAGTGGAGGAGGGTCCTACATCTACTTATGTTAGATCTAGTTTACATATTAGCCATATTTTATTTATTTTACCATCCATAAATACTTTTGTTATACTGTTACTAGCTAGAGAGCCACCTTATACATTATTATTTTGAGACATTATATATATACATATAAATTCCATATTATGATCATGAGTTAGTTTTGTGTTTTTTAGATTATACATGGTATGATGTGATTTATAGATCTTAGATTATGTGATGCATTTAATTTTTCATCATGGTTATCGATTAATTATATGATCATGATGTATGCTATTTTTATGTTATTATAGATGGCAATAATGGGATATTAATGTTTTTAAGCTTTTGACATTTCTTATCAGATTTAGATTTTTTTTTGTGATTATAAAAAATAAATAAAGGAGGTATATATGACTCCATATTAGCTTGGATTTTAAATAGAGATAAACAACTTGCTACATCTACATGTGCATCCTTTATTTGCTATTAATAATAACCTAAACAACCTTATTTTAGTTAAGTTCATGACCTTTTTTAAATGGATTTAATATGGATAAAATACAAGTAAAATCTTATATTGTTAGGAATATGAGTTTCATCTCATGTTTTTAGAGCTATAAATCTAACCATAGAACCTTTCATGTAGATTGATCAATGTGGGAAGTCTACGAGTTTGTAAAAAGTTGATCAATGTGAGAATCTTTCTTGGGATTATTTTTTATTTTTATTTTCAAGGATTTTTGTTTTTTAGAGGAATGATTTAGAAAATTGATCAATATAGGAAGTTTTCCATTATACCTATTAGTTTTAAATATCCCTCCTTCAAGGGTGTGGTCTATAATTTATTATATATGCTTGCATAACTGTACTTTGAGGAGGTAGTCTATGTTTTTTATGCCTCTTTATAGATAGGTATCCTTCAAAGGAGATGTCTATACTTTTGCCCTTTATTTTGAGATATATATTTTTCTCTTTCCCATAATTTTTATATGGATTTAAGGTAAGCAATATTAACTTAAAGCTTCTCATATGATATGATATTGATATCCTTAAATATAAAACTTTTTAGGTGAGATATTCTTAGGAAATAATGATTTGGGGTTCCTTCTTATTATAGGTAGAGCTTATCCATTTAAAATACAATATGAATAGAGTTAGGGTGTCTATATTTAATATGAGGATAGCCATGTTGGAAGATTTACACATGATCCTTTATCATTATTGGATATTTTATGGGTGATGGGAGATGTAACTTTAAGTTGTTTTGAGACCAAAGAAAGAGAACTCATACTAACTTAAATTAGTTTTAAGTTTATTAACATTAAAAAGGATACAGATTCAAAGTGGTAAGAGGTTCACATTCTAGTTTTTTCTCAAGAGAGACCAAATGATATGTCCCAGATCTATATTTATGAGTGATAATATATGGTCCAAGATAATTTGGAGCAAGTTTTCCTCTTTTAATTTTTTCAATATTTGTTACATGCTAATTTTATTTAAGGACAAGATCACCAATATTAAATTCTCATTATTTTAGATGTTGATTATACGCACATTTTACTTTTTTTGATATATATGGAGATGGTCAAGGTTCATGAATCGATGTTCATCTAAAATTTTAAGTTGTGCTAAATGATCTCGATGATAGTCCTCTTCACAAATGATGTCTCTAAAATAATTTTGTAGAGAATTAATCTATATTTATAGAGGGAGGACAACTTCCATTCCATATATAAAATAAAAAGTGATATCACTAGTAAAGGTTTGAAAGCTAGTATGATAAGCCCATAAGGTGAAGGGAATATGAAGATGTCAACTTTTCCCAACCCCATTGACTAATTTAGTTAGCATTTTAATTAAGGTTTTATTAGATGTTTTGGCCTATCTGTTAGCTTGTAGATAATAAGGTGAAGAAAATCTTAGCTTAATGTCAAAAAAATCATAGAGCCTTTGGACTTACTTATTTTTAAAAGATTTTCCATTATTTTTAATTATCTTATGAGGGACACCAAAGTGACAGATAATATGATGATTAATAAAATCAACAATCCTATCTGATTTAGGTGAAATAAGGGGAATGACCTCCACCCACTTAGTGAAGTATTTAGTGGAGGTAATGATAAAATTACATCACTAAGAAGATTTGGAATTAATTTGTCCTATAAGATCTAACCCCCATTGAGAAAATGGACAAAAGTAATAGGCCACTTGTAATGTGTTACTAGGTACATGCAAAATATTAGCATGTTGTTTAAATTTCATGCATTTTTTGACATATTCACAATAATATTGACTTAGAGTGGGTCAATAATAACCTATTCAAAGAATTTTCTTAGCAATAGAAAGGCCACTAAAGTGTCCCCCACATAATACATCATGTGTTTCTTGGATTAAAAGAATAGCATCATAATTATAAAGACATCAAAGGAGTACACCATTAAATCCTCCCTTATAGAGAATACCCACTAGTATGATATAATGGGTGTTCCACTACTAGAAATCATTCTTAGCATTCTTAGACAAATTGGGAGGGATAATACCTTTATAAAAGTAATCAAACATTTGTGTGTAACACATATATAAATGATTTTCTTTGACATTGTGAATAAAAGGGAAGTCCATTATGGTATAATATGGATAGTTGATTTTTTGGATTAGCATAGAAATATTAGATTCTTGATGGGAAGATGGGATAAAGGAATTTAAATATGCCATAGTATTCATGAACTTATTAATTTAAAGAGGAGTAGCTTGAAGGGAATAATGATAAAAAATGGCTAATAAATGGTCTACTAACACTCCTTACATTAATATTTGATGTTAACCTAGTTAAAAAGTAACTAAGAATCCCCATAGATATAAAGTGACCTAATTCCGATGGTTAAAGTAGTTTGGAGACCTATCATCAATGCCTCATACTCTACCATATTATTACTACAATCAAAATATAGATTGAAGGATAAAGGCATATAAGCACATTTAGGAGGTATTATAATAACTGTAATACCCCCTACACTCACATTTTGATCTATTAGTGAACAAATTAATTTGATAATTAGGATATACTGGGATGCGGAAGTGATAGATTCATTTGGGAATTCAAAATTAGATGGATAACCACCTATAAAAGGTGCCTCAACTAATTGATCAACAATGATTTGGCCTTTAACTAAATTTTGGTGGAGAAACTATAGATCAAATTATACTAAAAGCATGAGCTACTTGGCCATATGTTGATTTTGGTAAGGCTTTGAATGCATAAATTTTAGGGGTTTGGTGTTTGTAATTATATAGGTCTTGTGATTAATCATATAGTGGTAAAGTTTAGAATCTATGAAAATCAAAGCCATGCAGAGTTGTTATGGATGAGTATAGCATGTCTCATATTCAATTAAAGTATAATTTATGTAATACACTACTTGTTATCTATGCTTCTCATCATGATGGGAAAGAATAACCCCTAGAGCATGATCTGTGGCTGAAATATACAAGAATAAAGTTTCCCTTCCTTAAGAGGAACAAGAAATAGTGAGGAGAGGAGATGTCTCTTAAGAGATTAAAAGGATTAATTAAATAAGGGATATTCAATTAATAGATCATCCTCATCTAAAGGTTTTTGAATCATGACCTTTAGATCATTGCATCTCTCAGTATCATGTCTATGTATCCTATGATATGCACATACTTTATTTTACATATACAAAGTAGGTTTTTAGACAACGGTATTACATGGTTTGATGGGAGGAAATGTGACCAGAGAGGTTTGTATAAGTTGGTTAACTATATTAACATAATATCCTTGAAAAGGATTTTGTTTAGGTTTTTTTGCTTTCAAGGATCTAGTTTTTTATTCATTCTTACCTCAGTATTTTCCTTTTTAATATGGAGGGTATGTATGACATTAATAGGTGGAAAGGGTGATTTAGGTAAGTATTGTGGATAAACAAATTATATTGGGTTAAATTGGGGTTTTTAAGTGGATAGTATCAGTGGAGGCTTTTAAATCGACTTGGACCCCTTGACATAATATTGTATGATTGAGATATTCAATTTTAAGGAAGGATGTGACCCTACTATGGATGGTATAGTTTTTGTTTAGGTATGGTCATATTTATTTTTTGAATATGGTTAGAGGTCGGGTAAGTATATTTATGATGATCCTAATTTTTGGGGAGCTCAAATCTTATGGGTGGATTTTGTAATGCCTTACCTTTTAGTATACCCAAGAATTTATTCCATGTGTGGAGATAATGAAATTAATTTTTATCATCCAAATTTTGTGGGGGACTTTTTGTATGTTTATATGATACTTCCTATGGAATATTACATGAAATGAGGTTTTTAAGACTCAATTGGATGATAAAAATAGGTTAGGTTGATTTAGATGAGTCAAAGGCATCTGTTGTAAGGAGATTTGATATTTGAGTTAAGGGAAAAGGTAATTTATTCATAATTTTTGAAGGTAAAACCACTAAGAGGGGGGTGAATTAGTGTAAAAAATCTTCTATCAATTCCATATATCATTCATTAATCAATCAAATAGATCTAGATATATAATAATGCATAAACAATCATTCATATGAGTAAGAAGTTGAAACATAACACATGAACAAAAGATCTATGTGGGAAACCCTCATGTGGAATAAAAACCAATAATACACTACTTAGAATAATTTTATATGATAAATGTATCAAAATTTTAGTGAGGAACCAATCCCACAAGGAGCACCTACCCCTCACTAGTCAAAGACCAACTCAATTTGTCTTTTAGAAAGCACTAACTTGCAAGGAAGCACCAACCCCCTTAGATATATTAGAAAAAAATTGTATAAATTTAATATTTATTAAAAATTGGACACATTTTTATCACTCAACTGGAGATGACTTTATTTTTTTCTTCTTAATCTTCTATCTCTCTCAAATAGCCTATTAGGCTTTCTCACTCAACTAGCCCTTTCCTTTGTAGAATTAGGTGAAATGACCTTGTTTATCATACATAGAAACATAGTTATACCTTCATTACTTATTAATCATATATATCTAATTATCTTCAATACCTTTACCTTGTTTCCAAAATACTATATCATTCACTCATATGTTTAATATTATAACTAGTCAAATTAGGCCTATTAGACCTTCTCTTTATACTTGTCTCTTTCTCTCACCCATATAGGTCAGCCAAAAACCTTAACATAATTGGATAATTATTTAAATATATATATAAATATTTTTTAAAATTATAAAAACCATTACATAAGTTGGTCATTACCCTTAAGGTCCAAAACCACCATTAGGCCTAATAGAGACCTAATGTAATTAGGCCTTCTCTAAGCACACATTTCACTTAGGCCTCCTTGGAATACCTTGAGATTCAAAAAATGGATGAAAAAATAAATAAAAAATTAAATTTTACCCATTATAATATCACCTTATATTCTCAAAACCATTTATATTATTTCACTCCTTAAACCACTCAATTAGGTATACTCGCCATTAGGCCTTCTTACTGCCAGAAAGTCTATCTTTCAAACATGAATCATAAAATTAAATTTGACACATAAACATATTAAAAAATCACATGGATGGAAAATTTATGAATTTATTTTCAACACCAAGGATATTATAATTAACTTAATTATGAAAAAGACCTCAAACTGATTAACTTCATATGCTCACTCAGAACTACATAGGGTTTGAGAACCTAGTCAAAAGCCTTTGACTTTTCACACCTTCATAAGAGTTTATAATGTATAAATATGTGTTAAAATTAAAATATGAGACCTAAATAAAAAATTAATGTGAATTTAATTCATTATATCTATGTAAAGAGACTCAAGAACAACATTCTCACTTATACACATAAAAATTATCTATAGCTCTAAAAACATAGTCATGAAAATCAAGTCTTATAAAACCTATGGGAAAAATTTTATTTTATTATAATGGGTTTAAGTTATCCTTAGTGATACTTATAATTCATTTTAAAATATATATTATAATTTTTAATATCAATTTTGGTCTTACAAAACAATCTCACGTCTTCACCCTACATAGACTTCATTGTATTAGATAGATCATTTTGAGAACAAATTTTATATTATTTGTGTGCATAAAAAAACATATAAACAAAGGTTATATGAGTTATATGTATTAAAAAATTACCCCATGCATTTGGATCCATCCCTAATCCTCTACAACCAATCTCTAATCTCTTTCTCACTCATGCCTAGTTTTTTCAGTCTCTTGCTCATTAGGATTTTTAGAAATAGGCCAAATTCCATGAAAGTTTAGGACATTTAATATTTGAAACCTTCTCATAAAATTACATGAGAAAAAACTATATGTCTCACACATCATCCTCCATCCTTTTTTATGCTTTGACTTGATCAACCCTACCTACTACATCAAAATTCTAAGAAACAAGGGGATTCTTGTAGCCTCTACTCACTCTTATGACATACCAAAACCACCTAGATAAACTTGGAATAATATTTTACCTATTATAAACATAAAACTAGGTCAATAAAACCATTATGAGCTGTAACCAACAAGATATTTCATACTAGATCATTATGATGGTTTTAGGAGGGTTTTGATTGGTTTCCTTTTTGAAAATTATTCATAAAGTATTTACCCTAAACTCCAAAAATAATTACAAGAAATTAAATCTAGGAAACTTACCTAAATTCCATGAACTGCTTAAGATCTCAGGTCTACAACACCCCATTCTATGCACATACAAAATATTAACACCAATTTTCATCCTTTATCCTTTAGGATATGACCTAAAACTTGGTAAAAATACTTAAAACAACCTATCATACATATTTCAATGATCTCAAGAGTTTTTCACCATTGGAAATTAACTTGACCCCTCATTAGGCCACACTGGATCTCTTTTCACACTAGCCTTTGAACTGCTAGTCATTCTTAGACCATGATCACACATTAAAACCTCTTGTACTATTCTCAAAAACTCATTATCATGTAAAACTACCTCATACCTTTCTCACACACAACTAAAGTTCTTCACATAAGTCTCATATTGATCAACTCATCATGCTACCAAGCCTATGCCTTCTTACTAGGTCCTTCAAGTATATAGCTTATGAACTAAGCATCAAGAACAATAAAGACAACTTAGAATGACATCAATGACACTTTCATGACATTAATGACAAATTAATGCATACATTATAACAAATTTTAAATAATCTCCCTCTTTTCATTGATGTCAACAACTCATTGATGGAAATCATTCAAAGAAGCTTCTCTTATTGGGATACATCTCCAGCATACAGATCAATATCCCCATTTGACATTAATGACAAAGCACTACCTATAACACAACTTATATATATATATATATAAATGAAACATCATACCAATAATAGCCCCCTATCTTATTACATATCTAAGATATCTTCTTCTTGACAAATTGATATGATTCCCACTTTGACCTCAAAGCTTGTGCACTTATTTCTATCTGTAGAACTAAAAAATATCCTCAGTATCTCCCCTTAAGAAATTTAACTTTCTTAGTGACTGACAGGAATAGGAATCACACCTAATTCCTATCTTAGATGCTTAAAAGTAGTATTTAAAAGAGGCTTAGTCAAGATATCTACAATCTAATCCTTGGTATACACAAATTCAATCTTAATACTTTATTCACTCACATGTTATATTAATAAATGATACTTGATAGGAATGTTATTTTTCCTTTAATGCATGGCATGGTTCTTTGAAACACTTGTGTCACTAGTATTATCAAAATAATAGGACTAGGACCATCAAACTCCATCTTGTAGTCTCTTAAAGTTTGTCTCATCCACAACACCTGAGTACAACATGAATCTATTGCAATGTAATCAACCTCACAAGTAGATAAAGCCATTCAAGGTTATTTATTTCTTATCCATGAGACTAGGCACTTACCTAGGAACAAGGCTCATTCATTAGTGATTTTTCTATCATCTAGACTCCTAACCCAATCTACATCTATATAGGCTAATAGATCAAACTTCTTGCTCATTGGGTACCATAATCCATTTTCCATATTTCCCTTGAGATACCTAAGTATCCTCTTGACTTATTGTAGATGAATTTCCTTAGGATTTTCTTGAAATCTTCCTAAAAGACAAAATGCTTACATGATGTTAGGTCTAGAGGTAGTAGTATACAAAAAACTCCCAATCATGGATCTATATTTTTTTTGATTGACCCTTAAAGATTCATTCTCCTTACTTATCTTGCATCCTGTAGCCATACATGTACTTATATCCTTGAAATATTCCATTTCAAACCTCTTTAACATCACTTTTATATCCTTGAATTGTGAAATGAACATACCATTTTTAGATTAACTAATTTGAAGTCCAAGAAAGAAGGATAGTTATCCAAGCATAGACATTTCAAATTCTAACCTCATCACCTATGCAAAGGCTTTGGTCATGTTCTCACTATTTACACTAAATATGATATCATCCATATATACTACTAATATCAACTAATAATTATTTTAGGTCTTGATATATATGTTACTATCTATTTATCCTCTCTTGAAACCTTGGTCCAAAAGGTACTTATTTAGTCTAGTATACCAAGCTCTAGGGGCTTATTTTAGACCATAAATGGCCTTCTTCAACCTTTAAACATAGTTCTTGTTATCATTCAATAAGAAATGCTCAAGTTGTTCAATGTAAACTTATTCTAATTTCCCATTTAGGAAAGCTGACTTGACATCCATTTGGTATATCTTGAAGCTTTTAAAAACTATATAGGTAATAAACATCGTAATGACCTCTAACCTTACTAAAAAAGTAAAGGTTTCCTCAAAGTCCACTCCTTCTACTTGAGCATATCCTTTACATAAAGCTCTAGCCTTGTTTCTAGTGACCTCTCCATTTTCATTAAAATTATTCCTAAATACCCATTTTTTATCAATGATGTTTTTGTATTTAGGCCTAGGTACTAACTTCCAAGTTTCATTATTTCCTCATTCATTTCATATAACCAAAATTTATCTTCACTTGCTTATACATATTTTTTATGTTCAAATTTTAAAATTAAGGAAGAATTTTCTTGATTAGCATCACTCACCATTCATCTCCTTGTTTGTATACTTGCACTTTTGTTTCTAATGATTTGAGCTTTAGGATGATTCTTTTGAATATGCCTAAGAGGAAATTTTGAGTCCTTTATCTCCTCAATTTATTATTCATCCTCATCTATCTCTATTACTCCATCATTCTTTGACTGAGAATATGATTTCTTTTATTCATCAACCTTCATATTTGTGCTCTATGCTATCTTTTACAACCTCTTGTTATAACATATGCAGGTATCACTTAATGATGAATATCAAAATAAATACCTTCACCAAAACTTGAGTTAAACTTGAATAATTCATCATAATCTCTCTTGATTTAAAATTTACTCCTAAAAGCCTTAAAATGTTTAAAACTTATAGGTCTTCCATTCAATAATTCATACAGAGTCTTATCACCATTTGATCCATAAACTCCACTGATAAACTCAAATTAAAGTTTAAAATAGGAGTAATAAATTTCTTAAAACTTATCAAATTCTCAAAAAACTCAAAAGAACTTGCAAAATGTTTTGGCATAAAACGTTCATGGTTTATGAACTAGTTTTTAAATAACGTTGTGTTATAATTGTCAAAATGAAAATTACTTGCATGAGTTCATTTACAAAATAAACTAAATCAGCAAATAGAAAAAAAATCATGCATGAAAATGAGATTTGCCAAAAACATGAAACATGATAACAGAATTCGGCTCAACAATTGATGCCTACATCTCCGAGTTCTCCAAAGGAGTGGACCATTTCCATTAAGGGCACTTTAAACACTTGGAAACAATAAAACAACTTTCCTATAAGTTGATCTCTCAATGAAAAAATTCACCTTCACCGTGACTGATAATCAAGCCCGGCACCTTCAAATTTTGTGAGTCTTCATACCTGCAAAGTTGCTTTAAAAGTCCTAAAAATCTCCTAAATGGGATGAAAATTACTCCTCAAATACACAAATTGGATAAAAAGAGTATTAATACTATGTATTATGGCTGGAAAATGGATTAAAATCCATTACATAAGCTTTCCCAAAAATTTTACAAAGTCTCAGGCTCTTAAAATAAAAAATACAGTCCAAAAAGTTTTTCTATTCAAGTAAAAATTAGTGCCTTTTACAACACTTCAAAACCTGTGGCTGAAGTGGTCAAGGCCTATGCCTTTTAGGTGCCAGGTGTTGAGTTAAAAACCTCCTTCCTCCATTCTAGGTGCTCAAGCTCTCATTTTTAGGTGCTTTGACTCCTTCTTGGGTGCCAAGTTTGAATATTTCCTTGGGTGGCATGATAGACATGGCAAGGTGGCATGGCATGCTTGAAAATTTCAAATAACATGTGATAAAAAAACACCTAACCAAATTTTTTTACACCTAATTTTTTTTTCCATGTGTCAAATGGCTATTGGCCCACTTTTAATTTCAATAGTGCCATGTGTCAAGCTCTGATAGGTCCATATTTTGAAACAACCTTGAAACACATGCCACATGTCACAAGGACATTTTTTGACCAATCTTCAAATGACCATCTCTTAAGCATCCAAACTCCATTTTGTGAACCATGAAAAGTGTCAAAAAGCTATCGATGAGCTCTATAGTGTGCCACCACTGAAAATCTGACTTGAACCTTTTTCAAAACCCAATTTATAATCACACCTCCCCAATGGAAGGCTTTTGGTCTCTAAAAGTCCAATATACCCTGAAATCTTATAACTGGTCTACTGCATCAATAAAAATAGAACCCAATCATAGAAAGAGGTATAAAAAACTGCATTAAAATTATTCATAATCAAAATGTAAAAATGCCTAATCCAAAGGCATGAGTAAGTGAATCTGCAACTGCAAAAGTGATTACAACATATCAAAACTGCCTGCCCAAATGTCACATCCTGTAAAGTGGTGATTTGCCAAAAACTAAAACAACTCCCAATGTAATTTCAAGACAATTTTATAATGCCAAAAACATACAATAAATGTTGTAGACATATTGCAATACAATGCCCTAGTATGGGACTTATATGCTAAGCAAATGTAAACAACACAAAGTGTATATTGCTTAGCATCCAAACATGCCCATAGGGTCGTAATAATGCATCTATACATCCATGTGTCAAAATAGATACATTAAAAATAGTAGTCATATAAGTGTTATAAGGAATTAACTCAACCTACAACATGCATTATACTATTATCTCCAACTAATCAAATGAGTTCAAGTCCTCTAGACAACTCACACAGCATAAATAGGATATCAAAGTCTTAGAGTTATCAAAAGGTGAGATTTGAAAAACTTCATATGGTAAACCTATCTTGAAGTGTTCCCACCAACTCTAATCTACATCTATCAAAGCTTCTTCATTCCCTTAGGTGAATTCATTGCCATGCTTTCAAAAAAAATGTAGTGATAATCCACTTAACCAATTCTTTCTTCCTAGTGAAATTGATTGTCTCTGTGGATTCATTATCAATTGCATATTGTTGACTAAACCTTTTAAATGGATTTTCACTTATAGGTTTTACCTTATCCTGGGTTGTATTTTCAACTGCATTATGGATTGAATTAGCTTCATTAACCTTAGTGAGAGGTTTGTAAATCATCTTAGTTCTAACCTTACTTGAATGTGAAGATGCATGAAGCTTAAAACATCTATCAATCCTATGTCCACTCACTTTACAATGAGTACAAACATCCTTCTTAGGTGAGGTCTCCCTTTTACCTTTTCTTGCTTTTCCATGATGAGAATGGTCTTGAACACCTGCAATCTGCTTAATCACAACATGTCTCTTCCAACAAAATGCAACATTGTTGTTATGCATCCCACAAAAAGTGCATGGAAATGATTGCATTATCTTATGAATGTTAAATCGAAATTTCTTAAACATAAAAAGTGGATCAGAAGATTTAGTGCTAACTCTAGTGTAGGAACTAGGAGGTGGAATCTCAATACCTCTTCTACCTTCTTTCTCACACCATACATGCTCTACTAGTGGCCTCGATTCTTTGCTATTTGAAGCTTGTCTTCCTTTAGCCATGGAGGAAGTTTCTCCTTTATCCACCTGCTCACTAGTGTAACCCAAACCTGCATGAAGAGATCTATGCTTTACTTGTATTGGGTTAGTAATTCCTTGGCCATCTCATCCAAGACCTCTTCCATTAAATCCCATTTTCATTAACAATTTGGATCCTATACCATTAGTGTGTTGTTTAAAACTACCAAAGGCATCATTACTTGAATCCAAATTTGAATAGAAAGAAGAAGTAGATGAATTATGTGGTGAATAACTTACACTACACTCAGTCATAGTTTTTGCATCTGAAGTTGAAGGCTTTACCTTTTCACACTCACCACATTGCAATCTAATCAAGAGCTCATCCTTGGATTCAAGCTCTGATTTTAAACTTGTAATTTGCTCTTCAAGGGAATAGAGCTTGCATCTTAGGAATCCATTCTCATCTTGAATTTGGCTATTGATGCTTTCAAGCTCTTCCATCTTGGCTTTATGTGAAAACTTTCCCATGGTTTCCTGCAAACACACTGATTCCACAACTGTACACTACAATATAATCAAGTGATATGGATAACCAATAAACTGAAAGCAACTATCAAAACTCAATCAGAAGCTATCCTAGCTTTCTAACTTCTCTGATACCAACTTGATCCATAAAATCCACTGATAAACTCAAAGTGAATTTTAAAATATGAATAATAAATTGCTCAAAACTTATCAAATTCTCAGAAAACTCAAAAGAACTTGCAAAATGTTTTGGAATAAAACATTATCAGTTATTAAACTGGTTTCTTAATAATGTTGTGTTATAATTGTCAAAATGAAAATTACTTGCATAAGTTCATTTACTAAATAAACCAAATCAGCAAACTGAAACAAAATCATGCATCAAAATGACATTTACCAAAAACACGAAACGTGATAACAGAGTTTGGCTCAACAATTGATGCCTACATCTCCAGTTTCTCCAAAGGAGTGGACCATTTCCATTAAGGGCACATCAAACACCTAGAAACAATAAACAACTTTCCTGAAAGTTGATCTCTCAATGCAAAAATTCACCTTTACCATGACTGATAATTAAGCATGGCACCTTCAAATTCTGTGAGTCTTCATACCTGCAAAGTTGCTTTAAAATTCCTAAAAATCTCCTAAATGGTATGAAAAATACTCCTCCAATATGAAAATTAGATAAAAAGAGTATTAATACTATGTATTATGGCCAAAAAATGGATAGAAATCCATTATATAAGCTTTCCCAAAGCTTTAGCAAAGTCTCAGCCTCTTAAAATAAAAAACATAGTCTAGAACGTTTTTCTATTCAAGTAAAAATTAGTGCCTTTTATAACACTTCAAAACCCGTGGCTGAAGTGGTCAAGGCCTATACCTTTTATGCACTAGGACTTGAGTTCAAAACCTCCTTCCTCCATTCTAGGCACTTAGGTGATCCTTTCTAGGTGCTTTAACTTCTTCTTGGGTGCCAAGTTTGAATATTTCCTTGGGTGGCATGATAGACATGGCAAGGTGGCATGGCATGCTTGAAAATTTCAAATAACATGTGATAAAAAACACCTAACCAAAATTTTTTGCACCTAGTTTTTTTTCCACATGTCAAATGGCTATTGGCCCACTTGGCATTTCAATAGTGCCACGTGTCAAACTTCAATAGGTCCAAATGTTGAAACAACCTTGAAACACGTGCCACATGTTGCAAGGACATTTTTTGACCAATCTTTAAATGACCATATCTTGAGCATCCAGACTCCATTTTGTGAACCACAAAAAGTGCAAAAAATCTCTTGAGGAGCTCTATAGTGTGCCATCACTAAAAGTATAACTTGAAACCTTTTTTAGAACCCAATTTTTTATCACCATTGATCCTAATCTAACCTCTTTTTGAAGTGCAAACTACATTACTTATAGCTCCTCTCTAGTAGCCATCAGACATATTTGACTCATTCAACATGGTGCTTGACATTTCTTGAATTTTTCTTTTCATTCTTTCAATCATCCCATTTTATTGAGGTGTTCTAGTATCTTAGAACTATCTTCTTATTCCTTTGACCTCATAAAACTCAAAAAACTCATTTGACAAAAACTCTGCTCCTTTGCTAGACCCAAGACACTTGATCATCACATTCATATCATTTTCAACCAAAGCTTTGAAGTGTTTGAAGTTACCTAGATATTTTGACTTCCCTTTCAAGAATGTTACCCAAGTCATTATTGTGAAGTCATATATAAGAAACATGAAGTAACTATCACCTTAAATACTTTGAATACTTATAAGACCACAAAGATCATTATAAAATAGTTATAAAGATCTAGTAGTAGAATATTCTTTAGAATTGAAATCTCCTCATAGTCTACTTACCATGTTGACATGCCTTACAAAGAACATCTATAGGTTTATAAATTTTGGGAATATTATTCACAGATCCCTTGGAGCTGATCTTGACTAGATTTTCAAAGTTCATATGACCTAACCTCTTATGCCATAGCCAAATTTCATCTACCTTGCTTGTGAAACACTATGATTTTTGATCTCATTTAATACATAAAGATTATTCTTAGTTTTCTTATCTTTAATAATAAAGTTTCATGATTTTGATCTCCTTATCACATATCCTCTATCATGAAAAATTAGGGTATATCTTTAACTTGAAATTTGATTTACACTAAACAAGTTGTGTTTCAAGCCATCTACATATAAAATATTTTCTTTCTTGGTCTTCTCATTATCCAAGATCAAAACACCTTTGCCAACTATATTAACAGATGTGTTATCTCCAAACCTTACTAAACCTATGGAATTATTATTCAAAGTGATGAATTTGCTTTTATCTCTTGTCATGTGACTTTAAAAACCACTATAAATATACCACTTAAAATATTCATTCTAATTATGAAAAGTAGTTTGGGATATCATAGATTATTTTCCTATAGATTCCTACTTCTCTTTCAAATTATCTATAGGGTATACTTTGTTGATCCATTATTTAGTATCATGAATCCATATATTCTCAACATGACTAGTTTTTCTTATATATCTTGTCTTACACTCACTTGAAATGTGTATTATTTGGTTGTAGTTATAACACAAGATTCTACTTCTTCATCTATAATTAACAGCTCTATGTCTAAATTTACAACAAAAATAATAACAACTAATGAATAAATCCACATATTATGATTTTTTAACCTTACTTGTATTTTTATGATCATAGGATGATACACCACTACCTTTGATATCCTTTGATAAAGAAAAACCCCTTTTTTATTGTTGATGATTGATTTCAGACTTGACTACTTCTGTATAGGTCTTGATCTACCAACTTCATCACTCTTTGAATTATCAATGTATTTTGGAAACTGAATCTTCTTGAAATCCTTTTGTTCTTATCTAAAGTGAAGAATTGTCATATCATAAAAATATCTTTGACTATCCAAAATATTGTTAAGCTTTCCATTACTTTCCTCAAACTTCTGATAAGTCCTTATCTTGATTGCATATTTCTCAACTTATGCCTCTAAATTCTTTACTTTCATTCTAAGATAGGTGCATTATTAAATATGATTCTTCTATTTTGAACAACATTCACAAGATATTTCAATGACTATGGATAGACCCTCATTGTAATTATATAAAACACCCTCATTATCAAAATCCATACCTATACTCTAAATATCTCCTTTAGATTGTTAGGTCTACACAAGGGACCAATCTCTAATACCAATAATTGAAGTTATAACCATTGGGTGATGAATAAATGTGTTTAATATTCTTTAAATTCCATATATCATTCATTAATAAATCAAATATATCTAGAGATATTAATGCATAAATAATCATTCATATGAGCAAGAAGTGGAAACATAACACATGAACACAAGATTTATGTGGGAAAACCTCATGGGAAATTAAAAAACTGATATAATATTTATTATATAGTACTATAAGCCATGGATTAAACTTTTATTAAGGCACCAACCCCACAAGGAGCACCAACCCCTCACTAGTCAAGAAATAACTCAATTAGTCCTTTAGCAAGAACCAACTTGTAAGGAGACACCAACCCCCTTAGGTAACTAAACACCAACTCAGATACCATAAATATATAATCACCATTAGACACTTTCTTCACACTCAAATAAATATGAAATCCTTATTTTTCTCTTCTTAATTTTCTATCTCTCTCAAATAGTTGATTAGGCCTTATCGCTGAACTAGCCTTTTTCTTGGTGGAATTAGGTCAAATGACCTTACTCATCACCTATAAATACATAATTACACATTAATTACATATTAATCACACACACACACACACACACACACACACACATATGATGATATTAAATCCATTTACTTGGTTTCCAAAACCTCTATATCATTTTCTCATATTTTTAATATTCTAACTAGTCAAATTAGGCCTATTAGACCTTCTCTTTATACTTGACTCTTGCTCTCACCCGTGTAGGTTAGATAAAAACAAAACCATACTTGGATCATACTTATAATAGATCAAAAAACACATTTCACAAGTGAAAAAACCATTACATAGTCCATTCATTACCCTTAAGGTCTAAAAACCCCATTCGGCCTAATAGAGACCTAATGCAATTAGGCCTTCTCTAAGCACACATTTCACTTAGACCTGCTTGGAACATATTTAGCATAAAAAAAAATGGATGAAAAAATTAATAAAATATTAATTTATACCCATTATAATCTCTCATTATTTCCCCAACACCATTGAGCTTATTTCACTTCTTGAACCACTCAATTAGGTCTACTCACCATTAGGCCTTCTTACTCCCAAAAAGTCTATCTTGAAAAATATAATCATAAAATTAAATTTTAACCACAAAAATACTAAAAAATAACATATATTTAACCCTTATTACTTTATGTTCAACACCAAGTCCATTATAATTCACCAAATAGGGCAAAAGACCTCAAACTTATCAACTTCATATGCTTACTTACTACACACATGCCTTAAGAACCCAGTCAAAAGCCTTTGACTTTTCACAAATTAATAGGAGTTTATAATGTATAAAAATGTGTTAAAATTAATATATGATACCTCAATAACAACTTAATTTTAATTATATTTATCATATCTATGTAAAAAGACACATGTGCAACATTCTCACTTATACACATAAAGATTATCTGTAGCTCCAAAAACACAGTTAAGAATATCAAGTACTAAAACACCTATGGAAATTTTTTTATGATATTAAAATGGGTTTAAATTATCCTTAAAAATAGTTATAATATATTTTAAAATATATATTATAAGGTTCAATATCAATATTGGTCTTACAGACCAATATCACATCTTTACCCTACACAGATTTCATTGTGTTAGATAGATCATTTTGAGAACAAATTTTAGCTTGTTTGTGTGCATAAAAAAAAATTATAAAAAATGGGATATGAGGTATATGTATTTAAAAATTAACCTATTCATTTAGATCCATCCCTAATTCTTTACAACCAATCCCTAATCTCTTTCTCACTCCATAGTTTTCTCATTGTTTTGTTGATTAGGTCTTTTTATCAATAGACCAACTTACATGACCATTTTAGAACATTTATGGAATTAAAAATACTAATAAAATTACATTAACACAAACTATAAATCTCACACATCATCCTCCATCCATTTTCATGCTTTGACCTAGTCAACCCTACCTACTACAATAAAATTTTGATAAATAAGGGGTTTCTTATAGGTTATACTCAATCTTATGAAAAAAAACCACCTAGAGAAAAATATAAGAATATTTTACATTTTAAAAACATAAAAATATCTCAAAATATCCATTCTAATCCATAACCAACAAGATATTTCCTATTGTGTCATTGTGAGGGTTTTGACTGGTTTCCATTCTTAGCAATCATTCATAAAAGATTGAACATCAAATCAAAAACCAATGACAAAAAATTCAAGATAGAAACATTCCAAAACATACATGGAATACTTATGATATCATGTAAATATTTCATGTGCCAATGAACATAATAAATTCTTCTATTCAGGTTTGTAACTCCCCATTTTATGCACATAAAAAACCGTAGAACCAATTTTCATCATTTATACTTTAGGATATGATGTAAAACTTGGTTAAAAAACATAAAAAAACATATAATACCTTTTTCAATGCTCTCAATATCTCTAAAACCTTGGTAAATGAACTTCTCCTCTTATTAGGCCACACTAGGTCTCTTTGCACACTAGCCTTTGAACTTCCAGTCATACTTAGACCATGATCACACCTTGAAACATATTTTAATATTATAAAAAGATAATTATAATGTAAAATTACCTCATAATTTTCTAAACCATATCCAACCTTCTTCACACAACTCTCATATTTCTCAACTCATCATGCTATTAGGCCTATGCCTTCTTACTAGGTCCTTCAAGTATATGGCTTATGAACTCAACATAAAGAACAATGAATACAACTTAAAATGACATAAATGACACTTTAATGACATAAATAAAAAATTAATTCATACCTTAGAACACATTATCAATATTACTATCAAATTCCTTTGGTAAGATTTGATCATGGATGGTGTTGATGACATGGGTGCCTTGACCTGAGCTGCTTCATGTATTTATTTGTATGGAGTTAGACAAGGATGGATGGTGAGGTAATGGTTAACTAAATATATCTATATATTTATTTTTTAAAGTTTTCGGATTATATAATTTTATATTCCCTTGATCAATGAGGTTTTGTAATAAGATTTTAAAATATTGACATGTATTAATTTCATGACTAGGTACATGATGGAAAGTACAAAAATCACTTACTTTGTACCAACCTAGTTTAGGTTGAGAGTCATATATAGGTATTATGATAAGAATATCGATGACTAATGCCTTCAATAGTTTATCTAAGATATTATCAAAAGACTTCCCTAAATATACGTATTACTTAGGTGGGAATCTTATTAAGTTTCTTTATGATTATGTTTGAGAAGAGGTTGGTTGGTTTGTTGTGGATGAGGAAGTTGATTTTAGGATAATAAAATTATTTATGACCTTTTTCTTTAAATTATTATTTCCTTTAGAAGAGTCTAGTTTGAAGTTTTTGTTTTGTAATTTTACTTTTCCCTCTTCTAAGGCTTGGATTTATAATTTTTGAGTCATGATAAAGGCCTCAACAAAAGCTTTAAATTACTAGACTTTCAAGGTAGATGAGATATGTTTCACACATGATCTCAAAAATAGTTGCATTAGTTATAATTAATGTAAGGAGAAGGTTAGGTAGTTTATAAGGCCTTGCCATATAGAAACATAGTCCAAAATGGACTCATATTCAAATTACCTAATGACATAAAGGTACATAATAGTCAATTTCCTATTTATCAATAAGTGCTCTAAGAAAATTTTAACTAGTTTCCTAAAGGAATATAATTTGTGTTAAGGGAAAGAATTATACCATTATAAATATATTCCTATGAGTGACATAGGAAACATCCTTAAAATAATGGCATAATCATGGGAAATAAGATAACACACATTCTAAAATACCCTAATGTATTGTTGGGTATTTTCCTCATTTTGAAATTTGTGAATCTAGGAAGTTCCCATTGCACAAGATATGGACAAATAAGGACAACATGGTTTATTGGGTCATTGAAAATATGTTCATATATAAGCATGTTCTTCTATCTTAAGGTAGAATCTTTTATGTTCTTCTACCTCTCCATGAGGATTCTCATTAGATCTGGGTGGGAGCTATACTAGGGGATGCCTTCAATAACATCATTTTATAAATGTGGATATGGAGGAAATGGAATTAGAATATTTTGTATAAGGGGGTACTCTATGAACATGGTGATTATTAGTTGACATAAAACCATGTCTTGATGGAAGAGTGAAGGTTAAAATTATTGTTGGTATGGGTTAAGATAACTACTTATAAGGGGTTATCTATGAATTTGGTACTATGTCATTAGGGGTATTTATTATTGAATGTTTTAAATTATAGGGGTATATTGTGTGGATGGTGGAGGTTTTATAGTAAAAATTGATGTGACATGGGTTTGGATAGGAGGGAGGATTGATATAATGGAGACCACTAGAGTTTCAAGCATGGGAGAGGGTGTTGGGTTTCCTTTTGGTGGTGGTGTATTGATAATTTGTGTCAAAATAATGATGGTGGAAGGTCTACTAGACACTAAGGGTGGTTTCATATCTATTGGTTGGGTTGTTCCAATATTTAAACCTAAAGGAAGTGGTGGATCAGTAGATTAGGACACCACGGATAAGGTATATACCTCAATTTTTTCTAGGGGCATGTCATATAAAGATTGGGAAGTTTAACCATGATGGGAAATGGGGATCCATATGGATCACACAATGAGGTAATAATTTAAGGCAGTCAAATTGTTATCTAATATGTTAGTAAAATATGGATTACCCTAAGGGTAAAATTGAGGGATACCATACCCAATAGAGTTTAGAGAGGTAGGGGACTCAGTGATTGTTTCATGAAAGAGGAAGACAAGTGGGGTGAACCCATTTACTTGAGCAATTATCATTGCATCAAAACCATGTAGTACTAAATAAATAAAGCCAAAGAATAAACACACAATTATTTTTTTGATTATCTTGTTTTTTAATGAAGGAAAACACACAGTCTAATTGAATGAATTTAAGTCTTTTTTAATTTTTAAAAAATTAACTTTTTAAATGTGAAGGGGAGATAGGTTAATTAAGGTCTTAGGAAATGGAAATCTATGGCTAGTTTTAAGTTTGGTTTAAGGCTGGGAACTTTGATATACCCAAAGGTATAGTAAGACATGATTCTATGTTGGTAGAAACATGCATCTTGGTATTGGGTCCTAGCACTTCACTTCATAACCCCACATATATAAGGGTGTTGAGTGATTGGCCTATATACTGCTAGCCAATTATTTATACTTAGTTAGAACATTGAGTTAGCTTTCCCATTGCTAATGAAATCCAAGTGGGTCTACATAGGTGGGAGTTATTTTGATTGAAATTTTTCATGAGTGTGGTTTAGTTTGTGTGTGAAGAGAGTGTAAATAACCAATAAGTTAATCCACTTGCTTAAACTATATTTTTTCTAAATAGGTAAACTAAAAGAAGACAATTTCTCTTTAAAATAAAGGAAAGTAATCCTAAATATTTTTACCTTTTTTTATTTTTTAAGTTTTTTAATGCAAAAGAAATTTCACTAAATGAAACAAATAAACAAGACAAAAATAAATAAATAAATAATATTAAGTCCATCTAATATGTCCCACCAGGCATGCCAAAATGTTTAAGGTGTTTTTGTTCATTTTATATATAAAGTAAACTACTCAAAAACTTGAAATAAGATACATGGTTTTACAAGTCTACCTATGATTGAAATGGATTTGCACACCATATCTGATGATTTCTGAACTCTTTTTTGTCTTGGAAGTATTACCTACACAAAATATAAAACTAAAAAATATATATATTAAGATGATAAATTATTGGGTTGCCTAGCATGAAACCAGTCCCAAGAAGTGGTACACTTCTGTACAAGGATGTTAGCCCACTATCTTAGCAATTAAGCAGATAAATATAACTAACATTACAATAAATAATTTAAAAAGATAGATAATATAATGAAATTATTTAAAATTTAATATAATTTCATTGCATGAAGATTAGAAAATAAGATATTCCAATAGTCTTCAACAACATCCTCTTCAACCTGGATCACTTCTAACTAGTTTGTAATTGATTCTAGGGTGGGGGAGAACACAATAGCATAAATTCATAGCTCAAATGAAATGTCAATTTATTCTAAGAAAAGGGGATATGAAAATATAGGTAAATATTTCATAGTAACTACTTTGTGAATATTTCTAGGAAGTATCTACAAGAAATCGATAGATTTTAAGAAATAGTGACATAAAATGTAAATCAAAATTCTAAATAAAAGGGATTTGGGTGTAGATAGGATGGATTTTTGATAGATATCGATGGTGATATATATTATTTTTTTTTAATTTAGGGAATCAATGTTGATTCTATAAATTCAAATAAAGGTTTCAATACAGGGTTTTAAAAGGTGGATTTAAAAGGATTCAAGATGGTTTGAGGTTGTCTACAATTGACTAAAGATATTATAACACAAATTAAATGGATAAAATTAATATAAAAATGAATGTAAAATAACATATAAATATAATAAATTGTATAATGAACTACTAAAATCAATGACAAACTAATATCTTTATTTATTCCAACCTATTGCACACTGCAAGTTTGGTAGGGTGATTGTTGATATTTTGATGGGGTGGATGAGTTGATGTAGGTTTCATAACTTCTTGGGAATGAAAAATTCATTAAAAGATACTTCAAAAAAAAAAATCAGCCTTTTAGTGAAATCATAGGAGTAATAAATTAGTCATTTGTCCTAGAGAAGGTTGAGGTTAAATCGATGCTAATTCAATAGAATCAACATCCATCATAGGGATCACCAATAATTCTTGGGTAAACTTACATAATTTGTTAGAGAGGTTCCAAATTAAGGGTTAATTTAAGATCTTAGTTATTTAATTGATTTTAATATTATGAGGAGGTTAAGTGTGGTTAAAACAATCTACCTTGCATTCTATTTTGGGTAGATTTATTTATATTTTACTATGGGTAACTTAATTGAATAAATTTACTTAAGTAAAAAGTAATTAATAAAATGTAATTACATAAGGTAAATGGTAAAAAGGTAATTAAATATTTACATGGTTTAAAATAAGGATAAAAAATAAGGGGATCTAAGACCTAATCTATCATAAATATTATTGTGTGAAATCTTAGTGCCTACAACACTATATGACTAAATGGTTGAAAGGCTTCTTACGGTTGAGAAGAACTAAGTTTTTGATATACCATGACATACATGGAAACTAAAGGATATATATAATGTTGTCTAATGGCTTGAGTATTAGGTAATTAACCTTCACACAAGCCATGACATGAATAAAAATGATGACTTATTTGACAAAAATGATAGTTCCTATGCGTTTTATAATTGTTCAAACACATTTATACAAAAAATTAAAATAAGGAAAATAAAATAAAAAAGAAACAAAAGAAAAAAGTGTATGGAAGTCAAAAATTAATCTGAAACATTTTATATTATCAATTTTCACCCTTGGAGAGGGTTCTTTAGGCCTTTCCAATTGAGCTATAATATTGGGACAACCCCAGGTTGTGAGTTACATATGGTGGGGTTGAACATCCAAAGAATTATGGATTCCTTTTAATGGATCACCTAGATTAATGTTTGCATAGGTAAAAATGGGGAAACAAGGGAAAAAGGGCTCCTATGAAGGTTAAAATATGATGCACCAAAAAATGTAGGAACTCACATGAGATTGAACCCACACTAGATCAACATAAGATAACTATAGGTCACACAACCTCACAATCTTACTAATTGCATAAGTATTTTATAGAAGAAGTTCATACATAACACTAATCAAAACTTGTAATAGCTTGAAAACACCTTAAAAGAGGTAATTATAAGGACAATGAACTAGGAAGATTATCTTTCACGAATTCATCATGCACAAGCATACTAAACAGTAATCAAAGGCAAGAGAGAGGTAGAGATTTAATCTTATTACTTCAATAGGTAGTTCGTAAAATATTTTGATAGGGTTTAGCCTTATCAAATAAACACCCTTTTTCAAGAGTCTCAATGAGTATCCCTGTCTCCCAGAAAGATGAAAATTTTAAAATTTAAGAACGCCCTTACAATGGAAAAAAGAAAGGAAGATATAAGAGAAGGGGGAGAGAGAAGAGCATGTCAACTGAGATCATTAATTGAGCTTACCCCTTTGGATAAATTCTCAACCATCTTTTAGTCCATAATCAACAAGTTAACCTAAATTATCATCAATAGTCTTTAAGCACTTATCATTGGCTATGAAGAAAACACTAAAGGACAAGATTTATGTTTTTACATGAGTCATGACTAAGTCTGTTGGAGAAAAGTTATTTAAGATTTGAACATCATTGAATATTTTAACTAGTTATCTAATCCCCCAATATATTATGTGAACTTCTACACCACCTTCCACTTGGCTTCAGTATGAGGACAAAATCATCATATCTCAAATCTAATAGAGCCATATCTATATCTATTATACATAGTTATATGTTCCTACTTAACTGAGGATGATTTGTGATGTAAAGATTTTATTAATATTAGTGTATTATTCCTAATTTTGTTAATGACTCTAAGTAGTAAAATTAGTAAATAAATAAACAATAATTAAACTATTGATTTGTGTAAATTAATTATAATTTGAACTTTTATAAAAATAGTAATAAGGAGAATAAAAAAAACTTAGATATAAATTGATTGATTTGACTGAGATAGATGTTATAATTCATTTTATAGGACTGAAACACTATTATAAACTAAGATCTAAACTTCATTTCATGATTAAATAGGAGCAATAGAATTAGATAGTAGTGGCACTGATGCTATAGTCCACCTCTACCACTATTTTATTGAGGATCTAAGCTTTCTAGGTTTTGTTAACTATGTATGTGTGACCTCGTCTACAAAGTTTTGGTAGTTGGAAGTTTATATAACTACATATGGAGTGGATTATTTCCTCAAACCCTATCTTTCATCGTCCTTTGACCAATTTTGAGGAAGAGGGGGGGGGGGTTAGTGTGTGTAAGATGCACTAGATGTGTTTCACACCCCATGTGTGGGCACACTACCTACATACCAATACTTTGAAGAGGGATCAAGCCATATGTAGTCATCCTAATTGATGTGCTTTATGAAATTATGTATATAAAAATTTAGAATGTTAAAATGGATATGCTTTAGGTGGTTAAGGACTGATGTAAGGACTTGAATGGGCTTGTAAGTGTGTTGTCTAGTTATATGCAGAGAATAGGGAAGATTACTTGAGTAGTCTTGCTTGTATTCTTGCTCGATTAGTGATAATTTACAACCCTTTCCAAATGATATTTAAATGAGATTTTATAGGGATCTATTGGTCATGGGTTGAATGTACTCACATTAGGCTAAAAAAGATAAGGATGGGTAACCAAAATAAATTGACTATTGGGGATAGAAATAGACTTGGATAATATCACCGAAAGTAGAAAAGAAGGGAAATGGTGCTATAGTCCAAATGTGGTGCTACTATCCTAAGCAGACAGGACCTAGGGGGATTGATGTATCTTGGAAAAGGCAATCTATGTGAGTTGGGACCAATCTAGAAGGCTATGAAATATTGGGAATCAGTGAAAATAAGAGTAAGAGGGTCATGAAAACAAGCAAAAGGGACCTAAGGGTTGGGTGTCATTAACCATGCTCAAGTTACCTTTTTTGCATTTTATATGACTACATTTCCCCTCCCTCCCCATTTATTCTAATGATGCAGTAAAGAAAAATATTAGGATAAAGGAAAAATAGAAATCATACCTGAACTTACCTATAAGGGTGAAGCTCATGAGATTGTATGATGTTGGATGTGTATAGAGAGAGCACACTATGAAGTATGAATCTATAATAAAAATGAAGAGTACATCAATTCTTACTAGATATGTTATATATAAAATAAGAATGTACAAAATTGTGTAAGAGAGAAAGGAATGAATACACCTCACTAGGTATGTGGACCAATACAAAACCTAATGTGATGTTAGATTATGCTAGGTAACACTAGAAGGTGTTATACCAAAAGTAATATCATGAATAGAGTTGAGTGTTCAATTCTTTGAGAGTGGCTCAATAATGCAAAAATTGGCCCTTTGGCTCCATCATGGCCCACTAAGTGAAGTTAGGTGGTCCTGCATGTGTTGATTGATGTTTTAAATATGTGCCCAATCCCTTTGAATAGGTGGATTAATAATATAAAGGCTAGTTAGTCTTTGGGTCCATTATTACCCCACGAAGTGAATTTATGAACTAATACCAGTATGAAAGGTATGTCATATGAGATGGATCTTGAATCCCATGAATGTATTATGATCTAAAAATGTTGGCATGGATAGCTAAATGTATGTTAGAAACTAGGCCACTCTTGGCCACTGTAAAATATGGAGATTAGGCTTGAATGATGGCCACTTTGAATTGGTGAACTAGGCTTGTATGAAAGCCACTCAAGAACTTGGGAACTCAAAAAATCAAAAGTTAGGTTTGTATGAAATCCATTTAAAAATTATGCAATCCATCTATAAATGGAGTAAGGCACACAAAAGCTAAGAATGATTGCGTAATACTAAATTCAGAAAGAAAATAAAATAAATGTGCCATGCACATTGCCCCTAATCACTAGTTTTTGGAATATATATTTTGATCTAGAAGTTATACCAACTATTGTATCTAAAACTAAAAGTGAGAGCCATCATGTCACACATAATTCCCCCTATATTTGGATTTTATGAGTAAAAATTTACTAAAACTTATTGATTCTAAATTATTTTGGTTGTGCAAAACTATAGATAGATTTACGTTTCTTCTCACTTTTTGAAAGTATAATTTTTTTACTATTTGGATAGGAGTACTAAAAGTGGACACTAGTGGCACTAGCATTATTTTCCAGGCTGGGAATTATTGTCTAAGGCCAAATCTGGTAATTGTTCTATATTTTTGACAATATACTTGGTCTATTCTAATGTTTCATTACTATTTTAGGTGTTCTGAATGCTACATTTTTTACTGTTAGGAGCTCTGATATCTATTGAAAAACCCATGTTTGTTTCCCCCTCTTTAGAGGGTAGGAATGAAGACCCTTAAATGACTACCCTCAAAATAAAGATCCATGAAATTGTTTTATGCTACAAAGATACATGATATAGCAATGATAATTGACAAGATATCTCAAGATATAACATGGTTTGTATTGAAAAATTATTAGATCAATAGGGGTATGCCTAGATAGAAATAATAATGTAACAGCATGTGTAATGTATTGAACTAGAATTGAAAGTCTAGTTGGTTTTTAGCTGGAGGGATGAATCATGATAATGCATGGTGTGGATCATGGCATTACAAACAATGAGAAGCAAATAAGCAACAAGCACACAAGGAAAGAAGAAAGAAGAATACAAGAGTGGCCAAGGGGCCAAGAAAATAAGAGACATCAGTACATGTGAGTCAAATTAGAAAGAAAGAATATAAGTCATGTTAAAATTCCACATACACATATAATTGAAACAAGCAAAGGTTGGAATGAGGGCCACAATCACATAGAATATTACAAAGGACATTGACAAATATTGTAAGGCAAAGACATGAATAGAAACAAAGGTCATTGGAAAATGTCTTAAAGCACATATAAGAGACAAAATAATAACTAAGAAATATAATCAATCTAACTATGTAAACTAAGAAAGCAAAACATGTGAATGTCAGAAATAAAATCATATCTAACTAATCAATGTAAGAGTGTGAAAGTATGAAATACATGTTAGTACAAGACTAGGCATATGCTATGAAATACCCAAGTGATATATATTAGTGAATGTCAATAGAGTAATATGTATAAGCTGGTAAATAATGTACATCAACATGATAACTAGAGTGTGTGGTGTAGGAATGATATAATCTAGATGGTGTAGTCATGTAGAAGATACTCCAAGTGGGTACATATATCGATGTATATTTCAATGTAGAAGTAAGATGTCCCCTCAATAGGTAGATTAAAGAAATCAAAGAGCTATATGTCAATGCACACACTCAAAGAAGATCAAGTGGACATTGCAATATAGATAAAACAACAAATAATAGCATAAAACAATAAATTTAAGTCTAGCATTATAGTAGAAGTGTAAAGCATGGATGATGTATACAATCTAAATGTTTTTGGTGTTTTGAGATATTTGAATGTTTTCTAATTTTTAATTTTTGTATTTTATGAATAGGTTATATACAATCAATCATAATAAACAATGTACAATTAGGTTGGAAAGGGATGATACTAATTGATGAGTCTCATAGGAGACTCCTTATCATGGTGTCCTGTATCAAGGAAAGGAATCATGCATGATCATGAAGCATGATAGAAATGTTGAGACTATGGATATAATATATATATATATGTTATAACTATTCTAAAATATTTGAAGGAAAAACCAACTATGGGTCCCCTTATAACTATGAGAAGTGGAAGCAACTATAGTGCTCTTAGGGACCCCTAGTAGTAGAAGAATATCTCTAAACATGTGCTCTATGAGTAGATACATGAGATCTCAATGATACTACCCTAGATGTGAATAATTTAGGTAGAATCTATATATAAATATATAGTTGTGAAGGTTTATGAACTCTTTATGCTGGTGATGGATGCCTCAATTTTGTCTAAATCAAAACTAGAGGAGGAACTATAACTGGTGGAAAAACTAAATCTTGTGGCAAAACTAGAACTGGTGACTACAAAGTAGAAGATGGCTCTAAAGTGGGAGTGGTAACTCGTATGGAAATCCACCAACTATAATAAATTGATTAGCATGAATGATTTTCATGCATCTATGAAGTATAGAAGGTACTACTCAATGTTTTCGGATCCATGGTTGACCAAGTCACATATCAAAAACTCCTGCACTAGGATCTATAGTGAATGATGTGGCCACATGTGTTGGTCTAACTTGTAAAGTAAGTATGATCTCACCCAATTTACTTTATATGTGCCCACTAAATCCAATGATAACTATGTCTTTTAGTGTAATATCCTACTATGAATATCCCAAATACTGTAACAATGTCATAGTACACATGTTCACATTAGATCCATTATCTTTGAGGACACTATGAATATGATGATAATTAATGTAAGATTTTATAAAGAGTGGATGACAATCTATATCATATTCAACAATATCCTACTTCAAGAAGGATATGGAAGGTCTAGCTATAACTCTGGTATTGTATACACCAATCATGTTACTCAAAGGATGTGTCTTGATTGAAGGTGCCATGTATGTATCTAGTGGGGGATTTTCATGATATGCATGGTGAACCCCATGTGTCCCCTATTTCCTATTTGGAATGCTATGAAAATGGATATGAAAATATTTTCAAAGCTTTATATTGTGCTTGCTTTGCCTGAGGAGTCTCAACTGAAGTGCCAAGATCAATATGATTTCCCTCTATGTAATGTATCTAGTGGGGGAGGTTTTCATGATATGCATGGTGAACCCCTGATTTGTCACAGGCAAACAGGCCCCTATTTCCTATTTGGAATGCTATGTCATAGTCTTAAGTCTGCATCTCTATGATTATAAGACTATTTTAGAGTTGTTTAAGAGGCATAACTATTGGTTGTAAAATGCTCATGTTTCCTAATTATTATATAATAGGATAGATCTTCTTAGCTTTATATTGTGTTTGCTAATTGCCTGAGGAGTCTCAACTAAAGTGCCAAGATCAATATGATTTCCCTCTATCAAATCATGTGTCTTCTATCCCAAACTAATGCATATATTTTTTGTATGTCTTGGTGCCCTATGAAACTTAAAAAATACATGCTAATCATATCATTGTAGAAGAGGCTTTGTTGGGTCAACTTCTAGAATATGAGGGAGAGATATGATGTTACATTCCAATAACTACTATAAAACTATGGCTGGAGAAACTGGTATATTGGTGAAGGTTGACCAAGGAGGTGTTGATAAAACCACCCACTGAGGGGGGTTTAAAGCTACATTAACTTTAGGTTGACTCTTACTCTTGTTATCATTGACCTTGACTTTGTTTAGGAATTTTTTGTTACTCTTGTTTGTTGTGTCTGAGATAATTATGTACTTGAGTTTTCCTATTGAAATTAGTTTAAATTCTCATTTCTTTAGTGTGTGACATTATTCAATGAAGGAAGAAAATATTTTGAACATAATTGATTCAAGTAAAGCTATTAGAAGACTTTATTTTAAGAGATATTATAACTCTTTATCGACCATGGGGCTAGTCATCTTAGCCAAAATAATCTTACATTAGATAACATAATCTATGAGATGCTCATTTAACCTTTGTTTTTATTGTGAAACTTAAACATATGAAACTTTATCACTAGTGTTAATGCTAAAATGATCTAGGAACATGTCAGCTAAAAGATTGAATGCATTGACTGACTAATTTGGTAGACTATAAAACCATTGTAAAGCATAATCCTTTAGGCTCTATGGAAATAACTTGCTAAGTAGCCAGTCATTGGGTACATAATCCAAGAATGCTACATGAAAATCTCACAAATGTGTCTCTAGATCACCCTTTCGATAATATAGAGTAATCTTGGGTTAAACAAAACCTTATGGCAAGGGTGTAGAAGCAATGTGATGTACTAATGGTGTATACAATAGAGAAAAAAAATCCAAAGCCATTGTAAGTCTAGAGGCACCTTGATCAAGATGTATCACCTTGGATTGAAGAAATCTTATCTCTTTCATAAGGGCTACCATATCAATAAATATGGAAATACTAGTTATAGTTGGTGGCATAGAGGTAGGTTGGGTTGTTATAGGGGGTTATTGAGACATAGTTGAGGCTGTAGTGTCATTTGTAACTAGGTGCTCTAAAATAATGGAATATTGGCCATTGTCCACTTTTTTTACTCCTATTAAAGTATTTTAAACATGTCATATTGCATGTTAGGGTGTTTTTTAAAAATGTTCTCAAAGTTCCATTTTAGCACTTTTATCAAAATTGGTGTATTGGGACTTTATTAAGGTAGCAAAACAAATTGAGATTTGATTGAATTTTTTGTAGTAATTTGTAATAGACAAAGTGATAGAAAATGAAAGTACTAAATATAGGAAATATAAAGTATTAAAAAAATTTAACTGGAGATTGCAAAAAAGGAGACAAAACTTTGAAACATGTAAGGTGATATCTCAAGAATCATTAGGACCTAGTGTATGCAACTAGGGTTTGAAACAACTATGGTTTAAAAGATGATTTATTTGGAAAATAATATGAAATTTTGAAATTTAAAGTGAATTTTTAAGTGAAACATGTAACTAAAAATTTATATTGTTTTTGGAAAAAGCTTGATTGAATAGGACTTAGTATGTGTAACTAGGGTTTTAAGAGATGATTTATTTGAAAAATACTATGAAATTTTGAAATTTAAAGTGATTTTCTAAGTGAAATATGTAACTAAAAATTTAGAAAAAATATTTGAAAAAAATCTTGATTGAATAAGACCTTGTGTATGCAACTAAGGTTTGAAAAATGATTGTTTAGGCAATTTACTATGAAAATTTGAAATTGAAAGTGAATTTCTAAGTTATATATGCATGTAAAAATATATAAAATTATTGGAAAAAGCTTCATTGAATAGGACCTAGTATGTGCAACTAGGGTTTTGAGAAAAATAAATTTTTGAAAATTACTATTTAATTTTGAAAAATGAATTGAATTTTTTGATTTAATATGCTATTAAAAATTTAGAAAATTATGGGAAAATTACTACGAAATAATAGGACCTAATATGGGCAACTAGGGTTCAAAATAAACTTATTTTAAAATTACTACAAAATTATAAAATTTAATGATAATTTATGATTTTATTATGTTGGTAAAAAATTATAAAAATATAGAAAAAATCAATAAGAAATTTACCTTAGGGTTTCCAAGGGTTTTTATGCACAAATGAAGTCAGTTGGGTTCACCAAATGATTTAAAAATTATGGGAATATTGGTGTTTTATTCCTAATTTTATTAAAGGGTATGAGTAGTAAAACTAGTAAATTAATAGACAATAATTAAGCTACTTATTTGTGTAAATTAATTGCAATTCAAAATTTTCTAAAAATAGTAATATGAGAAGAAAACAAAGCTTAACTAGAAACTAATTGATCAAACTGAGACAAAGGCTAGAATTCACTTTGCAAGACTAAGACACTATCACAAACTAAGATCTAAACTTCATTTTATGATTAGATAGTAGTGGCACTAGTGATATATTCCACCTCTACCATTACTATCATGAGGATCTAAGATTTCTAAGTTTTGTTTGATATGTCTGTATGACCCTATCTACAAAGTTTTGGTAGTTGGAAGTCTATATAGCTCGATGTAGAGTATATTATCTATTCAAACCTTATCTTCCATTGTTATTTTACTAATTTTAAGAAAGAGGGGCATTAGTGTGTATAAAATTCACTGGATGTGCTTTACACTCCATGTGTCAACATGCTACCTACATACCAATACTCCGAATAGGGATCAAGACATATGTAATTCTCCCACTTGATGTGATTTGTGAAATTATGTATATGGAAATGCAGAATTCTAAACTAAATGTGATTATGGTGGCTAGGGATTGGCTTAAGGATTTGAATGAGCTTGTATGTGTGTTGGTTGGTTATATGCAGAGAATAGGGAAGATTGTTTGAGTAGTCTTACTTGTATTCTTGTGTGCTTAGTGATAATTGCCAACCCTTTCCAAATGATCTTTGAATGGGCTTTTGTAAGGATCTATTGGTCATGAGTTGAATGTACTCATGTTAGGTTGACAAGGATAAGGATGGGGAACCAAAATAAATTGACCATCAGGGCTAGAAATGGACTTGGACAATATCACTAAAATTAGACAAGAGTGGCACCAACACTATAGTCCAAGTTTTGTACTACTGTCCAAAGTAGATAGGACTTGGGGGGATTGATTTATCTTAGAAAGAGCAATCTAGGTAAGCTGTGACTAAGTTTGAAAAGCTATGGATGATTTTGAATCAATGAAAATAAGTGTAAGGGGGTCATGAAAGCAAGCATGAGGGACCTAAGGGTTGGGTTTCATTAGCCATGCTCCAGTTACCAATTTTTGCATTTTATATGACTACATTTTGACTATCATATTTATACCTTAATGTGATCTTTATTTCAAATCATGAACATGGATCTACTATAGACTAAAAACTAATATCCTTTATTGGTTTTTAGATAGTCCATACATACACCTAGACATATTTATATCATTTAAATAGCTAGTAGTCCACCCCTAATCTATATTAGGCTCAAAAGACCTATTATGTCTTTGTGCATTATGAAAAACAAAAACTTGTTGTATATGTGGCTCTCCTTCAAGGTATGGTAAACATAGTCACAAAAAGATATTATAACCTTAGAAAAATGGGTCTGTAGGTTCAAATTCCTCAAACTAGGAGCTTGATTGAGCTTTAATGGTGGCCTTAGGATCAAAATATTCATTTGTTTCCACCTATATTGTATTCAAGCTCGATGCTTATAAATTTTCTTTGCCCAAGATCGAAAATGCTTCATTAACCATCATTGAAAATGTCTTGGGCTTACCTTTGCTCACTAGTTATTGATTATCAACTCAAATTATTGACCTTTTAACCCATCTCTCACTATTGATCCCATTTTATATGATCAAACATGTGCCATTATATCTATTTTAGGGATCCTTTTAACTCATTGACTATCTCTCATACCATAGATATTCAATGCACAATTGAATGCAAACCCTTGATATTAATGGGACCCACCATATGGAATCAAATGGTTAATTCATGAGTCCTAAATTTAATGTTTTTATGACCCTATTTGATGTTTGTGTTAACATATTTGATGTTTACATGAAGTATCTTAGGATTTTTGAACCCCAATGATTATTTTCCATGGCCTAATTTTGAAGTTCGCACACCCATCATTTATGTTCGTGCAATCATCAATGATATCTATGAGACTATTACAATTTGAGCCTAAAATGGTTAATTACTGAGGTTTGATTTTGACATCTTCATGCATATCATTAATGTATATACTAACGTCATCCATTTTCTTGTTCAACATTAAATATTTATATCTTGAGATAGATAACTCATCAAGATACCAAATTTTTATATGGTATTTTTGGAATGAAATTCATCATTTCCATTTGATCTATTGGCTATATGAAGCATCCCACACATTTTTATAAAATGTACAAGTAAACCAGCATGTTCATTCCTATGTGATGTGCAAGATGGCATAGTTTACTTAGGCTTGTGTCATGAGATTTTGATTTATCCTTGAAAGCCTTGTTGAATCCCTTGAGGCCTATGTGAACTCATTTCATGATCTTGACTTCTTAAACACCACAAAACCTACTTGTATCATTCACTTTTCAATTCTAGACCCATTTTAAACCCTACTTCCCAATAATCAACAAATTACACTTTAAGATTGCTTAAAGTGTTTTGAAAGCTTTATGAGTAACATGAGATATTTGGACTACTCATTCCATCCAAAACTTGATCCATTGTGAAAATGATATAAAATATTTATATGTGGGCTAAATTTGGCCAACATCTTTGGTGACTCATAGGGGTTGCATACCTGATATGCAATATAACCCAAACCATTTATCTTGACTAGTCCATTGGGCATGGAGTCTCCTCTCTAGTTCAACATATTGATCTAATTATAAAATCAAGATTTACCCTTTCAAAAACCTCCTCTTGAATCAAAAGGGACAAAAATAAAAACAATGAATAAAGGCAAGTGTAAACAGACACTTGGAGAAAAGAAAAATAGATAACCACTAAACAAATGTACACAGAGGCACTTAGAGGAAAGCATGAACCTACTTTAATATATAAAATATTATATAACAATTCACAAGCACCTCCCTCTTGGGTCAAATGGAAAACTATGAGTATCAGTCACTTGTAACAAACTAAGATGAGAAATACCTTGCTTTTGAGGTATCAAAATTGGTGAACCAAGTAACTTGATGGCTAATCCTTTTAATGTGCTCTCTAATGGATGAAATGGAACAATTATGTATCCAATGTAGAAATATTGGTTTAAGTCTTCCAATATTGGTTCATTTTGGACTATGGGAGCACTTGCTTATTATTTCTCATCACTCTTGAGAAATCCTTGCATAAAGAATTCATTTGGACTCTTGGGAGCAACTATACTTGGTTCATTTGGTGGTTCAAAATAACATGTTCTCCCACCTTGTCCTTATGTAAATCATGATTTATAATGATTAGAGTAGCACATTCATATATTTCTATAAGAAGTACATGTCCTTTGGCCTTTTAAAATTCTTTGGTTATCATTGAACTATTGCTATAACTCTTCAGGCTCTTCACTGGTATGGTCATCAAATTGTATCACCTAATCACTTGAGATGTCTCTTTCATCGACTTCACTCAATATTTCATCTTATTATTCAACTAAAAAATAGGGTTGATTTGACCATGCAAGGTCTAAAACATCACATTTATGTTGCTCAAGGTCTGGTCTAGTTTCCTTTAGCTCTAGCATATCAGGGCTATCCTCAACTGACACCTCATCTTGAAGTGGGCCAACCTCTAGTTCTTGGTTATGAACCTTTTATCCATCTATGTAGAATGAAATTTTAATACTCCATTCAAGGTCTAATCTATATTCAACTTGAGTATTATCCTCAATAGACAATTTTTTAATATTAAGATGCCTTATTTCACTCAATAAATCCAAGCATAAATTATACCATTGATCATATAAATAATTTGAGTTTCCCTTAACCTCCATAATATTATCATGAAGGTTGTCTTCTTAATTCTTTTCAATCTCTTACAAATTGAAAGCTAAAACATGCTCTTCCCCATGAAGTGAGTTTCCTATTATGATATCTTCATCATAGACACTTGCATTATCCTCATACGGCTCACTTATGATTGCAAGCTTCTCCTCTATCCTTTGTATAACATGTTCTTTCTCTAATAGGGAGATGGTGGGAGGGTGAAAAAGTTTACCTTGATTTTAGCTTAGGAGAGTCTCCCTCCAACTAAGGACTTTGAATGGCTTCTTTCGTGGCTCTTGAACCAGTACTTGGACCTCCAAAACCAACACCTCATCCTTATTTATGCCCTTCTAAACTAATTTCCATAATGGAAATGAGTATGGAACAAACACTTTTTCTTCCTTTTAAATGATTATAGGATAGGGCGGCCTTATAAATGAGGGCATGCCATAGCCAAGGTCAAATGTGTTGGAGAAGATCCATCATGGACTAACTTCATGTTCTTGAGTGGGAATGGTCATAAAGGTAGGATGAGAGAAAATTGATGGGCTTAGGCTTGACATACTCTTTATCCCATTTCTCAAACACTTTTTTAGTGGATAATACCCACCCTTTCAATTCTTTCTTTTCAACCTCTGGATAGTCAAATTCTTCAATGTATGCCCATATGTTCCAAAATTATTTCAATAAGATCCTTTTCTCCTCCATGATATGAAAAAATAATTCTTGTCCAAGCTTGACCCCCCATTGATTTTCATGATTGTTCTTCCTTGGTTTAATATTGCCCCTATAAGATTTGATAAGGATGGAATTTGACAAGGTCGACCATGGAGTTGATTAGGAACACTTAAAGGTTGACCTTGAGGCTCTTATAAGGGAGAGGACACATAGAAATGATCCAAATGAGCTGTATTGATCTTCATAAGAGATAAACACACTATATACATTCTATATCATTCTTCTCATCATTACTATGTCTTCATTCTCATAAGATGACCATTGTTCACCCTTGCAAATCGACCATCTATTCTTGGCCAATTGAATATCACCCCTTGAATTTTGAAGAACATGGATAGGGATGACTAGAGAAAACTCCAAACCCCTACCAATCTCCCTTATCAACTCAATATAAATTAATAACACTTGTTTGATTCCTAATAAAGGATGTACTAGGATCAAATTGGTATTCACAAGGGAAATTAGAAGACCAATTTGAATGCAAAGGAAGCTAATTTTGGTCATATGTAGGGGTAGAAGGAAGGAAAAGTCCATGATAGGGATGATAATCTATTTGACAGCCACTTAAGGGGAAGACATACACATTATTTAATTGATAAGTATGATGATAAGGTAGAGAATAATCATATTGATAAAAAATATGAATGATTTTACATACCAGATTATGATGATTAGGCACTTAGTTAGGCTGCTTCAACCAGTTAATAGATGTTTGGAGTTGCCATTGATGTTTACACACATACCTCTAAAGGCTAATTAGATGAAGAGAACACCAAAAATATCCACTAGTTAATAATTTATTAAGTCCCACTGGGCATGCCATAAAATATTATATCAACAATTTTCACTCTTAAAGAGGGTTCTTTGGGCCCTTTCTAATTGAGCTATAATATTGGGACAATCCTAGATTGTGGGTCACCTATGGTGGGGTTAAACCTCTAGATAAGGTTGGATTCATCTTGATGGATCACCTAGACTAATTTTTTCATAGGGAAAAGGGTTAGAAGGGTGAAAAAGGGCTCATAAGAAGGCCAAAGGGTGATGCACCAAAAAAATGTAGACACTCACATGAGCTTGAATCAACACTAGATCAACATAAGACAACTATAACTCACATAACTTCACAATCTTATTAATTTCATAAGTATTTCATAAAATAAGTTTAGATATAACACTAAACTGGACCCAAAATAGATTAAAAACAACTTGAAAGAGGAAATTAGAAGGACATTAAACTAGGAAGATTCTCCTTCACGAATTCATCATGCACAAGCATACTAAGAATTAACCAAATGTAAGAGAGAGGCAAAGAGTTAATCTTATTGCTTTAGGAGGTAGTTCTTATAATATTTGAACATGTTTTATCCTTATCAAATAATCATCCTTTTGTAAGAGTCTCAATGGGTATCCTTGTCTCCTGGAAAGATGCAAATTCTAAAATCTAAGAATACCCTTATAATATAAAAAATAAAGGAAGATATAAGAGAAGGGGGAGAGAGAAAAGCACACCAACCAAGATCATTAAATGAGATATCTGATTTAGATGAATACTCCACCATCCTTTGGTCTAATCAATATTAGTCCATCATTAACAAGTTAACCTACATTATCTCCAATAGTCTCTAACCCCTTCTCATTAGATGAGAAAAATGCAATAGAAGACAATATTTCTATTTTTACATGATGAATAATGACTAAGTATGTTATAGAAAAGATATTTAATATTTGAACATCATTGAATATTATAATTATTTCTTTAAATCCCCAATATGATTTGTAAATTACTATGCCACCTTCCACTTGGTTTCATTATGAGAATAATATCTTCATATCTCTAATTTGACAAATCCATGTTTATATCTATCGTAGGTAACTGTATGTTCCTACTAAACTATGGATGGTTTGACTATCATATTTATATCTTGGTGTGCTCTTTACTAAAAATTATGAACATTGATTTACTATAGATTGAAAACCAATCTCCTTTGTTGGTTTTAAGATAGTCAATACATCCACCTAGACATATCTATATTGTTTGAATAGCTAGTATCCCACCTTGATCTATATTAGGATTAAAAGACCTATTTTGTCTCTATACATCATGGAAAATAAGAACTCATTATATAATGGCTCTCCACTAAAAAATGGTGAACATAGTCATAAAAATATATTACAACCTTAGAAAACTAGGCCTATAGGTTCAAAGTCCTATAACCAAGAGCTTGGTTGAGCTTTAATGGCAAACTTAGGCTTGAAATATTCATTTGGCTCCACCTAGATTCTATTCGAGCTAGTTTCTTATATATTTACTTTAACAAGGTTATAAAATACTCTATCAACCTTCCTCAAAAACGTCCTTGGATCACCTTTGCTCATTGGTTTCCAATTATTGACTAAACTTATTGACCTTTTGACCCATATTTCATCATTGATCCCATTGGGTAAGATTAAACATATGCCATTAGATCTACTTTAGGGACCTTTTTAACTCATTGACATGTTGGCATGTTGTAGATCTTTGATTCATGATTAAATATGAGCCCTTGATATTAATGGGACCCACCATTTGAACTCAAACAACTAATTCATGTGGCCCAAATTTGACATCTAAATGTTCGTATTTGACATCTACATGAATGTATTTGACATCTATGTGAACATCCTAGGATTTTTCAACCCTAATAGTTATTTTCCATGGCTTCATTTTGGCATTCACATGCTCATCATTGGCATCTATGTGACTATCAACAATGTCCATGAGGCCATCACACTTTGAACCCAAAATGGTTAATTTTTGAGGCTTGATTTTGACATTTATTCACCCATCATTGGCATTCATGTGAATGTCTCCATCTTATTATTCAACTTTAAATATTTATATCTTGAGATAGATAGATCATCAAGATACCAAATTTTCATATGGTATTTTTGGCATGAATTGAATCATGTCTATGTGATATTTTGGATTTATAAATCATGCCATGTATTCTTATAAAATATACAAGTAATCCAACTTGTTTATTCTTACATGATGTAAAAGATGGCCTAGTTCACTTAGGCTTGTGCATTGAGCTTTTGATTGATCCTTAGAAGCTTTGATGAATACCTTCAGGACTATGAGAACTCATTCCATGATCTTGACTACTTAGAGACCATGAAACCTACTTGGATCCTTCTCTTTACAATTCTAGACCCATTTCTAACCCTGCTTCCCAAAGATCAACAAATTGCACTTTAATTTTGCTTAAAGTGTTTCAAAAGCTTTATGAGAAATATGAGATCTTTGGACCACTCATTCCACCTAGAACTTGGTTCACTGTGAAAACCATAGAAAATATTTATATGTGGGCCAAATTTGGATAACAAAACCCTAAGATAAAATTAGGAAAGTAATTCTTGAAAAATGTATGTGTTCACTAATATGTCTTACCCTATTTTTTATAAAACATATAAAAATGTTTGTTTAATAGGTATAACTCTTGATACTCAATCAAGAATGTAATATATAACATTTAATCACAAATTAAAATGTAAATTAAAATTTATAGAAATTGAATTTAATAAGTGGCATATCCTAAAAATAGTAAGTACAACCAAATACAAGACACTTATCTTTTCTAACTTCTAGATGATTGTAATTGATGTCTAATAGTGATAAATAGAATAATACATGACTATGATATCTCAAATCTAAAGGCAAAATCTTAATATTTCTAGACAATTTCATGTTTCGTAGACAACAATGTAGGTTGGTCAAATCCATTGACCATAGTTGTACCCTTTGACTATGATGAATATATGACTATTTTTCTACCTTTACCTATGTCTAATTATAGTGTTAAGATGTTTCATTTATTTATATGTCATACAAAAATCTTTTTTACCTTATCTTTGACTTGTAAACCTTAGGGGTACTTGTGAGAGATATAAACTTGCAAAAAAATAGGGGAAGTGTAATCAATTAAGCTAACCCAATCACCTACATTAATGATTAAACACTACCTATGTAACCATATAATATAAAGAGGGACTCAATAAACAAACATTTATCACACCTAGAGTTACTATGTAATTGTGCTTTCTGATAATGTGTATGGAGATAAAAATCCATCTTTGATAATTTATAATGTTATCTCTTGACATGACATGAAATTATTCAAAGTTGTCTTGTAGCTGATCTTAGTTAAAATTATTTAATTTGGGAAGAATAAGTAAAATTGTATCAATGTGGAGTAATGTATAAGTGTTGGATATATAGTGTTAAGATAGTTATAATGAATGGCCCTTGATTTGGATTTTTATTTAAACTTTTTGATAATTTCATTTATGTAAATTTTGAAATGTTCAGGATAACTCAAATGAATATTTAATTTTTTTTAAAATTATCCATTAAATGGTGCAAAGATAAATCTACACTAGGTGGATAGGTCTATGACACCAGACTGTCACCTATCTACCTAACACAAACTTTTCCCATAGAAACATGGAAAATTATAATAAGGTTGGAAGGAATTTGAAAGTGATATAAGATGGTTTGAGCATTCAATTTGAAATTACATTTTATTAGTGATGGTAAGCATAGGGGTCAATATTGCATATATATAAATGGATATAAGAATGGGGAATACGAGTAATGTATTTGGGTTAAAGTCGAGTGGTTTAATATATTTATAAAATTAACATTTTCAAGTACATGTGACTATATTAAGGTGTCTACACATATATTTAGTGTATCCATTTTTTTCCCAATTGGAATGGCACCTAATAATTAGGAGGCATCACCTATGTTTATTGACCACCTTTGTCCCACAAGCTACTAGTAATATATTATATTAAAGAGGTTATTTCCAAAGTGTTATACATTACAATCCATTGATTTCATGTCCCATATTTATTAAACCTATAATAATTCATATGTATTCCCATTTTTTTCCAATAATTTAGATTTGTTTATACTAGTCACCTCCCATGTATACTATAATGGTCAAAGCGTCATGTTGAGGAATTTTTTCTTGTTGTAGTTGCAGATGGTGTTGTTGAGGAACTTCATTAAATGGTTCCTATTGAATATTTATAATGAATTCATTTTTTTTATATTTGATCTTGATTTTTTATTCCTTGCAATGATATGTGTCATTTCATGTGATTCTATGATAATGATAGTAATATTTTCATTGTTGAATAAGTGGTGTCCCATATCTCAATGTTTACTAGATGGTAATGTGATGAGATTATGATCAAGTGAAATATGTAATGTTATTCTTGGATTATATTGAAGACTTTTTTTTTAAAAATGATGTTAAAGATTTTATATCTAATATGTCCACATTATTTATTGAAATATATGATTTTTTATATATCCCTATCTTGCTTTATTTTGGTGTTATGTAGTGTGAGATAATATTGAAACTATTATTTATGTTTTAAATGTAATAATGATATATCATTTTTGTTTTTCATTTTCCATTGGAATACTATGACTAAATTGAAATTTATGATTTTTACCTTTTCATAGTATATGAATCATCTTGATATTCTCCAACTCCAATAGGTTTGTATAAAGTATGATATAATTTTTCATCTATAGGATTCTAGTTTAACTTGCATCGTTGATCACCTATCTCATCTATCATGTTGGCATCTTTGTCATCAATATCATAATAATATGTTAACATGCCATATTAAGGTTAAAAATTCACCAATAAAGGAAGATTTGGTATAGATTTTGGTTTTTATATATTATATTTTTATTCATGTTACATAACTAATTTGTAAGTTATGATCAGTTCCTTTCCCCTTTCACTACTTGATTCTCCCACATAATATGTATGCATATGAGCTATTAGAATGGATTGTGATGGAAAAATGAAATTATGATCTTCCAATTATGATTATGAGTGGTTATCACTAGTTGATTTAGCTAACTTTCAAAATGTAAAAGGGTTATCCTCTATTGGTTGTGTATAATAATATCCTTCATTCATGAATTTGATACATTTTTGTATTGTTGATGATTTTATTTCCAAAGCATCTATCCAATGTCACCTCAAAATTAAGTTGTGTTGTAAATGATAAGACATAACTTGAAACTTAGTAGGTACTATATTAGGACCTATCTTTACATCTAATGATATGATCTCAAGTATTTGATGGATAGTGTTATAGAATCATTTTATGATTTGATCTTTTTTTTTAATAGTATCAAGGTTGATCCCCAATTATTTTAAGAAGGAAGTTATATATATATATATATATTCAATCCATAACTATTATTTACCAACACAAGTTTGATCATGTTACTTTGTACATGGAATTAAGTGAATAATGGAATATTTCTGATATGGTGTGTTGTGTAGGTAATTATTATTTGTCAAAGTTGATTAATTTTTTAATATCCTTGAATGTATTAATGATATATGTAAATGATATAGGTTGTGTATCACTAGATATGTGTGTGTGTGTGTGTGTGTGTGTGTGTGTGTGTGTGTATGTATATGTATATATATATATATATATATATATATATATATATATATATGTATTCTTATATAAGATGCCTTTACACACACACACACACACACACACACACACACACACACACACACACACACACACACACACACACACACACACACACACACACACACACATTAGACTTATATAAGATGACTTTTTAGACTATAAATCTCTTAAGTAAATCCAAGATAGAAATTTTAGCATATATATCATTAGTTGATCCATGATATCATATATTTTGGGTTGATTAACTTTATTTGTATAATTTGGATGGTTTTGAGGATGAACATGTTGACTACCCTCATTATGTACCACATGATGGGGCATCCTACCTCATTTAGTGTAAAAAACATGGACTACAAAAACTAAAATAATAAATGGGTGAATAAGGGGAGAGGTATAGTAGATAGTACAAACTTGATGTTTAGAGGAGGATTAAAAAAAGATTCATTCATTCCCTTTGAAATCTAGTGGTAATGAAATACAACCTAAATTTGATGTTAAAATAATATTATTAGAAGAAAGCTTAGGATTTTTCATTGTTGATTTTAAACATTATAATGTTCATGTATTTGATCCATTTAACCCATTTGTGTACATAATTGATCCAAATAACATACACTATATAAGTAAAAAAATACAAAAATATTACATTCATTACCTTCATTAACTAATAATTTTAATTAATTATATCCATGTGTAATGTGTATTATTAGGGAAGAATAATAAATTAGGTCTAAAAATAAATCTTGAAAAATGAAATATAAAACCCTAGAATGATGAAACCCTAACTAAGAACTATGGTTTGACACTATTCAATAAATGTATGATTTACCCAATATGTTTTTCCTTGATTTGGTATTTCAAAACATAATAGGATATAAACTAGTATAATAATTATATTGATAAATATTGCATTCAAGAAAACATATAAATGTAAAATGTTGAAATTGATAGAATTGATTTGATAAGTGGCATGTGTTAAATATAGTAAATATAATAAATGGATGAGTATTAAGATATTTTGAGTGATTATATAACTATTAATATGTTTTGAAAGTGGAAAATAGACTAAAATGAGTGTGTGATTTGTCTGGTTTTCTAATATCCACATACAACTTCATGAACCATCATGTTTATGTGTTGGATATTTTGACGCCTAAAAGTGTATCATAGGTGGTTAAGAGTGTTTAGGAAACACTTCTCATTTTTGTATTAAAATAATCCATTTCATGAGTTTTAGGTTGTGATATTATTTATATCTTTGGTAGAACAATGATAAAGCAAATTAACTATTTCAAAAAATATATAATGTAACTGTTTTGTTGTTGGGAGCAATTATGGCCTAATAGCTTGATTGTGAAAATGAGAGTAATCTAAACTAAATAAAGTGTATTATGATCAAATTATAAGTATAAAATCTAAGCTAAAATGGATATTCACAATGAAAATTAAGCTAAAGTTAATTTATCAAAAAATAAGCAAAAGGAAGGGTAGGTCAAAGAAGAAAGATGTTATTGATCTTCAATCTAGACATTATGACAAAGTTCAAATTTCATCCAAACTTGCACTTAAAAAATGTAAAACATGAAATATATTTATCTCAAATCCTATAACACATCAAGAAAACATCCAAGTAAATCTTAAATAATGCAAATAAGAACCAAATTCACTTTGAAGATTCACTCCTGCAAGTAAATAACATTATCACATCTAAAATAAAAGCAAAGAGAAAAAACCTAACAACTTTTGACAAATCTATCATTGACACAAATTGACAACTCTGACATTTAAAGGGGCACATTAATAATCCATTAAAACCATTCAAATCTTAAAATTAGACTAGCTAGTTGAGAGAGCACCCATAATAAAAATCACACAAACAAAATGAGACAATCCTTTCAGAATTCTCTACTTGTATTAATTACTCCAAATTTACACAAAGTTTTCTTGCTCAAAAACTCCCTCATTTTCAAATTATAATACCTCCATATATATATATAACTAATGAGGTATTTCAATCAATAATGTCTAATGATACTTATACAAGTGTTGGGGAAAATTGTCATTCTACAACCTTCTAGAATTATGACATCTCCTAAATAGATTGACCAATAAACAATGTGATTTATAACATTTCACATGATTTTATAGAGTAATATTCTCTTTATAAAATTTTATACATGTTTATATATAAAAATAATATTCAAATTCAACAAATTGGACTTTAGGACTCCTTTATTGTAGTAGTCTTTTACCTCTACTACAAGATCTTCATTCTGTAGTATTGATCATCGATGCTCCATGAAGAGCTCCCTTTATTGATCTATTAGGCTATTGAGGTATTTTTATACCCTATTCAAATCCTCCTTGATGTTTCTAGACTCTCCCATATTCTCTTTAACTGATAGAATCATATCTAGGATATTTTTATGATCTACCTTAGTCTTAACTTGGCTTTAGTTCTTTAATTCCTACTTAAATTGAGTATCTCTAATTTTAAACTCCTCATCAGTAATCAAACAAAGGGGGATAAATGAAGTAGCGTCCTTAATTAAGCTCCCCAATATATGTGATATCTTATCTTCTAGTTTCTTGAGATCATTAGAAATATCTCCCATTTCCCAGGACCATTTATTTAAAGCCATGATACTATGTACTAATATTACCATGGCCATATTTATATGGGCTATTCCAAATATATTAAAACCAATAATTTGATCATTTCATAACACATTAACCAAATCTTTCACCTTATGAATTGAATCCTACTAATCACCAAATTGGCTTGCAACCATATCACCTTGTTTGTTCACCAAGTCTTGCTTGGACTTTGTTGCGTTCAAACAGATGAATAAGTCATTCATGGTGGATTTAAATTAGGTTACCATATCTATTGGAACTGATAAGATAGCTTATTCTTATAAATTCTTGTTCTTTTATTTTTGGCCCTTGATTACAGCATATAGCTATTTTGATTGTGCATGGACTAATTCAAGAATGTCTTCCTCAAAAATAGGATTTTCATGAGGCCTCTATTTTTGATTTTGAGTTAGAAATAGTTAATGGATCCACTTTTGATATGTCATATCTTCACCTCCTCCCATGAACCCTTTTTTGTCACTCTTTATAAGCTAGAAGTTGGATCAAAGTTGAATCCAACTATAGATTGAGTCACTTGTGGGATGGGGGCCTCCATTTTTGATTGATTTGATAAATCACTTGGTTTAGATATTATATTTTCTTCCTCTTATGTATAGTATAATGATCCATATTTTAAGCTCTTGATGCACATGAATGTTAATGGCTTTTATCATAGCCCAAGGATGATGCATATTAGGCATTTTCTTCAATCTAGGTTTATATAAGAACCATTATGGAATGGGTGGGCCATAAAATAAGTTTTATTAATTTAATAGATTGAATTCACTTAGGGGAGTAGTAAAATTCACTTTGGGTCTTTTTATTTTAGGAACAATGGCTAGCTTAGCCTTCTTCTTAGTAGTGTCAATAGGAACTAAGTCCAATACTTTATCTTTTCCCTTCTCTTCGTCAATCATTGTCTCTTCATCATTTTAATCATAATCCATTTATACCATCTTAAGTGCATCCTCAATAATCTCAATAGGATGCTAATGATATCATATTAACTTTTTCTTGATGCAATTTTTGTTCCTCTAACCTTGATGAATAAAAAGAATCTCATCTCACATTTTTTCCTCTAGTTTTTGTGTTTCTACCTATGCATTGAGTATTGGAGGTCTAGAAGGTTCCCCATTGATCAAATGGTAATATATTAGGTGTATTTTCCATCTATCATCCACCTTTCAAATTATTTATAGTCTAGATTTAGGCTTTAAGTTATGTTCCTTCAATTTTTTGGTGACTTCAAAATATGACAATGAATCCTTAGTGTATGGAGGGTCAAATGACTGAGGCTCATGATAATAGGTCACATTTAGGATCCCTTTAATTTTCAAATGCTATTTAACTTTTCCATGGGGGTCACATTGTCCAAGTTCATCAATATACATATTGGAAGATGATCTATGTTTTGATGTTGCCTTAATACTATCCCACTATCTAAATATAGTCTTTCCAATTATCATTGAGAAGCTATGGAGTCCCTTTATCTTAGTCTTTCATAGACCATAAATGCCATGGAATAACTGGTATGCCATTTCTTTCTTAGCCAACTTATCAGGGACATGGATATGTAGCTTAAGAGGATAATTTTGAGTTCCTTTAGTCCTAGTGACTATACATTCTAGATATAACCATATATCCCCCATTATTTCTATAGACTTCTTAATAAATGGACTAATTGTTGGCATGGGCATACCAATTATATCCTCAATCAAGGCTGGGTAGATAAAGTCACAAATAAATTTATTGTGGTCCTTATATTTATAGATGTGTAGCTTAGAATAATATTTGGAAACTATTTGTGTTCCATTTGGGGACCATTCCCTTTGATTTGAAATATTTTTTATTACACATATGGCATGTAAGATGTAAGACATCATGAAAAAATCATTTTTCTTTTTATTCCTAATTTCATATACTTGTCTACTCAAAGAGATGCTAATTATCTCACCTAATGGGCAAAATATCAATTTTTTAATAATGAAGTAAACTATGGGCACCCATACTATTTACATAAGCTGTGGTTCCATCCCAACATAAACTATTAAATATTGTCATTATCATCCTAATTCTAGGTCTAAATTGGTTGATAGGAGTTTTCTTGTTAAGGTCTAAAAATACTTGGTTTCCAAAATCTAGTCACATGGGAAGGGTGTCCATCAAGTTGTTCTCCTTAGCCTAGGAACTGATAGAGGTTATGCCAATTTGGGGTTTGGGTTGTTTTTAATATGACTTAAATGAAATAATAAAAATATAAGTAAACTTTCTCAAATTGTGTTCATTGATTAATATGCCTTTATCTATCTTATCATCTTTAAAAATGGGAGAAAAAATGTCAATGCAGTGGAGTACCTTAGGATTCACTGCTACACAATGAATAATAGTCATTTGAATTGGAACAATGTCATTGTATATCCTATTTAATAATATATTATTCTCCTCTTCCCTATTAATGGTTGGTTGCTTCTTGATCATCTAGAATAATTTTGACCAATTATTGTTTCCTGTGTTTAAAGCAAAGGCAATGAACTTGGTATCCTAGAAAATACATCCTTCATCATCTATTACTAAATATATTTCCGCATATTCCTTTAAAATATGGTTATGTCTCATCATTTTTGGAATTATGAAATTGAATATAATTATTCAACCTTCTCTTAGCTCAATTAAAATGGATATGGGGATAATTATGGAAATTCATAAATTTAGGGTTTTTATGGAGGTTCATTTAGATATTTAATGGTAGCAATGGATTTAGAGTTGTGAGCTTTGTGCCTTATATTTTTATTGGATTACATATTTATACCTATTATGTCTATAAGTCCATAAGATATTTTGATCTAACTTTTCTTACTTATGTGGCATCACCGTGTTAAACTATTCATTAATTTTTAAATGTGATCATTTGTCCTTTTAGGACACATGTTTCCTTATCATGCTCTCTTTTAGCTTGATTAAATATTCTCCATTGATATTTTATGGGTCCCACTAGCCTTATATTCACATGGGCCATTGATTTATTATTTGAGTTTTTGACAGTGTGTTATATGGCAGCTCCATAGGTTCTATGTGCTCATTGCAAACACACTCCATCACTTAATGCCTTTGTGCCATTTCACATTTTCTCATTCCATCTAGGCCCTTTAAATTATCAACTCTATCACTCACTATAGGTCTTGATCTAAGAGGTTTAATGTCATTGGTTTATCTATTTTCTATTCATTACATTTGTGACATGCATCACTACCATATTCATTCTGGGTTCTTTGAAAATTCTTCTATCATCTCACACTATTGGATCTCCGTTGCATGTATCAATGCACTCTATTAATCTCAATCCACTTGATTCTATCTAAATAAATGTATACCATTGATTCTAGACTACTTCATCAAGATTATTCCACTTGGCACTCTCAGACTCTTTCATAGAAACTTAACTTATTGACTTTGCCCCACACCATTCAATCCTGATTGTGCACTCCATTGATCTTGATCTATAAGGTTGAACATGATTGGATAATCCACTTACCTTTAATTATATTTATGACACTTGTCATTACCATGTTTCATCTTAGAGCTTTGACAATTTAACTTGGGTGAATGATCATGTACCATCAATCTCCCTGTTGAGGTCAGAGATTCTACCACTTGTCATCCTCATGTAGATCCATTCTGATGGGAAACAAAAATAAACTTAGGGCTTAAGTAATATAAGGAGACTTAGGATAATTTTTTATCCTAAGGTTTTAGTTGTATTAATAAGTACAATTAAATATTTAGGTTAGGACTTTAGGCTAAGTTTAAAATGTAATAAAGTGCTCCCATGTTTGATTAGTCTATGTGAACAATAAAATAAATTTGGTGGGATTTTGGGATATAAAGGACTTAACACAAGGTTTTATACTAAGGTTTTATTCATGTTGATAAACATGATTATAACCTTAGAATAAAAATTAAACTAAGTCTAAGACATAACAAAAAGTTCTCAAGTAAATTTGATCCATGTAAATTTGAATCTAATTCAAAAAGACCTAGGCTAAAACATATTAGACTAAGGTTTTAACATTATTTAAACATAGATTAAATTAGTTAATAAGATACCAAGGATTAATCAAAATAATGTGGTAAATTAACATTAAGATTAAAAACCTTGAACAATGATTATTCATGTAGGACTCCACTAAACCTACACATAGATGCACAAAATTTAAACATTAGCAATGTTAGATAAAGTTAAATGAAAATCATATGTTATCATGTGATTGAAATCTAAAGAAAACATGATATTCAATAATGAAAATTTGATAAATTTTAATTTTAATTTAACATAATTTAAAAAATTAAACAAGGGTCTTCATTTTTTCAAAAATGGGGGTATGTTGACCTTAACAAATGGTGACTTTTGGAGGAAACATTACAAATTGTTAGAACTCAAATACTCTGGTTTGAAATAATAACTATAATACTCATTCCATATGATCAAGTACCATTATTAATATCAATTCATGATTATAAAAAGTTTCATAAATTCAAAATTAGGCTTAAACATCAAAACTTTATCATGTTGTGTGTGTGCTTTGATTCCTTAACTGATTGCCTTGGGGATTTAGAGAGCAACTTTCAAACTTCATGACATTGAACATTAACACTAATTTATAGCATATTTGGATTTTCATTAAGAATAATTATTTTATGAAAGGGAAGGCTTTGAATTACTTTGCTACCATCTAGGCATCCATATCATCTATAGAGATACATTTGGCTCCACTCTAGGCCTTGCTCCAGTACTAGCTAGGCATCCATAGCTTCGATGGAGGTTACCCGAATCACCTTTATTTAGAAATATTTTGGATTTTAAATAAATCTATTAGTTTTTTGTACTTTCAAGTATATTTTTATTTTCAGAAAAGGTTAGGAACCAAAACTAGCTAGGTCTTGGGATTTTGTCAAATATTTGATCTTTAGATAATCATCCTTGGTTATAAACTTCATCCCAGACAATAATGTTCTTTATGTGTTAACATGACTTTGTCCTAGTAATTCAAACTTTCACTCAAAAATTAAAATCCTTATCAAAACCAAATGTAGATTAGAACTAGGTGTGAGATTTTAAGGAATAATTAACCTAAATATCAATCCTTACCAATTTATCCAAATCATAACATCAAGCTTAGATTTCTAGATTCCATGGTCAACCAATGGTTAAGAATCATACCTTCATTCTTGATTTGTTTAACTTTGAGAAAATATATGTATTGGTGTTGGAAAATGTCTTGAAAAAGACTTATTAAAATCAATGAACAAGGTAAATGTAAAAGAAACAAACAACAAGCAAATGAAATAACAAGTAAACAAATATGTACAAACACTATCTACAAAAAAGGAATAGAATATAAACTAATCTAAGTCTACCTACACTAAATCTAACTATTATTATAAATTACTCCATGTATATTTGAGGTGGGGTAGCAAAGAAGTAGTTTTTAAGATATTTACCATTTTTTGGTAAAGTAAACTCTACTCCTTGAAAGTCCTTGATCTTGAAGGTGTTGTCCAAAGTGTCTCAATAATATGAGTAGGGCTAGTCCATAAAGGAATGAATTTCCCATGCTTTCCCTTAGGTTTAGATTCTTTGTCCCAAAGGATAACTAGGTCTCCCTACCTAAAGACATTAATTTTATAACATTTGTCAAACCATATCTTCACTATGGTTTGATGTCTATCAAATTTTGAAAATGATTCCTCTCTTATAGCCTCCATTTTATTGATAATGAGAAACCTTGAATTATCAAACTCTTTATATTTTTCCATGTACTCTTGCATGAACTTGTACATTGGTAGCTTGAGAGTAATGAGAAATATAGGATCTTGACCATATACTAGAAGAAATGGTGATGCCTTCAGGGCTTGATTCATTCTAGTTCTATTAGCCCATAGAGCATATTTGAGAAACTTATGCCATGTCCTTAGTTTTTCAATTGTCTTTTTATAGCCTTCATCAATTTTTTGTTGGTTGAATTTGAAACTCCATTACCTTGAGGGTAATGATTTGATGAAAACTTAAGAAAAAATTTATTATCATATGTCCACTCAGTCATCTCAATGGATATAAAGGCAGATCTATTATCATAAACTAGAGAAACTAGTGTTTGAAATCTAGTACAAATATTCTCTTCTAATAATTTAATCACATCCTCCATCCTACATTGCTTGGTTTTTAATATTTTTATCTATCTCATGTAGTATTCAGTAGTGGTAAAGACATATTTATGTCCATCTAAATAATTAGGGTTGATCACCCACATAAATTATAATCCCCATTGAGAAAAAGGCTTGTCAATCACAAATGGCTTTAATGGCATGGCTATTTTTGGTTCTCTAGTGTTGAATATCTAACACTAATGACAATATCTCACATACTTGTGAGCATACTTAAATATTATGGGCCAATAATAACCATCCCTAAGGATATTATGAGATGTTATCTTTCCATATGGGTGTCCACTTCCAAGATTTTCATGGAAAGTACTCAGGATCTTAGTTGTTTCTTCTTTAGAAACACACCTTAAGTGTATACCTTTATAATTCTTCCTAAAAATTACTCCATCTTTGATCAATAAATGTGTTTCCTTGAGCCTCAAATCTATCCTTTGATCTCTATTCAATCTTATAGTATAATATCCATTGATTAGAATATGAATAATGGCATCATACCAATCGTTGGGTTGAAAATTTTGCTAGTTCAATTGCATGACCCTCAATTTAAGATTGGTATTAGAAATTAACCAAATTAGTCCTTGACACCTTACCAATTTGGTAGTTTTGATTTCAAGATCATACTCTTAGAGTATGGACATCCATTTACCTCTTCTCTCTCCTAATTCACATTGACTAAGCATGAGTTTAGTGGTAGGGTCTTTTAGTATTACATACACCTTATTCCTGAGAATATAGTGTCTAAATTTCCTAATTGCCTTGACTAAAGCACATGACTACTTTTCAATTAGACAATAGTTTAAATCAAAATTATTAAAAATAGTGCACATGAATGCAATAAGATGATCACATCCATCTACTTTTTGAGTTAGGAAACTACAATTGTATGATCAAAAGCAAAAGAATAATGATAGAAATCTTTAGTGAAATCAAGACTTATCAACACTGGTGCCTGCACTATTGCTTATTTTATGTCCTTGAAGGCCTTCCTTATTTTTTTATTCCACACAACCTTCACATCCTTCTTCAACATGTCATTTAGTGGCCTCACAATCTCCGCAAATCTAGAAATAAACTTGCTCACAAATTTAATATTCCCAAAGAAATATTTCAATTCTTTTCTACTATTAAGGGGTTATATTTTGGATATGGCATAAACTCTATTAGGGTCTATAAAAATACCCTCTTTATTTATAACATGTCCTAATAACTTCCCTTTAGTAACACAAAAAATTCTCTTCTTGGGATTGAGATAAATTCCATACCTCCTAAATCATTCAAATACTTGTTGTAAGTGCATAATTTGGTCCTCCCTATTTTTAAATAACATATTCAAGTCATCCATATATATGATATTACACTTACCTATGAGAACTTGGAAAGTGTGGTCCATATCTCTTTAAAATATTTCACCTGCATTTATTAATCCAAAGGACATCCTTATGTAGGTAAAAGTGCCCCACTTAGTAGTGAATACAGTCTTTAATCGATCCTCCTTGTTCACAAGCACTTGGTTATAACTTGAAAAACCATCAACAAAATATATCATATCAAAAACACTAACAATTTGAATGACTTGGTCAAGGGCAAGTAAAGGATAGTTATCATTTTTAGAAGATCTATTCAACTTTCTAAACTGTATGTATAATATTATTTCCCCATTTTTATTCTTGAATGGTACTAAGTTATCCAATCAAGTGGAGTGTCTAATGGGAAAAAATATCTTTTCATCCAATAGATTCTTGACTTCTTTGTAGATCAACGGTTCTAAAACAGGGTTGACTAACCTTTATTTTTACCTAAAAGGATTGTAAGATTCATTTAATGGGATGGTATGGATTATGAATTTAGGATAAAAGATATTTAAGTCTTCATAGGACCATTCTATAAAATATTTATACTTGGTCAACAACTCTTTATACTTTCTTAATTCTTTATTTGTGTAGGTTGTACCAATATTCACTAACTAGGGTTGACCTTGAATTCCTAGGTTAATTGTATTATAATATTTTCTATTTACCTTGAGAATTTTGATAGTTTCATATATTTTATATATTTCAAATATTATTTATAAGGCAATCTTGCCTTTGGGAATTTTTTTGTCATTTAATATCATAATCTTATCATCAGTGTTGTCTTCATTAAGAACATTTGCACTGACCTCATCAATGATGTTAGCCTCAAATACTTTTTAATTATTCACAAAATCTAGGATATGTTGATCAAAATTGAATACTTGTAAATGATTTATATTATTAGGAATTGAGGGACATGTAACCAACTCAATACTAAGGTTTCCTAGTTTAGAGTCTTGATTTAGAATAAGATTGGCTGCGCTTGAGGCTAGATCATTAGCAAGCTTATTATATTATCTAGGAATTGAGACAATATTAAAAGCATAAAAAAAAATCTATCAAGTCCCACACTCTAAATTTAGAATTTTTAAGATAGCATAATTTGCATTGGTACTTACTTCTAACTTGATTAAATACTAGTTCAGAGTCACCATACACTAGTTGTTCTTTGACCATATGCTTCATGGAAAATTATAATCCTAAGATTAGTTCTTCATACTCTACCAAGTTGTTAGTGCATGAAAACTAAATTTTATAATGGGTACTAAATTCATTCCCAATGGTATTCATTAAAACAATTCCTACTTTAGAACCAAATTTACATCTAACACCATCAAAATATAATTTCCATATTTTAGGCATAACATAAATATCTTTAGAGTCACATAACTTAGAAGTGTCAAGAGTGTAAACTACTAAATCATAATTGAATATGTTTACCCTTTAATTTATATCATTATATTACATCATCATGATTTTCATCTTAGGCTCTCTTTCAATTTGAATCTGATTCGGAAATCCTTTCTATGGAAGCAACATATTTGAACAATCAGTGGACATGTAACCATTCAAAGACTTTGTCCAATTTATACTTAACAAAATCCCATAAGCATTAAGAATATCCACCACTTTGATGTCTATGATTATTTTATGCTTGGATTAAAAGTAAGTTGCATATGAACATTGAAAAATTCTCTAATCACTTTGACTCTTGACTTATCTAATTGAGTAACTAATCTATTGAACTTAATTGGAGTCAAACCAAGTTTCTTAGAAATACCTTTAGGCATGATATTAGCAAAAGAACCTAAATATAACAAAAAATTATGAAAGTTCTTACCAAAAAAATTTCCTATTAGAAAGAAATTTGGAACATCTTCTTTATTCTTATACATAACAACATTGACATTTGCAATCTTTGGTGAATTACTAGGATTCTTGGATAAATATTCAAGTAACAAGTCTCTTTGCTCAATAATTTGAGTCAACTCAAGTAAAGTGATTTTACCTTTAATATTTTTCATGTCCTCAACTATATTATATATGTTGTAGGATATAGAGGAGTGTCAAAGTTATTTGGTGGAGTTGAAGTTTTCAAGGGTTGACTCTTCTCTCTATTCCTAAGAGGATAAGTCTTATTTAGGTGCTGTTGAAAAACATCACCTATTCTAGAGTATCCTCAAGCTATTTTATTTTTGGAATGGAAAATAAAATGTTTCAACCATCAGGGTTATATCATCATATTTAGATGACTTTGAAGAGCTAGATGTACCTAAAATATTATCTTTGTTAGGTCCAACTTTAGATGTATTTAACTCACATTGAAATAATTCAAAAGCATTATAGAATTCAATATAATTCAACTCACCATGTTTTAAAGTATTTTAAACCCTCTAGTATTTAGTTAAATCCACATCATAAATATTTATTTTAGGATTTTTCTTGTTAGAAGATATCTCATTATTTTTATGGTTATTACCATTGTGAAAATAGTTATTAGGTCTATTGAACTCTGATAAGAGTAATTTCTATTGGAATTTTCCCTAGTATTTATTACTTGTTTTTACAATTGAAGGAAATAAGTGCTTATTTTTTAAACCATTTTGAGTATTGATTCATTCTCATTCTTTGGTAAAATTGAATTATGAATTTGAGTACTATTTCTAGTTTTTGGCATCAAATCTCTTTGATCTTGTGGATGAAATCTATTTGGAGTGTTATTCAATAATCCTAGGTTTTATCTAGGATGAGCATGACTTAAAGGTAGTTTATTCAAAATTGGTGTTTGTTTTATATCAGGTTGTTCTAATTTTCATTTGGAATGACATTCAATGTAGGTAAATTATAATTAACATTGGGAATGTCATATGCAAGTTAATCTTGAGGCTGAATTTGATAATTGATTATTATAGTTTCAACATAGGCCAAGGCTAACATGTTTATAACTCCAACAAACCTTTTCAAAAAAATAGAAGTCATAGGATCTAAAGCATCCTTATAGATTTTTGTTGGACATAGTCATTGAGGTCTATAAAATTGTCATTGATGTCAAAGCCAACATGTGCTATCATATGCATTAATGTAAAAGATGTTAAGTGGAACAAACTTGTGTATGTACATTAAATACCTTTGCTCACATGGTTATTTTTATAATATTTGGATACACATATAGGATGAAGCTATCAAAATTTGCATGTATGAAAGTGTCTAAAGGAAATTATTACTCTATGAGAATAAATTTTGTGTCTTTCTTTGTCTACGTTCTATGTCATAAGGATGAATAGAGAAAATGTTACAATTCATAAGGTAGTTTTCATACTTAGTCAATTTTACACCTTTGTATTTTTTAAGGGAATTATTTCAAAAATATTGGTAAATATAATTCTCTCAGACAAAAATCCCACAACAAATAAAGGAATTCTTTCAGAAAAATTATCCTGAACAAAAACATCAAAGGGAACTTTGAAAAAAAATCCAAAGATCAAGTGGACCAGTCAAAAATTCCAAATGGATATTTTTAGAAAGTATGAAGGGTAATTGGACCATTAAAATGTTCCAAAGGGATCTTTTAAAAATGCTGAAGGGTAAGTGGACCATTTAAAACTTTAAAAGGGATCATTTCAAAAACTTGAACGGTGTGTGGACCATTGTAAAAGTTCTGAAGGGTATGTGTCCTACATAGAAGTTATAAAATACATGATAAAAGATATTTTTTGGGGGAAATTATCTCAAAAATCATGTGCACCTTGATAAAAAGCCTAGAGAAATTATCTTGAAATGTCTTAGAGAAAAAACCCACAATAATTTGTCCAAAATATTATCTCTGAAGGTTATGTGCCACAAAAAAAGTTATAAAGGATATTTCAGATGAAGTATAGGACAATCACAATATTTCTAAAGGATCAAGGTGAGATTAAATATTGAGCAAGTCTAAAGAGATTGATGAAGGGGAAACATCTCAAAGATGTTGAAAGAAGCAAGATGAATTCAACATGTTAAAGGTTAATGATATAGTCAACATAAAGAACAAGCATCTTTGATGATCCAATGACACACATAAGTTAGGACTAAGAAGATCTAATAGAGCAAGTGGATCCAAGCCTTAAAAGTGCTTGAAGGTTAACGCATAGTGTCATGTTAAAGTCTAAGTAAGTTTGGCAAGATCTAATATAGTGAAAGTCCTTATGAATGTCAAGATAAGAGAGATGAAGTCAACATGCCAAATTTTAATGACCAAGCCAATATAAAGATCATGCATCTCCATAAATTTAATGTCACATAAAAATTTTGATGAGAAAAATCCAATGGAGTGAAAGGACATAGTGGGACGAGGTGATTGATGGTTATCAATTCAATGGGAGACTATGGATTGAGCTTATTCAAATAAATCAAAAGGAGTGCAAGTGATCCTACTATATAGGAAATAGTGAGATGTAAAAATTAGCTCGATGGTTAGAGATGGCATGAAGAAAAAAATCAAAGGCCTACATTTAATTTATTCTAATATTCAAGTGGAGAAATAGACAAGTTCTAGTGATAAACTCAATATGGATACACAAAGTTTAATATTGATTGATCTAATCAGTTTATGATAAAGGAGTATGGGAATTTATGAGTTGAATCTAGCAATTTATATATATAGTAAAGAGACCTAAACATTGTGGTGAAGAGCTTGAATCGAGACATGGGAAATTGATAAGTTAAGTCATTATTGAGAAGAGTCTAAAATAAGTGTAGTTGATGTGTGAATGAAACTGGTGACATGAAACCCTAAGATTTATTGTATATACATATATGACATCTTAAACATTGAAATGGGATTTTGATGCTATAGTTGTTGTAATTGAAAAAGGTGTTATCAGATCAAACTTGAAGTGTGTCAACTTAGGATCAATGTAGACATAGAGTGAGAGTTAGAGGGATAGAGAGTGAGGTAGAGAAGAAGAAAATGCACATATAGAATGTGTAGGGATTGAGCAAAGAGGAAGAAAGAACATATAGATAGTGTGTAATTATAGACCAAACTTATAACAAATAAATAAAACTAGATTCTTTCATGAATTTGTCTTGTATATTAAAGTTATAGTTTCATAGTTCTAATTGGTTGGTGCCTTCAAAAAAAATAAAGTTGGTGCTCAGTTAGGGGATTGGTGTCTCTTAAGGATAGGTGTCCTTAAATGTAGCCAATGTGGTTTTGCCAGTGAGGTGATTTAACTTTGAGGCTAGATTAGAATAGTAGATTCTAGTATCTATTCTCACCATGGTTTTTCCCTTTGGGTTTTCCACATATAAATATGGTGTAATAAGATTTTGTATGTGTGTGTCATCTCTGCATCTATTATTTAATATGCATATGATTTGATATCTCCTCTAAAAAGTTTAAATCAACTAGTTTTATCTGATCTACTGATTCACCCCCTCTTAGTAGATAGTTGTGTTCAATAGTTGGTATCAAAGCCTAGGGTTCCTAAAGAATAAGCTTAATTATCTTAGGTAAATCTTGGTTAGTGAACATAATGGCTAGTCATGAAGGATCCTCCTCAAATAAAACACCTATCTTTGATGGATCTAACTATGCTTTTTGGAGTATAAGGATGGAAGCATATTTTTCCTCATTAAGATTTGATGTATGGATGTCTATAGTAAATGGATATATAACTCCTATTATAGTTCCTATTGATCAGGATGCCAAGAAGGTATATGAAAATGATGCCAAGGTAAAGAATGTTATTCTTTGTGGACTATCAAACTTAGAGTTTTTCAAAGTTATGCACTATCAGAGTGCAAAAGACATCTAGAAAAACTTAAAAAGCATCTATGTAGGAGATGACAAGGTAAAGCAAGCCAAGCTACCAACATACAAAGGGAAATTTGAGAGTTTTCAGATGAATGAAGAGGAGAATATTTTAAACAACCTCTTTAGGGTAAATGAGATAGTGAATGCTATTAGAGGACTTGGAGAAACAATAGAAGAGTAAACTATTGGCAAGAAGGTTTTGAGATCCCTAACATCAAGATATGACTCCAAAATGTCTATAATTAAAGAAGCAAGAGGTTTGGAGAAGATCCCAGTGGATGAGCTACATGGAAAATTTATAGCCTATGAGATGAGAATGGGAGAGACTGACATGTTTAAAAAATAAGATGCATTTAAAGTATAAAAGCAAGCAAAAGAAGAAATACCCATTCCTAAATCTGAGGAAATTGATGGAGAAGAAGATAACTTTTTTAGAAAATTAAAAAAAGGATCAAGAAAATACAAAAGTAAAACACCATTCAAATGCTTTATCTATGGAAAGCTAGGAAACTTTAATACCAAATGTCCTTATAATAAAAAGGACAATTCTAAGCAAGTAGTGAATAGTAAAAAGGTGAAACCTCACTATGCAAAAAGGAAGAAATTATTCAAGATCAAGAAAGGTTTATATACAAAAGAATATAGTGACTCAGTGAAGTGTAGTGATATTCATAGTTTAGATGATGATGATGACTATTATTTTATATAAAATGGAAAAGAATTCATGTTTATGGAATAAAAATCCACTCTCATAAATCAAGAACAAGATGAAGATGAAGATTGGGATGAAGAAGAAGGTGAGCTAGTTTGTGCTTTAGAAGAGATTGAGAAAATAAGAAAAGAGAACTCAAAATAAAAGAAGCTTGAGAAGAAGTAACTTGACAAATCTAATCAAATTATAGTGACTCTAAAAACTCAACTTGAGGAAGTTAAAAGAATATAAGAAGTAGTTAAGATGGAACTACAAATAAAATCCAAAGAATGCATGAAGCTTGATGAAGAAATAGTAGCTTTGAAGAAAGAAATTGAGAAGGAAATAAGTAAAATATACAAAATTATAAATTTGACAAAAATATCATACATTATTAATGAATTAATCAGTGGTCAGAAGCCTTCAAATGAAAAATATGGTATCAAATATGAGAAAGGAAATGTCTTATCAACTAGTACATCAACCAACCTTTATGATAATTTCAAAATAGGAGTAGAAGCAAAGAAAGAGAAGGTTAAGAAGGACACTATGAATGATAAAACAAAAGATAAATTAAACAGAATAAATTCTAGGAAAAATTATGAAATCAAAGATATAGAAGGATATGCTTAAGTGATAGACTTGAAAAAAAAAATGAGTATGAAAGTTAATTATACTTCACCAAAGAAATTTATGACTAGGTATTATTCATCCTTATATGGTTATTTTTATAGTTATAACCATTTGGCCATAGGGCCATTGAATGTAGAGTTATTCCTATTAGAATAATTAATTTTGTAAGTAGAAACTCATTTTCTCCTCTGCTAGATTCAAGTTTAATGTGTTATAATTACAATAATTTTGGTCACATAGCTAAGCATTGTAGGACAAACTTTACAAAATAAATATAATAAAATATAAATAAAGGAAAGTCTCTTAGTAATAAAAAAGGTTCACAAGTCACTGATAAAGAAAATAAAAGGACATATGAGAGACCCAAGAAAATGTGGAAAGTGAAAAATCAAACCTTGATTGCTCAAACGACACTCCACCCCAAAGGTGATAGATAGTGTGTGCTTAAAGGACATGAGTGATAAGAGCAAGTTCACCAAGTTGAGAAAGTGTAAAGAAGGGATTGTTATCTTTGGAAACAACATAGCAGTAAAAATCAAAGGCAAAGGAACCTTGCACATTGATGGTAAGATTTTTACACATGATGTTATTTATGTCAAAGGACTAAAGCATAATCTACTAAGTGTCAGCAGAATGTGTGACAATGGATATAAGGTCATATTTGATGTTGAAGGCTACAAGCTAAAGAGATGTGTTAAAATAGTTGTAGAAGGGAAAAACACTAAGAACAATATCTATAATCTTGTTGAGGTAAACTATGATAGTTGCCTCATAGGAAAGGTTGATGAAAGCTAGTTGAGGCATAGGAGAATGGCAATTTTGAGGGACATGCCAATTTTGAGAATCTAGTCAAAATTAGTTCGAATAAGTGTGTAAAACATATTCCCAAGATAACCAAACCTATAGATACTATATTTAGAGAATCTCAATTAGGCAAGAAAACAAGGGTCAAGTTTCAAATAAAAGAATATGCGACTACAAAGCCTCTACAATTAGTCCATACTGATCTTTGTGGTCCTACCAAGATAAAGGATCAAAACAAGTTCACTACTTCATATTATTTTTATATGATTACTCAAGAATGACATGGGTAACCTTTTTGAAGGACAAATCTCAAACCTTTGATAGATTTAATATCTTTAGAGTCATGGTTTAAAATGAAATGGGAAGAAATATCAAATGTTTGAGATATGAGAATTCACCTCAAATTAGTTCATAATATATTATGAAAAACATGGGATTCAAAGGCACTACTCTGATGCAATAAATCCATAACAAAATGGAGTTCTTGAGAGAAATAATAGGACTATTAAAGTGATGGCTAGAATAATGCTAAAAGAGGCCAAACTATCTAATGGATATTAGAGAGAAGCAGTCCAAACAATAGTATACATCTCAAACAAAGATCAACTAAGGGTGACAAGTGATACAACCCCATATGAACTATGGTATGGAAAGCCTACATGAGTTAAGTACTTTAGAGTGTTTGGAGAAAATTCTACAATAGAAGACAGGAGGACAAACTAGGAAGCTTTGAGTCAAGATGTAATGAGGGAATTTTTCTTGGTTATTATACTCATAGTAAAGCCTATGTATGCTACAATAAGAGGATACATAAAATAATTAAAAAAATCAATTTCAAGGTCACAGAAGGATTCAAACAAGTTGAGCCTGATGAGGAGATAAAAATTAAAGAATTAAAAGAAGCAGAAATAAAGAAGAAGATAGTGAAGAGGATGAAGAAAAGATTGTAAAGGCATGTCCAATGTTTGTTTAAAAGGATTATCCCAAGGAGCAGATAAATGGAAACAAAAATAAAGGAGTGCAGACTAGGAGAAGATCTAGAATGATCAAGGAGTGAGTAATTTTTTCTCTATTTTCAAAAATTGAGCCTAAGACCTTTAGTGAAGCTAACAAAGATGAAAATTGGTTAAAAGCCATGGAAAAAGAACTAAGTCAAATAGAAAAGAACAAGACATAGGAATTAGTTCCTAGACCATCAAACAAGAATGTGATATAAGCAAAATGGGTCTAAAGAAACAAACTCAATGAAGATGGAGCCATTATAAGAAACAAAGCAAGATTGGTGTGCAAAGGATATGCACAAGTCAAGGGCATAGACTTTGAAGAGACATTTTCTCTAGTAGATAGACTGAAAGCTATAAGAATGTTTTTAGCATTTTATGTTCATAATAAGTTTAAAGTATATCAAATGGATGTAAATTCAACCTTCTTAAATGTAAACTTAGAAGAGGAAGTCTACATTGAACAATGAAAAGGTTTTTAGCTAGTGGATCAAGAAGATTATGTGTGTAGATTGATGAAGGCATTGTAAGGTCTAAAACAAGCACCTAGAGCATGGTATTCAAGATTGGATCAATAGCTACAACAATAAGGTTTTAGAAAAGGATGTGATGACAAAAAAATGTACTTTAAATAGAAGGTAATAATACGTTGATTATTGTTCTCTATGTAGATGATATCATATTTAGCGGTGGAAATAATAATATGTGCAAAGAATTTTCCACACAAATACAAAGTGAATTTGAAATGTCTAGGTGGGGAGAACTTTATTTCTTTCTTGGTCTAAAAATTTCATAAAATAATGAATGGATATTAATATCTCAAACTAAGTATGCAAAGGAGATGCTCAATAAATTCAAAATGGAAGACAAAAAACTAGTTATTACTCCCATGATAACTAGATGCAAGTTGATCGAAGAACATGAGTCCCCTAAAGTGAAAAATACTATGCATAGATCAATGATAGGAAATTTGAGGTATCTAACTACATCAAGACTAGACATCATGCAAGCTATATTTATGGTTTCAAGATTTCAATTAGCTCCCAAGAAATCACATGTCAATGCTATGAAAAAAATCTTCAAATTCATCAAGATCACAATTGACTATGGTTTTTGGTACCCTAAAAGTAAAGATCTCACTTTGATTTCATATGTAGATGTTGATTGGGAAGGAAGTGTGGATGATAGGAGAAGCACTAGTGGTGGTACATTCTTCCTTAGAAATATACTTGTGTCATGGCCAATCAAAAAGCAAGAGTCAGTTACACTTTCTATAGTAGATTCAGAGTATGTAGCAGCAACAACATGTTACACCCAAGTCTTGTGGATGAAGAAAACTCTTAGGGACATCAATGTAGAATACCAAGAACCTATTTCTATATTTTTTGATAACTCAGGTGCCATAAACATATCTAATAATCTAGTGATGCATTTTAGAACCAAGCATATATCTATCAAATATCATTTTATAAAAGAAAAGGTTGTAGATCAAGAGGTCAAAATTGAGTATGTACTAACAAAAGACCAAATTTCAGATATATTTACCAAGCCTTTTCCCAAGGAGAAATTTGAGTATCTAAAAGAGAAGCTGGGAGTAGTGGTTCCCACACCACATCACTAAATTATAGTGATAGGGCATAAATCTAGGGGGAGTATTGAAGGCACGTTATTAACTCCTAGATTAAGAGAAAAGGTAGTATTGTGAGAAATATATAGTCCCTTTTCTATGTGATAACAAAGGAGGTGACAAAAGTGTGTTGGCTCTAGATCATTATGCCTATCTACATAGAGATATGTCAATCATTGACTGGTCTTTTAGATAAATTCTAAATATAAATGATCATTCGTAGAATCATGGAGCTAAGAGAGACAATATATCATTGCCTAAGGGGGAGTTCCTTATAAAATGTTCTAGCCTGATAGGCCCAAGGATTAGAACAACCAATATTTTAGGAAAGGAGTAGATTATTGACATATTATGGTAGAGACTCTTTGTCATTAATTTCAAAAGGGGATAAATCAGAATGAAGATAAAGGATTTAAGTCATTTTGATGATAAGTTACCATCAATGACAAAGGGGGAGATTGTTGGACATAGTCATTGAGGTCTAGAAAATTGTCATTGATGCCAAAGGTAGCATGTGCTATCATATGAATTAATGTTAGATATGTTGAGTGGAATATATTTGCATATGTACTTTAAATACCTTTACTCACATGGTTATCTTGACAAGATCTGGCTACACACATAGGATGAAGTTATCAACATTTGCATGCATGGCAGCATTTGAAGGAAATGATCACTTTATGATAATCAGGTTTGTGTCTTTCTTTGTCTATGTTCTATGTCATGAGGATGAATAGAGAAAATGTTACAAATGCATAAGTTAGTTTTCATACTTAGTCAATTTTTCACCTTTGTATTTTTTGATGAAATTCTTTCAAAAATATTGGTAAAGATAATTCTCTTGGACAAAAATCCCATAGAAAATAAGGGAATTATTTTATAAAAATTGTCTCAAGCAAAAATATTGAAGGGCACTTTGAAAAAAGTATGAAGGGTAAGTAGACCATTAAAAAATTCTCAAGGGATCTTTTCAGAAAGTTTGAAGGCTAAGTGGACCATTCAAATTTTTTGAAGGGATATTTTCAAAATGTTGAAGGGTAAGTGGACCATTAAAAACTTTCAAAGGGATCATTTAAAAAACTCAAAGGGTATATGGACCATTGAAAAAGTTCTGAAGGATATGTGTCTTACACAGAAGTGCCAAAATACATGAGTGAAGACATTTTATCAGGGAAATTACCTTGAAAGGCATATTGGAAAAAATCCCATGGAAATTATCTTCAAGGGTACCTTTAAAAAAAGCATAGAAAAATTATCCCAAAATGTCCTAGATAAAAATCCCACAATAATTTGTCTGAAGATTTGCTTTGAAGGGTATGTGCCACAAGAAAAACTTCTAAAGGATATTTTAGATGAAGTATAGGATACTCACAATAGTTTTTAAGGATCAAGGTGATATTAAAGATCAAACAATCTGAAGAGATCGATGAAGGGGAAGCATCTCAAAGATGCTAAAAGAAGTGAGATGAAGCCAACATGTCAAACGTTAACGATATAGTCAACATAAAGATCAAGCATCTTTGATGATCCAATGACATATAAAAGTCAAGACTAAGAAGATCCAATGGAGAGAGTGGATCCAAATCCATAAAATTTATTTAATATTAATGCATAGTGGTGTGTTAAAGTCTGAGTAAGTTTGACAAGATCTAACAGAGTAAAATCTCTCATTAATGTCATGGTAATTGAGTTAAATTCAACATGCCAAAGCTTAATTAACAAACCAATATAAATATCATTCATCTCCATAGATTAAATGGCATGAAAAAATGTGGATGAGGAAAATCCAATGAATTGAAAGGACATAGTGGGATAAGCTGATTGATAAATACCAATTCAGTGAGAGACTATGGATCGAACATATTAGAATAAATCAAAAGGATCAAAAGTGATATTACTATATAGGAAATAGTGAGATGAAAAAAGTAGCTCGATAGTTAGAGATGGCATGAAAAAATAAATCAAAGACCTACATTTAATTTATTCTAATAGTCAAGAAGAGAAAAAGACAAGATCTGGTGATAAATTTGATATGGCTACACAAAGTTCAAGATTGGTTGATATCATCAGTAGATGATTAAGGAGGATGGGCATTTATGATTTAAATCTAATAGTTTATATAGATAGTAAAGAGACTTGAACATTATGATGAATAACATGAATTGAGACACATAAAATTGAGAGGTTGAGTCATTATTGAGAAGAGTCCAAAATAAGTACAATTGAAGTGTGAACATAACTAGTGATATAAAACCATAAGATTCATTGTATATACATATAAGGCATCTTGAAAATTAAAATGGGATTTTCATGTTGTAGTTATTGCAACTAGAAAAGGTGCTATCAGAGAAAACTTTAAGTGTGTCATCTTGGGATGAATGTAGACACAGAGTGAAAGTTAGAGGGATAGAGAGTGAGTTAGAGAAGAAGAAAAGGCACATAGAGAATGCGAAAATATTGAGTAAAGAGGAAGAAAGAACATACAGAGAATGTGCAAATATTGAGTAGTTATAGACCAGACTTATAATAGTGAAATAAAATTGGATTCTTTCATGAATCTATCTTGTATACTAGAGTTGTAGATCCATAGTTCTGATTGATTGGTAGCTTCAAAAAAATTGAGTTGGTGCTCAGTTAGGGGATTGGTGTCTCCTAAGGATAGGTGTCCTTTAATGTAACTAGTGTGGTTTTGTTAGTGAGGTGATTTAACTATGAGGCTATATTAAAATAGTAGATTCTAGTAGCTATTCTCACTATGGTTTTTCCCTTTGGGTTTTCCATGTATAAATTTGGTGTAATGTGATTTTGTGTGTGTGTGATCTCTGCATCTATTCTTTAATATGAATATGAATTGATATCCCCTCTAAATTTTTTAAATCAACTAGTTTTATCTAATTTATTGATTCACCCCCCTCTAAGTAGATAGTTGTGTTTAATAATTTGTAAAGATAAATCCTCATAAGTTTTATAAAGAGATATGGTTATAATAAACATCTTCTATAATTTGGCATTAAAGGCTCTAATGGTTTTATTTAAATCTCTTTTTATATTAGTGAATTATTGTTAAAGGATATAAGGACTAATGATATTTCTAAATTGATCAATGAAAATTCAATTAAAATCATTCCAATTGGTAATATAATTCTTAGAAAGATTGAGAACCACTAATATACAACATATTTGAAGGTAAATGGAAATAATATACATGCAACATCTTCATAAACTACATTCAACAGCCTTAAAGTAGTTTTGAAAATTTTGATATGTTTTTTAGCAGTGACAATACCATCATGACTAAAAGATCGTAAATATTTATCAATATTTCTAAGTAGGTCATGTACTTGACTAGGCACATGGATGGAATATCCATATAACCAATCCAATATTAGATAAGGATTGAACACAAGAGTACCATAAATAGGTGAAGTAGGCTAGGATTTAGAAACCTTTCACTTACCTTTATCCACTCTTACTTTCTTATGAACTTCTAATAAAAGGAGAGGTAATCTTGATTCAGACCATGACCTAGTCTTAATTATTATCATTTATAGCTTGTAAACCTTGAATCCTATTCAAAATATGATGTGTAAATATTATCTTTGAAAATAACAATGATCATATTTACATGTTAAGCAAATTTTGAACAAATTTAAATAAATAACAACTATATTTAACCAAAAAATCTCAAAGATATGTCTAAACTGATGAATATGAATAATTTTTACATTCCTAAGTTCAAATAAACATAAATTTTAAAAGAATCAATCAATATTTGAACAACATTTATATCACTAACCTCAAACATGGAAGATTTATAAAGCTTAAGCTACCTTTGCAATAATTTACCATGAATATTCAAATAATAACAATCTTAAACTAAATAAGCCTAAATATTGGTCTAAATCCATGAATATTAATGATTTTTATGTAATTGATCCAAGAACAACATAAATATGTAAATAATTCACTAATATTTGAAGAAAATTAGCTAAAATTAGAAAAGACATTACAAATTCACAAAGATTCAGCTAAGGCCCTCCATCTAGTGCCAGTGGAATGGGTTCCTATTGATGCCTAAAAGTGTATCAAAGGTGGTTCAGAGTGTTTAGGAAACACTTCTCATCTTTGGATTCAAATAATCCATTACATGAGTTTTAGTTTATGATATTCTTGACATCTTTGGTGGAACAAAGGTAAGTCAAATAAACTGTTTCACAAAATTTATAATGTAACTATTTGGTTGTTTGTGAGCAACCATGGCCTAATAGAATGCTTTTAAAAATGAGATTAATCTGAAATAATTAAAGTGAATTATGATCAAAGTCTAAGTATAAAATATAACCTAAAATGGATATTCAAAATTAAAATTAATCTAGAGTGAATTTATCAAAAGATAAGAAAAAGGAAGGGTAAGGTAAAGAAGTAAGATGTTGTTGATCTTCAATCTAGACATTATGACAAAGTTCAAATTTAATCTAAAAAGGCACATACACAATGTATGAAATTAAATATCTTAATCTCAAATCCTATCACACATTAGGAAAACATCTAAGGAAAGATGAAATAATGTATATAAGAAGCAAATTCACTTTAAAGATTCACTCTTGTAAGCAAATAACATTAACACATCTATAATAAAAGCAAATAAAATGAAATGAACCTAAGAACTTTCATTCAATCTATCATTAACACAAATTAACAACTCTATATTTAAATTTGCACATCAAGAGTCCATAAAAAATATTCAAATCTAAAAATTAGACCAATTAATTAAGAGAGCAACCAAAATAACAATCATGCAAACAAAATGAGACAATCCTTTTATAATTATCTACTTGTATTAAGTAATCCAAATTTGCACAAAGTTTTGTTTCTCAAAAATTCCCTCCTCCTTTTCAAATGATAATACCTCCTTATATATAAAACTAAGGACGTATGTCAATCAATCATGTCCAATGATAGTTGTACAAATGTTGGGGATAGCTATCCTTATAAAACCTTCTAGAACTATGACATCTCCTAAATATATTGACCAATAAGTAATGCACTTTACAACATTGCACATGCTTTTACATAATAATAATATTCTCTTTACAAAATGTTATACATGTTTTTATACAAAAAGAATATTCCAAGTCAACAAATTTGACTTTGGGAGTCCTCTGTTGTAGTAGTCTTTTACCTCTACTACAAGATCTTCATTCTGTAGTGTTGATCATGAATCAGCTTTAGGTTGACAATGGGCTCTATGAAGAGCTCCCTTTCTTGATCTGTAAAGATATTGAGGTCTTTATTTGCCTTGTTAAAAGCCTCCTTAATGCTCCGAACCTTTCCCATCTTCTCTTCAGCTGATAGAATCATATCTGATCCAAAACTTAGAAGTTCTAGTTGATAAATATTTCAAGAACATAGAAAAAAACACAGTAACAAAGAATTCTCTGAGAAGAGATGTATTATTACTCAAGATCACAATAAAACCATATGCTTATCTCTAGGAAGAGATGTCTAATTTTCTATTTTAGGTTAAATATTCATTTATACCCATTTTTAAATAAGGGGGAAGATGTGGAAGGTCACTACTATCGAGTGATATTACGTGGTTCAACTTCCATGCTTTAAAACAATACAAAATTTGAGGAATTACTATTTTTAGAAACTTATTATTTTTAGAATACACTACTAAATTGAAATTTAGGGCACTTCCATTTGGATTTATGGGGTCAAAATTCATTTAAAATAGCTCCATTCCATCTCAAAGCATCCTCCTCATTCTTATCTTTCCAACGGTTCAAATGGTGAGTCAATTTGAGTTACGGTGCAAAAGTTATGGCTCCCAGAAGTTTCATCATCAATTAAGGTGGAATTGTTACCCAAATTATTGCCCAAATTGTTGCCTAGATCAATATCCAAGATCATTTTATTTTCTACCCAAATCATACCTTGGTTTTGGTTCTTTACTTCTTACATAAATTGAGTATCTCTAAGTTTGAGCTCCTCATCATTTATCAGACCAAGGGGGTTAAGTGAATTAGGGTCCTTGATTAAGCTCCCCAATACATGTAATATCCTATCTTCTAGTTACTTGAGATCATTAAAATGATCTCCCATTTATTAGGAACATTTTCTTAAATCCTTGATATTTTCTACTAATATTATGATGGCCATAATTAGATGTGCTAGGCCAACTATCTTAAAACCAATAATTTTATCCTATGATAACACATTGATAAAATATTTCACCTTGTGGATTGAATCCTACCACTGGCCAACTTGTCTTTCAACCAAAGCCCCATGTTTGTTCACCAAATATTTCTTGGAATTTTTCACCTTCAAAGAGATGAATAAGTCATTCATGGTGGTCTCAAATTTGGTGACCATCTCTCCTAGAATTGATAAGATAGTTTATTCTTCTAAATTATTCTTCTTGTATTTTAAGCCCTTGATAACAACCTATAGCTATTCTAATTGCGTCTAGGCTAATTCAAGAACATCTTCCTCAAAAATAGGATCTTCATTAGGCTTCTATCTTTACTTTTGATTCAAATTAGTTAATGGCTGCACTTTTTGATATGTCATTTATTCACCTCATGCCATGAACCTTTTTCTATCACTCTCTGCAAGCTAGAAGTTATTGGATCAAATTTGACTCCAACTGTAGATTGATAAACTATGGGATAGGGCCATCCATTTGTGATTGATTTTTTGAATCACTTAGCATAGCTAGTCTATTTGCTTCCTCTTCATGCAGTGTAATTATCCATGTTTTAGTCTCTTTATGCACATGAATGTTAATGACTTTAATGAGAGCCCAAAGATGATTCATAGTAGGCATTTTATACAATCTAGGTTCATACGAGAACCATTCTATAATTGGTGGACCTTATAATAAGTTTTTTTTCACTAGATAGATTGACTTCACTTAGGGGAGTAGTGAAAGTCACTTTGGGTCTTTTTGTTTTAGGAACAATGGCTAACTCATCCTTCCTCTTAAGGGTGTTAATGGGAACTAAGTCCAATACTTTATCTTTTCCCTTTTCTTCTTCAACCTTTGTCTCCTCATCATCTAACTCATAATCCATTGATACCATCTAAAGTGTATCCTAATAGTCTCATTAGGATATAATGTTATCATATGAAATTCTTCTTGATGAAATTTTTGTTCCTCTACCCTTGATGAAGAAGAAACAATCTCATTTGGCCTTATTTCCACTATTTTTGTGTTTCTACCTATGTACTAACTATTGGAGGTCTAGAAGGTTCCCCACTAATCAAATGGTACTATCTTGGGCCTAATTTCCATCTATCATCCACCTTTTTATTTCTTTCTAATCTTGATTTAGGCCTCAGGGTATGTTCCTTCATTCTTCTACTGACTTTAAAGTAAGATGAAGACTTGATGTATATAGAGTCAAATGCCCTAGGATCATGATCATAGGTCACATTCAGGATCCCTTTTATTTTCAAATTCTATTTAATTTTTTCATGGGGGTCCCATTGTCTAAGTTCATTAATTTGTAGATTGAAAGATGATCTATATTTTGATGTTGCTTCAATACTATCCCACTATTTGAATATAGTCTTTCCAATTATCATTGGGAAGTTATGAAGGAGTCCCTTTCTCTTAGTCTTACATAGACCATCAATTCCATGAAATAATTGGCATGCCACTTCTTTCTCATCTATCTTATTAAGGACATGGATAGGTAGCTTAAAAGGATAATTTTGAGTCCCTTCAATCTTGATGACTGTACAGTCTAGATATAACCATATATCCCCCATTGTTTCTACAAACTTTTTAATCAATGGACTAATTATTGACATGGGGATACAATTTATATCCTCAATCAAAGATAGGTAGATAAAATCACAAATAAATTGAATGTGGTCACTATATTTATAGATGTGTAGCTTAGAGTAATATTGAAAAAAAAATTATGTTCCATTCAGGGACCATTTCCTTTGATTTGGAATGTTTTTTGTTGCACATATGGCATCTAGGAGGTAAGAAATCATGAAAAACTGATTTTTATTTTATGTCTAATTTTATATACTTGTTTTCTTAAAAAAATGATAATAATCTCACCTAGTAGGTGGGCTATCATCTTTTCAAGAATGAAGTAAACTATGGGAACCCATACTCAATTTACATAAGCTATGGTTATATCCCCACATAACCTATTAAACATTGTAATTATCATCCTAATTCTAGTTCTAAATTGGTTGATAGGAATGTTATTGTTAAGGTCTAAAAATACATGGTTTCCAAAATCTAGCCACATAGCAAGGGTGTCCATCAAGTTATTTTCCTTAACCTATGAATTGATAGAGGCTAGGTCAATTTAGGGTTTGGGAAATTTGTACTATGACTCAAATGCAATAATAGACATATAAGTAACCTTTTTTATATTGTGTTCATTTATTAACATGCCTTTATCTATCTTATCATCTTTAAAAATGGTGGCAAGAATGTCAATTAATGGATTATCATAGGCTTCACTTCTGCATAATGGAGTCTAGTCACTTGAATTATAATTATGTCATCTTATAGCCTCTTTATTGAGAGATTAGTATCCTCTTCCCTAGTAATGGCTGGTTGAGTCTCAATCATCCATAACATTTTTGACCAATTATTGTTTCATATGTTTAAAGCAAAGGTAACAAACTTGGTATCTTTGAAAATACCTCCCTCAACATCTATTATCAAATATAGTTCAACATATTCCTTTAAAATGTGCTTATGTGTCATCATTAATGTAATTATGTGATTGAATATAATGATGCAACCTTATCTCTACTCAATTATAATGGATATGGGGATAATTAGGGTAATTTGTACATTTAGGGTTTTTCTAGAGGTTCATGCAGAGTTTAAATGGTAGCAATAGAGTTAGAGTTATGATTTTCATACCTTAGATTTTACTTGGATTTCCTATTTATAAATTTCATGTCTATGGTTCCATAAGATATTTTGATGTGACTTGTCTTGATTATGTGTCATCGCTTGTCAAACTATTCATTAATTTTGAGATGTGACTATTTGTCCTTTTGGGATATGTGTCACCATATCATGGTCTTTTGTAGGTTGATTAAACATGCTTTATTGATCTTGAATGGGGCACACTAGCCCTACATTCATCATGGGTTGTTGATTTCTTATTTTATTTTTGGAGAGTGTGATAGATGATATCTCTACATCTTTTGTGTGATCACTGTAAACACTCTCCATCGCTTAACACCTTTGTATCACATTGCAACTTCTCATTCCATCTAGGCCCTTTGAATTTTCAACTCCATTGCTCACCATAGATCTTGATATAAGAGGTTTAATGCCATTGGTTGATCTATTTTATATTCATCATAGTTGTGACACATGTCACAGTTTCATTTATTATGGGTTCTTTGAAAATTCTTATTTCATCTCACACTATTGGATCTCCTTTACATGAATCAATGTGCTCCATCGATCTCGATCCACTAGACTCTATCTGGATGAATGTGTACCATTGATTTTGGGATACATCATTGAAAATTATGCCACTTATCACTCTTATAATCCTTTGTAGACCCTTTACTTATTAATATTACCTTAAACTATTAGATCCTTATCATGTGCTTTATTGATCTCAATCGATGAGGTTAAATGTGATTGGCTACTTCACTTCCCTTTTATTGCAATCATGACACTTGTCACTATCACATTACATCTTCAAGATTTGACAATTTGACCTAGGTGAATGCCTACATATCATTGATCTCCCTACTAAGCTATAATATCATGCCACTTGTTGCCCTTGTGTTGATTCATTCTTGTGGGTAATAAAAATAAATTTATGGCTTGGGTAATATAAAGATACTTAGGATAAATATTTAGCATAAATTTTTAATTAATTTTTTATCCTAAAGTTTTAATTTTATTAATAAATAGAATTAATGATTTAGGATAGGACTTTAGGCTAAATTTAAAATGTAATAATGTGTTCCTTCATTTAATTAGTTTATGTGAAAAATAAAATAGACCTACTAGGATTTTGGGATACAAAGGACTTAGCATAAGATTTTAGACTAAGGTTTTGTCGATGTTGATAAACATGATTAAAAACTTAGGATAAAAATTAAACTATTTCTAATACATAAAAAAAATTTCCCTCATAAATTTGACCCACACAAATCTGAATCTAATTTAAAAAGACCTAGGGTAAAACATATTAGACTAAGGTTTTAACATGATTTAAACATAGATTCAATTATTTAATAAGATACCAAGGGTCAATAAAAATAAAGTGTCAAATTAGCATTAAGTTATAAAACTTTGAACAATGATTATTCACACAAGACTCCATTAAATCTGCACATAGATGCACAAAACTTAAACATTAACAATGTTAGATCAAGTTAAATGAAAATTGTATGTTGTCATGTCAATGAAAGCTAAAACAAACATGATATTAAATAATGAAATTTTGATCAGTTTGAATGTCAATTTAAATAATTTGCAAAATTGAACAAGGGTCCTCATTTTTCAAAAATGGGTGTATGTTGACCTCAACAGGATCTAACCTAATTATCTTCTACCTTTTCAATATATAGATGCTCCTTGTTTTAGACATCAATTTATAAGATCAATATAATGTCCTACTCTATTTAAATGATTTTTTTTGAATGATTATAAGTGGTTGAATTAGTGTAATGAGTTTTTGGAAACATAAAACAATACTTGAAGTAATAAGTAATGAATGTAAACAATAATCAACAATAATAAATAATAAATAATGATCATTAAGAATAAAATATTTCAACCTATAAACTTCAATGTGGATAAAACCAACTAGATTTGATAATAACTTAACTTCCCTTTCTTATTTGGGGCAAATCCACTTTACAAAGAGTACAATAAAATTACATTATTTGCTCACTCAATCGACTTTTTATGCCTTTATTCCTCTAATTATTGCCTGTAATTAGATTCATGTCACATATTTAATATGTTAAAGGAGTATCATTTCATACACTAAAGGACTTCCAAATGAACCAAAACTAAAGAGACATTATTTATTTGTCCTCACCCACTTATTTAGTTTTCTTAAGAAAAACCCTCACTTCTAATAGAGTGAAACTATTAAGGTATTTACATAATTTCCACCCTATCATAAGCAAAAATTTTATCATAATAAAATAAATAGTCATTTGCAAGCCTTGAAACTCAAGTTAATTGATGGATAGGCTATTTTTATTGAGCTTTATGAATCAACAGGAGAGGCACTTGGAATGAAAAATGAACCAAATTGGAGAGCTAACCCATATTACAATGATCTCAATTGGTGTTGGATATGTTGTTTTGGAATTAATTGATCAAATAAAAGAGATAATTCTAGGGGGATAAGGTTATTTTCATCTCATGAATTAATTATCAAAAAATTATCATTTTTCACTATAATACACAAAATCTAGTTTTTTAGGCCTAAGTCTCCCGATCGAATGAATTCATCTACATGAGGACCCCATATCTAGATAGTGGATCTTAGCCTCCCTAAATTAATAATAACTATGTTTTTATCTATGTAGGGTTGGTTCTTTTATATCTAAGGTAATATCAATTATCATTACTAACTTGAAGTGGTCAATAGTGATCTATGCTAATAATAGGGTATGTGAATCTATGGTCACCTTCACCTATATCTAATATATGTGTGTGTTTAAGTGGTGGTGAGCCCTTATGATATATATAACTTTATAGATAATTATCCTTCACCTTGAAACCCTAAATGTGCTCATAATGGAAATAAACCTACAACAACTAAGAAAGTGGAATGGGATGAGCTAACCCAAATCAACCTCATTTGATGATTGACTACTTTCCATGTATCTAATACTCTAATGAGGGAAATCAAGCCACATGTAATCATCTAACCTAATGTGATTGTGTAATTATAGTCCTTCACATTATGTATGCAACTAATGTTTATTATTGTATACTTGAAATTGTTTGACTTGACTTATATTTAGTGTCATTTAAAATTGTCTTATGAATATTCCTATTGAGTGATTCATAATTTGGGAAGAATATGGAAAATTTTCTTAATTCCAATATTGTATAGGTATGTGATAGATAAGTGCTAAGTCCCTTATTAAGTAAGACCTTGATTTGTATATAAATGAGACCAATTGGGTAATTTTTAATTCCTCAAACTTGATTGGTGATCATGACATCAAGATTAGGTGAATAATAACTAGTGATACTGACCTAATATAACATTATCAACTCGTGCACATGAGGACAAAACTCAAAGTAAGGAAATGTCTATGTAGGGTATTAATTATATTTGAATGAAATAGTGAGGTTCTTTTAGGTATACAATAGTAGAACGAATTGATCAAAATCCCAAGGAAGCATTAGGTGTGAGATAATGGCGAGTTAGGATGATATTTGTGTGTGTAATTCATACATGGTAAATTTATGTCATGTTTTTCATTTTCAAGTAATTAATATTATATTTTAGTATCTATATCAATTGCTAACATAATTTTTTTTGTTTTTCCTTAAAGGTTAAGCTAACTCACATGTTAATTTTCCTATAAAAAATATAAAACATGAAGGTTTTTCATTAAACTCCCTAAAAATTTGAATTTGTATCAAAACATCAACCAATAGATTAAGATTAACATTAAAAGGAGGGAAATTCCCATTTTATATACCCCACTTAGGCTAACTAAATCAAGTTAAATCAGATAAAAAACTACTTACACCCTTGGAAACTCATATAAAAACTAGACAAGATAGAGGCATCCTTATAAGATCTACATACAAAAAGACCCTATCATGACCTAGTTATAATTGATACCAAAAATCAAGAAAAAACAATATTAATTTAATGAATGTTTGGATAATGGGCACTATGATAAATATCCCCAAGATTAAATATGATCTACCTCAAAACTTTGATAAATACCTTACTAATTTCTCAAATCATAGGATGAGGAATTCAAAAGTAAACATAATGGATTTCAAGGTTTATTTGAAACTCCTTGATTTTATATATGAATATGTTTCCTACATGATTTTACCCTTAAATTTTTAAGTACACTTTTACAACTATTTTTTAATATTAACACCAATATATATTACTAGTTGATTAGAATTTGAACAAGCCTTTATAAGGCAATTAGGAGAGGCATTAGATCCTAGTGTTATGTCCAAATAATTCTCCATAATTATATAAATTAAAATGTAATTCAATGAAATATGTAAATGTATGTAGAGTCATATGCCTAGATATCATAGACATCCCACCCCCATGGATTTCTATATGTAATGGACACAATATACTAGGTCACTTATATATTTTTAAGAAGATTTGTGGAAACTATCTTAATACATACCTATACAAAAGCAATTTTAGATGAAATATGCTAATTCCAAAAGGATTGATTCCACTTACTATCCATAAGATATGGATGGTAATAAATACAATTGTGCCATAAGTTTGGAATATCCTAACCAAAGAGAAACACATGCATTAGCCTTAGTTCACATGACACAATACACACAAGTTGTAGCTTCAACATCTAATACCCTCCAACTGAATTTAGATCTCTCATTAAAATGATGTATACATTGGGAATTTTTTTTATATTATTAAAATAAAGGTTAATAATATATAATATATCCTATAGGAATAACATATTCCTTATAGATAAATAATAATTGTACTTGGCAACAAAAAAACTAGAACAATATCCAGAATCAATTTGAAAAACATTATAAGGCTAGATATTGTAATCAACCCATTGACATAAATGTGACTAAAATAAAATTACCTCTTTATGTCAAGTCCATAATATATCTTCAAATGGAGAATTTGACTATCCATATTTCTCTAATACTTCTAAAATTCTCATGAAACAAATGTGAAATTATGTTTTTTTACCAATAGATTTGGATATCGCCCATACTAGTAGGTTTATAAGTGATTCCCCTTACCTAATGGTTGATACATATTCCTTCCCTTCTAATGTTAATAATGAACCTGAAGATAATGTAGATGAATTTTGTGCCTTTCAATAATTTCAAAAATAAGTTACGAGTTGAAGAGTAGGAACAAAACATCCAATAATATATCCATGCTATTAAATAATAAAGACACTCCACAAGATCCCAAATATAATAATAATCCACAACCTATAAATTTAGTATAAGTTACTTTTATACTAATCAAACACCAATTAATCCTCCCAACTAGTATATATATAATATAGTGGAAGGCAGGAATAAAACCAAAGATAACATCACACTTCATGAATAAGATCAGTTAACAAAACAAAGAAATATGTTCATGATTTTTTTATATGAAAAATGGAAAACTAGCATAATCATGGTCTCATATAAATAAAAAATATATAATCCCCTATTTCTACTCATAAAAATAATTTTTTGAGAAAAACTACATAACTATTTATTATACTTGCATAACTTTTGTAATGGCATGCTACATATTATCTATAAAAAATTGGCACTCAGCCCTATGAAATCCACTACATGGTTTTCTAACTAGATAAATTTAATGTGATAGTGATTGGAATTAAATAACATCAAAATGCAACTAGTTATAGATTTAAGAGTTTAACAATAGATAGATATTTAGGTATTGGAGATCCTGGAAGATTTTAGGTTGTTATTAATTAGAAACTAGTCATAAGCTATAAATGGATACATTGCCATAGGATTATCATATATGTGGCTACCATGAAAAGGTGTGTTAACCAAATTTTAAATGAAATAGATCCAAATATAAATTATGTAATCACTGAATAACATCAATTTTTTTTTGTTGAGGTATTAATGGTAGACATCAATGTGTTCATATTAAACACTAAAATAAATCCCATTGAAAACTTAAACCCAAAGACAAATTTTTGAATTTAAATGTCTATGGATCCCAATATAAATGAGGATCAGGTACTAGGATAATTTTTATTAATCCTATGGGTCAATAATATTTTTTACTTATTGGTTACAATTTACATGTACTAGTAATATATCAGAGTATGAAGCTTATTTATATAACTCATGTTGTAAGGATGACTAAATTATATGGAGATTCAAAATAATGTTTAAAAAACTTATATGTATTTTTCAATGTAATTCCAAGTTTCTTAACAATTACAAGTATAAATAGTGGGGCCTCATTGAAAAATATATAGCTTTTAACATCTTTTCCATTCCAAGAAAACATAATGAGGTGGTTGATGCTCTAACTACATTGTCAAAAAACATATCAACCATGGAAAAAAAACTAAAAGGGTTTTCAATATAAATCATCACTACTCCTTCCACACCTAAAAACAATGAAAGTTTTTAAGTTTTCAATGATGATGAGTAAATCATCTAATTTTTTACTAATTTAATCACATTTGAATATTAAATTTTAAATGAAAATGAACACAATGATCAGATGCATGTTGAATAAGATGGGGTTTTGGAATTAAGAACCAACAAAATCCTCAGAGGATTTATTTCCCTAGAAAATATGATTGATTAGAACACTAAGTACACTAAAAAATCATGAATTGACTGAGAAAGACCATACACAAGTAAATATATACATACCAAAGGAACCATGGATGATAAACATAGGAAAAACATATTATGAGGAAGAAAAATATGGTTTGGCTATGTTATTGATGGAATTTATAGAATTTATGGCTAGGTAATACACCCACAACAGATCCCTACTATCCCAGTTAATCCATAAATGTAACCATTTAGACATAAAACAAGTGATCAATCACCCATATTTATAATCCTTTTATATATAAGGAGGTTAAAAAACTCCTTTAGACTATAATTATTTTTCCTAGTTGTCATTATTTTTTGGTAGTTAACTCAATCCTTGTATGAAAAATAATGGAGATTTCAAATTTTATGTTTATATTAAAATTATAACAAAGCTTATTAAAAATATAATTGTCCCTTTGATCTGTAAACTGAAAATGCAAGTGTGGAAAATTTGAATAACTCACTTTTACATTTAAAAGATCTTTCTATTTTCTAACTTTTTCTTTAAATTTTGAATAAAGAAATTATAACAAGAATTAAAAATGAAGATCATAATTATAAAATAGTAGATAAAAATTAGAAGGAATCACCAGCAAATTGATAATGGAGTTCAGCGTCAATAGCATATGTCTCTGGGTCCGTTCGAAGTGAGGACTATTCTCATTAATTTTGTGTAACAAATGGCTTCCAAAATCAATACAAGTCTTCAATTCACCTTCTCTAATCTCTGTTTACCTATAAATATATCTCTTAGACCTAAAAATAATGGCCCAAGGCTATACAAAGCAATAACAAGACTCTAGCCTTCTTAAATCTCTTTACACAGTCAGCTTCCTATGTCTATTCAAGTAGAATTTAGTCCCTTTTATAACACTTCAACATCTGTGGCTGAAGTGGTCAAGGCATTAACATTTGGCCCCCTAGGTGCAGGGTTCAAAACCACTGGCCACCTTTCTAGGTGCTTTGGCATGAGGAAAAGGTCAACCTCCTCCTTTTAGGGTGCACTTTGACTTCTTTTTATCCCACATTTGCTGTGAATGATAGTTTTCATGCTATAAATAGGTAAGTTGGTTTCCTCTTCAAATGCCAAGATTTAGGTGCCAACTTTGGCCACCACTTTAGACTTGGTCAATGTATGTTTGGTGGAGTGATGTGGTAGGTGGCATGGTAATTTGGCCTTTGGTGCCTTGTTTAAACGTTTGAAAATTTCAAATAACATGTGAATAAAAAACACCAAACCAAATTTTTTTGCACCTACTTATTTTTCCATGTGTCAAATAGATATTGGTCCACTTGGCATATTTCAATAATGCCACGTCACTTTTGACACCCTAGTTTTTACCTGTCGTAAGATTTCTTCAACTAGCTATATCTTGGGCATCTGGACTCCATCTTTTGAACCGTGAAAAGTGATAGAAAGCTCTCGACGAATTCTATGATGTGCAAATGATTTGAACAAAATTTGAAGACTTTGAAAAATGGAATGGTACATGGATCCACCTGGATCATTCCTCCCCACTAGGAAATTTTGGACCTCCAAAATTTGAAATTAATTGGTAATGAGGTGAGGGTATTTTTCCCTCACCTTTCTGACTTCCATCCATTTGGCCTTGCTTGGGTGCATCCCTTTGAGACCAACACGAAAATATTCAACATTACCTCTTCATGAAATCCACATATTCCTATCAAGTATAGTATCTTTCTACAATTATGTTAGATATTCAAGAGAAAAATCATCAACGGAAGGAATGGATACACTTTCATCATGATCAATTATCATTGAAGGCTCATACAATTTCACATTTTCCACATTTACAACTGAATAAATCTGCATGTAAGATGGTAAATCTAATCGAAAAGCATTTGTGCTAATATTTTTTGTTATCTAAAAAGGACCATACTAGATTGGTTTCAGCTTTTTACCTTCACTTGTTAGTCTTTCCTTACTAATGTGAAGCCATACCATATCACCTACAACAAACTAGTGATCAATACGATGTTTGTCATGCTTGGCTTTGTACTTGGCTTGACTTTTCTCTAATTGAGTATGAACAATCTGATAAATGAGCTATATTTGTTTAGTGAACTTCTTAGCTCAAATGGCTTCTCTTAGTTCACCAAAAATTGTGCCTCCCATACGAAGAGTAGCAAAATGAATTTTTCACTCATCCCCTACAATCTTTTGGACCCTACAATACACTTCAATCTACTTGACCCAATTATCCAACTTTTTGGCATTAACTTCACCATTAAACATTGGTAATTCAAACTTAATATCCAATTTTAGTTAAGAGAGAGATTCCACAATTTTTTTACCATCATCCGATGAAGAAGGTTTTTCAGTTTCTTTACCTTTTGATTCTCATGAATCACCTTCTTTTTCATTCTTGAATTTCCTTTGTTTGTCACCGTATAGTTCCTCAACCATGCTTCTCATGTCCATGAAAGCTCGACGGAAAGCTTGTTCAGATTCCATCTCTTCTTTGGCCATCCTTGAAGTACGCTTTGAACCAATCTCTGGATTATACTCAATGAGTTTTCCTTCACCCTTTTGGGACTTAGACCTTGTCAACATACACTAGAAAACACTATTAAATAACAACCACTCTGATACCAAAAAACTAATCTGTAAATTGAAAATGCAAGTGTGGCAAATTTGAATAACTCACTTTTACATTTAAAAGATCTTTCTATTTTCTGACTTTTTCTTTAAATTTTGAATAAAGAAATTATAACCAGAATTGAAAATGAAGATCAAAATTATAAAATAGTAGATAAAATTTAGAAGGAATCACCAGCAAATTGATAATGAAGTTTGGCTTCAATAGCCTACGTCTCCTGGTCCGTTCGAAGTGAGGATTATTCTCATTAATTTTGTGTAAAAAATGGCTTCCAAAATCAATACAAGTCTTCAATTCACCTTCTTTGATCTCTATTTACCTATAAATATGTCTCTCAGACCTGAAAATAATGGCCTAAGGCTATACAAATCAATAAAAAGACTCTAACCTTCTTAAATCTCTTTACACAATTGGCTTCCTGTGTCTATTCAAATAGAATTTAGTCCCTTTTATAACACTTTGACCTCCATGGCTGAAGTGGTCAAGGCATTAACCTTTTGCACCCTAGGTGTAGGGTTCAAAACCATCAGCCACCTTTCTAGGTGATTTAGCATGAGGAAAAGGTTGGCCTCCTCCTTTTAGGGCACACTTTGATTTCTTTTTATCCCACATTTGTTGGGAATGATAGTTTTCATGCTATAAATAGGTAAGTTGGTTGCATTTTCAAATGCTAAGATTTAGGTGCCAACTTTGGCTGCCGCTTTAGACTTGGTCAGTGCATGTTTGGTGGAGTGACGTGGTGGGTGGCATGGCATTTTGGCCTTTGGCACCTTGTTTAAACATTTGAAAATTTAAAATAACATGTGAATGAAAAACACCAAACCAAATTTTTTTTACACCTAATTATTTTTCCATGTGTAAAATGGCTATTGGTCCACTTGGCATATTTCAATAGTGCCATGTCACTTTCGACACCCTTTTTTTTCATGTCACAAGATTTCTTCAACTAGCTATATCTCGAGCATCCAGACTCCATTTTTTGAACCACAAAAAGTGCTAGAAATATCTTGATGAATTATACAATGTGAAAATGATTTGAATAGAATTTGAAGACTTTGAAAAATGGAATGGTACATGGATCCACCTGGATCACCCTTTCCTTCCCTAGATGAAGTCTTAAAAATAGTAAATGAATTAGAAATTATGTATCTCTTAGATGGAGTTTCTAGTTATAACTAGGTATTATTAGATCAACAAGATATGTATAAGATAAACTTCACTACTAATTAGGGAGAAATTTCATGCAAAATAATTCATTTTTATCTTATTAATGTAGGGGATACATTTTAGCAAGTAATGGACTATGACTTAAAAGGATTGGTGGGTAAGTGCATAACTATCTATATGGATGACATTAATATTTTTTATGAGGATAAGAACCTATTTATTTATCATCTTCATGAATTTTTTGAAATATATAAAGGTTATAACATCTTTCTCAATTCAAATAGAAGTGTTTATGGTGTTGATAAGGGTAAGATTATTGGACATATTATTATTAAATATTGTTGGATTATTCTAAATGATCCAAAGTTAATTATTTTAATAATTTATTAGTTTTTACTTATGTTTACATTATAATATATAAGTTGGTATAATTTTTTAGTTTTTACTTATCCCTTAACCACCCATGAAAGTATATATAGCTTTCACCTCTCTTTGTAAAAATTCATCCCAAAATAATACAACTTAATATTTTGTCAAATGATTTTATTTACAATGTAATTATATATTATTTCTCTTTTCTCCCTGGCCAAAAATGGTATCAGAGCATGGTTGAGCATGGAAGCATGATTGTTTATGAATAATGAATATTAATGAAATTTGAAGGCCTAGTTAAGAATTTATATACACAATTTGTATATTCACTAATAGTATGATGCCTCTAGGAAAATTAGTATGGCTTTTATGAATAAAGTTTTGAATTTATTTTATTTTTGATTTCTCTCAAATACATTAAGATGTCTGAGTTCTATATTGTACATATCAAACCTAATAGAGCATGCATTTTATTGAATTGATCAAGACACTTAGAGTTCATGTAGATTATATCACACATATAAGTACATCCTCCTTTGTCATGAGAAGATCTCAATAGGAGAAAAACATTATGTGGTTAATTCATACATATGAGATAGAGAGCATCTTACCACTCTTTCTTTGAAAAATATAGTTGCATTAGAGGGGCTGACATGCGACACTTCCATATAAAGTGAACAAGTATTCAGCTAATAAAGAGAATATGCTCTAAATTTCCATGATGGAAATATGCAATTATTTATTTCCTTAGGCATTGGAAAGAAAGATATTGTAGACCACTTTCAAAGAACTTAGAAATTGATAGGTTTAGATTTTGAACCCTGGCATCTTTTATTGGGCATTTATTCTTCTCTAATGTTTGTGGTTAATACACCCACTATAAATTTATGCCTACATGAGTAAGCTACAGACACAAGTCAAGCTATATGATCATAATACATAGGTAAGAGAAATTGTTATAGTTTGTGATGCTCTCTTAATTAGACTAAAATTGAAATACACACATACAAAATCCATCTTAGGCCATCGCATCACATTATCAGGGTTCATCATTTGAAGCATCAAGCTTGTGCAGTGTCCTTGAGATAAGAATATTCAAGTTTTTATTTTAAGTCAATGTTGCATAAGGTTTACTTAATTTTTATTCTCATTTTTTGGGCCCCATTAAATAAAAGAAGTTGTAAAGGGTATTAATAAGAGAGTAATCCAATTTCACTATGGTGAAATATATATATATATATATATATATATATATATATATATATATATATTTGTGATTATAATTTTCCCACCTATAAATTTAAGAACATATCAAGTGTCTCTCTGATGTGTCTCATGCAATCTTGTAGGAAAATTGGATAGTTGAGTTTTCTTAGCTACTTGCATAAGAAAAGGTCATGGGTTCCAAACCTATAAAAAAAATTCTTTTACATTTGATTTTTAAGAATATGCTTTTTGAAGAGGAAAATTCCATTTTTTAATACTTTTTAAAAATAATCGATGATATAAGGGTGTAAGTTATAACACAGGTTATAACTTTTTATGACATGTCACCATTTTATTTAAAAGTGGTCATGTGAATAATCAAACTATAGGTTTTTAGATGTTTTTGTAGACACTAGAAAATTACACACTTATAGTTTTCAATGATTAAATGCTTTGAGACCCCCTAAAGATCCCCTAAACCTTCTTAATCATTAACAAACCCCTCTTAACCTAGCCAAATCACTATTCTCCTAGTCACATAATACTATTCAAAATTACTATTTGAAAATACCATTAACTATCACTATTCACCATGGGACCCACTATCACTATTCATGATGACATGGAAAGTGACATGGCATGTGACATGGTAAGTGAAATGGCATGTGACATGGAAAGTGACATGGAAGGTGATATGGTAAGTGATAGGGCAAGTAACATGGCTTAGAATTGAGATGGCTTGATGTGGGATATCATATCCCACTTGGGACCCTTTCCTAAGGTGATTAATGACCTCATTTAAGAATCACAAGGTCCCCCTTTAAATATGGTGAGTTTCCTCTCAAGGGGCCATCATTAAACATGCATTTTTCCTTCACACATAAAATTAGCCTTCAAAATGAGATACCTACCTCTTTAGGGATTTGGGAAAGACAAAGGGCACCCATATTTGACTTTTTAACCCAAATGGGAGACTCACCAACCTAAATGGGAATCACCACCAACCTTATTTTTTAATAATTCATGCATCACATGTAAAATGGTGCCACATTTTTTTCACCATCTCTTTAAGTTCTTAAATGAAGACAAGGGTGGTGAAAATTCTTTGGTCTCATTTAAACCCATGTGCATGATTCCCATTGAAAATTGGATTCATGTGCAAGGTGGGAGACTCAAAAACCCAAATGGAATACCCACCAACCTCATATTTTAATCACTCATTCACCACATGTATAATGTCACCATACCTCTACTATTTCTCTTTTGGCATGATTCTTCACAACACATGTTATAAATACCCCCCCTCTCCTTCACCCAAGAGGGAGGGGGAAGTTAGTATTTTTTTATCAACATATTGTTTCAGGTTTTTGAAGGAGGTTATCAATTTTTAATTCATCCACATATTTAATGAAAAGAGTACGAAGCAACAAAACTCTACCAAAATCATCAAGGATCTTCAACAAGCCAATCTTCATCAAAAAACATATTCAAGCATTGAGGTAATCTTATTGTTTAGCTATCTTAATTTCTTTATTACTTTACCTTTGGAATTATTATTTAAATTTATTTATTACTTACCCTCTTTTAATTTTATTGTATTACCCATATTTCTTTTCCCTCTTGATCATCCTTTACCCCTTTGCCTTTTTGGCCTCATTTTGACCATTTTCCCCTTTGCCTTCTTGGCCCTCTTTTTGACCATTTATCCCTCTTATTTTCATTAAAATATTTAAATTCACCATCCTAACCATTTACAAACCCCAAAAAAATAATTAATTTTACCTTTATCAAATCAATCCAAACCAAAAACCACAACTTTGTTTTAACCAATTTTCAGCGCTAGTATAATCAATTAGTTGCTTCATTTTGGTTAACTTAGCAAAGCATATACTTTTATAGATTAATTTTCTGTCATTTTTTGTATTTAATTTCAGTTTTAAAATAATTTAATGCAAATATGTTTCTTTTATCATTTCAATTTAAGTGTTAAAAGTGGGTGGATTGACAACCTTTTAGAAAGCTTTCACTCTAGGATCTAGCTCGTGCTAGGTAATCCACCCAACTACTTGTCTAACCAACAAGTTTTGTGGTCGTGATTTATTATTTTAGTTAATTATTCCCTAGAAAAAGAGGATTTGTCACAAATTTTGGATTCAACATGCATGCATTCAATAGGTATTCTTCTATACACCCTTCTTAACTAGTTTCTTCTTTTCACACTTAAGAAAATGCAAAAATTGGATACAAATATTCTAGCATGCCTAGTGGGGCCCTTTAGTTTTATTAGGTTCAATAGTTGTTTTATAAATTTAGTTGAATTATTAAAATATAATTTATATGTAATTGTATTTATAAAAATTAAGCATTCCTTTCTTTTGAAACGTAAGTTTTTGTTTCTTTTGTTTTAGAAAATTGGAAAACAAAAAATTAGAAATTTTCTCTTTTTTCTTGTATTTCTAAAATATCAAAAGAAAATTCATCCTAGGATTAGGGTTGGGTTTTAATTTTGAATTTATGTTCATTTTAGTTGTTTTTGTCTTCATTCAAAATAAATCAAAAATCTCCTTTTGGTTAAAATTAACTGCATCCATTGTTTGCTTGTGTTGGTTAGCTCACATAGTTTAATTAATCAAGCACATTAACTAAAGAATCACAAATTTTACACAAACAAAACCACTTTCACAACAAAAATCAAAACACACTTGAGATGAGGCCAAACTAGGATTTCATCACCTAGTAGATAACCTTACCCATTCTTAGTTATATTACTTGGATTTAATCATTGAGGGGATAACCAACTCAGTTCTTTAGTTGAGCATAAACTCTAGAAATAAGTACATATTAGCTAAGCACCCACTGGATATGGGATTTTGACATGAGGGGAGAAAGACCCAAGTACTAGATCATGTATTCAAACCAATACAGACTTCTATTGAGTGCCTAAACATATCCCAAAACTAAACATAAAATACCTTGTTTAGGCCCTGTTCTATAAACCAGATTTGTTCTTCACACATTCTAAGGCATAATCCAAAAGAGAGATAATTAAAATAAAGGATTTAATGTATCTTAGTGTATTATTTTATTTCCTTCAATGTTTTCTTTTGCTTACTTCTATTTTAAGGTGTGAGCTTCATTTCTCTCCATTCTTCACATAGTCTTTACTAGACTACAAACTGAAGAATCAAACCAACCAAGAACCTATTTTCCAATATCTCATCTCCACTACCTTGTTCAATGGAGAGATTTCATATTTTCTCTCTTGGATAACCTAAATTTTCTAGGATCTTAGAGAACAATACTTTCACCTTAAAGAGGTACCTTACATCATAAGCCACTTATGCTCCCTTCCTTACCAACAATCAACCCAACCTTGTCTAAAACCAACCCAATCCTATCTATAACTAACCCAACCCTATCTACAACCAAATCAGCCTTGTCTATAACCAAGCCAACCCTATTTATGATCAAAATGACCTTAATTATAACTAATCAAACTCTAATTTCAACTAACCCATAAACTATCAACCTTTACTCAAACTACCACCCAAGTTTGTTGCAGTGATAACAAACTGAATAGCTAGTTTAGATTTAAAACTTAGGCCATCTATTTCTGGTATCCATGATCAATCAAACCTCACTTACAACCTATTAACAACCTATCATCAAAAATTTAATTATTATCATGCCCAACCAATAACCTATCAATATATATCATCTCAATCACCCCAACCTTGTCAAAGCTTATGCCATATCCCCCAACCATCATATCAACCTCAACCCACCTTGTTAACCTAATAAATTTCATCACCCTTAACTAATCAACCAACCTATAAATCAACCTATCAACCAAACCAACTTGTTAACCTATCAAACCAACTAGCCTCTTCAAGCCAACCAAATAACTTACAAATAGTTTCACACCCTAATGTGATAACTAAGACATTAGTACACCCTTTTTTGGCCCTTATTAAACCTAAAATTGAAGAAACTATAATAACACTAACCTTAACCAATCCACTTTTTGACCTAGTAGAACCTTTACAAATTTCCTTAAAAACCACTATTAAGGAAACCAAACAATGTTTTCCACTTCCCCTTTTAGTGAATCAAAGCCAACTAGAATCATCTCACACTTACGAGGTGCACACGATCAATGTTTCTCTTGATAAACTTATTATATGACTTCTTCCACCCCACTCATTAAAGTGGGGGAATCACTTCCCATTCCTTTTATTTGACCAAATAAAAGAAGAAAGCACTTCTTTCCTTTCACTTAACACCATTACACCTTCCTCCCCCACTACAAACTCACCTACTCTTCCTTTGGAAATCATTCTTTTAGAAGAGGTCACCTTATCTACTCCATCCATGAAAGAAACATCTTATCTAAATTTTAAACCTTCTACCAAAAACATAGATGGGGAAACCATTCCCTCTTCTCCACCCAAGTTTTTAAGATTTAAAAATAATGATCAAAGAACTAAACCTATATACAAGCCCTTTTCTAGGCTAGTACAAAGCCTAGAGTTCACTTCTCAACCCAATCTCAATAGATCCACTTTTTGGCATCATCTTGGCCTCCCCTATCAAAACAAATAAAAAACCTTAACTTCACTTAAATACACCCTCAAACCTATCACTACTTCAGTCCCGCCTCAAATAATCCATCCTCCAAAGCCATGGGGGAACCATCCAACCCACTTCCATCTAAAATTGTTAAATATCCTTACACCTCTTTGACCAAACCCATCAATAATCTAGGAATACTTCCTATTCCTAGCATAGCTAACCAATCTTTGAAATTAGACCTAAGTTCATCAAGTACATCAAAGAAAATTTTGACTAAACCTATTAAAAGGGTGGAATCTCTTAAACCATCTCTAAAGCGACCTATGCCCCCCCCCCCCCTTTCTCTTAAATCTTCTACTTTCAAACTAACCAAACAACCCCAACCTAACCAATCTAATAAAACATTCCACAACCAACAACTTCTAGGCTGAAGCCTACTCCTAAGAAGGTTCCTACTCCAAATCCCAAAATTACATCACCCTAAATGTCCTTTACTTGAATCCTATATAACCATTTTACAAAGGTTATTTCAAACCTCCTCAACCTTACCACCTCTCAAACATTTCCAACCTATCAAAACTTTTAACCTTTCATGTCCTCAACCAAAATGGTTTAATGACATCTTAGTCTGTGAATACCATAGGACACCTAGACATGACATAGAGAATTACAAATCTCTTCAAGAAATTATACACAACTTATATGAGGATAATTTGTTATCAGATGAAACTCCCTTAACCAAGATATCCCAACCTAATTGAAAAACCAAAACTACCCCACCACCCATAACAATTGTAGTAAAAACTAATTTTAGGAAGTTTCCTAGAACTAAAAACCTATCACCTCCAACACCTTTGTATGAATCTTATTGAACAATTTTACAAAGGTTGTTTCAAACCTCTTCCTTAACCTTACCCTCTATCAAACCTTTTGACCCTATCAAAAATTTTGACACTTCATGCCCAAAATTGTCATGGTATAATGACCACCAAGTGTGTTCTTACCATAGGATAATTGGCCATGATACAAATCACTACATGTCTCTTAAAACCATTATCCATTGGATTTGTGAAAAGTATAATATTTTATCGAATCAACCTCCTTTAAGCCTATTACCAACCCAACCATCAACCAAACCTACCCAACACTTACCTATTCCCACATTCTCACCTAAGAGTGAGGAGGAACTTAAGCAACAAGCTAAACCAACACTTCCTTTTATCCACACCATCCATAGGGTTACCCACTCTTAGGTCCAATAAAAGGATAAGATAAAGGCTAAAGTGTCCATTACATAGACATACCCTTCAAACCCACAATATTCTAACCAAACCCAATCACAAACATCTTTACTTTGGCATATTTTCCCCACCCATGCAAAGAGTAAATTGGGAAAACTTTCCTTTTATAAGGAGTTAACCATTTCTCAATTCAACCATACCTTAACCATTAACTGAACTAACCCTTCAATTTTTTTCCTCAACCTATCAACCAAATCTATCCATCAACCCGAATTGAACCAAGTGGTATATCAAATTAGGGAAACCTATTTCAACACCACCTGACCTATTTGGGATTTAAATTCTCCCATCAAAACATTGGAGATTACCCTTCTCCATAAAACCTAACCAACCTTACTTCAAACATTGGGACTTCAATATTTGGGACCTCATCCTAAAGGAAAAATGACATGTGACCAACATGGAGAAGAATAAATAAGGCAAGTTTGCTTTCAACTAGTTTAGACCCTACATTATTACCCATAAGTATGGATCAAGAGCTTATCATTTGTCCTCTCTCAAAGGTAGACCATAACCTGAGCCCCTCAATGCTTTACAACTACATCCATTTTTATATTAAATAACGATCAAGCTCACTCATTTTTTCTAACTTAAGCTCATCCCTTGATTACGATATTTTAACCTTCACCCATCTTTCTCCTCTTCTTTTGAGGATAATTGATTACAACATAAAACCATGTGATTAGCCATCATAGTCATAGCCTAATCCTAATTGTGGGTATCATGGTTCTACCCATAACATGGTTCTCATGGATACTTTTTGTCTCTAACAAGATGGAATCCCATGGTCATTGTCTCTCAAAACCACAACCTTTCACATATCATTGATCTTCATGTGTTAAATTTTTGCCTTCATAAAGGGAAACCTCTAAATCTAATTAGACTTGCACATATCTAAACATATTGCATCTTGAGATAATTTGGATACCAAAACATTACTTGGGTCAATATCTTAAGCGTTGCAAACTACTACCTTAAATGACAACTACCCAAAAATAAAATAAAAATTGCCATATGTAAGGTAGAATGCTCCCTTAAAGGATAACTATCAATAACATTAAACAAAGACAATAAGCTTAGACCACTCCCTTGAAGGATGGCTAAGTTAACTTTGTCAAAATCAAAGCAATTTCCTAGAAGCTTCCCACATCGATCAGCTTCCCATATATAGAAATAAATCAAAATAACCACTATCATAACAAATTATAAAGTCGTAATCAACTCTCAAGAAGCATAATAAGTTGGAAGATATAATCAGATTTCACATGTAGACTTCCCACATTGATTATTATACTTCTAGCATATGACATAGACTTGTCTATTAATATTCTTAGGTCACCTATAGAAGGAGCAAAATAATTCACATGAGGTTATCATACATATCACCCATTACCCTTCACACCACCTATCACCCATCTTCCCTTTATACTATCCAAAAATCAAGGGATTGAGAACTTACTTGACACCCTATAATCAAAAAACCTTTTTTTTATCAACTAACGACTACTCATGCACAATGTTTGAAGGGATTATATTCATTAAATTAATCCCACTTTAGGTATATTTTTAGTCCTTGTCAAAAACAAAACATCATGCCCTATTTTTAATGTGCTTGGTTGATGTTTTCATCATAACCTTTACCATCCAGTGTTGCAACAACAATAATCATTCTTTTTACATTAAGCAAGATTACAACAACCATAACCATACCAATCATAACCATAAACATATAATCATAAGTATCCACATAACCTTAATCATGATAACATTTGACCAATGACATCTAACACATTTTGTATATAACAAATTATGTAATATTTTATTTAGGGTGTGTAGAGTCACACAACACATACAAAGTTATCAGACTATCCATGCTTCACTTAAGGCCCCTACATACATTATTTTCCTACCTAAGCACTAGGTTAAATGTCTAGTGAGTTTGGATTTGTGTTCAACCATATTTCTACTTGATTGCTCCCTAAAATAACATCTGCAACATTTTATGTCTCAACATTTTCTAAATGGTGTACTCTATTCTCCACTTTTGCATTCATCCCCACAGGACAAGAATCATATTCTACTCTGGGTCTTTCACCATGATCACCTATCATAGCCATTACATCCCTATACTTTGGTTATTCTCCTCACATAGGTACCATTATTTTTTGCTTCAACACACATCCCCTTTGATAGTGATGGTTCCCTCCATAGATAGGTTGATAGTCATGTTCTCCATACCTACATCTTACGCATTGAAATTCTTACCTTCTTCACTATTTTAGAGGTAAGAGTTTAGGCTCAAGCTCGAGCCATGGGTGCCTTTCCTCTTATTTTTTTTCTAATAGTAATTCCATTATAACAATTACATGTTATAGTATCTAGTAGATCTGCACATTCACCATATTAATTATTTTAGGTCATCAGGGTTTCTGATTATCTCCACTATTATTCTCATTATTCACCATCTTAAACATTTTTTAGTTCTCTATACTCTCTAACCTACAAAACTAAATAACTCTTTGATATAAATTCATCCTTATCATGATTCTTTAAATAGAATACTCAAATTTTCTTCCTTATACACATGATTCTTCATTCCATTGATGAGGAAAGTCATATGATGTCATTGATTCCTTTGAACAATCTTCTAGCTTAAAATGGTCATGTTTATTTGCATTTTTGTGTAGACATATACCCCTTGGTCCACCTAGTGGTTTTGATAAAGTTATAATGTGACATCATGATTTCCCTTTGTTGCCCTCGTCATCTAATCCACTTTCAATGTCTTTGATAATTTTTCATCTTGTAATCCTTGTGGTCTTGTTCATTGTCACCTTTACCTTGGTTGATGTAAATTGGCTTCTAGCCATGTGCCACTATAATGGTCATGCCTCCAAAACTACCACTATTATTGATAATAGTGGCTTATAAATCCTTACCATGATAAAAACTCTTCCATCAGAGGTAGACCACCATTAATTCACAATAATACATTCACCTTATTGTCCCATCTACACTCTTATTACTACTAGCCCATTGTCATAGGCTTTGAATGTTAAACCCCAACCATTGGCAGTGCCTACCCAAACATTGAAGTCTTTTTCTTTTATGCTAGCTAAAAGTTCATCTATAGTATGGGAACGATCACCTTCTCTAACTGTATAACCAATCTTCTAGGCCATGTAGCTTCTTGTTGGTTAAGACAAACCTAGAGGAACCAATAAGTCGTTGGTTCTAAGGTATTGGGATCAAGGATGCGGACATGGATGAATTTTATCTAGCTTACCCATGTAGCTCTTGGGTCATGCATGGTCCATCTTCTATCACTCACCACAATACTATTTTTATACCTTGTATAATCTACTTATTCATCAAATAAATTCTTTTTAGGTTATCACTTTGTTATTACCCTTAAAAATTGGATCATAGTGATGATGATCTTTTGCCAACATGACTATGTAGATCCTGATAGACACCCACCTCCTAAAAATTGGTTCATAGCAATATCTACCATCACTATGCTTATACCTTTGCATAATTTTAGAAGGTGTAACTTCCTTAAAATAACACCTCTTCTTTGGATTAGCTCTATAGAAGGTCATTTGTGGTGTTTAACATTGTGTTCCCTTCTTATTTATCCTACCTTACCCGTCCATGTCTCTCATCCTACTAAATGTGGGATCATTATGATAACTATTCACCAATCTATACCATATGCTTTCACCATCACCTTCACCAAAAACCCAAACCACTATTTTAAAAAACCTTCTTCATTATCCCAAACTAACCCATGTAGTACATAAAATTGGGGTAGCCAATTTGAGCACCACTCACCCAAACCTTATTAAACTACATTGGCCTGATGTCCATGGACTATGTAGGTGATACTTCACTTCTACAAGAAACTTGGCCACTAAAAACTAATTCCCATCCCCTTTTCCTTCTCACTCATTTCCACCAAAAATAGTGCCTTGTTCCTTATGGCATCCTACATTAAGGAAGCTTTGAATTCTTTCTTAACCATCCTTATGTTTTAACACCATCTAATATTTCCTCTTAAGGTTCTCCCCCATTACTAGGAGAACTACATTGGCTTGAGGTATTTTTGGACTATGTAGGTAGCATTCAATTAGTGAGGTCAACTCAATGACATCCTTTATTATATTTTCCTTCCTAAAATCTCTTCCTCCACTTCTGTACCTATCCCCTCACCACCTCCCTCCCTTCAGCTTGTTAATCTCTTTTAACCACTTTTCCATCTTTTCAATCTCTTTTAACACACGAGTTGATAGCCTTCCTCATTGGCCCCTCTTATCTCCCATAAAACCACCACCTACTCTACCTCACTATCCTCCTCATCACCTTTCCTTGTGCATACTTTATATCTCACTCTCTCACCCATTTTTGATGTTTTTGGTCTCTCTCTCCACTTATTACCAACCTTGCTCTTTGTCCCATTTATCTTCTTTCACCATCCTCATCATCTCTCCTTGCCCTTGGATATTTATTGTACCCTCTTTATCACTCTATTTTCCTCACCAATTCCACATCATATTGTGCATCTTGTAACCTTTCTATTTATTTTGTTGTTCTACTTTTTCTTTACATATACAACCATTCTCTATCATTTCACCACTCTTCCCACTATACCCATTTTCCATTATTCTTGTTTGATTTTTTCCATCTATACATCCTTTTTGTCTTCTCTTTTTCCTCCATAACTATTTTCTACCTAGGTATTATCCTTTGAGAAGCCTTCAATAATTTCCTTTTTTCTTCTTCTCAGTTCTTTCCTTTTGCCTTTTGCATTCCCTTTTTCCTCTTTCCATCTTGGTACTCACTTTTCTTTTACATTTGTATGAGTATCTATGCTTTGTATCCCTACTTCAATTCTTTATTTTTCTTCTTATCATCCATGATATTCATCCCTTATTTTCACCTCATGCCCTTTCATTGTGTTCCCCTATTTATTCACCACCTCACCCATTTTTGGCTTGTCAACCTCTTCTAACAAGATTCCCTTGTTTTTATTAACCCCTTTCCCATTTTACATCCTATTATCATCTCCAAAACCACCATCTATTTTGCTTTTTTACCTACCATCATCCATTCTTACTTGATCAAGACACCACTTACTTTTTCACTCTCCTGTCATCTTATTTTGTCCTCATTTCACTCCTTTTTCTTCCTATTTCCTTTCTTCCATTTATTGTCTTATTTTTCATTTTCATCACCAAACTATTTTCTCCTTGGTATATTTTAGACTTATTTCCAAACCCTTTGTGGCCTCCCATATTTCTCATCCTCCCCTTACCCTTCATGATTGTTACACTTCTCTCCCCATCCTTTTCAATTCTCCAATTTGTCATTTTTTAGTGTATCCCTCACCCCCCATCTTCTACCTCTTATTTTTCTTCTCTTTTATCCATTTCATTTCATTTTTTTGCCTCCCTTGATGGCATTCCTTGTTCTTCTTGACCTTCCTTTTTTTCCTCTTGTATGTCCATGCCTAGCAACATCCATCCTTCTCTACCTTCATCTTTATCTATGACCTCATTGTTTACTCTACATATACCTTCATCCCTCTCTTAGTCTACCTTTAACTCATCCCTTACTGGATCTCCCTTATTTTTTCCCATTCAACCTCTAACTCCTCAGAGTGTGGTAACCCATTATACTACTTTTATTACTTCTTCATGTCTTCCAAACCCTTTCTTTAATGTAAGAAATCGATAACTTACTCCCTCATTTAATTAATATTATTATTATTCACCTTGCTTTTATTTTAAAACCCCTTAGAGTCTTTATCTGAATTCCCTCAAAACTCAATGTTGACTTATTTTGGGACCCCACTAGCTCAAGGGTTAAGGGTTCAAATATTTTCCACTTCTCATTTACCCATTATAATACTTTGCTTCCCTGAATAATTGAATAATACCCTTCCATATCTTGTTAATGGCATTGTCACCTAGTACCTCCCCACCAATTACTTATCAAACCTACACCCAATTCAGCCTTTCCTCATCAAATCTCAATTTGAGGGGGAATACCTTTTCCCATACTTAGGGCACCGTGACCTTTGACCATTCGATTCCTTTTTGTTTTTCATCTTGTTAATTCAAATCCACATAACAAAAAGGGGTAAAATGTAGACACTAAAAAATTGCACCATTATAATTTTGAATGAGTAAATGTTTTAAGACCCCCTCAACACCCATTAAAACCTCTTAATCCTTAACCAAACCCTTTTACTAACCAAGTAACTATTCTCCTAGTCACATAATACTATTCACTATGGGAGAAACTATCACTATTCATGATGACATGCCAAGTGACATGGAAAGTACCATACCATGTGACATGCAAATTGATATGGAAAGTGATAGGTAAAGTGACATGGCTTAAAAGTGACGTGGCTCAATGTGGGACATCATATACCAATTGGGACTCTTTTCCTAGGTGCTTAATGACCTCATTTAAGCATCACAAGGCATGCCCTTGAAATATGGTGAATTTAACCTTAAGGGGCCATCATTAAACATGTATTTTTCCTTCACACATGAAATTATCCTTCAAAATGATATGCCTACCTCTTTAGTGCTTTATAAAAGACAAAGGGCACCCATTGTTGACTTTTTAACCTGAATGGGAGACTCACCAACCCAAATAGGAATCCCCACCAACTTTATTTTTGACCAATTAATGCACCACATGGAAAATTTTGCCAAATTTTGTGTCACATCTCTTTATGTCCTTGAATGAAGATAATTAAGGGCGGTGAAAAGTCTTTGGTCTCATTTAAAACCATGTGCATGATTCCCATTGAAAATTGGATTCGTGTGTAAGGTGGGAGACTCACCAAACCAAATGAGAATCCCAACCAACCTCATCTTTGACTCATTCATGTACCACATGGAAAATGGCACTATACATATACTATTCCTCTTTTTGCATGATTCTTCACAATAAATGTTATAAATACCCCGCCTCTCCTTCACCCAAGAGGGAGGGGGAAGTTTGTATTTTTTTTATCAATATTTAGTTACAAGTTTTTGAAGGAGGTTATAATTTTTGAAGTCATCCACATCTTGGAGGAAAAGAGTTCAAAGCAATGAAACTCTGCCAAAATCATCAAGGATCTTCAATAAGCCAATCTTTATCAACAAACATATTCAAGCATTGAGGTAATCTTGTTGTTTAGCTATCTTAATTTCTTTATTCCTTTCCCTTTGGTCCTCTTATTTCACTTAATTTCTTCCTTACCCTCTTGTAATTTTATCCTCTTACCCATATCTCTTTGTCCTCTTGATCACCCTTTACCCCTTTACCTTCTTGGCCTCATTTTGACCATTTGCCCCTTTGCCTTTTTTCCCCTCTTTTTGACCATTTATCCATATTATTTATCAAAAATATTTACCTTCACCATCCCAACCATTTTATAACCCAAACCAAATCATTCTTTTGACCTTTATCAAATCAGTCCAAACCAAAAACCACAACTTTATTTTTGTTGGGTGAATATTTTGTCATTAACTAACTGAAGGCAAAATGGGTATATCAACCACAGTGTAATGAGATAAATCTCTCCTCTCAACAAGGGGAGGCTCCCTATAAACTATAATATACCAATATAAATTGAAAATAGACTCAGAGGTGAGATCATACCATCCATCTCTCTTTTTTTAGAGATGATGTTCACAAGGTAAAGGAAAATTCTCATGTAATAACTAAAAGCAATTCTCTTCTTTTAGAAATGATGTTCAGTAAACAATAGGAAAACTTCCTGGGTAGTAACTGCATCCACAAGAAAGCCATGAAATCATAGTCTTTCATTGCTTCTCTTACTGATTTAGGACTAATATCATAATAGAATGAAGTGTAGCCCAAAGCCTCCACTGAAAACTACAATAGAGTATATGATAACAAAGGATAAAAGTAGTTCAAAGCCTTTACAATATACTTTGTGCTAAAACACAAAACACACAAGCTAAAGATAATTATGGTAGCATAAAGTCTCCACAATCAGCTTTAGGACATCTAGATTATTTTCACTTACTCTGCTTATTTGATCAAATGGATAAGACTGTATTTAGGAAAAAGACATAAGAACAATTTCCTACATAACACAAGTTATTTCAACAAAAAGTTTGAAAGGTCACTTGCTATCTCATTCACCTGATAAAATATGATTAACAATCTGAGCTCAAAGTCTCTAAAATGCCTTTCAATTTGGGTAGAGTTTTTGCTTCTAATAACTGAGAGATCTCTCTTATCCAAAATGAGAGATTACAATATATGGCATCCAAAGAAAAACTTTAGCACTTGTTTTCAAAAAATGGCCCATGTTGCATTGACTGCATTGGATAAAGGACTTTTTATGCAAGGGTCATGTTAAATGCTTATCCTTAATATCCAGGTATTATGTCATTTCTTAAAATCAATGGTTATTCCATTATCCTAAATTTGACATCTATGGGGACATCACCAGTCGCTTGAACCATTTTGAACCTTGAACAATCTTTTTAGAGTTCACTGGTTCAATGGTTCAACAGTTCGGTGGCTTAATATTTTATGTTTTTTAAAGAGTCACATTCACTCAGTCTTCTTATGAATTCAATTTATATCATTGAACCAACTATTTGAAGCTTTCACTAGAACCTTCCACTCAAACCTTTTTAAAACTTTAAACCATTTTGAAGTAGAGTTCAATGGTTTAATAGTTTAATGGTTCAATGGTTCAGTGGGGTTCATTTCAAATCATTGAACCCCACCATTGAACCATATATCATTGAACCTTAGTGTTGAACCATCTTTATCAATTTTAGGAAATGCCTTCAAGTGTTTTTTAATTTCTTCTTGCAAATATCCACCTTTTGAACCTACGATTTCCTGAGCTAAAAAGGCTTGTGCAATTGAATAACTTAAATGTTCAGAACATTTTTGAGAAAGAAGGAAACCATTTTTGGCCTACGAGACCAAAATGGTCAATAGGTTGTCAACAAAAACAAGTGACTAGTTTTGGGAATAATAATTATAACCAATTTTTAGCATTAGTATAATCAACTACTTGCTTAATTTTGGTTAACTTCGAAAAGCATCTAATTTTATAAATTAATTTTATATAATTTTTGGTATTTAATTTCATTTTTATATTCATTTAAGGCAAATATATTTCTTTTTTCATTTCAACTTAAGTATTTAAAGCAGTTGGATGACATCCTCCTAAAAAGCTTTCACTTCTAGGATCTAGCTCACGCTAGGTAATATACCCAACTACTTGTCTAACCAATAAGTTTTATGGTAATGATTTCTTATTTTAGGTCATTCTTCCATAGCCAAAGAGGAGTTATCACAAATTCTAGATTCAACACATATGCATTCAATAGGCATTCTTCTATACACCCTTCTTAACTAGTTTCTTCTTTTCACACTTAAGAAAAAGCAAAAATTAGATAGAAATAATTTTGAACATAATGTCATTGGTTTTTTTGTTTTTTGAAGATTTCATATAAGTTTTTTAAAAATTTAACACATTCAAAATGAGAATTTTCATAATGTAACTTATTTCTTGTGTTGTTGATGAACATATCATCCTTTATAGTTGCATCGAGTTACTCATGATTGACAAATTATGAGAATCAAACTAGAGATTGGAGGAGTTTTTTGAGGCTAGAGAATAATTACCCTCTCTAATTATCTATTTGATTGGAGTATTAGTTTAATGCTTGAATGACAAATTTTGGCTTGTGTTCTTGTTTTCAGTTCCATTTTTGGCTTTATATATCTAATATTCATGACATGGAATGAATAAAGTTAATTAATTTTTATTTATCTTGATGTATATATTATCACCTCTCACCTAATAAGGGGAAATATTTAGGTATTGGTTGGACTTCGATCAGTCGTTAGTGATAGTACAAGTTAATAAGGGTTTCTAGCACTAGTAGTGTTGAGAAAAGGACATCAACATTTTTTGGGCATCAAGAAGATGTGCCATACAAAGTATGGGTTTGTCACTAATATGGATTATTATGTGGGACCTTATGTGGGTCAATGTAGTTGGACATGCTTGATCATGTTTTACTATAGAACGGTATAATGATCATCGAGGATGAGCAAGCCTTGATCATATTCATCAGCTATTTTTTACCACAACTCATAGGGGTAGGATTCTTTATGGAGTAGAATTAGTTTTTCATCAGTACTAAAGGTGTAGCGCAATAGTTTCAATTTTGATAGAGTTTATTTGATGAATTCAAAATCATTAATCTAATTTTTTTTTTTTTTTATACCCTTTGGATCAAGGAAGAGTTTATTAGATTATTTTAAATTATCCAAAGTTAATTATTTTAATAATTTGTTAGTTTTTACTAATGTATAATTTGTAATAAATAATTTGGTTCATGGGAAACAATTTTATCCTATAACCACCCATGAAAACATCTATATATTTCACCTCTCTTTGTAAAAATTCATACCAAAATAATACAACATAATATTTTGTCAAATGATTTTATTTACAATATAATTATATATTATTTCTCTATTTTCCCTAGACAACAAATATTTTTATATCAATTGATCTAAAAAGAGTTAAGGTAATTATAGATATACTATTTCATAATAGCAAGAGGGAACTTAGATATTTATTTGGCAAGATCAATTTTGTGAGATGTTTCATTTTATAATTTTAACAAGATTAAATTTAATGTTAAAAATAAACAAGTAAATATAATAGATGAAAGAATCAAATCAATATTTCCAATAAATAAAGGAAATGGTCATTTCAAAACCCATGTTGAGTAGCCTTAATTATGAGCTCAAATTTAATCTATGTTATTTTGCATAAGAGCATTTGATCTCTTCTACATTGACATAAAATTAATTAAGATAAGATGGACAACCGATTGAATTTATGAGGTCCCATCTAAATTAAGTGGAATTGAGGTATGCCCCTGCTAAATAATAAATGTATGCCTTGGAAAAGGTAGTAAAAAAAATTAGGATATACATCTTGAATAACTATATCCAAACCATAGTTCCTAACCCTATTGTAAGGGCTATGTTGAACAAAAAATAACTAGGAGATAAAATAGGAAACTATGTTTCCATCATTAAATAATTTTATGGGAAAATAAATCCATCAAAAAATAGTTACAATATATATAATATATTAGCTAATTATTGAAGGAAATTTTGTAAATAAAATATAAGAGGAAGTAAAGATATTAATCATTATGACATTGCATTCACAACTTATTGTTACCAACATACCCCACATTCAAAATTTTCAGATGAGGTCCCGTGTTGCATTTATAATTTTGGTGACCATATCTTATATATTGTATATTCAAGTTTTCTTAGCTCACATGAAAAAGATTTTAATCTTTAAATAGTTATTAAATTCCATTACAAATAAATATAAGTAAGACTTATTATAATTTTAATGTTATCCAAAGTTTCTTTAAATCTTTTGTATTATATTAAATTTGGGATATAAGTTGTTTTGGTATGGATATCATGGACATCATATTTTAAAATTTTCAAAATGTGACCATTTAAATTATTAAATGCATTTCAATAAAAATATTTTACAAATATTTTATGCCTCTTAGTATCAATAGTTTGGTAGAATGAAATCATATCATTATTTAGTTGACTAACTGACTAATATCATGTCTTGATCTAAAATTCAAGATTATGATTATACTTTCAAATTTGCCAATTTTGATTATTTAAACACTTGTTCTCAATTTACCATAATTTACATTAAAAATTGTCTTTAATAATACAAATTAATTGATAAAATTGACAAAAATTCAAACCAATATTGTTAACCGAGTTCACCCTTTAGGGGATACATCTCCAAGTTTGAAAAAACTCTCAAACCAATATATAAATGGATAAAAATAACGTGTACAATATTGGTTTGACATCAAAATCACCTTTGGTTTGCAAAATATTCATGATTCTACCTTTAAAAAGTGTTGGGAAATCTCTAATTTTCCTCTCCAAGTGTCTTCTTGCATTATATTAGCATATACTTATTTTTTTCCTCTTACAAAGGGCTAAAATTTTGCATTTAAATTATAGATTTACCCTTTTTATATTTTTTTTGGGATTCCTAGTTGAATGTATAATTTCTTAGCCTTTTACCCAAGCATTCAAGGTTTAAATCCTCCTTCAAATGGATCCACATCCTTCTTATTTAGCAAATGAACCCAACATTTACAAGATAATGATAATATCTTGCAATTCACTTGCCAAATTAAGGTGTAGTTGAGATGGTGAGGCCCCAAAAATGGGTAAATAGAGGTTAAAAGTTCAATCCTCATGCTCCACATTTTGCCTTGGATAATTATTAAGACCTTTTTTTGGAAATTTTATCTTAGATTGATGGGAAAAGAAACAAACATGGTCTTTATATAGAATCCTCATGCCTTATTAAGTGATCATGAGGCCATGCATTTCTTGGAAATCGATCAATGAATATGTATTAGAACTTGTGGAATGTGTAAGCTTTGGGTAATGGTCTTGAGGGTTATTTTAGATGTTCCATGTGGTAGGTGGGGATCCTTACACTTGTCAATCTTGCCATTGTTTGAACACATATGCAAGTTTAATCCCACATTAATGGTGGAAATGCAATAGAAATGGTTTGTATGAAAAAGGTTTATCCATAGCGTTGTGAAGATAGATGTAAAGGTACCCCTCCTTAAAAAAAGAGGAACCCACTAGCTAAAGGGATTCTATCTATAAAATAACATGATCACCACAAAAAGGTACACATTTGTCAAAGACCAGAGTCAAAAACAAAACAAACCCCTTTGCTCTCTCTTTTCCATGTGTCACGATATGATTGGTCCATGCGTAAATTAAGGATTAGTCCATGTACAAGCCTAGTTAGCATATTAATGTCACCATTGTATCTGTGTATTGATTTTTTTCCATGTTTTCCCAAAAATTTAGTGAGTCATAACTTAACTATATGGTGTCAAAATGAATCTATTCAAATTATGTTAGAAAGCTCTAGACAAGCTATTATATGTGCAAATAGTTTTGGGAAGATTATAGATTATATAATTAGATTAGTTTGGGGATCCTCCTATATAAATACACCCACTAAGGAGCTTTAAGACCACCAAAAGTCTGATTTTATGCTAAAAATTAGGGTATAACTCCCTTACTTTTCCATTTTCTATCCACCTTGCCCTCTTTCGATTCATTCCTTTTAGGACAACTCATAGGCATTCAATAGCTCATCTTTATGATGTCATTTTTTTCCTATCAAATATCATCTTATTTTTAAACTCATCAAGATATTCAAGAGAAAAATCATCAATAGAGTGAACTTGGATATTCTCACCTTGATCCACGATCATAGGTGGCTCATATAATTTAAATTTCTCATCATTTAAAACTGAATACATCTACATGTATAGTGGTAGTTCTAACGAAAAATCATTATTACAAATCTTATCCAAAATTTTAAATGGTAAATAAAGGGTTGGTTTGAGTTTTTTACCTTCTTTGAGACATTCTTTTTTTACATGAAATCAAACTAGATCACCAAATTGAAAGTGATTATCAACCTGATGCTTGTCATGCCTAGCCTTGTACTTGTCTTAGATATTCTCTAATTTCTCTTACAAAATATTGATGAATTAATTCAATATTTTAGATGAATCTATTTTATTTTTCTACATCCTTTTATCCATATGGCATGGATTCATTACCAAAATATAATTCTAAAGGTGACTTAGGCAAATAACCAAAACAATTCTCAAAAGGCAATTTCTATGTAGAAGAATGGATGGTATGATTATAGGCATGTTGTATATAATTCAAGTGTTCATCCAAAAAATTGTGATGCTTACTTAAATACCATTGTAAAAAATTAACCACTATTTAATTGACCACTTCTATTTGATCTTTAGTTTTTGGATGAAAGGTAGTTCTCTTCTTGAGTTTTGTGAACAATCAAGTCCCACAAAGCTGACCAAAAGCTCCCAATGAATCAAGAATACTGATAAAAATAATAGATGTGGGAAAACTAAAATGAACCCAAACAGTTTTGAAGAATAATTTTGTAGTCTCCTCACTTATGATAGTATTTTTAAATGGAACAATTACACACATTTTACTAAATCTATCCAAAACCACATAAAAATAATCATTATTTCTAGACATAGGCAAGCCTCATAAAAAATTCATAAAAAAACTCTCCCATAGATGAGTTGGTATGATAATTAGGATATACAAGCCCAATTTACTATTATTAGGCTTGTTAGTGGCATAAAGAATACACCTTTTTACATATTTGGATACATTTTCATGCATCTGAGGCCAATAAATAAATCTTATTAATTGTGCAACTATTTTCCCAATCCCCAAATGACCAAAAATAAGAGAAATATGTTCCCTAATCACATGGGACCTTTCATATTCTGCAATGCATAACTTTCCAAAATGATATAATAATCCATCATTCATGCCATAGTATAATTAGTCACATACTTACCATGGGTTAGATCTTCAAGACATCTTTAAAATAAGAATCTCTAGCATATTATTCCTTACAAATTTCATGCATCAAAGAACTATTATGTAAAAGAATAGATAAAAAAATAGGATGTATTTAAAGCATGTAATCTACCTTTTTTCTGTACCTTTTTATACATAATCACAATATGTAATTTTTAAAAAAACACCATCCAACAAAAGTGCCTTGACTATTGTATCTTTCACTATGATTGGATATATTACAAATGTTGTTGATCTATATGTATGAATTTTTATTTGCCTATTAAATAGTGTTCCATTTTTCACACTTTGAACCAAATCATACAAATATTTTTCATCATTATTATAGCTCCTTAACACACTTGTCAAGGTCTATAAATTATGCTTTTGCATTGAAACTACACCCATGGCATAATACTTACATCAGTTTCAATTTCAAATGGTTGTAATAAGTCTAGAAGTGATAACATTGGTAATATGTTTATCTTTTCTTTTAATATGTCAAATGCTTTTTGATGATTTACTCCCCATTGAAATACCTATTTAGTACTTGTAAAATCATGCAAATTAGATGTAATCAATGAAAAGTTAGAAATACTCTTGTTCCAAAATTGGAATATCTTTATGAATCTTCTAACTTTGGTTACATTATTAGGCTTATTCCATTTCATTAATACTACAAATTTAGAGGGTTTAACTTTTAGTTTATCCTTTTACAATGTTTTTAAGAATTTTGTAATATGTTTTACATGATCTTCCCAAGTTTTGATATAGATAAAAATATCATATAAGTATAATATTACAAAATCATCTTTGAATGGACTAAATACATCATTCATAACATGCATAAATGTGGTGGGTGTATTAAAAAACCCAAAAGGCATAACAAGTTATAGACACTAAAAAATTACACCAATAATTCAAGATGTTGCAACAGACCTTTTTCGACCCCTTTGGGCCCCTTGAGTTAGAAAATTTCTTAACCCCTTTAAAAACACTCATTCATCCCTTACCAAAATTTAGCTAAATTAATTAATTAAGTTAATAAAATTCCATTTACACCTCACCTTAACCAATCCCATGGCTAACTTAGTGACACCTAGCCTTAATACCATTTCCTACCTTAGCATTTAAAGTCCTAACCTCATAAATTATTTCTACCCACATGACCATGCCTCCTTAAATGAGCTTAGACTCATTTCTAATGGTCTTAACTATAAACATTAAGTACAAAACACTATTTTTGGCAAGTTAGACCATTTCCACCTTGACTGATGCCAATTATCCCTCGATTGACATTACTTAACTAAGATTGACATCGATTACTTAAGGATGCTTTGCGACCCTTGCTCAAGAGGTTAAATCATTTGAGTAAGAACCAAATCCTTGTGTGAATCATAACTTTCTAGTGAACTAGAGAACCAGTCTAGAGATCAAGAAGTTCTTCATCACCTCAAGAATAAGGATTCAAGTGTTGTTACTCTACCCATTTTGTTCTAGGATTCCAACCATCTATCACTCAACTATAAGTCATCTTCAGGATAAAATTCTCATAATATCTAAGTAATTTGTGTTTTTCATAAGTTCATTATTTGGTTTTTGTAGTTTTTTGCTCTCACCCCCTTTCAATCTCTATGCACACTCTCTTTTGTGTTGAAGTTCTACAACTCTAACACCCCTTTTTCACCCAAATCCCCACTAAAGATTCCCATCCTTTTGAGTTTTAAAACTTTATGTTTGATATCCTTAAGTCTTCATTCTACCTTTATGACCATCAACCAACCTCCAAATAGCCCATAAAACCCCTCTACAACCAACCCAAAGTCCACTTTTGCCCAAATATAGAACTATGAAAACACATAATGATAGACATCAATCATCTTTAATTTAAATTGATTATTTTTACTTGATATCAGTTACTGTTGACTAGCATCAGTAACCTAGTGACCCATATCGGTCTCTATGTAATTCTATTTTTCTAAAATAACAAGTAAAAAACACCTATCAGCCCCAACCCAAAACCTTATCTTTTGACCCCTATCACAACACACAGGTAGAAGAAATTATATGATTCACATTTTAGAACTTTAGCATTTATTTTGAAAAATTTAATGTCATTTTGTTAAAGAAATAATTTTTCTTGAAAAATATTTTATTACATTGTGTTGAATTACTTTTCATTCCTTTATGCAAGAATTTATTATCACCATTTTTTAGAACTTAATTTGTTAAAATGGATGGATTGATATCCTTATAATGAAGACTTGTACTTCTTTCATCTATCACTTTCTAAGAAATCCACCTTCCAATGTTACTAATTAATCTCATTTCTAGTCTTATTCTTATTAGAGGTCATTCCTCCTAAGCGAAAGCGGAGTACTTCACATCATCTAGATCACAAAGTGCATAACCACATCCTGGTTCATTTATAACTTATCCTTTCTTTCATTTTGACTTATTCTCAAAATTAAAAGAAAATCGTATAAAAACATAGTGAAACATTTTGGCATACCCAGTGGGACCCTAGAGTTTTCTTGGATTCATAGGTTTTTTAGGACATTCTAGTTGCATTAGTGAAAAATCATTCATTGCACTTCTTTGTTTTTGAAACTAAAATGTTATTTTCTTCATTTCTAAATTGGAAATCATAACTTTTAATTTCTTCATTTTGAAATAAAAATCAAGTACTTGTTTTCTTTAATTTCTTGAGAAAGGCAAAATCATTTATTTTCCTTTATTTCTAAAAAGTGAAAAGGGCATTCATCCTAGGATGAGACTTGTATTCTCATTTTGCATTTAGGTGCATTATATTTCTTTTTACTCATTCAAAGAAATTAAAGTTTCCTTTTGGGTTTAAAATTAACCTTCATCCACTGATTACTTGCATTATTAAGTCACATAGCTTAATTAATTAGTAAATTAATCATAGTAATCAATTCTTTCACACACATACCAAATCACTTACACAATTAATTCACAAAACATTGACATAAAAGAACTGATTGGGATTTCATTACCTAGTGGATATCTTCATCTCAAATATACTACTTAGATTTCACCACTAAGGGGATAACTAAATCAGTATGTTGATTGCGTATAAACTCTAGTAATCAATAATATACTAGCAAAGCACCCAATAGATTTACACTGTGGTGTGTGAAGTGAGTGGGTAGGCCCCAATACCAATCCATGTACCAATTCTAGTACAAATAGATTTTGAGCCTAAACAAACCTAAAACCATCCATAAACTACTTATTCTAGTACCCATTTCAAAAACCAAATGGAGCCTCACAAATTATAAAATTAAGGCATAAGACTAAAACAAGATAAAAGGAAATTAGGATCTAACATACTTTTGTGTGTGTGTGTGTGTGTGTGTGTGTGTGTGTGTGTGTGTGTGTGTGTGTGTGTGTGTGTGTGTGTGTGTGTGTGTGTGTGTGTGTGTGTGTGTGTGTGACATTATTAAATTTTTATTCTTTTCTATCTTTTTGAGATATTGATTTCATTTACATCAAACTTCTAAAACTTCCACCATTTTATTGCATGGTCTTGAAACTGCAACAAGCTAACCAAAACCAACCTTACCACCAACCTTCTTCCTCTTCTTCATCCATTAACCACACTCCAAATGTGAAAAGCTATCCCAATCATATAAGGAGTCCCAATATGTCCCAATTTTTTTATAAGGGGATGTGTACTTCACCAACCTCCTTGACAATTACCCCATTTCCCTCCAAAATTACCTTGCCATAATTGACCACCATGCCCCTACTTTAGTTTAGTTTATTGAACCACCTTATGGCATGCATACTTACCTTATGGGTGAGACTTTGGTTTCCACCATCTCTACTACCCAATCCATGGTAACCCAATCTTCCTCTTCCATAAGAAACCCATGTACTAATGTTACCCAAAACCAAACTTTTCTCCCACCACCAACCAATGGCCAATCACCTTCTAATTATACCAACCCCATCACTAACCCATGGAAACTCAAGAACCACTTAGCATTGGGATGCCTTCTACTATAATAGTTTCCTTAACTCTTACCACCCAATAAACAACATCATCTACACCATTCCAAAACTTAGTGGTTTCCATACGTTGCACTCTCCCACCCATAAGCATAAAGGTGACTAAACATCTCCAAATAACTTACCCAACCATTCCCATATCTCAAAAAATACTGATTGCACCTAATCCATGATATATCCCAAATCTATAAAGATTTATGCCTCTAATATCATCCCAACCTTTCATGGACAATTATCAATATGTGGCCTCCTCCTAACCTTACAATATGAAACATATTTTACCCTCATAACCCTAAAAAAACATACCCTATAGCTATATGGGTGAACCACTAAATGAACTTACCAAAATGTTTATGGATAAGATGATAGCTCTAGAGACATTCATTTCTAGAGCCCATAATCTTTTGTCCTATGATCAAATTTTTAATGTACCCATTCAACCTTCCATACCAATTTGTCCTTACCCAAATCAATGGGAACTTCCCAAATTCATCTAATTCCAAAGTAAGGAGGATCCCCAAAAACACTTAAGAATATTTAGGCATGCATGTTATCTCATTACCTACGATGATGTTCTTCTACTCTAGACCTTACCCATGTCGTTAGTAGGACCCACATTGGATTGATATAGTGCCATCACTAGTCACTCCCTCTTTTCCTTGAGCTAACTTTCTCAAACTTTATTGGATCACTTATTCATCAACATATCTAAGAAAGTATCCATAACTGACTTATATCTTATTCAATAATTTGAGGATGAATCTATTCTTGATTTTGTTGCTCGATGGAGGGGGTTAATAAACTAACTTACCTTCTCCTTACCCCAACCTAAATTAATTAAAATTTTCTCTTAGGCATGTGCTAAACAAATTTCATCCACCCTATAAGTTTAAATATTTTAGATCTTTGATGAAGAATTCACCATGGCTAAGAAATTGGAAATTTTGAGTAATTGATGAAAGCAAACTTAAGATTAGTAATAAGAATGCTAGCTTTAAATATATTAAAGCTTCCTCTAAACCTTGAAACCATACTAGATACAAAGGATCAGCTAATGCCATTGTTTGTAAAATGGATACTTCTTCGGTAGTCAACCAATCCAACTTATCTACCTCTTCGAACCAAAATCTAAAATCCCAAAACTACTTTGTGAAAAATCATTATACTCCACTAGGGGAGTCTTATGCTTTAGTTTTGGATAAATTTTTGAAAGCATACCATAGTCTAAATTCCACCAATCAAACATACTCAACAATTTGATTCATCCTATCCTATACTAAGTTGGTATAAGGATAATGAGATATGCAACTACCATCACATCATTGGGCATAATGTTGATAGATGCAAAACATTTAAAAACATAGTCCAAGATTTGATTGATAATGGTGATGTTGTAATGGATAACCCAAATGTAGCTCAAAATTAAGCTCTTGACATCTTCTATTAGCCATTTCCAAACCACCCACCTTCCAAAAATGATGAGCATACAAATGTAGAAACATCCCATAAACATGAGGTCCATATGGTAAATATTGTCCTTAATGAGCTCATAATTTATGAAACCATGACCCAAACCATGCCTATTCCACTTCATGTTTTAGGGGAACCAACCCAAACCACCACTCCTCCACTTACTTCCATAGTGGAATCACCCATCCTTCCTTTGGAAAGAATAATGAAGGAAGAAACCACTACTCCTTTTCCACTTACTTCTATAGTGGAATCACCCATCCTTCCTTTAGAAAGCATAATGAAGGAAGAAACCATCACTCCCATGCCATTTTCTTCCATATTATAACTATTTATCCTTCCTTTGGAAAACATAACTAAGGAAGAAATGATCTCACCTACTCCTTCCATAGTGTGATAACCCACTATTTCCTTATAACTCTTACCAAAAGAAGAGGAAACTATGACTATCCCATTTCCATATCCACTTGGTCTATCCTTGGAAAGCATCACTAATGAATCTAAGTCTACCTATAAAACACTTTCAGGGTTGGTCCAAAATCTCTAATTATTGTCACAACCAAACCTTGATTGAATTAAATTTTGGCACCATCTTGGACTTCCATACTCTACTAAGAAGGAGTCAACTAAACCATCATCCACCCAACCTCAACAAATGTAACCACCACTACCCCATTAAAACCTATAAAAAACTTAGGTGTTCTTCCAAATCTAATTCTCACCCATTCTCCATTAGAATTAGAGTTAACCCTACCTAAAAATATGCAATCTAAGTCCATGATAAATATCAAACCACTTAAGACTCACAAGCCTAATACCATTTCACCTCTAAATTTAACTTTCCCTCCATCATAGGGCCATAACCCTTATCCATTTTAGGTCATCACCCTTTCACCTTATTGAGAAAGCCAAGCCCTCCAAAAAATATATTGTAAACTCAACCTCATCTTATTAACACACCTCCAACCATCCATAATAAACCTTAAACCCCAAAAACATCAACCAAAATCATTGTAAAAACCAAAAATCAACTAATTAAGGCTACCCCTAATAATCAAAACAAATACTTCCACCACCTTACCACCATTTCTAGAATCATATTCTACCATCTTACAAAGGTTGATACAAACTTCCTACATAACCCTACCTCCCATAAAACCATTCAACCCTCTTATACAAAAATTGGCTTGGTTCAATTACAACTTAATCTAAACATAACATATGAGACCTAGATATGAAATTGAGAATTATGAAGATATTCAAGACATAATCCAAAAATTTTGTGACATGGCTGATCTTTTGACAAAGGAAATTCCTCTTATCTCTCCTCCAAACCAGGAAACACCAACTACCACCTCACATTAACCCACCTTAAATCTCTCATCAAAGGGTAAAGTTAAATTGAAACCACCTAGTATCCCACATACATTCCAAATTGATACCATCCATATGGTTACTCTATCACAAAGTCAAAAGGATAAATGGAAAGCTAAATTATCCATCCATTAGCAATATACTTATTTTTTAGAATCACCCCAATCATATTCACCAAAACCAAATATTTTTATCTTGGGTATACCCAAATCTAGCCCATTTGGATTGATACATAGGTTAGTTCTCAATTAACTTCACCAAACCCTAGTGAAGATGACCTTGTATAACTTGATCAAAACATCTCCCCTACACCATAAAGATATGATGGAGGATTTGTAATCAATTGAGGTTCAACCTAGATATCCTCAATCTGTAGTATCCCTTATTGGATCCCTCCAAGTATCAGTCCTTATAACATTCCAAGATTGTGAGATACCTCCTATCCATATAGATGATCTAGATCCTCCCCTATTCATCACTAACCACATTAATCAAACCCATATCAAAATGGTTATGATTTTTGGGGGATATATCATCAATATAATCTCATCCCATGCCTACATTCAACTTAAGCTTCCTAAGAACATCATGTTTGAAACCACTACCATACTATGATATTTGAATGACATGATGACAACTACCTTAGGAAAGGTTATCCTTCAAAAACATTTAGGTCATCAAACTATCCTTGAGATATTCTACATTATATAAGGGGAGATTTAACATAATGTATTGTTTAGACACCCTTATATCCAAACCATGTGTTATGCAGCATCAACTTTGCATAGGTGCCTCAAATTTAAACATGAGGGTCAAGTTCATGTCATTCCAACTGACCCTAGTTTATTTAAGTCATGCAACATGACTTACTACCCAAATTATGTTCTCATTATGTTAAAGGATGCATCCCATTAATCCTCCATGAAAAAATATTTTACAAGATCAACCATACCTTCTTTTTAAATCCATATGAAAGACCTATTGGCATCTACATTCCAACATTTTTCACGTAGAGAATAGTAGCTATTGAATCTAGATACCCTTCCTACTCCTCTATAGTATGGAAATATTGATCAAATCCTAGCTATGATTATAACATTAGAACCATCATCCCTTTTAGTCCTCCCAACTCACAAACCAAATTTATCTATGGGGGACTTGATCAAATACCTTTGACTTCTAAAGCCTCATCATTTGTCAAACCATTCACCTATAATTTTTCCTTCTTAGATAAACTAGATTTTGCCCAAACATACCTACATTGGTGTACTTAAAAAGGATTTAGTTTAGGCCATTATTAATATGGACCACATGATCTTATCTTGTGTAAAATGCAAAAGCTTAATGAATGACATAGCCTTAGATTTATCCAACCAGAAGAACCAACCAACCCATCAATCAAAATCATTGAGTTAAAAACCTCATCCTCACCAACTTATTCTTCTTCTAAATCTGAAAATCTCGATTCCATCCCTCCCATTTTTTTTAATTAATATGATTATTTTGGGACCCTTGACCTATAAAATTCATGGGGAAACTAGAACCATTCCTCAAAATCATATGGTCAAAGATGATTCTCTTACCATTAATATTATCTAGTATCAAGATGATGATTCCATTTTTACCTATCTTGGTGATTAATATTCATACCTTCATAAATCCCTTTCTCTTGAGACATAGACCATGTTGAATGAAGCTACTATTGATATCAAATTGGGCACTCAAGATAACCCATACATAATCAAAATTGGCCAATCTTTAGATTCCTTGGAGTATCAAAATTTTTATTATTTTATTCATGATCATAACATAGAATTTACTTTGTATTACAGTGATATGCTTGGAATCAACCCTTCCATAGTCATCCAAAAAATAATGACTAACCTCAATGCTAAGCTTATTAGGCAAAATATTTAAGGATGCACCCTTGCATTGCCCTTCTTGTTAAAGAGGATCTTCAACATATCTTATCCATCAATTTCATAAAACCCATTGACTATCCACAATGGTTATTTAATGTCATTCCTTTCACTAAAGAAATAGGGGGACTTAGTATTTGTAAAAAAAATCATGAACTAAACCTTGCTTTTCTAAAAGAGGACTTTCCTTTGCCAAGCATTGACCAGCTTGTTGATCTAATTGATGGCCATGAGATTATATCTATTATGGATAGATTCTCATGCTATAAACATATCTTAATCACCCCAAAATATCAACACAAAATTTTCTTCATCACTCCATGGGGAACCTTTTTCTATATGGTCATGCCTTTAAGTTTGAAGAATGATAGTACAACATATTAGTGTGCCATGACCTACATCTTTCATAATCTCATCCACAAAACCATGGAAGACTATGTAGATTAACTCCTTGGTAATTCTAAAATCCATAAAATACCATTTGGCAATACTTAAAGTCATCTTCAAATGCCTTATCCAATTCCATGTCCAATTTAACCCAGAGAAATGCATCTTTGGGTTCTTATAAGGTAAACTCCTTAGCTTTATCATTTCCCTTCATGGAATATAATTTTATCCCACTAAAATCAAAGAAATACTAGACATGCCTGCTTCAACTAAGCTTAAACAACTCCATAATTTGTAGGGGAAGATTTAGTTTACTCATCATTTCATCTCTCAATTACCTGATAGATGTCAGCCCTTTCATCACCTCCTTAATAAGGACATCTCATTAAAATGGAATGAAGACTATTAAAATGATATTGAATCAATAAAATAATACCTTCTTTATCTACCTATTATTGTCCCTATAAAAGATGATAAACCCTTCTACCTCTACATATCTACCACATACCATTCCTTAGGTGCTATGGTTGCACATCATGATGATCAACATAAGGAATAGGTAGTATACTATATAATTTGAACACTTATAGAGTATGAGAATTTTTATACCCATAATAATAATTCATTCCTTACCTTGGTCTTCATGTCTTCCAAAATTCATCACTACCTCCTCAACCACAATATTTGTGTCATCATAAACATCGACCCCCTCAAGTACATGTATTCTAACCCATATCTAAATCAGTGTATGAATAGATGGCTCAAAATTTTAATTGATTTCAATATTGAATTCCTTAAATAAAAATTAGTCAAACATCAAATCATCACTGATCAATTAGCTAAAGCCCCTTTAACTAAAAACCAACCTTTTAACCTTGAGTTTCTCAATGAGTCCATCACAACTCTTTTTCAAAAAGACATTGCTTATCAAATGACCATGTTCTTTGATGGATCAAAATTTCAACATGGTGGGGATTTTATAATCATCATTATACCCCTTAAAGGTGATCCTTTTCCCTTTTCCTTTAAGATTGACTTTGATTGCACCAAAAACGTGGCTAAATATGAGGCCCTAATTTTAGGTCTCTAAATAACTTTGTCCTTGGGAGTAAAATTGATCAACATTTTAGATGATTCCAAACTTGTGGCCAACCAAATCAATGGTTCCTACCAGTAAAAATGATGTTCTCTATAAATAAAAATAATTGGTAAATGTACTTTTAACATCATTCTATCATTACCTTATCCATTCCACTCCACGTTCGATAAACAAGTTCCCCAACAAAATGGATTCTCTTACATCTCAAATCCCATCTGCCCCTTCAAACTCCAAAATATTTGTCACCATTCATAGACTTAACTAACCCTTTTACACCAAAATAGACCTCCCTTTCATCTACAATATGGAGAAAATTCAACTAGATATTTGGAATAAATAAATTTTCAACTACCTTACCTTAGCCATCATCCCTTACAACCTCTCTAAAAAAAGTAGATGAGATTTTATAAGGATTAATTTTTGATATACCATACTAGGGTGAATCCTCTATAAATGAGGCTTTGAAATTTTCCTTTTTAGATGCCTATGTAGTTAGGAAATACATCTCATAATAAAACAAAATCATGATGGGATTTGTGGGGGACACTTTAGTGGTTTAGCTATCACTAAATGCATCCTTCACCTTGGATACTATTTGCCTACCCTTAACCAAGTCTATTTTTATTATGTCAAGAGGTTTTTCAAGTGTCAATAACATGCCAAATTTCATCATGCTCTTAGTCATGCCCTTCAAGTTGCTAAGGATTTATGGCCCTTCTTTCAGTGGGGATTATATCTCATTGGTGAAATCAACCCTTATTTTTTGTAGAGACATCAATTTATCATCACCATGATAGAATATTTCACCAAATAGATGGAGGTTATTCCTCTCATATCAACCAAAGCTAATAAAATTAACAACTTTATTAATCATCGTATCATATGTCACTTTGGTGTTCCTTATAAAATCATCACTAACATTGGAAAATCATTAAAAAATAAGAAAGTAAGAAATATTTGTGACACCTTTGCAATTGAGTTAAGATTCTCATCTCCATACCACCTATTAATTCTAAATTTTACACCTCATATGCTCAACCTTTCACACTTGAATAAAATGGTAGATTATAATTAAAAACTTGTTAGTATGTCGTTATATCTATGGATGGGTTTGGCATCAAGACTAGACTAGATGCAAAAATTAGAGGTACCTACAAAGGGTATGGTCAACTCCCTACTATCTCTATCTCTACTTAAACCAAGGTAAGAGGACCTAAGGGGTAGCTTGTTCACATGGAGAGATTTTGCAATTCAATCTCCATGGGGATTTTTAGCACAAATAAGGAACATATATGACTAGGGCACAACCAAACTTATTCACTCAACCTAGGAGGGTTTGTCACATAGAATGAATAAATACACTATGTCATAGACAAGCTACTGAAGATAGATTTGAAAGTGATTGAAATCTTCATTATAAATAGTTTTTAAAAATAACAAAGGAGCTAAATTAAAGACTATAATTCTAGGATTCATAGCACAAGATGCAAACACATGTTATATGTAATGATTTTATGCATTTTTAGGCAGATAACACTCAAAATATTCAACTAGATGTGTCATCTATAGGGTAGGATGATTTGTTAGAAAATAGAGGAGGAGGGTGGTGCACTAGTAGTGTTTAATAGTAGGGATTATTTCAACATACATGTCATCACTTATTGCAAATATATGGCAAAACTCAAATGCAAGCTATGGAAACTACAAGGAGAAATCTACATCCATTAGTGCCAATACAATTTAGATGCCTAAATGATCCCTAAAATCCTAGAACATAAACTAAAATTAGGATCTCAAATATTTTTTCCTACCATATTCATTATCCTAGGGTGCCCTAATGAGGTATTCAACAAAAGATTTCTAAATATCTCTATAAAAAGGGGTTTATAACCTAGATTAGTGCCCAAAATGTCAACTAGTACTGAACACAAAGCTAGATATCCAATCAGTACATCATATGAAAGATCTCATTGCATTTCATTTATAGGACAAAATACTTGCAAGAAAAGTTCACACACATCAAAGATTCAAAATGTTGTCATGGGGCCAAACATGGTGTATTTTCTCCATGTTGTATAGGGGAGACATATACACATGCTCTCAAATCTTGTTAATGGCTATACAACTACAACCACCTTAGGAAGAGATAAAAAAATTCACATAGTAGTGATCTTAAAATGTGGAAGAGCCTATACTAAGGAAGAAAAACAAATAAAAATAATGATCAACACAGTGGCCAACAAACCCTATGAATAAAGGAGAATACCTCTATTTATAATTTGTTTACCCATTTTAAATCTATAATTTCCAAAGTCTTACCAAGATGCTCTTAGCTAGAACAAATCCTTTGCCATGTCTAGAATGTTAATGTATTTGTATGGAAAATGATTGTTCTAACTCCCTTTACAAGGGATAATGGAGATTTATAATAGATCTTTTTATTTCTTGGTTGGAAATGCTTTCAAACAAGATGGAAGGAGAATATTCATGGGGGAGGGGAAAACAAACCATTTATCTTTGTGTGTAACTACGTAAAGATGCCTTAAACCACTAGCTTACACAGATGGAACCTCCTATACATATGCCCTTCCCTTTATGCATGCCATGGAACAAATTGTTCTTGTAATGATTTATTCGAAATATTCTAGATCCATGGCCCTTTGAATGATCTTCTTTGGAGTGACCCACTTTAGACTTATAAACCTGAAATTTCCTTTCATAGAGGAGCTTGGACAAGAAAAACAATAAAAAATGTAAAAGACTTTGGTTATTTTTAACTTTTACTTCTTTTTTTCACTCCAACCAATATTTTCACATTTTAGCACTTTTTCCTTTTTACACTTTCATTTTTTAGGGTTTCCTTCATATTTTTTAATACAAAAATGCATTATTTTCAACCTTTGACTTGTTAAGGCAAACCTTGACATCTCTCACAAATTTGTAACTTTCAAATTGATAAGTTGTTATCAGTAGTGGAAACTTTGGTAACTACATTAGACATGGCACTTGAATGTGTCATGCATGCCTATGTGGCATTTCCATGTCACATCTACTCACTAATAACTTTGATTTAACCTGACCTCAACATTATTTATCTCTATATGCAATTGATCTTCTCATTCATAAATAAAGTACTTCATTGTAGACTTGTCTAGACTACCATCTATCATCACAAGTTTTAGCCTTTTAGAGTTTTCAAAGGATATCTGATCATTTTTATAGGGTTCACAAGATGCCATATCTACTTAGAGCTATTTTTAAATTTCCAAATTCCTATGTGGCAATGCCAGATCCTTGTATGCATGATAAACATGAGCATGCCATATGATATCCCCATGGGTTCTTAGCATCCCCTTAATATTATATTTTATTACTAAACCCATGATTATTCCACCTAAATCATCTATAGGCTTTCTTCACCTTACATAGTCAATATTTGACTAGGATAACACCCTTTTTCCATGTGGTAGTCTTGTGCTCATTCTAGGCTTTTCTAAAAATTTCACTCTACCATGACTTAAATTTGATGTCTACACACCCATCACTTGACATCCACATGAATGTATTTAATGGTCATGTGACCATAAATTTTAACCCTAAATAGATAATTAAAATGGATTAAATTTGATGTCCATGTGCCCATTATTTGATGTTCATATGACCATCGATGACATCCATATGACTATCAAATTTAATCCCTAATAGATAATGATTGAGCTTAATTTTTACATCTGCATGACTATCATTTGATGTTCACATGACCACCAATGACATTCACATGACTATTAAATTTGAGCCCTAATGGATAATGGTTGAGCTTAATTTTGACATCTACATGATTGTCGAAAGATGTCCATGAGACCGTCATACCTATAATTTAGGAAAATTTCTTTGGGGAATTTTTTTATCAGGCCTTTTGTTTTGGATATTTTATCTAAAAATATTTCCCTAAAGCAAATTGGAATTTACACTTTTCCTGAAGTAATGCATTTTTATCAATTTTTTTGTGTGAACAAAATTCTTGTAACGACTTAGCTTTTAGACTTTTTATAACAAACAAAATAGCTGAAATAAATAAGTCTTCAATATTTTTACAAACACTTTGGATAAAACATTTAATTTTTTTTTAATTTTTATGTGAATACTTTTCTCAACAAAAATAAGTCTTTGGGCTTTTTGTCTAAGATAAAAAACATGGATATTTATTTTCATCAGGTAAAGTATTCACACAAAAATCCAAAAAATGTTCAAGGGCTTAATACACATGCTAGTAAAGACCAAATTAATACTTAATCAATTTAACATGAAACTTGAAATTTGAGTGAACCTTTGAAAAAATAAATTGGGCTGAGGACTTAAGCACTTATACTCGACAAGGCATCAATTACTTGAGTGTAATTTTGAGCACTAACACTACCCACAAGCTAATGGATAGGCTAAAGCCTCTAACAAAAAACTTAATAAAATGCTCACAAAAGTGGTCAATAAATCTAGTATGGATTGACACTTGCACATTCCTTTCACCTTATGGGCATATCAAACTAGCATTCAAGCCCCTATGAGTGCCACCACTTTCTCACTTGCTTATGGTGCATAGTTTGTCTGGCCTCTTAAATCGAAAATCACATCCCTTTATATATCTCTAAAGGATATCATCATAATAGAAGACTATCATCAAGAACGTCTATCCCAAATTGATTTACTTGATGAGCATCATTTGGTCGCTCTTAACCATTTTCATGTCTATCAATAATGAATCAAATGTGCTTATAAAAAATAACTAAGAGAGTGATAATTCAATATTTGTGACCTCATATTAAAGTAAAATCAACATTTAACTAACATGGAAAGAATTAATAGGGGAAAGTTTGCTCCCAATTGGCTTAGACCATTTATCATCATGCATAAGTATGGTTTGGGAGCTTATCAATTATCATGTATTGAAAGAAAACTAGAACCTAAACCCCTATATTATTTGCATATTCATCTATTATTTTGTTTACAAAAATTATAAATCACCTCATGTCTAACTTAATATCATTCCTTATTTTTCAAAATTATCACCTTCATCCCTTACTTTAAAGAATAATTGATTAAATAAAAGAATCATGTGATTATCTGTCGTAATTTCAGCCTAAATCCTAAACATGGGTACCTTGGCTCTACCCATGGAATGATTCTCATGGATAATTTTTGTCCCTTATAGGATGGGTCCCCATGGTAATTGTTTCTTAAGCACTCTATCACCAATAATTTAACCTTATTGTGTTATGGTTTTTACCTCATAAAGGAAAACCTTAGGCCTATATAAACAAGTGTCTACAAAAAATATATATAATATATCTTATTGGTCATCTCTCAAACTATAGACTTCTACCTTGAAGGAAAACTACCAAAACAATTTAGAATTGCTTAAAAAGATAGATCTCTCCCTCGAAGGACAACTATAGAAATCAAACAAATCAAAAACTTAGACCACTCCCTTGAAGGATGGCTAAGTCAAACATATATCAAAAAAGAAATCACATGGAACCTTCCTACATCGATCATCTTCCCCAACCTATCAAACCACAAAAATCATAAAAATGACCCATAGTCAGAATTCAAAAAAGCAAAAAAAATATATGTATCCCAAAAAAAGATTCAATCAGCTTTCATAAAAGCAATAGTAGACTTTTTGCATTAATCAATCTACACAAAAATAAGACATGGACTTGTCTATAGTGGTTCTTATGTCACCTATTGAAGGGGTAATCCATCCACACTAGAAGGTTACATTATCATCCATCTCCATTTTTACCCTTTAAAAATCAAGGGATTTTGAGCTTACTTGATAGTATGCGATCAAGATACTTCTTAAACAAATGAACAAATGCTAATGTACAAAATGAAAAGGGTTTATGTTCATAATCTAATCCTTTTTTCTATTTTTGTCCTTCCCAATGATAGAGCATCATGTCTCCTTCTTCATCATGACTACTCATTGAAACATTCATTAAGGCATTTGTCTTATGATTGATTAAACATTATTCTCTCACTTCTTTCCTCTCTTTACATATATCATTTTACTGAAATTAATCTATATGTTAAAGTGGTTTTTAAAATTTTAAACAATCTATCATTCAATATATTATAAATAAAATCATAATTCACTTAAGTGTGTTGTATACATTTTATTTTACCATTATAAATAGGCCAAATATTCTTTTCCACTCATGTGTTTTATTATGTGACATTCTATTTTATTACTTATCCACATTATTTATTTAAATGTTTTTATTATCATGAAAACAATATATTTCCTAAATCATAGTCATTATCATCAACATAACTAAACTACATCAATCATCTCATAAGCAATCTTAAGTCAACCACATTATCCATCACAAAAAGTATTATCGTGATTTTTTTATGGTACATGAATCAAACAAACACCTCATATTAATTTATAAATCATTTATACATATGAAGATAATCAGTCTTCCTTATCATCAAGTATAATTCAAATTAATTTATCACATATAAATCATAACAAATTTTTATCATGTATGAATCAAGAAACATTTAATCATTTTTTTTCTAAACTAGATAAATAAATCAACAAACTATGTTATCCAAATCACACATGCATCTAAATATTGGATCACATGGATTCATTAACTCATATAATAAATATCAACATTTGATAAAGCATACACCTACTAACAATAAAATACCAAACCATAACCATAACCTAAACATGTCATCATATCCATGTGTCATCATAAAACATCATAAACATGAATCATCACATAAGCATAACATAAAGAATAATGAATAACACCATAACATCATCATCAATAAAAATTTTGTGTGTGTGTGTGTGTGTCCATGTCACTCTAAAAATGATATGTACATGTCACTACATCATCTTGCAGGCTAGAATCAAAATTATAATATAAGCACAATAGATAGTAATCTATGGTGAAGGGGCACTAATATCCCCTAGACCCTCTTGATATCTATGACCTATCTATGCACCTAAAAATTATATACCACCACTAGGTGTATCACTATTAGGCTCTTTGACATAACTTTTTAACTAGATACTATGTGTATCAAGGCATATATAGAAGCCTACTCATAACGTCTTCCTTTTAGTGTCTTAAATCCTCCACTTTAGTAGTATATATTGTTAAGAAAATGTCTGAGGTGGTCCCATGCTAGCTCTAATATATCTTAGAGATGGTCCACTCTATGATAGTCATTCTCCTACCTGCCTAAGAACATCACTCTTAGTTATAACTAAGGTCAACTATGCCTTTAAACCGTCCCTATCTTGACTCACAGTGGTGTTAATGCTTGAATATATATTATAGGTGCACAGACGGTTCAAGAACACTTCTCATTTTATAATTCTAAGAATTTAGTACATGAGTTGCAAGTTGTGATAATCCTTTTATTTATTGATAGAATAGAGGCAAAACAAGTGGACTATTTCACAATCTTTATAATGTTTGGTGGTTGGGAGCTACTTTGGATAATATTTAATATATGCAAATTAAAAAGTATGCTATCTTAATAATTGTGAATTAGGATCAAAAAATAATCTAAACACTAATCTAAGACATATATTTACAATGAAAATTAAGCTAGAGTGATCTGGTCAAAAAGGAGCAAAAGGAAGGGTAGGGTAGAAAGAAGGAACATGTTGTTGATCATCATTCTAAACATCATGACAAAGTTCAAATTTCATCTAGACATGCACAACCAATGTATGACATGAAGTATCATAAGCTCAAATCCTACCACACATGAAAAAATCTAACCATAGTGTGAAATAATGCAAATAATAACTAGATTTACTTTAAAGAGTTTCTCATGCAAGCAAACAAAATTAGACCAAATGTAATAAGAGTAAAGAAAATTTAATGAACCTAATAACTTTCAGTTAACCTAACATTGGCACAAGCTAATAACTCTAAATTTAAAGGTGTACATCAAGAATTCATAAAATAATTTAAATCTAGAAATTAAACCAAGCAAGTGAGAGATAAGCTATGATAGCAAACACATAGATAAATATTAGATAAAATTTGCAAAATTCCTTGCTTGTACTACTTACTCCAAGTTTACAAAGTAATTTTTTCTCTAAGAAATCCCTCCCCCTTTTACAATAGGAAATACCTCATTTATATAAACAATTCATGAGATATTCTAGTCATTCTTTTCTCAACATGCAACTACACAAGTGTCATAGACAAGTATCCTTTTAAAAAAAAATTATGACTAATTACCTTCATTAACTATGACTGAAAGACCATGTCCTTTATAAACTACAAATGCTTTAAAGAATATTCCTTCTTCAAATATTACACAAGATTAGTTACCAAATTAATATTCCTTATCCAACTAACTTTGGGACCCTTTGGTTGATGAAGTTCCCCATTGTTGTTGCAATATCTTCATACCTCTTTGATGCTCTTGGATTTTAGAAATATTTTCCTCTATTGTTTAGGATCATATTGATAACCTTAATATTTTCCATCCCAGATTTTCCTTAGATCATGCTTCTCAATTCCTACATCTAAGGTTAAGTAGAGCTCCATTTTCTCTTAGGAAACACCCTTTTGAGCTGCTATGGCTTAAAATTCTATTAAATTTCTCACTAGTGGACTCTAGATTGAATTATCTTCACACAAGTGATAATTCAGTTGCCCTCAACTTAATTCAAATGCTAATAGCAATGAATCAGGGTGTTAGTATATTCTTTTAGGGCTTCATTTGAATAAGATTTATAAGGAGCTTTGATGATGGTAATTGTCTGAGCTTGCATGAGCTTCATCACTTAGATCCCAATTAGACTATGTACATATGCCTTTGCATTTCCTAGGTCTACAAGATTTTTAACTTGGCATATTATACTAACATGGTTCTCCTGTGGCATCACTATGGAATCCATGTGGCATTTTGTTTTTTAATATTTGTAAAAATGACCATTTCCTTTTGAAAATATCTTTCATCTTGTGTCATACAATTATCCCTACACGGATCATCATAGATGGTTGATCTCAATCTTAGGGATCAAATATGATTAGATGCCCACTTTTCTTGCTTTGTTGAAAAGTCTAATTTGATCATGCACTATTGGATCATTTTCATATGATCAAATGTGTGTCTTTGATTTAGCCTATGATGCTCTATCTCTAACTTAGGGGTCAGGGCTTGAAAAGTTGACATTGATCATGCACTAGATCTTCTAAGTATGAGTCAATGCACTCCATTAATATTCTAAAAGGTGACTTAGATTTAATTTTTGGTATGTGGTTTCACCACTTATCATTTTTGTGTTCACCCTGAGCTTCATTGAAATGTTGAATCACTACACTTTGTTGATCTGAATGTGTACATCACACTACACACCATCGATCATCTAGAATTTGATCAGGTTTTAATCATGATCCATGTCTTGAATTTTTAACATTTATTTCATGTCATTAGATCTTCCCCATATGATCAAACATGATCCATAGATCATTATACATGGGGCTGAGTGATATTAGTTTTAACCCCATCTTGCACTATTAGATTAACTTCACCCAAGTGAATGTGGGTCATTGATCCTACAAACAAACATAATGTTTAAGTTAGGCTTGGGAATTTTGAGACTAGGGTTTTTATTCATATTTATAAACTTGAATTAAAACCTTAAAATTAGGTATTTATCCTAAGTTTAGGATATAATAAATGGGACCCCGTAAATAATAAAATACATAACTTAATGTCTTAGGACTAAAGTTTTTATTATGTTAATAAATACAATAGAAGCTTTAGGATAAGGCTTTTTAAGAAAAGTTTATAACAAAGGGACCATGCATTAGTTAAAGTATGGTAATAGATGAAATGGACCAAGGGTCACAAGATATAAAAGGAACCAAGTATGAAATTTTAGACTAAGGTTTGGTTATGTCAATAAACATGACTAAACCTTAAGATAAAAATAGAACTAAGTCCATGGCATAATAAATCATTCCTGCATAAATTTTTCTTGCCAAATTTGAATTTAATTCAAGAGGATCTGAGATAGGGTAATTGGAATTAGGGTTTTGAGCTGATCAAACATGAATTTAAATTGACTTCGGATAGACCAAAGTCTAGTAAAATATCATATTACTATTAAATCACAAAACCTAGACATTATTCATTCTAAATGGACCTCATCAAACTTGCAACTGGAAAACATAGAGATCCAATGTTATCAAATTCGGATAAGGGAAAACTAGAATCATGTACAAATGTACTAACCAAACAAGGTGTGAATGATCTTCAAATAAAGATGTTGTGCAAATGTGCTAGTGACACTTTGATCAAGTGAATTTTAAATTTTATGGTACAAAAGTTAACACAAGGGTCCCCATTTTTTAGGAATGGGGGTATGTTTAACTCAATAAATGGAGACTTCTGGGGGAAACATATTAATATGTTAGAATTCACAGACTCTAGTTTAGAATAATAACTAGGATACTTATTCCACTTGATCAGTCGTCATTATTTAGATTAATTCATGGTTGACACAAGCCTTGTACATATATAATTGGGATCAAATATCAAGACATAACCATGTTATGTGTGTGCTTTTATTTCACTTACTCTTTACCATGGGATTTAGGGAACAACTTCTAGATTCACGACCTTGACCAATAACATTGACTTATAGCATATTTATATGTTCATTACAAATCATGTTTTAGCTTAGAGAAGGCTTGTACATTACTCTACTTCTAGTTAGGTGTCTATAGCCTTAAAATGGATGCATTTAGTTCCACTCAAGGCCTTACTCTACTACTAGCCAAGTGTCCATAGCCATGATGGAGATTACCAGAATCACCTTTGCTTAGAAAGCTCTTGAATTTTGCAATAAAGTTATTATTTTTGTATTTTTCAAGTCATTTTAAATTTATAGCAAAATTTGGTAACCAAGTTAGCTATCTTTTAGGATTTGGTCACATGTTTGATCTTTAGACAACCATCCTTGGCTGTAAACTTTGTCCCAGGCAATTAATATTTTATAAGTGTAAACATGGCTTTATCCTAATAATTCAAGTTTTCACCCTTTATGTACAATCCTTATTAGAAACAAACTTAGATCAAAACAAGGTTGATAGTCTCAAAGAATAATTAACCTATTTATTAGTCTTTACTAGTTTCTCAAAACTATAACATTAAGCTCATATTTCAACAATCCATGATCAAATGATGTTGAGAAGTCATACCTACATTTTTGAACTATGAAGTTCTTGAGAAATTAGTTGAATTTGAGCTAAGGGTTGTCCAAAAGGACTTATTCAAAATTAAAGAATAAAGTAAAGAAAGTAAACAAACCAAACAACCAAACAACATTGAAATAAATATTTACAAACACTATTTATAAACAAGGGATAGGAAGGAAAGAAATATGAAAGAAACTAATCTAAATCCCTACACTAATTTCACAAATAACTTACCTCCAATATCACATGGAAAATTGTTTAGTCTACTACAGAACCTTGAAACATGATTGCTTCTATTTGATGGCCTCTTATTATAAATAGGAGAACTTATATGTTTGTATTTATTGGATGATACATCTTGGCTTCCCACCTCTATTCTCAATCATATGGATTGAATATATGGATTGAAGATCTAATCATCTTCTTCCCAAATCCTTATTTCTTGCATCAAGAAAGCTATTTTGGATACATTCAAATACTGATCATGTATTATCTCATTTTCCTTCCTAAACTTAGTTGGTATGTTTGGATTTGTGTCTTCATTAGGATCCAACTCATTCTACTTTGGGATCTCTAAAATATCATTGCCTTCTTGAAGAATAGATATAAAATTACTTTCTATGATACATTGCTTAATATCCACATGAAGTGGGAATGGACTATCAACATTTGCACAACAACTCTCTAAGCCATCCCAAAAGGCATCTTCATCATGATTAATACAATGGATATGAGATTTTCCTAGAATATTACCATCTAAAACATGTTGATCACATATTTATGAATTTTTGATGGAGTCATATGAAATTTTTTGATTTGTTGCATTATTTTCATCTTCTTCATCCACAAGTATTTCAATGACATCTTTAGGAACTTCATTCATCTCAACTACAACTTATTATATTATTTCATAAAGGATAGGGTCCTCCTCCATGATTAGTATAATATATCCCTCCTCTGAAGTATCTTCAAATTCATCTTCATCTTAAAATGGAAAATCATAGGTCTCTACCATAAGAGTTATTCTCAAAGATGCAAATATCTTAAAATAACTAGATGACCATGCAACATTATTATGGATCCTGCAATAATCAACCAAAGGCACCTCATAAGTGTTTATGTCAAGCAGATTCATAATAAAAGATGACTCATTATTATAGTTATTTTTGTTATTTTGAAACCTAGATGCGGGCTAATTGAAGCCCTAAATAGAATAATTTCTATTAGAACCTTCCCCATTGTTACCTAATTTATTTTGTGTCTCAAGAAAATCAATGCTTATTTTTTAAACCATTTTTATTATGGATTCATTTTCACTTTTAATTACCTCTAAATTATGAACTTGGGGACTACTTTTACCTATTTTCACCATATCTCTTTGATCTTGTGGATGAAATTCACTTGTAGTATTATTTAGGAATCCTAGGTTTTGTCTAGGATAAACATGATTCAAAGGTAATTGGTTTAAAAATGGATTTTGATTTAAATTAAGCATGCTTTGATTATCATTAGCAATGAAATTTAGCATGGGAAAATTAAGATTGATATTTGGAATGGCATCTATCATTTGGCCGTGGGGTTACATTTGGTTATTAGTTACCATAGTCTCAACAAAGGCTAAAGCTAATGTTTTAATGACTCTAATAGATCTTTTTAAAAACACAGAAGCTAATGGATCTAATGCATCCTTCTAAATCTATAAAGCTAAATCCTTAATAGGTTTATAGGTAGATATGATCCTCTTCAACATCTTTTGAAATCTAGCATTAAAATCTCTAATGTTTTCATTTGAGTCCTTCTTCACAGTAATGATTATTGATAAAGGACATATGGACTAATGGTTTTTCCAAATTGATCGATGAAATAATTATCAAAATCATTCTAGATGATAATGAAATTTTCAAGAAGGTTAAGAAACCAATTATATGCCTCATCTCTAAGAGTAAAAGGAAATAATCTATAGGAAATATCTTCATGAATAACATTTAATAATCTTAAGGTATCCTTAAGGAGCCTGATATATTCTTCAACAGTCACAACACTAGTAGGACTACAATAAAGCAAATAGATTTTAGGCTTTTGAGGAAGATCATGTATTATCCCTGACACATTGATTAAAGAACCACCTAGCCAAGCCATACCCTGAAAAGGATCTTACTTTTGGTAGTTCTAGCTCCAAATCCTATTCATAATATAACATAAAAACCAAATCTTTGCAAAGATAATGGTCAGACTTGTATATTGAGAAAATTTTGCTCAAATTTATGTAAAACATGACTATTTTTAACTAAGTAAGCTCAAAAATATGTCTAGACTGATGAATGAGAGGGATATTTACACCTCTAATCTTTAATAAACTTAGGAACATAAATAATCAATCAACCTTTGAAAAAAATTACAATTACTAACCTTAAACATGGGAAATTCATAAAGCTTGAACTACCTCTACATGAATATCCATACATTTTCAAATAATATCGATATTTGGCTAAAAGAAGCCCAAAAACTAGTCATAAACCATTAAGATCAATGATTGTTACACAATTATGCTCAAAGGAACACAAATATGTAAATAATCAACTAATGTTTTATCAAAATACACCAAAATTAGGAAAGATTCTACAAATTCACAAAGATCTAACTAAAGACCTTCCTTCTAGCATGAATGAACCCCCTCCTATTGATGTTTGAATATGTATCATAAGTGTTCAAAGTGTTCATTATACTTCTCATTTTAGAATTCTAATAATCTAGTGCATGAGTTATAGGTTGTGATAATACTATTATTTATTGATAAAATAGAGGCAAAACAAGTAGACTATTTTATAATATTTATAATGTTTGGTGGTTGGGAGCCACCTTGGCCAAATAGTTAACCTATGAAAAATTTGAAGTATGCTATGCTAAAAATAGAGAATTATGATTAAAAAAACTAATCTCAAGACTAATCTAATATGGATATTTAAAATGAAAATTAAGCTATAGTGATATGGTAAAAAAGGAACAAAAGGAAGGTTAGGGCAGAAAGAAGGAACATGTTGCTAATCATCATTCCAAACATCATGACAAAGTTCAAATTTCATCTAGACATGCACTTAACCAATGTATTTCATGAAGTAGCATAATCTTAAATCCTATCACACATCACAAAAACATCTAAGGATAGTGTGAAATAATTCAAATAAGAACTAGATTCACTTTAAAGATTTACTCCTATAAGTGAACAACATTAGCCCAAATGCAAGAAGAGTAAAGAAAATGAATTGAACCTATGAACTTTTAGTTAACCTAACATTGTCACAAGTTAAAAACTTTGCATTCAAAGGTGCACATTAAAAATTCACAAGAGAAATTTAAATCTATAAATTAAACCAAGCAAGTGAGAAGGAAGCCATGTTAATAAATACAGAAAAATAATTCACAAACTTTGTATAATTCTTTGATTCTATTTCTTTCTCAAAGTTTACAAAGTAATTCTAGCTCTAAGAACTTCCTCCCCCTTTTAAAATGGGCAATACCTACTTTATGTAGATAATTCATGAGATACGTTGGTCATTCCATCTCAACATGCAATTAGACAAGTGTCAACATGAAAATGAATAAAACATGCAACTAGATAAGTGTCATAGACAAGTATCCTATTATAAATGTTTTAGGACCAATAGCCTTCTTTAAATATGACTGATAGGCCACATGATTTCTTAAATGCACATACTTAAAATAATATTCCTTCTCAAAATATTATACAAGCTTCGATACAAGAATAATATTCCTAATAACTTTGTGACCCTTTGGCTAATGAAGTCCCCCATTTCTATTGAAAGATCTTCACAGATCTTTGGTGCTTATGGATTTAAACAATCTTCTCCTCTGTTGCTAAGGAGCATATCCATAATCCTATTATTTTCCATCCCATATTTCCCTTGGATTTTGATTCTCACTTATTGTATCTAAGGTTAGATGGAGTTCCACATTCTCTTAAAAAATACCCTTTTGAGTTGCTATGGCTAAAAATTCTATTAAATTTCTCACTAGTGGACTCTGGGTCAAATTATCTTCACACAGGGGACAATTCAGTTTCCCTCAGCTTAATTACAATGCTAAAAAGAATTAATCAAGGCATCCATACATTATTTTAGGGATTCAATTCAATTAGGTTTATAGGGAGCTTTAATGGAGGTAGCTATTTGAACTTGCATGAGCTTCATGAATTAGATCCCAATTCAACTGCATGCATCTACCCTTGTATTTCTTAGGTCTATAGGATCTTCTTCTTGGAATATTATACTAACATGGCTATGATGTGGCATCATTGTGGCATCCATGTGGAATTTTGTTTTTTAATATTTTCAAAAATTACCATTGACCTTTGAAAATATATTTCATCTCATTTCATCCAATTATCCCTACATAAATCATTGTAAACCATTGATCTCAATTTGAGGGATCAAATATGATTGGATGCCCACTATTCTTGATTTATTAAAAAGTCTACTTTGATCACACACTATTGGATCATTTTCATCTGATCAAATGTGTGTCATTGATCTAGTGTATGATACTCAATCTTTAACATGGGGGTTGGGTCTTAAGAGGTCAACATTGATCACACACCATTAGATCCTCTAGGTATGAACCAATACATTCTATTAATCTTCTAACAGGTGCCCAAGATTTAATTTGTGGCATATGGTTACACCACTTATCATTTATACATTCACCCTAAGGTTCATTGATAATTTTCACTCACTATGCTCTGTTGATCTGAATGTGTACGTCACATCACATATCATCGATCATCTAGAATTTAGTTGGGTTTTAATCATGGATCATGTATTAAATTTTCAACATTGATTTTGCATCATTAGATTTTCCCCATATGGTAAAATACAATCCATATATCATTATCCATGGGGTTGAGTGAGATTGGTTCTAACCCCATCTTGCACCATTAGATTAACTTCACCTATGTGAACGTGGGTCGTTGATCTCATAGACAAACACAATGTTTAAGTTAGGCTTGGGAATTTTGAGACTAGGGTTTTTATTTGTATTTATAAAATCAAATTAAAACCTTTGAATTAGTCTTTATCCTAAGTTTAGGATATAATATATGGGACCCCATAAAAAATAAAATACCTAGCTTAAAGTCTTAGGACTAAAGTTTTAATTGTGTTGATGAATACAAAAGAAGCTTTAGGATAAGGATTTTTAATCAAATTTCATAACAAAGGGACCATGCATTAGTTAGATCATGTTGGTAGATAAAAGGGACCAAGGTTCATGAGATATAAAAGGGACCAAGTATGAATTTTTAGACTAAGGTTTGATCCTATCAATAAACACAACTAAAACTTAGGATAAAAATAGAACTAAGTCCATGACATAATAAATCATTCCCACATTATTTGTTCTCACAAAATTTTAATTTGATTCAAGAGGATATGAGCTAGGGTAATTGGAATTAGGGTTATGATACAATCAAACCTAAATTCATCTTGATTTTAAACATACCAAAGGCTAGTAAAAGATCAAATTACTATTAAAACATAAAACCTAGACATTGTTCATTCCAAATGGACCTCATCAGACCTACAACTAGAAAACACAGAGATCCAATGTTAGAAAATTTAGATAATGTCAAACCATAATCATGTGTAAATATGTTAACCAAACCAAGTTTGAATTATATTCAAATAAAAACACTATGAAAATGTGCTAGTAACACTCTGATCAAGTGAATTTTTTATTTTAAGGTACAAAATTTGCACAACTTAACATAAGGGTCCCCATTTTTTAGGAATGGGGGTATGCTGACCGAAATAAGTGGTTAATTATTCCTATGAAATTTCTCTATATTGGATGATGGTGGATATATGTTATTGTAAGCTATCCCTCTCCTATGTCTTTATTAATAATTGTCCCTATGTTATGTCTCTCTCTTATGTCATAGAGGTGAACAATGCCTATAAAGTATCGTATTTTTCTCTCATAGTATCCATATCTATAATGACTACCTATAGATCAGGTGCATCCTCCTCCATCTATGTATCCTTACCCTTCTCCTCACCCTACCCTTCACCTTGTCTGTCATCCCCTCCAACATTAGGACCCTGTCTTTTATCTCTACCAGTAGCTGTAGGGTGTCATATCTACCACCAAGAAATATACTTTAGAGTTACCCTAACATCATCAACTAATTTAGGGGTTGGTATCTTCTCATAAAATATTTCCTCCTCTTATGTATATGGTAGAGGAATTAGTGCCTCTATGTGCTCTCATTTATATATCACCCTGAACCAAGCCATACTACTACTGCATATATTCAAAAGGTATCAACTCTGTCTCATGTTCCTTCATACCATGTATCCATCTAAAACTCTAAAGGGAAAATGTATGTACAAACAACCCACTCTATGACAGTATACCCATGTAGGATCTCCATATAAACTCACCACGCACCAAAGAATCTAGCCTCTATCTGAACTATTCTATATCTCATACCACCCCATCTACCTATGAAATATCCATATCTAACCTCCACCTCATGAACCCAAATCTGAATCATGATTGATGTCATGTACCCCACAATAATCTAACTATATACAAAATGGTTATATGATCATAAGCCCAATAATGAATTAATAAGCATACACTCATCCCATACCTCCTATGCACCTGGTAGTGCCAAAGATCCCAATAAACTTGTGTTAGAAGTATTGGTTCCCATGCATATATTGTCATATCCTCAGGCATCTCGACTATAACACCAATCAAATCTTAAGGATACCTCCTACCACTAAAATTTGGTAATGCATAGCAAGTGACTAATATCATCAACATCATCATCAATATCCTCCTCTTTATGTCCAATCGATACATATTCTTGAAGTAGAAAACTGCACCGTGGTACCATGTCTCTACTACATCTTCACCATATAGAAGGTCCATCTGTGAGTCCAGTTCATCACCATGAATTGACTCCATTTCTTGATCATGTATAGGTAGCCTTAATATCTTATGCATGTCCTCTAACATAATTTCTATCTCTCCTATTAGTATCCATGGCATGTTGGTAGCTAGATCTCATCTCTCGATCAAGGCCACAAACATACCTATATCATGGGGCACTCACTAATAGTGTTACATACCACCTGGACCCATAACCATCATAGGATCCCACACATCCCTAGTTATATCTCTATGTAACTCTTTGAGTAGTGGTATAACTCAATCCCACATCATCAATAGAAGACTTAATTGTTAGTTTAGATTTTGAACCTAGTTTAATCTACACCTAAATCAACAAACAAACATTCAACCTAATCTACCATAGTCACTCCACCTATACACTTCCCTAAGTTTGCTCATTCCCATACTTAACCATACCAAAAACCCTATTTGACTATCCCAAGGCTCATTTTACTTACATAAAACATTTACTAAGACTTATAACCTACCCATGCTAAGACTTTAGACTTTATACCTTACCCTGATAACCTACTTAACCTAGGAAACCTAACCCACCATTCCTCCACCCTTTTCAAACCCATAAACCTTACAAATACAAAACTCATCACCTGGTAATTCAAAAATATTCACTAACATTTCAAAATTTTACTTTTTTCACCTCTAGAGAATTCACCCCTCAAATAGTGTCAGTCATAGGTCGACCAAAATTGGTTCCATATCGATCGACATCAATTAAACTTGGATGGTATCAGTCATTATAATATTAGGGCTAAACTATGAAACCCAAAATTTCCCCCCAAAACTAGCTACATGATTTTCCAAAGAATGTTTTACCTACCCTAACAACTCTAACTACCCTCTACCCTACCATTTATCCTAGATATATCCCATCTATTACAATACCAAAATATTTTCAAAAGAGAATAACCACAAAACTACCTACCTAGTCTCGAGTCCGTCTCCATGGTGACACTCACCTCTTGGTCATAGCTTACCCTCTAATTGGCACTTTTACTTTAGCTATATGTATGATGGGTCTCTCATCCAAAATAGAATCCACTAATCACCCCACCTATCACCCTATTAAAACATCTCACACTACCATAAAAGAAAATTTTTTCCTACCCCACTTACGCTCTGATAGATCACTTATCTCATTTAAAGGTTGTCTATAAAAACTTATCAAGCATAACTCACTAAAGCACCAAAAAATTCACTTAAAACAAAATGCAAAGGGAAATATAAAATAGGATCACATTGAATTTTTGGTTACCAACCCCCATTTATAGGGTTTGGTTATTGATCGATATTGGTCATCTTTAGTTAGGATGATTGGCATCAGTTATTCCTTAACTAACATCAGTCAATTATATTAGGTTTTTTATCCAAACCCCTACCCAAAACATCCACCTACCTTAGTTCCCTTTCAAACCAAAGGGATCCATTTATAAATAGTACCACAAATAATTTTTTGAATCACTCCTTAACGAATAATTAGAGATCACCATTTTTATCCTCCACAACCTGTAACCACTTTACATCAACTTGGTCACTCCTACCAGCCATTCAAAATTTTTGCACCAACCTTAATTTGGTAACTTTGACCATGTAGACTACCTTTTCATGCTTAAAAACCTTACACATGAATGATAATTTTATGCATATACCTTTTAGTATATTAGAACATGCTCACATATGGTCCTGATACATGTAACCCATTTAGTCTTCTCAAGATCACACCCTACTTTTGGCTCCCTAAGAAAACAAAAATCTCACCTAGGAGACTTAAGTTTATAAGTGTAACCCATATCGTCTACACCTAATACTATGACCTAGATCACCAATCACTTTTTATTCTAAGTGTAACCTTATTTACCAATTCATTAAACCATGGTAGCCTCATTTAGGAACAATTTATGACATCACAATTCATTGCATTTTGTGTGCCCTTTTGCACTTCCAAGCCTAACCATCCAACCAACATTGTAACAAACTTATCCACTTTTAAAACCTACACCAAAATTAATTTTCACATCATTGCATCCTATTTTAAGGGTGCACGCCTCCTCCCACACTTAGGGCATCCAACTTTCCACTAAATCATTAGTTTTTATTTTTTAATTTTTTGATGCAAACTACATAATAAAAAGGGGGAAAATGTAGACACTAGAAAACTACACCAGTGGATTTAGATGTTACAACATACCTTTTTTGACCCCTTATCCCCCTTAGGTTAGAAAATTTCTTAACAAACTTAAAAACACTCATTTAACCCTTACACACATTGAGCTAAATTAATTAATTATTTAATTTAATTAAATATAATTTACACCTCCCCCTAATGAAGCCCATGGATATCTTAGTGACCCCTAGCCTTAAGACCATTTTTTACCTTATCATTTAAATTCCTAACATCGTATACTATTTCTACTCGCATGACCATGATTATTTAAATTACCTTGGACCATTCATAATGGTCTTAACCATAAAAATTAAGTGAAAACAACTATTTTTGGCAAGTTAAAACATTTCCACATTGATCGACACCAGTCATCTCTCGACCAATGCTAGTTGACTACAACTGACATTAGTTAATTAAGGATGGTCTATGACCCTTGCTTAAGAGGTTGAATCATTTGAGAAATAACTAAAATATTGTGTGAATCAAAGCTTTCTAGTGAACTAGAGAACTAGTTCAAAGATCAAGAAGTTCTTCATCAACTCAAGACTGAGGATTCAATTACCATTATTCTACCCATTTTATTCTAGGATTCCAACCAACTCTCACTCAAATTCAAGTCATCTCGAGGCTAGTAACTACACAATAGTCAACTACTTAATTTTTTTATAAGTTCAGTATTTGGTTTTTGTAGTTTATTTATTTCACCCCCTTTCAATCTATCCCCACACTCTCTTTTGTGTTGAAGTTTTACAACTCCAACACATCCTTTTTCCACCAAATCCCCAGTAATCATTCCCATCCTTTTTAGTGTTAAACCTCTATGTTTGATATCCTTAAGTCTTAATTCTACCTTTACTACCATCAACCAACCTCCAAATATCCCATAAAATACCTATGTAACTAGCCCAATGTCCATTCTTACCTAAATCTATAACTATGAGAACACACAATGACTGACATCGGTTATCCTTGATTGACATTAGTTATCATTGATTAGCATTGATTACCTAGTGATTAGCATGAGTCTCTATGTAATTCTATTTTCCTAAAATAGCAAGATAAAATCACCTATAAACCCTAACCCAAAACCTTATTTTTGGACCACTATCAAAACATAGAGTCAAAAGGCATTATTTGAATCACATTTTATCACTTCTTTTGTATAATTTAATGTCATTTTTTTAAAGCAATCATTTTTTTTGAAAAGCATTTTATTACATAACGTTGAATTACTTTTCATTCCTTTATGAAATAATTTATTATCATCATTTTTTAGAAATTAATATGTTAAAATGAGTGGATTGATAGCCTTTCAGTGAAGTCTTGTACTTCTTGGATCTAGAAATTTCTAGGCAATTAACCCTCTAATCTTAATAATCAACCTTGTTTCTAGTCTTATTCTTATTACAGGTCATTCCTCCCAAGAGAAAGAAGAGTACTTCACATTTTCTAGATCATGGAGCATGCAACCACATCTACGTACATATATACCTTCTCTCTTTCTTTAAGTTTGACTTGTTCTCAAAATAAAAATCAAATAATACAAAAACATGGTGAAACACAAGCAACTCAAAAAGACCTTGTTTAATTTTTAAAGTAGTTTTTGAAATGTAACCTTCACTTATTATAATTTTGTGATAACCACTTCTTAATTATAACTTAATGAAATAAACAATATTTTTAAATTGATCTAACAAATAATCAATGTGAACATAAGAGTAGTAGTCTTTAACTATAATATTATTCAATGCTAAAAAATCCATGCACATCTACCAAGTGCCATCTTTCTTTGGCATAAAAATAATTGGGAAACCATATGGTGAAGTTCTTGGTCTAATGAGCCATCTCTTGAGAAACTCTTGAACTTGATTCTTTAATTCTTCATTTTCTACCATGGACATCCTATACATATAAATATTAGGAAGAATGCATCCTATTATAGTTGTATCTCATGTAAAATATGCCTTTTAAGAGGTAAACCTCTATGGATATTAAAAAATAACATTATAGTTAGACATAATATCAACTATTTCATTCTTATGTTTAGGATCCAAACCTTCTAGATCCTTGGATTTATCATCATCCTTAGTCTTTTACAATAATGATTACAAATTTATAGCTTGCATTGACAAGACTTTCCATCTATCCTATAGATCCAAGTGGCAAGTTTGATTTTATCTGATGGGATATTACAACGTATTCAAATCCATCTTTTAAAATAAAATTTTTATTCTCTTTCTTATATAATATTGATTTTCTATCATCTAAATAAGGACTAAAAAGTACAATACCAAAAATATCAAGTAGAACCACATATAACTCTACTCATTAATGAACACAAAGGTGATTAGGAATCTTAACCTACATGTTTTTATGACTTTAAATTTAGAATAATCACACACCCATCGTAAAGATTATGGCTTAGGATGTGTTTTAGTTTTAAGTCATAATTTGCTCACAACTTCTTTAGAAATTATATTATCTTGATATCCATTAAAAAAATAATATTTATCTTAGTATGCTTATACATGACTCTAATGGGGAATAACTAATTTCTTTTATTTTCATCATGTAGAAATTTAGAATGTAAAGAAGAATGAGAATTAAGATATTAAGTGCTAGAAGAGGAAGAATATGAAACTTGCATACCCATGGTGGTGATCTTGGTTTCATCACCTAAATCAAAGCCAAGATCTTGTTAGATTATTTAACTAATATTCTTCTTATCATATTACTTATTCCCAAACCTTTTTTGCTTAAGTTTAGAATGAAGCTTCAAACACTTTGCATTATTATGGCATTCTCTCTTCAAATGTAAGAAAAAAGGCTTCCCATCCTATTTATTAACCATGGAAGTGTGTTTTGTCTTACCATTTACTTTTCCTTTACTTTCAAGTCATTTAATTTTTTTTTTGTGAAGTGTTCCTTGTCCTTAGTCACTTTACCCCTTGATTCAATATGGGTATCTTGCACATAAAATTCATCAAGATTAGTTGGTTTAAACATAAGGATTATTTGCCTTAAGTAAATATTTAACCAAAAATATATTTCAAAAGATTATAATGAGTGTAAAGAGGAATGCATAACCCCAAATATCTCTTTCTAAACTCTTGAGTGTAATCCTTTACACTTTGACCCTTAATTTGCCTCAAATTTTGCCTAATGGATATAATTGATTTTTTAATGAAAAAACAAAATCAACCCAAGAAGAGATAACTTTACCATGTTTTATGAGATATTATTGTGTCTTACTCTCCCACCAAATGAGTTTTTTACCACCCATCTGAAGAGTATCCAATTGGATTTTTGCTTCCTCATCCATTATATTTTGAACCCTATAGTATACTTCAATCTTCTTGACCCAATGATCTAATCTTTTTGCATTAAGTTTTCCATTATAGATTGAAAAATATAACTTAACATCAAGATTAACAATGAAATATACATAATTGGAAACATTATTTTTATTATCATCATAAAAATAAGGAGAAGGTTGTGAGGGAGATGGAGGAGCTTTAGAATATTCTTATCTTTTACCCTTACCAATGGTTAAGGGTTCTTCCTCTTGTTTACCTTGATTTTCACCTTCAATCCTTTTCTTTCAACCACAATAAAAATATTCCACCATGATTTTCATCTCTATAAAAACTCAATGGAAGGCCATTTCTAATTTTGAGTCTTGCCTAGAATATTCTATGGCTTGACGTGCATGTTTTTCACCAATTTTAAGGTTATGTTCTTCAAGAGATCCTTTACCATGCTTGTTTTTAGACCTATTTAACATGCAAAATGGAATACTTATAGATCAAAAAACCATGTAAAAATATCCCTAATCAGCAACTTTTATACCAAACTTGATATGGAATGCAATATTATGATTATGATTTAAAATTTTCTAATTTTAGATATTTAAACACTTTTTCTCAATTTCCTATAACTTACGTTAAAAATTGGACTTATTAATACAAAATAGATTTAAAATTGATAAAAAAACACAATTAAATGATAAAATTCATAAAAATTCAAACCAAGTTTATTAATAAAGTTCACCCATTAGGAGCTACATCTTCAGGTCTGAAAAAACTCTCAAACCAATATATAAATGATGAAAAATCACTTGTACAATCTTGTTTTCTATCAAAATCACCTTTGTTATAAGAGGTATTATTTATTGTGCCTCTAAGAAGTCTTGGGAAATCTCCCATTTTCCTCTCCAAGTGTCTCAAATTTGAACCCATATTTATAGCATAGGACTAGCCTCAAGATTGCCTGCATGATCAAATCCCAATGGTCTAACCGAACTAGAATTTATTTGGATTTGACTTAACATTGTGAAAAAATATATTTTGGATCTGAAATGGTTAGCCTCTCTACAAGTTCATTCACTGAAACAGAAACCCCTAGCATTTCCCATTGTGAAATAAGCAAGGACACTTGGCAGCATCTGCTAGTCTTAACACCAGTGACACATAGAAGCTTTCACTTGTCTATAGAAGCTTTAGATACCTTTTGAGAGTCCTACAGAAGATGACACATGGCAGCTTCCACTGAGCTTTAGAAACACTATAGAAAAATTTGGGGCTCATTTAGATTCACACAGATGATGACACTTGGTGCACTCTACTTACTTTATCAACTCACCTGAGGCCCACCACAGTCCTTTCTCAACAATGAAACAAAAGGAAGAAACTGTGGATCTCGACACTTAGTAGTCTCCACAGATATTACAAGGGACATGCGTGACACTTTCCACATAACTTAGAGAAACATATTAAAACCTTCCATAGTTGCCACTTGGCACCTTCAACATGCACTAAGAAAATCTTATTGAAAGAAGATTTTTAAACTTATAATAAAGTGAAACATGGATGCCAACACTTGTCATGCTCCATGGGTATATAATAGGACATGTGGCTCCATCCATGTTACTTAGAGAAATTATATTGTGTCCCAACTGATGACACATGGCAGCTTCTGCTCGACTCTGAGATTTTAGACAAAACTTAGACAAAATGAAAACCCATGCCCACACTATATGTCAAAACCTTCACTACCAAAACTGAAATGTGTAAGGACAAAATTGGAGTGCATAACTAAAATTCAAAACAAAATGTAGAGTATTTTACTCCACAGTTCTTGGTGACCCTAAGGACTTTTGAGCCTACTCAAAAAAGAATCCAAAGAATATTTAAAAATGTGGCAAAAATCACAAATTTTTTAAGGCCATCTGATAAATAGGCCATTCAACATCAAATAGTCCCTATTTATTTTGCAAATCATGGAAGGCTAAATCAAGGTTGATGATGTCCTTGTGCGAAAAACTATGCAAAACATGAACTACAGTCTTCAATTGGAAATCAAGCTGGGCCATGGGAATCAAGACAACTTCCACTTCTGGCACTAATGAAGCATCTATTAAACCTTAGAAAACTGACTGATCATTTTATTTGGCTAACAACAAAGGCTTAATCTCATCAACCATTAACACATTGTTGCTATCAGGAAAAGAGGAGGGAAGACCCAATTGTACTAGATCTTCAATATGTTTCTTCATGTCTTTTACTCCCTCTTTTACCACATCTAGGAGATCTTTGCAATTAATTACTATGGAGTTACAACTGAGAACTTCGTTCACCCTTTTTGCAGCAATCATTTTGTCACTAATCCCTGCTACTGATAATGTTTCATCATTTGTGTCATATAGCTTTTTCAATAGCATTTTAGAATCAAACACTCTCAAAGAGATAGTGGATAGAGTGGCCTGGACTAAAGTCTACACCTTTTTGCACAATTTCTATGCATTTAGTAGGAAAGTTAGAGAGGGTCTGAGCTGATTAATCTCCTCAAAGATTATTTTCCATACTAATACATATAGCTCCTTGACCAAGTTCAGAACTCCTACATTTTTTGGCCTATTAGCCAACTCAAGTGTTAATTGTTTTGTTATTTATTGCTCAGCTTGAAGTTGGGCCTATATGGCAGTGGTATTATTTTGCTCATTCAACAACTTTTGCTGGAACTGAGTGACTTGTAGTAGGTTTTCTTGATATTTTTTCTATAGTGTTTCCTTTTCTTGCCTTAAGGCTATCACTACAGCTTTCTCTTATGTTAGCTCTTCTTTTAAAGAAGCATTTAGGGCTTGAATAGCTTGGTAAATCTGACAAAAAATAGTATCTTATAACTATTTGTTGAGACTCTCTATTTCATCATTCTTTATCTTGATTTATGTAGCCAGATTGTTACCATTTGCTTTCTCTTGAGCCAGATCAACCTCCATCTTTTGTATCTTCTTTAATACTTTCAAATAATTAGTAGATATAGTAGAAGTGGTTTCATTTAGAAACTTAACCCTGTCTTATGGTCTAAAAAGTGACATATCCATAGCCACTGCACTCATTGTATAATCTTGAGGCTACATCTGCTCATTTGGCTTGACTACATTAGGTGATAAATGAGTCATAATTAACTATTGCTGGGTTAAATAGTGACCTCATGTGTGGTGAAACCAAAGATTTATTATCTTGCTTCCTCTTTTTATCCATCTAGGCTTCCCTAACCTTCTTAGCAGTGTTTGATTGAGCTTGGAAAGTAGAGGGAGAGGCAATATACCCACCTGCAAAAGGATAACCTTGTGGCAATCCATAGGGAATAGCCAAATGTTGGCTAGGGGGAATCTAGGGAGGTATTGTCTCTGGGATAGAGGGGAAAAGGGAGGCAATGATGTGGCCTATGATGACATGGCTTGAGTAGTAATAGGTGGGGCAAATTGGGAAATTGGCACAATAGAGGTGGCAGGGGATAATATTTGGCCAGTTGGGATTGCCACCCCTATAGAAGAAGAAAAAGACTAAGAAGAAGAAGGAGCAATAACATGTACCTGAAGAGCAATAGATGTACTTAGTGGTTGATGTTGTGAGGGATATACCTCCTCATCTAAATCAAGCTAAAGTTTTAGCTTCTTATATTTTCTTGGCCTTTCTTCTTCTTGTTATGCTTCCTTCTCTTCAATGTTTACCACTACTTCTAATGGTGATTACACAAAATTGGGAACCCCAAAGGTTGACACTGATGAATAAGCTCTGGGTGGTGAGGATACCACACTCTCTTTTTTATATAGTGACTGTAGATGAGGTTTGTCTTGGGCCTGCACTGTATGAGTGGATTCTACTTTCCCCTCCGACTCTCCACCCTGTGTCTATAGTTTGCTTATATCAGGGCTAGAGATAGGAGATGGATGCCATTCCTCCTAGATTACCTCCCATTTCTCATCTGAGTTTACATTACCAAAAGAGTGAGTTAGCTCAAAAATCTCTTGCCTATACTTCTAATAGGATTCAATTTTCTTGAGTTTCCATTCTTTGTTCTTCAATGCCCTTTTTAGACTAGAAGTCATTCTAATTTTATGATCAAAAACCTTTTCTTTAATATAAAAGGTCTCCCATGGCTTGGCCTCCTGAAAGGGCAAATCTGTCAATTCTACAAACAAATCAGGGATATATTCCTTAGGGTTTCTTCTATCTTCCCAAAAAGGATGCCTCTAATGCATAATTTTAGCACTGACCTTGTTATTCTTGATACATAAGGTTATGAAACTAATTGGATTATATCTCCATTTATCTTCAATTAAAAAGAAACCCAAGATAGATAGCTTCCTCAGCAACAAGTGCTCAACATCTCTGACCTCTAGGGCCATGTTTTTCATTACCCATGGAATATCATACATTTTCTTTCTCTTCTTCCTAATGCCATAGTCATTATCAACCACAGACACTTATCAGGTGACCTCTAAGAATGCTAAGCTAAGAGTCAAAATCTTAGGTAGCAACATTGGTTATCCATTAAAACCATAGACCCTAATGATGAGATCCAAAAAAGTAGTCACAGGGAATAGTGCAATTTGTCATGAGGCCTCTGACACTTAGAGTTAATCTATTTTCAATAGGCTTTGGGCTTAGGTGACAAAAGGCAAGGGAAACAAAAAGTTCCCAAAATTCATATGGGTTAGATGTTTTGGATAAGATATGTGTCCATATAGACACAAGAATGATCCTATTATGACTGAAACTTGGGTCATACATATTCAAATGCATATATTGTGAAAAGATGTTAGAGATTTGATATAATATGAGGTGAAATAGATAAGAAGAATACTTGAAAACCCATTTAGATTTGAAGTGAGTGAGCTGGTCAACCATTGAATAGGCAATCTACTCTGAGAAGTCCAGTTGATACTCTTGATACTTGTCTACAGTTTTTAATATGAAGAGAATGGCCATTTGCCAATCATAGATAGTTATGTCCTCCATTCCAAAAATAAATGCCATCATGGATAGTGCCTCTTGACTAACCTATGCAAATTATGCCCTTCCTATTGGTAGCACTAGCATAATGGTATCTTCATCCCCTAATTGCAATTTTGATCTGAGAAACCTCAATTGATTATTAATGCTTACCCACATTTTTTGCATTTTGGCAATGGTGGGAAATGTGGCTATTTTGTCATGATATAGGGCCAACATGCCCCTAATGGCCTTTGATGTAATTTGCACCATGAATTGACCCTATTATATGGTGTTTGAGGGTGTATGAAACAACTTTGTGCACATTTCAACTAAGTCAAGGCACAGATGTACACTTGGGATAATGAATTGTGCCAATTAAGAAGTCCATATCCTCATCCCAAATGTTTCAAATTTTCTAGCCTTGGCCTTATAGATACATCTTTGGTGTGCCCCTTGTCACAGAGCTTTGCTAGACTTTTGAAGTGTTGGGTCTAGAATTCCATATGCAAAATCCTTCACCTTTGCTGGGTCGATCATATAACCAACTTTGGGGACTCTAGTCCCTGGATAGGTCCTTAAGGGTTGTGTAGGGGCTGAAGCATGTGATTTGCTGGTGAGAAGCTTATCAATGGATTCGTAAATTCAAAACCCCTATTGTGAAGACTATGCCTCCTCCATATCTATGTCTATACTGGAAATTAGTGAACTTATGTAACAAGTATGGAAGCATTGCAACATGGAAGGCACTTTTACTAAGCAAGTTTCGATATGAATTGAAATGTAGGTAACATGGATTTTCCTAGCAGATGCATGAATGGATGAGACATAGTTAAGCCTTAACTCTTGTTATTAAGGTATTTAATGACACATCAAGTCTCATAAATGGCATTACAACTAGAAAATTGTTAGTAAATATTATTAAATCTGCATGGGATAACATGTCAGACATGTCATAAAAGTGGCCGCATAAAGGTACCTTAGGGAGTTTTGGGGATTTAAGAGAGATTTAGTGAATGTGACAATTTTGAAAATTTTGAAAAGACTTTAAGCCATGGCCATGTGTTCATAGAACACTTATTAAAAGAAAGAACATGAAAAAAAATGGGAAAATAGAGCAACAAGGAAAGGAAAACTATCTAACTATAATACATGGGAGATACTACTTAAATGAAATGTTTCAGGTATATCCCATTCACAAGAATCTCTTCAAGTTCACCCTCCATTATTTCAAGCTCAAATGAATTTTGTTGTTTGTTGGGTGAATATTTTGTCACTCAGGTAACTAATAGGCAAAATAGTTCTGTTCACCATAGCATAGGGAGATTGGTCAGCCAGATGTGCAGGTTTACCACATCAAAAGGGGACTAATCTCTCCTCTCATCAAGGGGAGGTTCCCTATTAAATATGAGGAGATATATACTATATATTTATGCTGAAAATAACACTTGGGGTAGGACAACATCATCCATCTCACTTTTTCAGAGATGATGTTCAAGGATCAAAGGAGAAATCTTAGGAGTAATGACAAAAGGCACTCCTCTTCTTTCAGAAGCACTATTCAAAAAACCACAAAAATCTTCTTGGTAGTAATTGCAAAAGATAACCAAGGGCATAGTAACCATCAGACTGAGATGTAGCACAAAGTCTCCACCTCAACTGCTCAAGAGTGAGATACGAAGGACAATGAGGGCACAAAGTCATCCCAAGGTCCTTTACACAGAAATAGAAAGAAAATACACTAAAGTCAATTGTGGGGGCATAAAGTCTCTCCACAGTTGGCTTCAAGACACCTTCCTGACTAATTTCACTAATTTTGCTTATTTAATTAAAGGGACAAAAAATGTATTAAGGAAATAGACATAAGAATAATTTCCCTAACAACCAAGTTATTACAACACAAAGTCTGAAAAGTCACTTGCTTTCTTATTCCAATAATAAAATATGATCAACCATCTGAGCTCAAAGTCTTAGTAATGCCTTTCAATTTGGGCAGAATTTAGTTTCTGATAACCAAAAGATCTCCTCAAAACAATAAGAGAGAGTCCAATATATAGCTCTCCAAAAAAGACTTAGGAGTAGTAACACATCATGTTGCATTCAATACATTTTAAATTATGTCAAGAAGATATGCTAGAATCGGGTGTAGTTGCCCATTTGATTTTCTCAATGCAAAGAAATGGGTCACGCTATTGAATGTTCATGTTCTCCAATGTCTAGCTGGTGGACAGCTTCGCCTTCTAGAAACATATCCCATGCATGGGTGTTTTTGGTCCTTCTTCATTATTTTTCCTTTTCTATATGTTGAATTGGGTCCTTTGTTTAATTGTTTCTCTATTATTTAGTCACTTTCCATTGATCTTAATAATTGACATGTGGCACATTCTGCTAAAAAATACATAAGGACACTTGGCAGTATCCATAAGACTCTAAGAGATGCTTATTGAAAGAAGCTTTGAAACTTGTAAGAAACACAAGATGCAGATGTAGACACTTGTCACACACCATGGATTTATAATAAGATATGTGGTAGTTTCTGTTAAACTTTGTGAAACATTATAGAGATCAACGGGAGTCATTTGGATTCACACAAATGATGACACTTGGCACGCTCTGCTTACTTCAATAGCTCACTGGGGCCCCACCATAGTCCTTACTTAATAAAGAGACCAAAGGAAGAAACTATGGATGTCAACATGTGGTGGCTTCCACTAAGTTTTATAGATGACATGTGGCATGTTCCATTACCTAAAATTATGTCTCAGGAGATGACACGTGGTAGTTTCCACTGAATTTTGTAAGGGACACGTGGCAGCTTTTAGGCTTTTATTTCCTCGACGAGTTTTCTATTTCGACTGACTTTTACTTTGAAAAAAAAGTCTTAAGGAATTATTTTGGACAATTTTTCCAAAGGAAATCTTCTCGAGTGAATTCCTTCAAAAATTCTAAAGGATTCTTAACTTAACTATTTTTCCACGTTATTTTCCAAAATAGAACTGTGCCCTCCATAAGGACTTATTCAAGTAGGGAACTATCCTTCAAGTTTTTTTAATAGTCCATTTACTCCTCACCTATCCTCCATAAGGGATGTTTGTCCTTTGGCTTTACCTTAGTCAATTTTTGGTCGATCTTCAATAGGTGACATGTGGCACATTCCACTGTGAAATAGGCAAAGACACGTGGCAACATCTACTTAACTTATAGGGGCTTTGGATGCCTTTCGAGAGTCCCATAGAAGATGACATGTGGTGGCTTCCATTGAGCTTTAGAAACACTATAGATACACTTGGGACTCACTTGGATTCATGCGGCTATTGACACTTGGCACACTCCATTTATCTTACAAGGGACACGTGATAACTTTTGCAGCTCTTAGAAACAAAGTATAATGGGGCTCAATAGATGACACTTGGCAGCATCAACTAGGATCTGATGGGATTTTGCTTCAATATTTTCTTACCTTAGTCACTTTTGCCATAAGAATTCCAACTTTTGCACATTTTTTCCTCACTGTCCTCTTCAAGGGCACTTGTCTCTTGAGCTTTGGGGCACTCCTTTGAACCTACCACTTGAACTGACTGATTGAACCAACTTTGGTTCAATGGTTCAATGGTTTATTCCTTCTTTTCTACTTATTTAAGTGACCACTTCAACCAAGCTTTTTGAACTAACTGCATTGAACTAGCCACATTGAACCTGTTGAATGAAGCACTTAACTCTTAAAGCCGCTGACGTTGTTGAACCTTTGAACCCATTGAACCTTTGAACCTTTTTAGAAGTGGGGTTTGATGGTTCAATCCTTCTTTGAAGCTTGTTGATGAACATTTTTGGTTGAACCAAGGTGTTGAACTAGCCTTAAATGCATCTAAGTGTTGAGGAAACTTTCTCTTTTTATTGAACTCGCCTGTAGAAGCCTTTGAACCTATTGAACTTGTTAGTCCTTTAACTAAAGAAGATTGAATATTTCCCAATTTTTAAAGTTTAGAAAAAAAATTTGAAATGGGAAGAGATAATTTTGTCTTTGTAGGACTAAAATAGCCCATATGTTGTCCCAAAAATGAGTGACATTTTTTTAGGTATAATAACTAAATCCAGTTGGGAAACTTCCATCCATTAAAAAAGGAATTGAAGGGACTAGAATCCAAAATCTCCAATGTCTTCATGTGTGCCATTAGACTATGGAGTCATGTTACTCAAAAATGAAAGGTGTCAAAAATGAAAACAAACAAAACAAAATGGAACTAAAAACTATACAAATATATATATGTACAGATGAAAATGATTTGGTACTTCAAGAATTGAAGTGTTTCAAATGCTGCCCACTGTGAGGTAGAGAAAAGAGCATGCCATCTTGATACTTTAGTAGGAAGCTATTTTCACCATTGTGTTGATGTATAATAAATGGGCCCCTCCAAAGAGAGTCAAACTTTCCATGCATTCCCTTTGGTTCTCTTCTCTTGTCCCATAACATGACTTGATCTCTAACTTGGAAATCATGGCTTTTCGCCTTCTAGTCGAAGAGTTTCTTCACCAGACTTTGATGGGTCGAAATTTGGTCCACCACCATAGTTCTTTACTCATCCAGCTTAGTCAGGCACATGATCATATTATCAAGGAAGCTTTCATATGTCTGATCTTCAATTGCCTTGTCCAATTTTAATGTTGGCAATTCCAAGGTGATTGGTATCTCAGCATTGATACCATAAAGAAGTTGGAAAGGAGACATATCAATTGCCCTCTTTGGTGTGATTCTATCTACCTATAGAGCATCAACCAATGCTTTATTCCATGTCCTTTGGTTTTCATCTGCTAGCTTCTTGATGATAGTCATCAAGTTCTTATTGCTTGATTCAGCTTGTCCATTCCCTTGTGGAAAGTAATCAGAAGAGTGGGAGAGTGTAATCCCATAGTAGAAATAAAATTGTGTAATCTCTTGATAAGTGAAACAAGCTTCATTGTCAGTAACAATCTTCGTTGAGACTCTAAACTTGGAAATGATATTCTCCTTGTGGAAATTGTACACTACTTCTAAAGTAACATGCCTGGTTGGGATAGCTTCCACCCACTTGGTGAAGTAGTCAGTTGATGTGAGGACATAATCATGTCTAGCACTTGAAGATGGGTTTATAGCTATAATAAAATCAATTCCCCATTGCTAGAATGGTTCCTCTATGATCATTGGCTTGAGAGGAGGGAAACTAACTTGGGTCTTCCAACAAACTACTGATAGAGTTCACATTTTCTCACCCACTTATATGCATCTTGGAAAAGAGTTGGCCAGTAATACATGGCTCACAAAATTTTATGGGTAGTCACAAGAGAAAAAGAATGCCCTCCATAGGTTAGATTGTGGAAGGATTTCAAAAGTTGGATTTGTTTCTCCTTATCTACATAGTGGAAAAACACTCCATCAAGGCTCCTCTTGTACAGGCCATTGTCCCAAAGAATAGAATTGGCAGCCTTCAACTTGAGAGTCCTCCTTTCTTTGTAAGATAAGTGAGTAGGACACTCACCATAAGTAAGGAAATGAGCAATACCTGAACACCAGTCATTTGTGGTGGAGACAAAGAGGAATGTTGGTGTGTCTTCCACCTCTGCTTCTTCATGCTCTATTTCTACTAGTTTGTTATCAACAATTAATTGACATAGGCCTTTTCCTCATGCCAGCTTTGTTGACTTGATGGCTAGATCAAAATCCTAGATTTTTTCAATCTAATTGCCTCTTTTCATTCCAAACTCATGTTGAGTTAGTATGGATTTGACCATGGTATCAGGAACCAAGGCAGTAGTATGAGAATTCAAGATGTAGAAGTGAATATGTTTGACTACTTTCACCACTGCATAAGCATGCTTCTCCATGTTTGATTACTTTAGCTCATGAGCTTTGAGAGGGAAGCTCATGAAAGAAATGGGAGATTATATACCTTATTTATTTTTTTGAGCCAATATTTTTGAAAGTGTGTGATCAAAAGCATAACTGTATACGATGAACTCTTTGTTATAGTCTAGACAAACTAGAATTAGGGCATGAGCAATGGCAGTCTTGATATCCTCAAATGCTAACTTGCCTTCTTCAGTCCAACTAAAGGTGGCTTTTCCTTTCATCATGTTCACAATATAATGAGTCTTCTCAACAAACTCAGGGTTAAACCTTCATAAGAAATTTACCTTTCCAAAGAAAGAGTGAACAATAGTCTTACTTGTAGGTAAGGTAAGCTCTTGGATAGACTTGAATCTATCTGAGTCAATCTTTATGCCTTCTTTAGACACAATGTGTCTGAGAAATTTACCCTTTGTTACTCCAAAAACTAACTTCTTGGGGTTTAAAGAAATGCCATTCCAGTGGCAGCACTCCAACTCTTGTTGCAAGTGGCATATATGATTTGAGCAATGTTTAGAAAAAATAGTTAAGTCATCAAGATAAACTACAATGAACTTACCCATCTCATCCTTGAAAGCAAGGTCCATTTCTCTCTAAAAGGTGGTGCCAACATTTATCAAGCTAAAAGACATCCTTCTATATGCAAATGTGCCCCAAGGTGTGGTGAAGGTAATCTTGTGTTAGTCTACTTTACTAACTTCAACTTGATTATATCCTGAGAAGCTATCTAGCATTAACAACATCTCTAAACCAGTCACTGTCTGTAGCACTTGATCCATGATGGGTAAAGGATAGTTATCCTTTAGAGATGATTGATTCAAATTCTTGAAATCTACACATCTGCAAATTTTTCCATTATTCTTCCTCATAGGGACTATGTTGGAAATCCATGTGGAATGATGGATTGGGAAAATTATTCTAGCATTCAATATTTTATGTATCTCAGACAGAATAGTACCTGATATATTCAGATTGTACTGTCTAGATTTTTGCTTGTAAGGCACCGCGTCAACCTTGAGAGGAATTTCATGGTGAATTTTCTCAAGCTTGAGAGACTTAAGGTCATCATAAGAATATGCTAAGACATCCATGTATTGGCTAAGTAAAGTAGTAAACTTGAATCTTTCTTCAGGAGTGCAACATTTACCAATGTTAACCATCTTGGGACTTTCCTTGGTACCCAAATTTATCTGATCAAACCCCTGGGAGGTTCTTGAATCCATTTGTTATTATTTGATGAATCTGTCATGTTTGTCAAATAGCTTTTAAAGGGAAACTAGACCTTTGGGAATTTTATTCCCTTAGAGTTGCAAAAATTCTTCATTTGTATCTAAGTTCATTTTAGGAGCTGATTTAAGCTTCTAAGGTTTACTACCTTCAAAATACATCTATTCAAAGCTATCTCTTTATTCTAGAAAGGCAGTGACTTGGTTGTCATTATTAAACACTTGCCAATGGCTGGCATTATCAGGCACACTCAGTCAGAAGACTAGCTCAATGGTGTATTTGCCTCCTGTGAAGTCTAGGTGAGGGACTAAGAGAGTTACTGAAATAGTGAGTGCACCAGCTCGGTTATTAACTTCCCTAGATATGGCAGAGATGTTGAAAGCATCAAAGCTTTCAATTTGATCCCAGACTAGGTTTCAGTAATGGTGTAATCTCTCATTTTTCATTTGATATAGGTTCTTTACCTGACAAACCACCAATTCAACATCTCCTTTGGCATGAAGGAGTTTGATGCCTTTATCTCTAGCAGCCTTCAATATAGGCAATAGATATTTGTACTCAACTGTGTTATTGGTATTACTGAACTATAATTTATATGAGTAAGAGAAAATATCTCCTTGAGGAGATATCAACATAATACCAGCTCCTGAGTTGATAGAGGAGTAGCTACCATCAAATTCAAGAATCCATACCTCATCAGACACTAATTTTTCTTTAGATTTTTCTTCATTAGAGAAGGAAGATCCTTCTCCATCTGTATTTTAACCTACTAGTTCTTCTAATGTATGATCTGAATCAAACCTTGGATCACATTTAGGGACTTCATCAAGCACCTCATGAACTTCTTATGTGGATAAAAAGTAATTACCCATGCCTGAAGACTCGAACAAAATTTGAGCTTCAGGTACTGATGTTTGAGTGACCACATATTTTTCTTCCTTTTTAGGGAGTAGCCTCTGCATAATGCCTTTAACAGAGATCCTCACTTCAGACAGGTCCATGCTCAATTCTCCACCAACATCCTTGTAAAAATTTTGTCCCAGAAGAATGCCATATGAGGCTAGAGAATCAGCCACTAGGACTATCATCTTAATTATTTTGTCTAAGAATGTTGCAAATGCAAATTGCACATCTTTGATTTGTCTTAGCAGAGGTACTTATTTTTTATCCATGGAAAAACATCTTCCAAATTTTTTGGTTAATGTGAGTCCAAGAGATTCTGCCACCTTGGCAGGAATGACATTATCTGAAGCTCTAGAATCAATAATGCAATTACTCAGTTTGTGACCATTTATCAATAGGGAAACATAGAAAGACTCTATTTTCCTAGGGGCAGTTGGAGGAGTAATGACAAGATTGTTTAGAATGGGTATGTTCCTTGGGGAATCATGAGTTACCTTCTTAATATCTTGTCTTGTAGGGATAGCTTTATTTTTCACACACTCCACCAACCTGTACAACTATTCAAGATTGGCTTGTAAGAATTCAAATTTAGACATTTGAATTTTAGTCTTCTTGACATGGTCGATTATGTCAAATGACTGAAATGGATTAGGAATAGAGGAAGATAGTTCATCTTTCTAGTTTTTAGGAGGGGGAGGACTAGTCTATGGAATTGAAGTTGGAGATGGAGGAATGCTTAATATACTTACCTTTTTATTACTCACTGGGTCTTTTAGTTGGAAAGGCAAAGAAGTTTTTCATTTGGCAATTGAGATTGAAAGTTGAAAACTTTTCCCTATTTTTATTTTATCAGCTTGCTAGGCTGAGTAGTTTTGAGACCAAGTGAATACATCATATGATCCCTCATCTACTTTACCTTCACTTCTGGGTTAATCCTGATAATTCAAGAAACTAATGTTTAAGTCACCATCTGACTCCTCTTGATCTTCTGCAAAGAGATCAACATCATTTTCTTAGTTTAATTCAAGTTGGAAAGATAAATTAGATTCTTTTTTGAGATATCCAACTATTGAATTGGTTGGGGGTGCTTCAATGGCAAGTTTTCCTTATGGGGGAGGAAGACAATTTGGTTGTACTAAATTTCTGGCAGCATTGCCTTGGTATGATTGATTTCAAAATGTCCTCCTTGGCATATCTTTGTATGAAGGATCAAAAAACATTCCTTGTGCCATTTGCTTTTTGAGAGTAAGCAACTCATTTGACAACTTCTACACCATTGGATTAGTGGTGCCTATAGATGGATATTCAGAAGATGATGAGGGTATATTTCTATTAGGGTCTCTCCTTATCTTCCCAGACAAGATAAGGTCATCTTCTACCTCAGTGGCCAAATCTTGAGCTTCAGCAAGGTCTATTTAGCTAGCCCATCTTAGTAGAAAATTGACTTCAAGTAGCTATGAGTTAATGAAGAAGCATTTGAGGTTTTCAGGTATTAGCTGAGCAATTATAGGAATAATATTCCTTAGCTTATCAAACTTGGCTATGAAGTATCTCATTAGTTCATGAGGCTCCCTCTTCATCTATGTGAGCTAGGCCAGAAGGGCATGTGCATCTTCTACAAGTTTGAATCTGGCTTCAAAATTGGCTTTGAGGGTGTTCTAATCAGTCATGATCGAGCTTGCAGATGGTAGAACCAATCTGCAGTAGTGTCTTGTAATGTTTTTAAAAATAGCCTGACTACTACATCTTCAAATTCCACTCCTATTATGACACAAGCTATGCTGAAGGCTATTATATGTTCATCAGGATGAACCTTCCCATCACCATAAAAATTGGGGAAATTTTTTCTTGAACTGCATGGTAGCTCATGTAGAGGTGGATTTAAACTGAGTGGGACAAAAGAGCTACCCCAAGGATCTCAAACTACCATTGTATGACTTTGGAAAGGTGGGATAACAAAACTTAGAGGAGTAAGTATTGACAAAGCTTTATTAATAGTAGAAATGGAGGCTTTGCCTAGTAATGGAGACTTAACTTTAGTAGGAGGAAAGCTCATAGTTAATTGGAGATAGATGGTGAAGAAAATGGATCAAAATTACTTTGTTGTACCAAATCAAATATAGGGTCAACAATACATTTAGCCCTTTGGCTTCGTGTATACCATGGATCTACAGATTGTAAAATAAAAATGGGAAAGAATTGGCCCCATTTTAGCTTGAAGCTTGAGGCTTCAAATTGTGTATTCTATCCTAGTTGGCATGGAGGTGGAGGGAGATGATAAGGTTAAAATGATAGTGGGTAAGACACAAAATGGAGTCTATAGTAGATAAAGATAGGAACTGCTTCAATCTAAAACTTGAGGCTTCAGATTGCATGTAATTCCCCATCAGAGTCACCAAAAACTATTGGGTGAATATTTTGTCACTCATCTAACTGATAAGCAAAATAGTTCTATTCACCACAACATAGGGAAATTGGTCGGCTAGATGTGCAAGTTTACCACATCAAAAGGGGACTAATCTGTCCTCTCATCAAGGGGAGGTTCCCTATTAAATATGAGGAGTTATATACTATATATTTATGTTGAAAATAACACTTGGGATAAGACAACATCATCCATCTCTTTTTTTCAAAGATGATGTTCAAGGATCAAAGGAGAAATCTTAGGATTAATGATAAAAAGCACTCCTCTTCTTTCAAAATTACTATTCAGCAAACCACAAGAATCTTCCTAGTAGTAATTGCAAAAGGTAACCAAGGGCGTAGTAACTAACAGATTGAGATGTAGCACAAAGTCTCCACCTCAATTACTCAAGAGTGAGATACAAAGTACAATGAGGGGACAAAGTCATCTCAAGGTCCTTTACATAAAAACAAAAAGAAAATACACTAAATTCAATTGTGGGGGCACACAGTCTCTCCATAGTTGGCTTCAGAACACCTTCTTGACTACTTTAACTAATTCTACTTATTTAATTAAAGGGACAAAAAATGTATTAAGGAAACAAACATAAGAACAATTTCCCTAACAACCAAGTTATTATAGCACAAAGTCTAAAAAGTCACTTACTTTCTTATTCCAATAACAAAATATGATCAACCATCTGAGCTCAAAGTCTCAATAATGCCTTTCAATTTGGGCAAAATTTAATTTTTGATAACCAAAAGATCTCCTCAAAACAATGAGAGAGAGTCCAATATATAGCTCTGCAAGAAAGACTTGGGAGTAGTAACACATCATGTTGCATTCAATACATTTTAAATTCTATCAAGAAGATATGCTAGAATCAGGCGTAGTTGCCCATTTGCTTTTCCCAATGTAGAGAAATTAGTCACACCATTGAATGTTTATGTTCTCTAATGTCCATTTGGTGGACAGCTTCACCTTCTAGAAACATATCCCATGCATGGGTATTTTTGGTCCTTCATCTTCCTCCCTTTCTGGCTATTGAATCAAGTACTTTGTTCAATCATTTCTCTATTCTTTAGTCACTTTCCACTAATCTTAAAATTGACATGTGGCATGTTATTCTAAAAAATAGATCAAAACACTTGGTAGTATCTACGGGACTCTGAGAGACACTTATTGAAAGAAGCTTTGAAAGTTGTAAGAAATTTGAGATGCAGATGTAGACACTTGTCACGCTCCATGGAGTCATAATGAGATACGTGGCAGTTTATGTTAAACTCTAAGAAATATTATAGAGATCAATGGGAGTCATTCATATTTATACATATGATGACAATTGCCATGCTCTACTTACTTCAGTAGCTCACTGGGGGCCCACCATAGTCCTTACTTAATAAAGAGACCAAAGGAAGAAACTACAGATGTCAACACATGGTGGCTTTTACTGAGTTTTGTAGATGACACATGGCATGTTCCACTGCTTGAAATTGTGTCTTAAGAGATGACATGTGGTAGTTTCCACTAAACTTTGTAAGGGACACGTGGTAGCTTTTGAGCTTTTATTTCCTTGATGGGTTTACTATTTTGACAGACTTTTCCTTTAGACAAAAAGTCTGAAGGAATTCTTTCAGATAATTTGTCTAAAGGAAATCTTCCTCGGTGAATTCCTTCAAAAATTTTGAAGGATTCTTACCTTAACCATTTTGCTATGTTATTTTCCAAAATAGAATTGTGCCCTCCACAAGGACTTGTTCAAGCAAGGAACTATCCTTCGGGTTTTTGTAATGGTCCATCTACTCCTCACCTGTCCTCTATAAGGGCTATTTGTCTTTTGGATTTTCATTAGTCAATTTTTGGCCAATCTTCAATAGGTGACATGTGGTACATTTCACTGTGAAATAGTCAAAGACATGTGGTAGCATTTGCTTAACTTATAGAGGCTTCGGATTCCTTTTGAGAGTCCCACAGAAGATGACACATGGTGGATTCTCTTGAGCTTTAGAAACACTATAGATACACTTAGGACTCACTTGGATTCATGTAAATGTTGACACTTGGTGTGCTCTATTTATCTTACAAGGGACACATGGTAACTTCTATAGGTCTTAGAAACAAAGTATAATGGGGCTCGACAGATGACACTTGGCAACATCTACTAGGCTCTGATGGGCTTTTGCTTCAGGATTTTCTTGCCTTAGTCACTTTTGCCATGGGAATTCCAACTTTTGCACATTTTTTGCTCACTTCCCTCTACAAGGGCACCTGTCTCTTCAACTTTGGGGCACTCTTTTGAACCTACCACTTGAACCAACTGATTGAACCAACTTTGGTTCAACGATTCAATGGTTCATTCCTTCTTTTCTACTTATTAAATTGACCACTTGAACCAAGCACTTTGAAATAACCATGTTAAACCAACCAATTTGAACCTATTGCTTGAAGCACTTAACTTTTGAAGCCTAATGATGTCATTGAACCTTTGAACCCATTGAACCTTTAAACCTTTTTAGAAGCAGGGTTTGATGGTTCAATGGTTCAATCCTTCTTTAAAGCTTGCTAATGAACATTATTGGTTGAACCAAGGTGTTGAACCACCCTTGAAAGCATCTAAGTGTTGAGGAAACTTGTTCTTTTGATTGAACTCACATGTAGAAGTCTTTGAACCTGTTAGTTCTTTAATTGAAAAAGCTAGAATAATTCCCATTTGTGAAAGTTTAGAATAATTTATTGAAATGGGAAGAGATAATTTTGTCTTTGTAGGACTAAAATAGCTCATATGTTGTCCCAAAAATGAGTGACATTTTTTTTTAGGTACAACACTATTTACATGTATGAATTTTATAGGGGCCAGTCCATAATGACTCAAATTTATTGTGTCGACCCAGCTTGGCAGTTCTCGCATCCCATTTCAAAACAACTAAGCCTACTTCAAAATGGGGGTTTGAAGTCTTCTTATCGAAGTAGCCTTTGATTATTTTATAATGTTTCATTAATGATTCATGTGTTGTATCCCTCTTTTCTTGAACTTCTAGGAGCTCAGCAAGTCTGACCTGCATGGGGCCATTCTCCTCAATTTCAATCTATTTTAATAACTAGAGAGTAGGAATCTCCAAGCTCAGGGGCATTACAGTAGTCTTACCATAGACAAATTCATATGGGGACATCTTTGTCACTTGTTTAGGCATAACTATATCAGCCCACAGTGCTATATTAAGCACTTTATGCCACTCTTTGTGATGATCAACCCTTATTCTCCTAATAAGTCTAATCAGGTTCTTATTAGTTGATTCTGCCAAACTATTACCTTGAGGGTAATAATTTGAGGAAGTTTTTAGATAAATTCCATACTTTAGTACAAATTAAAATATTTTTGCCCCTAAAAATGCCTTAGCATTATCTAAAATTATGGTACAAGGAGGCCCAAAGCGAGTAGTGATATCCCCCAAAAAGTCTAGGATCACATTTTCTATTGCTTCTTTGAGTGACACTACCTCACTCCATCTAGTAGAATAATTTGTGGTAGTTAGAATCCATTTGTGTCCCATACTCGACACTGGATTGATCATTCTAATGAAGTCAAGACCCCATTGAACAAAGGGTTCATCAACAATTATAAGACTAAGGGGCATTGTTGCATTCCTTCTCTTTCCCACATAATACTAACAAGATTGGCACTCTTTGACCAATTGATAATAGTCTATAAATAAAGTAGGCTAGAAATAACCTACCTGACTTATCTTTATAGCTATGGTTCTTGTAGAAAAATGTCCACCTTAGACTCTATGGTTCATTTCATGTATTATTTTTTGAGCCACATCTTTCTCTATGCATCTTAAAAGTATGCCATCAGTATTTCTTCTAAAAAGAACTTGGTCAATCAAAACAAAATGGATGCCTTGCTACCTATAGTTTATCCTCTTATCCTGAAAGAGCTCTTTTGGGAATATCCCATGTTTCATAAAATAGATTATGTTTGTGACCTAGGAGTTCTGATCAATTTCTTGTATCCTCAATACAATTTCCTTTTTTGTTTCTTCAGTTATCATCTTTTCCATATCTTGAGCCATGTATTGGCATAACCCCCTACCTCTGACCAGCTTAGTGGGTCTGACCTCTACATAATACTCATAGATCTTTATTATCTAGTTTTCTCTTTTTTTAGTAATTTAACCTTCCATAACATGTTCTCTAACACTAGGATGAGCCACAAGTATCAGAATCTTATTTCTTGATACCATATGCCTAAATTTCTTGAGGGCTTTTACCATAGCATATGTCTATTTCTCCACAAAGTTATATCTAGCTTCATACTCCCTAAGAGTCCTTGAGAAAAAGGCTATTGAGTGTTCTCCCTCTTGTTGATCATCTTTCTATGTTAGGATAGCATCAACACTAAACTCTTCTCCATAAACATACATTATAAAAGACTTAGAGAAGTCTGGGTTACTAAGTACTGGCGCTATTACAATTGCTTTCTTGACCTCCTCAAAAATTTGTCTTCTTTCTATAGTCCACTTGAACACCAGGTCTTTCTTCAATAAGAGTGTCACTGGTCTCATTAGGCCTATCAAGTCTAATATGAACCGATTGACAAAATTAATCTTTCCCAAAAAGGACTGAACTACCTTCTTATTTACTAGCAGGGGCAAGTTCATTATCGTTATGACTCTCTCTGGATCTATAGAGAGTCCTTTGGATACTATATGTCCCAGTAGTTTTCCTTGAGGTACTATAAAGATACACTTCTTGGGATTTAGGGATATTTCAAACTCTTGACACTTCTTAAAAATAGATTCCAGATGATCAAAATGATCAATAACATTCTTGGAAAAAATAGTGAGATCATCAAGATAAATCAGAATGATTTTATTTATGAGTTATCCAAATGCTACATCTATTGCTCTTTTAAAAGTGGATCCAACATTTGATAGACCAAATGACATCTTGGCATATGTAAATGTTCCCCATTTGGTAGTAAATGCAGTCTTGTGTTGGTCTTCATCAGCCAACCAAATTTGATTGTATCCAAAGAAACCATCTAGCAAGGAAAATCTATTTGATCCAGCCACAGTCTATAAAATTTGTTCCATAGAGGGTAGGTGATAGTGATATTTTAGACATGCTCTATTTAGGTATTTTAAATCCACATAGAGCCTTATGCCACCATTCTTTTTTTTATTGGTACTAGATTGGATACCCAGGTTGACTGTTTGATTGGAAAAATTATTTTAGATTCTAAGAGTTTCTGCAACTCATCCACCATTAGAGGTTTAATCTTTAGATTCACTAGAATTTGCTTCTATCTGACTGGCTTAGATCCTTTAGTCAGTTCTATGGTGTGTTGAATGATGTCTCTATTATAGCCATGAAGGTCTTCATAGGTCCAGGCTATTACTTTGTCATATCTTTCACAAAAGTCAATTAGTCTTTCCCCTTCCTCTTGGGTTACCAAATTTCCAATATTTAGTTTTCTCCCTTCACTCACTTGTATCTTAGAATAATCTACTTTATTTTCTTAAAACCTTTTCTTCTCTAGGCTTACATCTTCTGGATCAAATAGGTTTTCTAAAGTAATCAAGCCTTTGGGAAGCTTATTGGTCTTTAATTGAATAATTTGGTCTCCATATGCTTCTTCAATTTTGGGTTGTAATTGATCATCAAATTCCCCTGACTGTTGCAAAAATGAGAGTACATAAAAATCATTTTCAAAGACATGCCAATTTTCATCATTGTCTAGGATAGTTGGCCTTACTATAACTTTGACTGACTCATTATTGACTAATAGATCAGTTACTGGGTCAAACTATGAGCCAATCTGTGCCATCCTATCTGCTTCATAATTTTGGGTTCTAGGAATTACTTCAATATTGAAAGCTTCAAAATCATCTATTAAGTCCCAAATTCTGTGTCTATAGGATCTCATCCTTACATTTTTGGCTATTGCCTTTTCTCTAGTTTATCTCACCACTAGTTCTAAATCTCCTTTTACTATCAGATTCTTTACTCCATTTTTCTTAGCTAACATGAGCCCATGTACTAAGGATTCATATTGAGCATCATTATTAGTATAGGGAAATTGGAAATGGATGTCTCTTAAAAATTTCTCACCATTTGGAGCAACAAGACAAATTCTTGCTCTAGCACCATTTTTACTTCTAGCCCCATCAAAATTTAAGGTTCAGATTTTTGAGTTCTTTTCAGATTCTTGAGTCTTTAGCATTTCTTCCCTTAAAACATTTTGGATTTCATGGTCTTCATCAAATATGATGTAAGTGCCCAAACTAGTAGAGTCATAATTTCCATATGAATCACTTTGCATCATAGTTAACAACTGGTTATTTTCCTCCTCTTGGTCATGTTTAGTCTAGTCACCTAACTCTTCAACAAAGACCCTTTCTTCCTTATTCAGCATAACATGATCTACCTATAATTTCAGGGTTGGTTCATTGGTGATGTGATCCTTAGATAGTGACCCATATAGTATTTTCATTTTTGTACCATATTTGGTTCTTAGGGTGAGGTAAGACCAATCAAGTGACATATAACCTCCTATCTTGGCTATGAAATCTATGGATAAACATAGGCCAAATATAGGGGGTATATCTATGATTACCACATCCTGATTGACAATTATATTAGGGCAAGTTGTTTCTATGCTATATTTCACTTTTTACATTCAAAGAGAGAATTAAGAAACTAAGAGAGATGGTCTAAGGCTTGTATGTACCTAGATGAAGTCATGCGCACCGTTATCCAGATGTCGTGAGAACTCCTCTTTGGTTGTGGAGGATGACACCTACAAAAGAAAGAGACTAAGACAAAGAAGGCATTAGATGAGGAGATGGTGGGTTGCCAAGCAAAAGCTTGATCCTAAAAGTAAAAGCTTGAGGGATGTCAACCCACTGATTGGTAAAAGTAATGTCTGATAAAAGGCAGAATGATAAAATACTAAAATGATTAAAGGTTGAAAAGGAAATGGAAGCAAATGCTTACCTGGATGTTGCTATCGGCTTGGTCACAGTCACCAACATCGGTGGTCCTACCGAAGTCAGTTGTCAATGTCTCCCGACGTCGGTTAGTCTGTCGACGTCGGTGGGGGCAATGGTCTCTGCGGTCGGCGTCGGTTGGGGCAGTAGTTTGTGGATGAAGTCTAGATGAGTTTTTGGTCTGTGGATGGGTTTGAGAAAGGTTATGGGTCTGGTTGAATGGTCTAGGGGTTTGGCTCTGAGACTCTGGTTGAATGCTCTGTATAGGATCTTTGCAGGTAGAAAGAATGGTCTAAAAGAGGGACCAAACAGAAGATAAAAGCAACAGGGAGACAAGGATTCAGGTCTGGTCTGGTGATAGTATGGCTCTTGCCTGCTGAAGAAGAAGTGTATGATCCTAGGTTGTTAATATACCTGTTGTTGATGCAGAACATTATTGCAAGGTGGGGCTCTTGATACCTATTGTGCTTGCTGGTGTAGAAGCCTATTGTGTGTACCTGAGGGAGAGAGCGAGAGGTCTAGTGGAAGGATTGGCTGATTGATTGATCTGAGTGTGAGATTCCAGAGTCAGATGAAGAGCAGGGGCCAAGGGGGGATAATGGATGCAAAAAACCATTATGAAGGAAACTAATGTCAGTAATATCACTGACGTCAGTTGACAGTTCACCAATGTCGGCAGTTAGAAGGCAATAAAAAGGCTAAAAATAGCCTTTCATCCATTTTCCCAACTGCCAGGTCAGCGGGTCGGGGGAAGAAACAGTCGAGAGGGGGCTAAATGGATGTGAGAGGATGAAATGGGGGTCTAGGCATTAATATTGGCCATGTGAGGAATGAAGGGAATCCAAAGAAGGGCATCCTAGGGTGGTGAGGTGGCAAGGGAGAGAGAATTATTAACTGAAAATAAGATAATTATTTCAAATTAATAAGACATGGGTTAGGAGTGTCGAAGTGGATGAAGGGGACCAAGGGGGAGAGGATGAGGAGGATGACCAAGGGAGTAAACATGATTTTGGTGTCTACATTTGCCCCTTTTTGTCTTGTTGGTTGTTCTGGATGAACTACAAGACAAAAATAGGAGTTGATTACCCCAGGTGTAAGATAAGGTTGATTTCATCTTGTTGGTTGTTCAAGTGAACTGCAAGATAAAAATAGGAAGAGGTTGGTTGCCCCAATTATGGATGAGGTATTCCCCCTCAAAGTAGGAGTCGAGAGAAGGGAACCTGAAATCGGGTGCTGATTTGATAAAGAGTGGATGAAGATAGGGTGAGGGTGAAGTGTGAATGCTGCAAAAGTCATGATTGCATGTATACCACTTCACAAGATGGTCAGGTCAAATTTTCATAGGTCGAGGGTCGAGGAGTGCCAAAATTGAAATAATCGGGCCCCAGCATTTGGTCGTAGCTGATCAGGTTATTCAATCAAAGCTGTAGCTCCAATGGGTCATCATGTTCCAGGTATCTTGGACTCAGCAAGTGCTCCCAAAAAACACAAAAAAGTCACAAGTTGTAGGGATCAACCGGCTTGTGATCCTATACTTGTGAGGGTCAAAAAATATGGGCTGTGCACAATTTTGCTAACCAGTCGTGAGGTAGCATGCATGTAAAAACAACCAAGGCAAATTTTTCTTAGAAGTGGTCAGGGTCAGACGAGATAGACATGATCTCCAAAGTGGTTGGTCAAGATGGATGGATGGATGAAAGGATGTGGCTGAGCTAACCTCAGAACACTGAGTGCTGCCTACATAGCCCTTGTGTGAAGGGCCTCAGGCCAATGTAGTTCTCCCTAAAAGGGAGGAAGGGTCAAAGGTAATGGATTGGTCTTGGTCAAGGGTAAGTCATGGTCAAAAGGAAGAAAGAAGGTTTACCCATCAGAGAGACAAACAAATGAGGGTGGTCGAGCTAACCCCAGAAGATGTCGTGTCATCTGAGTGCTGCCTACATAGCCTAGATTGGAAGGGGCCTCAAACCAATGTAGTTAAGGCAAAGGGTCCGAGTGGTAGACAGGTGGTCAAAGTGGTCGATAGACTGGTCTTGATCAAGGTCAAGGTCAAGGTCGAGGTCAAAGAAAAAAAAGGGGTTTGTCCATCAGAGAGATGAACAAACAGGATGGCTGAGCTAACCCCAGAAAATGTCGTGTCAACTGGGTGCTACCTACATAGCCCCAGTCTTAGGGCCTCAGACCAATGTAGTTCAGACTAGTTGAGAAGATTGGTCGATGATTGGTTTGGTCATGTGTCGAAATGATGAGGAGAAAAGATGTTACAGCCTTTGCCAAATGGTGTATACTGTAACATTGGTTGAGGGGTCTTTCATCCCTAGCAATTTTTCATAGGCGTGATGGATGTATGCTAAAAATGAATTGAGGTCTATTTATGCTTCAACAAGTATTGGTTTATGCTTAACATAAATTGAGTGGTCGATAGTTTCCATGTGTATTGTTTTCCATAGAAACTATGTGAAATGGACTATGATGATGTATAATGTCATGATGTCAGTCTGAAAATGTTGGGTTGGCTTGGTTGGGTAGAAAAAGGTTTGGTTGAATGTGACCAAAGTGTGAAAGAAAGTGAAAGGCATATTGCTCTTTCATTGACAAGGACCAAAATGATAGCATAGATAGAGGTTATTAGAACAAAAGCCCCGTTTATGCATTACGTTGTTGGCCATGGTTGTGCTAGAGAAGTAATTGAATCACTTGACGTTAAGTGAGCTTGAAGTCCCTTGAGTATGTTGGGGTGATAGGATGAATTATGTGATATGAGAGGATGAGGTAACCCTTTTTTGGTGGCAGGAAGAACCTTGCCCCTTTTATAGGTGACCCAAGAATGACTATAGGCATGTCCATGACTTGATAGCTTGTCAGTCATTTTTTTTTGGTGCAGACTGATCGATGCGAGAAGTCTGCATTGGGATGTTGTTTTGCTTGGTGGTCATATATGTGAAGCTGATTAATGCAGGAAGCTTCAAAAAGAGTGCTATCTGTAGCAATATTTAGTCATAGCCATCCTTTGAGGGAGTGGTCTATATTTTTGTTTTATATGTGTTGATATGTCTTTGGCCTAGCTGTCCTTCAAGGGAGCAGTCTAGTAATACAGCAACTATGTAGCTGTCCTTCGAGGGAGCAGTCTACATTTACAGTTTATGACCTTTGATATGATAGGTATTCCATTTTTGATATGTTTTTGTTGACTGAAGTTTTTAGCCATGGACGAGCCTCTAGAGGTTTAAGGGTTCCCTTTTATTAGGACAAAGCATTACTGCTTGACAAAAAGGGTTGATGAATGTTGGGAATCAGGGTTGAAAGGAATAGGAATGACAATGATAGAGGGTTGCTCAAGGGATGAGCTCAAGTAAAATGTCAAGTGATCGAGTACTCAACTAACAGTAGAATGGTCATAGATGCAAGGCATTAAAGGGCTCAAGTTCTGATAAGTCCCTGGGCCATGCTTGTGCGTTATGATAAGGTCTGAGTCAATTAGGAGTTGACTTGCCCCATTTTCCTCTTTCTAGATTGGTCACGTATTGATGTTGGATGTGTAGCTGGTTGATGATTAAGAGGTTGGGTTGAATGTTTGGTCAAGATTTGGTTGAGGTCTTGGTCAATGTCATGATCGAGGTCTGGTTAAGGTCTGGATTGATGATTGGTCGATGTCTAGTTGATATTTGGTCGATGGTTGGGTTAATGTTTGTTGATATTTAGTCGATGGTTGGTCGAGATTGGTATTTGTTCAATGATTAGATGAACAATTGATTAAGGTCAGGGTTGATGTTTGGTCGAAGTCAGGTCGATGCTTGTTTGGTCAAGACATGGTCGAGGCTTGATTGAGGCCTAGTCGAGGTTTAAGATTAAAAAGAGTGATTGATATTTGGTCGAGACTGGGTTGAAGGGTTGGTCAAGGCTTGGATGAGCGTTGAATTCCCCCAGTGGCTAGGGAGGATGTTTGACAGATTGGTCAAGGTCGGATGAGGCTTGGTGGTCAGATTGACTATGTTGATGTCGAATAAGGGGGTTAAAGGCGGCAAAGGGACCATAGTCTAGCATGGAGATCCTGATTTAGGTGATGAGATTTGAGAAGCATGGGTCGGTGTTGATGATTTGTCTAAGGGGTGGTTAGGAGGAACCTTGATGAGAAGGGTATCCTTTCTCCGATGTTGACGAGTGACAGCTTTAAGAGCACAACAATGCTCAGTGTCATGCCCCAATTTTTTATGATAATGGCAAAATTTAGAGTTGTCGAACCAAGATGGTCTTGATCCGAGAGTTGATGAGTGGAACGGTGTTGAAGGTTTGTGGATAATGTGGTCAAGAAGAAGGGTGTCATTCCCCAGACATTGGCGAATGACAACCTTGAGGGCACAACAATGCTCAGTGTCATGCCCAAGCATGCGATGATACGCACAAATCTGAGTGTCATCTAACCAGGGCAGTTTTGGTCTGAGAGATTGATATGGTTTAAGAGACGGGAGATTGATGCGAGAGGACTGCAATAATTGTCATAATAGTAAGGCATAAGAACCTGCTAATGGGTCTATGTGTCTTGTTGCAGTGAGGGTTGATGGATTGGAGGAGATATATGTCTGATGGGTTGAGAGAGTAATGGAGGTGACTTTCCTATATGAGATATGGGAGTGGGAAGCACTCTTATTAAAGTGGATGGATGTAGGCCCAAAATTGAAGGTAATGATGAATGTGGGGGAGGAGTCCTCCAGTGTAATTTAGTGGCCTTCTTTGGTTTGGGTTGAGGGCCACCATTGTGCAAGGCGAGGTTAGATACGGGTTTGAGTTTAGATGTGGACGGAGGTGAGTGAGATGTAGCAATCTTAGGCAAAAGGCAAGAGAAAACCATGACTGGGTCTTCCTCAGTCGAAATGGGTGAAGACGTTGGTTCTTCTCTTGGTGGAAAAGAAATAGGAGAGTGTGGCTCCTCAAGAGGGTAGAGGGTAGGGATGATGGTGCCTTCTACTTGTGCTTGAGGAGTAGGCAAGGTAGGGTCCTCCATTGGTGGGAGGAAGGACAAAGGCATGGCTAATGGCATAGGTATGGTCAAGGTGTCCTCTAGTATAAGAGAGGTCGATGGAGGACTAACAAGAGAAGAGGGTTCTTCTACCTGTGATGGATGAATAGGAGAAGCAGGATCTTCCACCTGTGAAGGAGGTTGGTCAAGGACAAGAGGCAAGATAGTATTGACCGTGCGTATGTCATGCTCTTGGGAGCTATTGTTCAAGGTCTAGACATTGTTTTGATTAAGAGGATGGTTTGGGAATGGTTGTTTGAAGATGTCGATGTGTTGGTTGGGTGGGGCATTCAGGTTATCTAAAACAAGATCCCCCTTATCGATCATGTCTTGGACTATGTTTTTGAAGGTTTGACAATTGTCGATGTCATGGCCGTGGACACGATGATGGTGATAGAAGTTGGCCTCCCTATACCATGTAGGGATGGCTTTTGAAGGGTCAAATTGAGGTGGTCAGATTGGAGGGAGATTGAGGACCCCCTGCTTGACAAGTTTTTCCAAAATGGAAGCGTATGATTCTCCAAGTGGAGTGTATGAATGCTGGATGTACCATTGTTGGAATTGTTTGGTGATGCTTGGAAATGTAAAAGGTTGAGAGTGATTAGTTGTTGTCGAGGATGGTGATCTAACAACCACAGTGTTGGCCACTCCTTTGGACTTGGAGTGGGATGAAGAAGGTCTGGAAGAAGAAGGGTCAGTAGTTCTTGTGTTAGTATTACGCAATTTGACCTTATCCTCTTCAATGGCATGGAGTTCAAGCTTTCAGGCCATGGTGAAAGCTTTGTCGAAAGTGCAGAGTGTTTGAATCCGTAAGGTAGAAGAGATGTGCCTGGCACATGCTTGAGAAAAGAGCTCGATGATCTCAGGTTGAGGCAAGGAGAAGGAGAGCTGGTTAATCAAGCCTCTCCAACAGGCGACAAAATCGACTATTGATTCATCATCAAATTGCCTGATGGAGTAGAGGTCTGTGATCGAGACTTGTTTGGTGATGTTGATAGAAAAATGGTCGAGAAATAATTGGGCAAGTTGAATGAATGAAAAGATAGAATGTTTGGTGAGAGAGCTATACCAGTCAAGGGTGGGGCCAAAAAGCGACATGGGGAATGTGTGTAAAAGTAACGCATCATCATGGGCTATGAGATAATAGGCATGTCTGAATGCCCGTAGGTGTTGTTGTGGGTCTTCCTTAATCTGGAAGTGAGTAAATTTAGGAAGCTCCCACTGGTTGGGATATGGTCAGATAGGGATGGAAGGATGGATGGGTTCATTACAAATTTTCTCATACGAGAGAGCATTACGTGAACCAGAAATAGAGGTCTCGAGACTGGACATTTTGTCCATCAGCATTTTGATGATGTCTACTGATGGATTGGTAGGTGGAGCACCTCCTAAGTTATAAGGCGCTTGAAATATATTGAGAGGGTCATACGACGTAGTCAGTTACGCTTGTAGGGGCACAACATATGTGTAACTAGTCACAGGGATAGAAGTGGAGGCCAAAGGTGGTTGGGTTATGGAAGTAGAATGCATAAGTTGACTAGATACTACCAAAAGTGGTTGCGTGGTGGCATTGGCAAAAGGAGAGGTAGACACTCCTACATTTATGGGCGCAAGAGTGTGAGGGGTTGAGACAATCAAGTTCTGGTATGATGTAGAACTTGGTTGAATTGCGTATGGTTGAGGGGGTAATGGAACCCCGATGGAGGTCGGTCTAAAAATAGATGGGCAGGCCAAACTTTGTGTATTGGCCATGGTCAGGTTAATGGTTGAGGCAAAAGGCTGGATAGCGAATGGTGTTGATGTCATCGCCTCTTCACCCAAAAAGTCTCGCGTTGGGTTTTTTACGAGATAGTTTTGGAGGGCTGTGACATTGAGGTCCAAGAATCTTTCAAAATCTTGGTCCCCTTCAAGGAAAATGGGGGTCTGAGTTGGGGTCAGTCGAGTAGGAGTTTTTTTGGTCTCTGAGTGGAACTCCATTATAGGACTGGTTATGGATAGGGAAGGTGGAATCAGTTGATGCCTCGCTTGGTCAAGAAGGGCCTGGGTTTGACCACATGTCAAAACCATTCAAGGAAAGAAGGGTCAGGTTCTAAAAACTATGTTTTTTCAATTTCAAAAACTCAGAATGTGGTTTTTGGTAGAAAAAGGGTCAGGTTTTAGGCTGTTGTTTTGAAAAAAAGGACTATGATAGTGACCGATGTCGGTTGAGAAATTGATGTCGGTGGGGACAGATGGCCGACGTCGATCAGATAACCGATGACGGTGAGGAAAGGTGCCTGACGTCAGTGGTAAAGTCGATGCCAGTGACTATGGTTTCCAAAAACTCAAAAAATTTGAAAATCCTTGGAAAAAAAGGAAGAATAACATCCTCACTAGCTCAAACAAGCAGATGGGAACAGAAAAATAAAATAACACAACTAGGTCCTAAGCGTTAAATCTTAAGAATCAACTTTTAGAATCCTGTGGCTTATGCCTTAAAGTGATGTTTGGGAGGTTGGCTGGTAGAAGAGTCCTAGAAGAGGTAGTCTATGGATGGTTTCAGGTTTGTTTAGGCACTCAAAAGTCTGGGTTAGGTTCCGTACATGGCCTGGTGCTAAGGAGCAAGCTCCCCTCACTTCACGAGCCTAGTGATAAGCTAGTCTCGCTTAGCCAAAATATACTTTCCCTAGAGATTAGACTCTGCCAGAGAACAGAGTGGGCTTTCCCCTTGGTGATGAAATCCAAGTAGGGTCGCCGAGACGGGTAAGGTATCCGCTGGGTGATGAAATCCCAGTCTGGCCTTGTCTTAGGTGAGTTTGATGTTTGATTTGGTGCAAGTGGTTTGGTCGTGTAACATCAAGTAGACTACAATTAATTCATGATGCGATTTGTTAATTACTAGGTGTGGACTAAGAAATGCAAGGAATCAGAAATGATATGCAATGTGTTTTAAGCCCAAGTCAAAATGTGAGTTTGAATGAAAACAAGTTGAGAAAGGGTTGAAGGAAATGATTTTTGACTAGTTTGAAATGCAAGAAAAGAAAGAAAGGTTCTTTTTAATCCTGTTTATGATGTCATTTAGAAGAGAAGAAAGTGGTGAAAAGGGAGAAACCTAATGCACCTATATGAATAGAAAGAAACGAAACCCAAGGAAGACCCTAAGGTCCCACCGGGCGTGCCAGAATGTTTCTATGCTATATTTCGCTTTCTACATTCAAAGAGAGAATTAAGAAACTAAGAGAGATGGTCTAAGGCTTGTATGAACCTGGATGAAGTCGTGCGCACCATTATCTAGACATCGTGAGAACTCGTCTTTGGTTGTGGAGGATGACACCTGCAAAAGAAAGAAACTAAGACAAAGAAGGTGTTAAATGAGGAGATGGTGGGTTGCCAAGCAAAAGCTTGATCCCAGAAGCAAAAGCTTGAGGTATGTCAACCCACTGATTGGTAAAAGTAATGTCTGATAAAAGGCATAATGATAAAATACTAAAATGATTAAAGGTTGAAAAGGAAATGGAAGCAAATGCTTACCTGGATGTTGCTGTCAGCCTGGTCACAATCGCTAATGTCGGTGGTCCTATCGGTGTCAGTTGTTAATGTCTACCGACGTCAGTTAGTCTGTCGACATCGGTGGGGGCAGTGGTCTCTGTGGCCAACATCGATCAGGGCAGTAGTTTGTGGATGAAGTCTGGATGAGTTTTTGGTCTGTGGATGGGTCTAAGAAAGGCTATGGGTCTGGTTGAATGGTTTGGGGGTCAGGCTCTGAGACTCTGGTTGAATGCTTTGTATAAGGTCTTTGCAGGTAGAAATAATGGTCTAAAAGAGGGACCAAAAGAAGATAGAAGCAATAGGGAGAAAAGGATTCGGGTCTAGTCTGGTGATAGTATGGCTCTTACCTACTGAAGAAGAAGTGTATGATCCCAAGTTGCTGATATACCTATTGTTGATGCAGAACACTATTGCAAGGTGGGGCTCCTAATACCTATTGTGCTTGCTAGTGTAGAAGCTTGCTGTGTGTACTCGAGGGAGAGAGTGAGAGGTCTGGTGGAAGGATTGGCCAATTGATTGATTTGAGTGTAAGATTCCAGAGTCGAATGAAGAGTAGGGGCCAAGGGGGGATAACGGATGCAGAAAACCGTTATGAAGGAAATCGACACCGGCAATATCACCGACGTCGATCGACAGTTGACCGACGTCAGCGACTGGAAGGTAGGAAAAAGGCTAAACATAGCCTTTCATCCATTTTCCCAACTGTCAGGTCAACGGGTCAGGGGAAGAAACGGTCGAGAGGGGGCTAAATGGACGTGAGAGGATGAAATGGGGGTTTAGGCATTAATATTGGCCATGTGGGGAATGAAGGGAATCCAAAGAAGGGCATCCTAGGGTGGTGAGGTTGTAAGGGAGAGAGAATCATTAACTTAAAATAAGATAATTATTTCAAATTAATAAGACATGGGTTAGGAGTGTCAAAGTGGATGAAGGGGACCAAGGGGGGAGAGGATGAGGAGGATGACCAAGGGAGTAGACACGATTTCGGTGTCTACACAAGTATACAATTGTAATGGGAGTTGTTTAATTTTCCTTATTGTTTGCACCAATTTCTCATCTAGCTACATAACTCCTCTAGTAAGTGGCTCATACTTTATTTTTAAAGCATCTACTATTTGTTTAGGCATTACTATAGTATTGGCCCCTGAGTCTATCATTGCATTATGTAATAGTTTCTTTCCAACTATCAAAGTCAAATAGAATGGTTATGCTTTGAATTTACTTACCTCTGGTGCATTGTTCAAAAGGGTTGTTGTCTATAGAGGAACCGTGTCTTTGAGCTTTTCATTATCAACAAGTCCTCCTTTGGTATCAATATCTTTAGGCACTGCTTGGCCCTACAGAGCTTCTTGCAATTGTGTCTTTTGATCAGGAATAGCTAATATGTCCCATATTGACACATGTGTTGGGGTCCTCTTCAGTTGATCCACCACATTCACTGGTCCTAGTGTTTAGGTTCTTGGATAATAAGGGTACCTTGATTTTCTTGAACTTGTCTATAAATTACTTGGTTCTACACTAGCTGAGGTATTTCTTGTCTAGTAGTTATGTTTTGATGACCTTAAAATGGAAGAATCCCCATAATTTCATTATTTGTGACTTTAGGCCATTCCATTATCCTTCTCTTGGCTCTGGTGTAGTAATTTGATTGTACGAATGTCTTTTTTGAAGTAGAATCTTCATTTAATAATATTGACTCTTCATCTTCAACCCATGAAAACAAAGTATGCTCAGGGGTTGTTTCTTCTTCTTACTATAAAGACATCCCTTGCATCTGAGCCACTAAGACAAAATTTTGCATACTAGGGGATTGGTAGGGTTGAGTGTCAGAAGTATTTACAAATTGTCCATCCATTCTTCTTTTCTCTACTATATTTTGTTGTAGATTACCCCTCAGATAATCTCTAGGCATATGAGCATTATTACAATGAAAACACCAGGCATTGGTTCCATCTACATAATTATTCTACCCTAGAACAATCTCCCTATTTGGATTAGGGGGAATAGTCTATGAGGGTGTAGGAACTGTAACTAATTATTTCAATAGCTGAGGGTTAGTTTACCTTTTATGACCCTGATACTAATTTGGCTATGGTGAAGGTCTATTTCCTTGGTATCCTTGATATTGGGGTCTATGATAAGGATTCTGCTATCTTTTTAAGTTAATTATCTCATTAGAAAATGTCCTTAAGATGTTCTTGACATCATCCATCTCAAATGACTAGATAGGGATAGCTACTTTAGTAGGTTGTTGAATAAATGTATACATAGACACAAGTGGGGCTATGAGATTAGGGGCTTCTTAAGGCAAAGGTAAGGTAATATCTAGAAACATGGGCATGGGAGGCCTTGGGGGCAACTTTCCAGAATCTATTAAATTATTTTTAGCTCTGACTGCATAGATATAGGCTTCTAACAGAGTCTGACCTCTAAGTGACTGAATCATTATTGATATATCTAAATTTAAGGCTTTAAGATAAAATAATATAGCCATACCTAGTAATGGTATTGTTGTAGTAGGAATTCTTTCCCAAGTACATTGAAATCTTGAATTGAAATCAGTCATTGCTTCTTGTGGTGCCCTTTTGATAGTAATCAATTATTGCAATAAAGAAGATTTATCACCCTCTTCTTCAAATATTGCAAAGAAATCATCTCTGAGCTGATCCCATGTAGATATTATATTTGGGGGTAAAGATCTATACCAGTCTAGAGCCTTTCCCTTAAAAAAAGCTACTAACAATCTTATAGCCACATTCTACTGTGTGATCACATGTATTGCATAGACATCAGACACATCATATAGATGCTCTTCAGGTGTTTTGAAATATTCCCCACTGAATTTGGGTAGAGCTTTCAGGGCATTTATTGGAACAGGATCCCAAGTGGCTGGTGGTATTGGGAGAATTAGAGCACTGCTAGTGTTCCAATTTGCATAATTATTTGTGGTTATAGGTGTTCCCAAGTTTGCTCTTGGTGTTGCTATAAACTGATTGACCCTTCTTCTTGAATTATTTATCAATGGTGGCAAAAGAATACCTAGGTTCACAACAGATTGAGCTCTTGTTATTGGTCCACAGCTTTAACTCCTTGTAGCTCTCTAGTTCATACAGTCTTGAGAGAAACTTCAAGAGATAGTCCCATTAGGCATGCCAAAAACTATTGATGATTAAAATTGCACTATTTTCAACACCAACATAGGTCATTTTAGGTCACAAGTCCCACATTCCTGAAACTTCCCATGTTGGTGTTGGAAACAACACAATTTTAAGCATCAACAGTCTCACTAGGATCCAAAGAAAGTTTTGAAAGATCATTAACTAAATCAAAATCTTCCTTAGCCTTATAAATATTCAAGTATAACTAGTCTTCTACATCTCTCCAATTATCAATAACTTTAGTAGGAAGATTAAAAAATGCTTGATAAGCTTTTCCTTCTAACATTTTGACAAAAAATCTTAAACAAATCTTTTCAATAGTTATTCCATGAATATCACAAACTAATCTAAATTATTCTAAGTGACCTTCTCAAGATTCTCTAGTAGCACTAGAAAACTTTTGTATATTCAATCCATAAAGAGAAGGTAACTTACCTAGAGAATTTTTGACATTGATTAGATTATAAAATTCGATGGTGATATAGCTATTTTATGATCTTCATGAGGTTATTCTTCATCTTCATCTTCAGTGAAATCTTCTTGTTCTCTACTATTTTGTAACCTATGAAGTAGATCCTCTAACCTCTACTCTAGTATTAGTGGTTCTCCCACTAGTTTATTTTCCATGGGTTGATTTCTCACTATTTGATCTCTCATTAGAAGTTTTAGTAGTTTCTACCTCAATAGAGTGATTAACATGAACCTAATTTTCTTGATCTAATTGCATATTTGTAAAATTAGTCTTATCGGGTATAAGAAAATAAGTTTTAAGCCTAGGATTAGTAGCTAAAACTCTCTATTTTCTCAAATTCTCTTATTTAAATTTATAATGTCATGTTGAGTCTCATGCATAAGATTTGAATACTAATCAATTTCAAATTTAGCAATCTCTTCTTCTTGATTTATGACTTCAATAGCTTGATGAAGATTTTCAAGATGATTATATCATGTGTAACATGTTAGATTGAAAGGAACATCGACTTGGTAATCTTCTAAAGCTATTAAAGGTTGAATAATAGGAGGTTTTTGACCTTTAAGAACCATTAGAAAGAAGAAAATAAGACTTTAAAAAATTTAGATTTATGAATGATTTTCCCTAGTGAAGTCACCAAATTTATTGATGATGAAAATTTTACCATCAATGAATCAACCCTTTCACCCAATTTTAAGGTCAAATTGGAATCATACCAGTCTAATAATGGGGGTTATAATGGATCATCTAGGATTCTAAATATGTGAAGGGGTTTTATTATAAATTCTAGGCAATAATCTATAAGTTATCAAGATAACTTCTTCCATTATAATAATCAAAAATACATTTATCGCATTATGAATCAGTCAAGATAAGAATCTTTAATCTATTCAATCTGATAGAGAAAACCTATGAGTTAGATATTCTCTTGAATAATAGTAATCTAATTCTATAATAAATATGTATTCAAGTAATATCTTTGCTTCTTACTTGTAATTCTCTAAAGAAAACCAAAATAGAAGAGAGATCAAAGAAATAGAAAGAGATAAAACATGAAAAAAGAGAGTAAGAAAACTAAAAACAAACAAACTAAGAAAATAAAATTAATAAAAATAAAAAACTAAAGCTACACAAAGAAGGATAAACTAAAAAAGGATAGCAAACTAATATAATAATATAATCTAAACAAAATAGATAGTAAAATTGTAAGAATTAACCAGCTAAACACTCTAAGGATAAAGATTAAAGGAACAATTATGAAACTTAGAAAAATAAAAGAAATTAATCTAAAGATTAAATCAAGATTAGAATCTATTTGAAATAATTCTAAAATAAGATAGACTAAAAGACTTAAGCTATGAAATAGATATAAAATGATTAACTTATAAAAATATAAATATTATTAAACTAATGATAAACTAAAAAATATATAGATCTAGATATTTAAAGATATCAATCTATAAAAATCCACAAGAAATAATCTATAACTATTCAAATAGAGAAAAGAACAAACCTAAACTAGGAACTAATAAGAAAAGAAACAAACTAAAATAAACTAATTAAAACAAAAAACAACTATAGATTAAACTATATTTAAATATAACTAAAATAATAACAAATCAAATTTCGAATAAATATGAAAGATCTATTTATATTAAATTTAGATTAAAATAAATTAAAAAAAGTATGTGAGTCTCAAAAAGAGAGTCATCTTAGTAGAAAAAGATAAACTTATTGAGAAAACAAACATCTTTTCTCTACAAAAACTTGAATGACAACTTTACAGTTAGAATTTATCAATGAAATGTCATGGAATAGGGATATGATCATTATTATTCAAGTTGAATATTTGGAATCTATGCATAAAACTACAAATAACAATCATCAAAAGATATTAAACTTAGAAAACTTTAGATAATTAGTACTAAATGATAAATAAAATTGGATATACCTGTGTTGTATAAGCAATCACTCAACCATCAGATAAAGTACCATTGGGTCTATCTATAAAAGTTGTATTATCTCAGATAAGTTGCATAGAAAGAAGAGATAAATGATTGACTTCCAAAAATAATTAAGTCTTCAATACATATTGTGCTTTTGTCTTCAAATGAGTCCTTCATCTCTTTTTTTACCTTCAACTTACTTATAAAGTAGGTTATAACTAACTTTAGTTAGTTATTAGTTAATGTTAACTAATTGATTTTTAACAAATTCAATTAATTATATACTAAAATTGGTTAAGGACAAATTTAATTAAGACTTAAAAAGTCTTAATTGATCAAGATATTTAAAAACAATAGACCTGGGGTACTAATCTTAATGGGTGGTGACCCATATTAATTAATAATATAATAGAATACATATTAATCATAAAATAAATAATTGAAAACTTGATAAATCTTATTCACATTAATTCATAATGGATATTAATTAACTTAAGCATATACAATTATATCAAAATTTTAAAATTTTTGTATTTACTAAAATTATAAAAATTTATCAAAGTCTAAAAATCAAAGTGTCAAACTAAAATATCAAGTTCTACCATGGAAGTTCATCAGTAAATAGAAATTATCCTATGATGACCAATAGTCATCGAAATCAGAAAAAACTTCAATCACATGTTTGTCTTGTTTATGCAGACAAACATTATACTCCATCTCAATAGTAGGGAATGGTACTAATCTTGTCCCTAAATTTGTGGTGTTGTCATAAATTTACAACTTAATTATTTTTAGCAATCTAACTTCCTTTGGTGTTTCTAGCTTAGAATTAGTTCTATTTTCTACAGTCCTTTTTTTAGCAGTGTGAGGCAGATTATCTATGGTTTCCCTTCTACTAGCATAAAAATAAATTTCCAAATTCAATGTCTCAAACCTTAAAAGAGGTTCACTATTGGTACCAGATAGATTCAAATTTCTACATTTTCCAACAAGGTTTACATGAGAAGGGGAAGGTGAAATAGAAGGAATGGCCATAATCCTAAGATCTTTAGCATGGTTTGTTTCTAATTCAATATATGTGAATTTTTTTAGGCAAAGGATCATCAATTAGTTCACCTCTAAAACTAGGGGGATGCAAAGGTATTGTCGAGGATCATGCTCTAAATGGTGAGATGAACTGCTTTGGGAAGGTGTATGGGTTCCAAACCTATGTCCATGAAAACCTCTATGACCTCTATAAACCCTATTGGCTGGATTAATAACTAGATTACTTAGAATATACAAAAATTTAGGATCATAAGCATCAAACTAAATGGACATTCTTATCCCTCTATGAAATCTAGGTCCAAAATGCTCTGCACAAAATCCACCCCTATGAAAACCTCTACTATAATTTGACTAACTAACACCTCTATTTGAATTTTGTCCCCAATCTCTATCACCATTTTTTCCTACTAGTAGATCCCACCTAGAAATAATGAGCAATCTGAAATATAACATAAATAAAACCTAAGATTAGGAAACAAGTATCCAAGAAGCAAAAATGAAAGATGAAACTAAAACTACATTATAGCTGAAATATATCACACTATATCTGAATCAAAATATGTATTAAACCTCAAACATTATCATAAATTTATGCTTTCATTTTAGAAAATGTCAAATGTAATCAAGAATGTCTCAAAATATCACCCTGATCAAGTTGTGTTCTATCTAATAAAATATGATTACCATTCTTTATCTCATAATATTTATAATAGTTCATGAAACTCTATATTTTTAATGTTTTCTACAAACTTCAAATGAGAAGCGTCAAGAAATTCTAATTTAAAAACTGATATTTAGAGTAAAATCCATTACTTCAATTCTAAGTTGAAATTTTAAATAAAATTTCTTAACCACTTCCCTTGAAAATCAATCTTGTGGCGAAAACCACCCAATGTAGTTTAGAAATAAATATGAAAAAATATGTTTATCCCTTTGACATATTTCAACAAACCAATTGACCAAGCTATTCAAAATCTATATTATTATTTAAAAACTTAAAATTGTTAATCCCAGTGACAATACTGAAATTAAAACTAGATTTTTGGGATGATCACAATCATATCAAATACATAATAGATAATCAACTAAAACTAAACATCTTTTGACTTCATGAATGTTGATATCCTAGATCATATATATTCATGAGCTCAAAATCCTCTACTTAAAAATATACGCAAACTATAAAATGCATTTGATACTAACTATTATATGCATTCATACTTTTAGAGACAAACACTATAATCCAAACAAATACTACATCCTATAGCTTACTATTTTCATGCACATAAACCAAATATGCATAAATTGATCTCTTTCATCCATATTATGATAAACAAAATTACATTTACAAACATCACAAAATTTTCAACCTTATTTTCTGATGACATCCTTCTATTGTCATCAATATTTCAACATTTGTCCTTTTTACAAAATGATTACATCAAAACTTTCTTAATACTTCAAATATGGACATTGAACAATCCTATAACAGAAATTTTGGGATTATGAACCACATCTCAAATATGTTTTAATGGTAAAGAATAATAAAATTGAAAACCCAAGATCTAATTTCTATTCAAAATAATTTTGAGATGAACAAACTTAATAATAGTGCAAAACTATATTCCTTAAAGTCAAAAATCAACATACCCCATACTATTGCATCATTCCATCTTAACACCAAAAAAATTATACCCAGAACCCAATATTTTTGTGCAACAATAATTTATTAGACTCAAAAGGAAATAATTTAACTTTCTCAAATGCAAATTTTCAAGAAACATCAAATTCACAAAACCTAAGTCTGATAGTAACCCAAACTAAAGAATATTTGTAGAATGAAAAACTAATAGTAAAACTTTCAAGGCTGAAACAGATAGTTCATTTGCATGTTGTCAAAAGTTTCAATTTTTTCAACATTTATATATATATATATTTCAAGCATGACTAATGACAATTTCAAATATGTAGAAGACAAACCATTCAAACACTTAATTGAAACCATTGTAATTCCTTAAAATACTTACATGCAGGAAAATTTTCAAAAACCATAAAGCATACCTTATTTTTCTTGCATATTCTCTAAATCATAGTTCATATTCTCCTTCATAAAACCACTATAACTTTAAAAACCTTTTTCATGCAAACTTTCATACATTTCTTCAACCATATCATGTAGGTTGAATAAATGTTTCATCATTATAACTATAGCTTTCTGACAATCACCACATTAGAATGTGGAAACATACCCGATAATGCTCTTTAATATTTACCCAGTGTTCACCAAGGATATTTCACTATGGTCTCCCAAACCTTAGTGAACTAGAGCTTTGATTCTATAATAAACTTGTATCAAATGAAAATAATTGAGAAACAAAACCTTTATTTACCAACATTTTACCATAACTAATTACATGATGTGTTATTTTTTCATTGGTTTGTATTTACTAAATATTTTTTGTTAGAAAATCCAAAGTTAGAGACATCTATCTTTTGAACTTAACCTTTAGTTAAACCTTAACTAATTTATGCCACTCAAGGTGACATCAATTCACATTAACTTTCATGCCACCAATTATTTGAATAATCTTGAAGCATCACAACCATACACTCAGACTTATGCTAGTTCTAACTCACCTAACTTGATGTTAATTTTACTAAGTGATCTCCATCTTAATGAATTTTCGCCTTGTCATCAATCTAAGGGTCTGAATATTTATATACATTTCACAATGAACTTCACAATTTTTGATTCACTAAGTATCATGGTAAAAGATCCTTGAAACTATAGTCCATTTTAATTCAAACACATATTTCATGAAGGAATAAAATATTAAACCTTAGTATTATGACCCCATAAACTTCTAAAACAAATCATGTGATAAACAAGGTCCTTTTTTCTCATTCTCGAGTGAAGTTAACCCTCTAGAGAAGTATATGATGTTTTTAAAGAACTTATATGCTATTAACCTATCTCATTAACTAATCCTTTTCTTACACATCAATATTTAAGATACAAGGAATGATATTAATGCTTTGGGAACTATGATCATCAAATTTGAATATTAATCAAATATTGAAATAACTAAAACTTAGTATGTCAATTAGGTTTCCATGAATTGAACCATGTATTAATTATAGAATCAAAAGGACCAGACAACTAGTTATATAAATTATAATATGAACAACACTAAACCAACCAAATCATATTGGTATGTTAGATAACCATAATATCATTAGTAGTGAATGAAATTGAGCCATCTATCAAATGAAAATTTCAAAACTAAACTAAATCTAAATATCAAAATAATTGATCACATCTATAACTATATATACATATTTTATTCATTAATCTACCATGCTTTTCAAAACCACTTATAACATAAATAAATTTTATCAATCAATTATTAATATTTCATAATCAAAGATGCATCTATAATACTATTAATCAATAGGGTCCCCGACATAGTTTTAAGTTTCATGATAGGGTCATCTCTATGTCAACAAGTATAGATTTCAAAATTTTAGTGGGGTGTAGAAAATATGCACAACACTAATGACCTTACTAGTCAATTTTATGTAATAAATTTCACTACCAAAAAATCAGCTATTATATAAAAAAAAAATCTTGAGACTGCGATTTAGGAAAATCATTTCTCAAGTAGCTAAGAGTATGAACCCCTTAAATAGTGAATTTAAGTAAGGAATGAATTGTTTACCTAGTATGGCAAGAAGAAAGGGAAATCAATAATAAGGGAGTTCAATTTGGATGCATACTCAATTACAAATGCCTTAAGCACGAAATCTAAAAATGAAGTAATACTATTAAAACAAAATATAACTCAGCCCTTTTACTCATTTATTACAAAATATTGAATTTGTATGAGAAATTTGTAAAAAATAAATGATACTTATAACACTTTCACATATTCCTTTCATTATTCCTTCATAATGTGATATTCCTTATTCCATAATCCTTCATTGATTATTTGAAAATAAAGAAAATAAAATCAAAACAAAAGATGAAAATAGAACAACAAACAAAACAATGAAATAAAAGAAAGGAAAAACCAAAAGAAAAGCAAAAAACAAAGTAAAAGAGCAATAGAAAGATAACTAATAATGGAATAATTTTAAGTGATGGGAATTTACTAAGTGATGCAACCAATTTCCTTCAAGATAATTAAGATTAAATACATTATTTCCAAGAACTATGATAATTATATAAGGTCCAAGACATAATTTATCAAACTTATGATGTTTTCTAGGGTCTTTATAAGCTTTGTCCCAATATAAAACTAAATCACCAAATTTAAAATATTTATTACAAATCTTTTTGTCAAAAAAAATCTTTAATTTTTGTTTAGCCTTCTCGAATTTATGTAAATATATTTTTTTGTATTTTTCTAGAGATACTAAATCATGCAGCCTTTGCTCAATTAAATTTGTATCCTCAGCTACATATTGTAAAGCAATCTTGGCTAAAGAAATATGAAGCTTTATTGGTAAAGTAGCTTCAAACCCATAAGCTAATATGAAAAGTGAATAACCAATTGATACCTTAATAGTAGTCCTATCTTCCCATAAGGATTCAAATTTTTTAGGATGCCAATTTATTTTGTTATCATAGATTAGTTTCCTCATAATAGAAATTAGATTTTTATTAGTGGAATCAGCTTGTCCATTTCCTTATGGATAGTTTTTAGATGAATGACTAGGAATAATAGAATATTTTCCTAGGAATTATAAGAACTCATTTAAATTAATTGAGGTCCTTTATCCTAAATAATCTCATATATAAATCTAAATATAGAGAAAATCTAATTTTATAAAAAATAAATTACTTCACTTGTTACTAAATTTTTAAGTGTTTTGGCTTCAGGACACTTGATGAAATAATCCATGGCTATCAAAATGTATCTATGACCTATAGATGAAGGTGGATAAATATCTAAAATAAAGTCAATGATCTATTTAGTAAAAGGTTTTTTAGTAATAACCATATTTAAAGGCATTGCAGGTAGTTAATCCCTTCTAACAAATCACTGATAAGGAATATATGAACGGACTAACTTATAAGCATCTTGAAACAAAGTAGACCAATAATAATCAACTCTCAAAATATTGTAAGCTATATTTTTTCAACATAATGTCCACCATATTTTCGTTCATGACATCCCCTAAGAACTTTATAAGTTTGATTATGCTTAAGACATCTTAATAATACTCCATCATGATTATGATAAAATAGAGAATTTTATAATAAACAAAAGATTAATATATTTAGTCTTAAGGAATGCCTCTCTTTCTTATTTAAATTATTTAGACAAGAATTATTTTGAAAATAATAAACTAAAGAATGATACCAATCATCTTTAGCTAATAAAATGTCTCATTCATTCATTTTAAGACCAAACTTAATTTTTTTAGAAAATTCAACAACTTTCATAGTTTTTAAGTGTGGTTTTGAATTTAAATTTATGTCAACTAATAAAACTAGGTGATTTAACTTCTTTAGGAATAATATATTTTTATTTCTATTTTAGTTAAGGGTGTAGATTAACAAATCAGTAAATAATATTATAATAAATACAGTCTTGATTTATATAATTTATATGTCTTTTTTATCTTTCTAAAAATAGTAATAAATAAGGATAAATATAACTTAGCTACAAATAGGCCATGATGGTTAAGACAAAGACTAAAACTGGTTATGTAGGACTAGGATAGTGCCATGAATCTAAATCTATCTTTTATTTGAGGAAAGGATAGGAGCATAAAAAATAAGACACTTTGGTGTCTGGTGCTATTGTCTACTCCTAGAGTTGTTGTCCAAACTAGTCATGAAGACCTAAAACTTTCTAGGTTTTTTCATTTTTCTTGTGTGAGTATACTTATGAAATCTTGAGCATTGATTATAAATAAAACTCACTATAGATATTATTTAATATTAAAAACCCAAACTCTCTATCATTCTTGATAAAATAATGTTTGAATCACTTGAGAAAAAAGGGGGTTAGTGTCTAAGATGCACTAAATGCGTAATCCACTCTCCTTTTGTGGGCATGCCACCTACATACCAATAATCTAAAGAGGGATCAAGCCATATCTAATTCTTTCATCTAATGTAATTTGTGTAATAGTGTGATGCAAATGCAAAAATGCCATGTTGAAAGTTCTTGAGGTGGTGAGGGATTGGTATGATAGTTTGAGTATGCTTGTAGCTATGTTAGGTGATTGTATATAGAGAATAGGGAAGTTTGCCTTAGTTATTTTTTGTATTCTTTCTTTTTAATATTTATCACCTCCCTCTATAAATGGGATTTTAATGAGACTTTATAGAAAACCATTAGTCATGGGTTATATGTATTCACAAAAGGATGATATAATAAAGGATATGGGTTATATGAAAATGATTATTGGGGATCAAAGTTAAAATGGATAGGAACACTAAAAATAAGACACCCTAGGGTTAGGCACTATAGTCTAAGTATGACACTCTTATTCTATAGGCTTGGGACCTATGGGAATAGGATTGGCTTGGGAAATATAGTTTGGCTAAGGTGGAATGATCATTTTGAAGGCTTTGAATAACTAATAATGAGAAAAAAAGGTGTTTATAAGGGTCATAAGAGCATGAAAAAAATACCTATAGATAGGGTGTCACAAGCCACACTCAAACTACTAATTTAGACATTTTACATGACTACATACCCCCCATTATTCTAATGATACAACAAAGCAAAATACTAGGATAAAAGAAAAGTAAAAAGTGTACCTAATTTTACCTATAAGGGTGAACCCCATGAAGATGTGTGATGTTGAATGTGTGTAGAAAGAGCACATCATGAATCATAAATCAACAAAGGAAAACAAGAAGTAGATTAGTTCTTACTAGACATGCTATATCTAAAATAAGAACATACAAAAGCTAGGTAAAAGAGAGAGGAAGAAAAAGGAACAAATATACCATATCGAGTACATGAACCGATACAAAACCTATTGTAATGTTGAGTGATGGTCAGTGATGTTGGGTATGTAATGTGTAATATTATGAACATTTTTGAGTCCTCAAATCCCCAAGGGTGTCTCAAGGATATAAAGCCTAGCAATTTAGATCCATCATCACCATTAAGTGAAGCTATGTTTTCATGTACATGTTAATTGATGTTTGGACTGTGTCTCCAATCCCTTTGAGTAGGTGGCTCAAGAAAATAAAAGCTAGCTAGTGCTTTAGCTCCATCATTACCCACTATGTACTAAACTATCAACTAATACTGGTATGAATGTGTGTAATATGAGATGGATCCTAAAGCCTATGAATGCTCTATAATCTAATAATGTAGTCTGGATAGTCAAATGTGTATTAAGAACTAGGCCAATCTTGGCCACTCTGAAAGGTGGAGATTAAGCTTATATGAAAGCCACTCTGAAATGATGTCAACCACCTATAGATGGAATAAACAATGCAATTACTAAGAATAACTAGGTAATACAATGAACTAGAAAGAAAAGAAGGCAAATGTGTCATGCACATTGCCTCTAATCACTAGTGTCTGTAATATGGATTTTGATCTAGAAGTTGTATCAACTACACAATCTAAAACTGAAAGTGAGAGCCATCATACCATGCATGATGCCCCTATATTTAGATACTCTAAGTAAAAATGTACTGAAACTACTTAATTTGAACTAAACTTTCTATCTATTTCTAAAAATTATGGGTTTTTTATTGTTTGGATAGGAGTTCCAAAAATATGACACTTTATTATTGAGCATTATTATCAAGTATGGTGCTCTTGTCCTTTACTATTTATAATCACTATTTTGTATTCATCATGATCTTTCTAGTATGTCTTGCCTTTTTTGGGTTCTAATTTCTATCTTGAGTGTTATAAACACTATTTTTTGACCTGTAGAGGGATCAATCACTATGTCAAAACCCTTATTTATTTCCCCCTCTTTTGAGGGTAGGAATGAAGACCTTACAATGACTTCCCTTAAAATAAAGAACCCTGTAACTATGTTATGCTACAAAATACATGATATAACATTGATAATCAAAATTATGTCTAAAAATATAGAATAGTTTATATTGGAGATGGTTAGATTAATATGAGTGTGTCTAGATATATGTAACAATGTAATATCATGTGTAGTATACTGAACTAGAAGTGTAAATCTAGTTAGTTGTTAGTTGTTAGTTGTTAGTTATCAAGGAGGAATGGATCATGATGTCCATCATGGCATGTAAGAAATCAAAATAATGTGTAATGTGGATCATGGCATTGTAAATAAATGAGAAGAAAAAAATCACACAAGGCAAGAAACAATAAGCACTCAAAAGTGGCCAAGGGGACAATAAAACAAGGGACATGTGCACATGTCACTCAAATTGGAAAATAAGACATACAAGGCATGTTCAAATGCCCAAATACACATACAATTGCAACTAAGTAAAAGACATTGGCAAATGTCCTAAGGCACACATAAGAGTATAAAACAAAAACTGATAAATGCAATCACATCTAGCTACTTAAAGCAAGAAAGGAAAGCATGTATAAATACTATCAAATCTAACTAAGCAAAGCAAGAATTAAAATTATGAAAAACATGTAGTACAAGACTAGGTAGATACTAAGAAATACATAAGTTCTATATACTAGTGAGTATTGATAGAATAATCTATATAAACTAGTAATTAATGTACATCAACATGATAACTAGAGTGTGTGGTGTATGAATGACATAACCTAGATGGTGTAATAATGTATAAGATGCCTCAATGAGTATATATGTTGATGTATGTCTTAAATGTAGAAGTAAGATACCTCCTCAATGGGTAGAGTGAAGAAATCAAGGATCTAGGTGTCACTGCACACCCTCAAAGAAAATCAAGTGAAGTATGTTAATGTAGATAAATTGAGAAACAATAGCATAGAAAAAAATGTAATTCTAGCATGGTATTATAAATTTAAAGCATGGATAATGAATATAGTTGAAAAATGTTTTTAGTGTTTTGAATTATTTGAATGTTTTTCTACTTTGACATGTTATATTATTTTTGGTATTTAGAAATAAGCTATGTATAAGTAATCATAAGGAAACTATGTACAAGAAATTGAAAAAAATATATGTATAAGTAATCTAAGAAATTATTTACAAGTAGAAAGAAACTATATACAATAATGTGAGTAAATTAATATATACAAAATGATATAAAAGACTAAACTAGAGGGGGTAAAGGGTTCAAGGATGGAGCCCACTAGCGATGGATATCGACAAAGGGATCATGTACATCATTAAATGTTTCAAGATCATCATCATAAGTATCATCATATGCCTTAGGCTATGTGTATATGGTGGCTATCTCCTCAAGTGTTGGTAAAATATATGATCTTTGTATAGTCAGATATTTATCACTCGTAATGGTGTCATCCTTCTAAAATAGAATTGAGGGTGGCTCTAGTAGTGAAGATGCTATTTCATCCTTAGGGAATTAAAATTTGGTATTATAGGACCTTGATGGAAGCGGTGGATCTATTTTTGATGGTGATATAATCTAAATAATGCCTTAAACTTGTAGCTTATCTAATCTCTACTATAAAGCCATACATTAGTGTATGTCATAGCCTATGATTCTATGAAAAAAAGAAAATGGGTGACCATCTTATCATGATAACCTATTAATAGATATGTATTTTACTATATTTAATTTGATTAATCCATGATCAAGTAACATCTGTAGCATAATCTATGGTTGATATTGTGTGTTGCCTATTTGAATTTGAATGACTAGCTCTATATTTATAGAGGTAAACATGTGAATTATATGTGACAAGTGATCTATCTATGGCCATGAATGTTTAGTATATCTTGAGAGTGTAGTGAAATATGTTAATAGTGATGTATGATATGTGATGAGGGCTCTAGATTCATCTTGGTACTCTCTTGGGCCAACTAGTGTAAAGATCAATCCACATAAATAGTCATATATGAGTGTGGGTATTGTATCATCATCTAAAGAAGCATAGTGTATACACCCTAAATTGGTCAAGAAACCACACATATCATGTCTTTTCATAGTCATTTCATAAGAGACTCTGATTGGAGAATATGAGCTTTGTTCACATTTAGCCATATCTTTTGTTTTATTCATTTGGGTCTTGTTCTATGCTTGAGTCACCTTTTTACCTATTCCTAGTCATCTTAAGCCTTTAAAATAGTCATTCCACCTTAGACATGTCAGGTTTTATGTCCTTTTTCCATCCCCCTAGGTCCCAATATTTTAGGATATGAGTGCTGGGGTTTTATTATAGCACTGGTGCCATTAGTGTCCATTTTAGTGCTCTTGTCCAAGGTCATTTTTAACTCCAACAGTTAGCTTCTTTTACTAGATAAGTCCCTGCCCCTTTCTTATCTTCATCTCTAAGTTTTATAATGTCATCCAAATGCAAATAAATCTCTCAAATTCAAAATACAGAGTCTCATATATAAAGGAATTCACAAAGCATTTTATATCTAGCACTTACTACTTTGGCACATTACATAATAAAAATCAGTCAATCGTATAGTTCAGTATTCTACATCACACATAGAATTGCATGATTGATCATGGAAGGGCCTACAAAAAATTTAATCTTTCATCTACCATGTACATTTATTATGCACATTCCCTAAGGGATAACTACATTTGATATGAAACCCTAGATTGAGGGTTAATGTAGGCAATGATCAGGATAATAGGGGTTATAGATCATGTGATCATTCTTCCCATAACCTAGTTTTCCACCTTTTGGCACTTTTTTTTTACATGTGTGTAAATAAATATAGGGTTTATAGATTTAAATAGACCTACAACAAGCTCTACTGAATTTTAGTCTCTAAAATTTTGTACACAAGCTCACACCACGGTAGTGTACAAAACCCAAAAAGCTTATATCTCCTAAATAATAGTGGTAGAGGTGGGCTATAGTATCAGTGCCACTCCTATCCACTTTCAACACTCCATTATAATCATAAAATTAAGGCTATATATTGATTCATGATAGTGTCCTAGTCTTGCACCTCAATTTCTATCCCCTGAATCAATTATTTCAATCCATTTTCAGGTAAGTTCATTTCTCTTCCTCATGTTAATTATTAGATAAAAGTCTATATTTTTCTATATTAAACTAGATTTTCCCCCTTACTCCAGACCCTTTATTATTTAGGAACTAAACACTAGATTCATAAAAATAATAAAACATTTGATGAACCCAACTTACTTCAAAAAAATCTAAAACCCTAGGTACCCTTAGGGGTTTTATTTCATATGTTGTGCAAAAATTTAAATTTATTACTTTTATATAAATTTTATGAATTTATTCTATTAAAAACTATTTTTATAATTTAAATTATTACCATAATTTTCAAAAATTCTAAAAACCTAGATAAAAACCCCTAGATTTCCAAACTAGGTCCTCAAACCCCAAGTCTTCCTTGCAAATTTTAGAAAAATATTTTGGAATTTTTGAAAATTGTTTACTTTGTCAAAAATAATTTCAAATTTTTAATAATAGTAGTTTTCTTGTGAAAAAATGTAATTTCAAATCTCTAATTTTTGTCTTAATTTTTGTGCATTTATTCTATTCAAATTTATTTTTAGAATTTAAATTATTGGCATAGTTTTCAAATATTCTAAAACCCTAGCTCAAAACCCTAGATTTGCAAACTAGGTCCTCAAACCCCAAGTTTTCCTCCCTTATAATTCTTAGAAATTTAATTTGAAACTTTTGAAAATTATTTACTTTTCCAATGTAATTTCAAAATCTCTATGTTAGTAGTTATTTTTGCATTCATTTGCTTGATAGTAATTTTACACACTCTCTTTAGTGAAAGAAATAAAATGGCCACTAAGGCACTTCTTCCCTTTCATCCCATAGATCAATTTCTAAATCTTTCTCATAATTATGACAATGAATGGATAAATTTAAAAAATTACACATTAGCTAAAAATGTGAAAAATGATTTTATTTACAATGAAGATAATTACTATTATTGTAATTAGGAATATGATGATATACGTGAAATTGATAGTGAAGTACAAATAGATTCATCTTCTTTGCTCAAACCTATCTCTTTTATTTCCTCTTCTAAAGAAAATAATTTTGATAAATCAGAAAGATACTTCTCACCTTATTCTCCTTTGCACAATACACCAAAAGAACAAATTAGTCATGAACTTCCAAGTGAACCTCTAATTGGTAATAATTTGCTTTTATGTGAACCTAATATCTCTCTCTTTTGCTACTTCAATGTTCAAATTACAACAATATAAATGCAATAGAATCAAATTACCACTGCATAGTTCCAATGATAAATCTCATGTTCCTAACTCTAATGTGTTTTAAGAAGATCTAAATGATAAACCTATTTATTTACTTCTCATGAAAAGAATGCATGTAATCCATCCGTTGATAGCATAGATGCACATAACATTCAAATTTCCTATGATAATTTATTGCACATTCGAAAGGAATTAAAGTTTTTTCTTACACCTCTCCCTAGCAATGATGGAAGTGATAATGAGTATGATAGTGAACATGCCAATGAATATGAAAATGAGAGTGATTATGAACAATATTTAAATTATGATAATGTATGGAATAATGATGATTGTTATGCACATAGTGAAGAAGAAAATGCATCTCATACCTCTAACTCTTCTCTCATTTCTCTTCTCAAACATAATACAATACCAAATATTGTTCATACTTATATGAATGATTATATTTCAAATATTACACATGTTAATGTTAATATTACATCTTCTACTCAATTATAATGTGATACACTAAAACATAAAGATACCAATGGACCTCCCAAGCCACCCCTCACTATAGTAGAACCCAGTTCTCACTCTTCACCTAAAAAGAATGGTATCCCACATCCCTTTAGTAAGGTCTAAGTTACCATTACTCCCAAGGTTCAAGTGAGCACACCCGATCTTTATGATCCAATTGCTAAATGTAGTATTTCCATGGATAAAATTAATAATAAAATTCAATGATTAAATGAACCGCTTCAAGATACTAATGTACCACCCTAGGAGATTATCTCTTTGATGCATATAGTTGGTGAATTATAAAACTAAGTACATCTCCTTAGCTTTGAAAAAAAGGATTATAAGTCTTAGATGGATGCCAATGATTTACATGTTAACCCACTTCTGAATACATTCAAAAAATATTCATTGCCTAATCATTTCCATATACCATTATTGCCTCATTTTGATGTAATTGGAGATGCATTTGTACAAATTCAAGCCTTTTAGAAGGATTTTCCATCTCATGTGAGTCCTTTGATTCTACTCAAGTTATTCTAGTAGACATTAGTGGGAGAAGAAAAAAATTGGTTCTTTCATCTACTCCCTATTGGCTCCTTGCACACATATGATGACTTAGAGGAGGCATTTCTCAGAAATTACATAGCAAACATGGGACCTCATGTCACATATGATAAACTTGCAACTTTACATTAGCATAATTCAGAGATAATTAGTGATTATATATTATGATTCAATAATCACATGTTAAGATTGATATATAGACCAAAAAATTTAGAGATTCAATATATCTTTATTAAGGGGTTTTGCCAACCTATCCTCAAGCATATACTATATCATAAAAAGTCTTTTTTATACACTTATGCTATATAGTTTTAGTTTTGGAAAAGAAATTGGGATTTATTGAGGCAGATTCAATTGATCAGATTACTCTATATTTCATATTAGTATCTATATCTCCTAGCATCTAACATCAACCATGTCCTAAACAAGATAGGAGACCACAACAAAAAAAGCAACCAGTTAAGAACAAAGAGCTAGTTACTAGAGCAAAACCTATAGTAGGCAATATAGAGAATAATAGTAAGGCACCGTGATAGTTTGATTCAGAGCAAGATTTACCATGTGTCATATTATCAATACTATTATATAGGAGGTTAATCACATTGCCTTCTACTCATCAATGAGATCCACATCTCCTACAAAAATAGCCTCATTGGCCCTTTTATAACTATCATCATATCTTAGGACATAAAGATAATTATTTTGATGGACTCAAATACTGCATTAATAGATGTGTTGATAATGGCATCATATCATTCACATAGGGGGCACTGATATCTCCTCCACCTTAGAACTATACACCTTATTCATCCATGACTGAGTAATATTAGGACATTCCTTCATAGGAAACATCGATCATTCATCATGAGAGTAATGTAGGTTCTAGGATAGATCCTCATAAGAGATCTCCTATTCCACCAACTCAAAAGGTTTAAAAACTTGTATAGTGAGAACACCCTACATATAACACTTTATTTCAAGGAGTACATAGTGTAGTTCCATATACATATCCAACAGAGTCACAGGCACTGCAACAGAGTACTACACACAAGAAATATTCACTATGACCAAATTTTATGGGTCCTATCTCAAATAACAATCTACTATGGTTAATATTAAATGAACCCATATCATAGAGTACTGATCATGAGAAATATTCACTATGGATAGATTTTCTAGGTATTATCTCATGTAGCAATACATTATGATTGAGATTAAATGAGCCTTCATCATAGGTTTTAGCTCTATCTCGATCTATGGCTTAGTCATACACATCACAATAGAGACCACATGGTATACAATTATGGATAGATGAGACTTATTCACAACACACAATTCCTATTGAACATCCAAGAAAGTTACATTTTGCATAATCTCCACATCCAACTATAGTTAGTACACAACATACAATATCAAATACAAAGCATATTCCTACACAACATGAGAATTATGGGCACTTATTTAGTTGGCCATCAAGGTTTAGATAGTGATATAATATAGAGTGATATGATGCACATTCATATTGGAATTAGTTCACATCTTCACTTAGCAGGGTAGCGATGGAGCCAAAGGTCTAGCTAGCCTTTGTATTATTGAGCCACTCTTAGGGGATTAATATGTACAGTGTGCTATATTACATCCCCACATACTAACAACTAACATCCATCATTCCCAAAAACTATTCACAGCGAAAACCAGCTTATCAAAATCTAAATCTTACCAAATCCTATTTTACCAATCTCAAACCAAATCAAGTTATCTAAATAATTTACCAATCTTAAACCATTTTAATTTATCTCAACAATTTCCCAATTATAAAACCAATATTTTTTTTACTCACATATAATTACCAACCAAATAAAGTTATTTACTTACATAAAATTTGAAATCAAAAGCCAGTATAACACTTATTAATAAAATAATCAAATCATAAATCCCAAGTATAATTTTACCAAAACATATACAACTGTAAACATCAATACTAGATCAACTATTTGTAATCAACACATTGTAATACCAATCTATTCCACAATCCATAACATAGCATGCCTAAATAAACATCAACCATATATATATATATAACAAATTTTTCAAAACATATACATCATATCAAGATACAATCAATCATGGATAGGCATCATGCCCTCACTCTCAGTCTCACTCTCTCCTCCAATACTAGTCCCATAGTCTAGTCTCACTCATCCATAATCTACATACTCACTTATCCACAAATAGGTGGAGGCATCCTATACCTATCTAACTCAACCCTCAACTCATCTCCCTCTCTCATTAATCTAACATATGCAACTATCACTATAACATCTCTATCAAATAAATAAACATAAAAACTAATTGTAACTATCACTCTCTTTATCAAACCCTCCTCCACTACATCATCAAGAATATGCCATGTGAGCTCTCAAAGTGTTGACTCAATGATGGTCTTCCAAAACCCATCATCTCCATCTCCTCCCCTAGTAGGTGCTTCATCCTGAGGACCTCCCACTCCACTTGCATGCAAAATTGCAACTTTGCATTAGATATAAATTTTCCAAACAAGTTAAAACAACCAAAAACTTATACATAATTAAAATATAATTAATTATTACTTCCCATCACCTAGATCAAAGTGGGATACTCATACTTAAGGGCATCCCCTCTATCAATAGGATATAATGGATCCCATCTATGCCTCATCCACCATGTGGTATGTGCCTCTATGCATCCAACATCATTTACATTAGGAATATCTATAGCCACTTCTCATAAATCCAAAGGAAATGGTGGTAACGCAACCTCAATAGGCCTCCCACAAGCTCCTACCCTCATTGGTGCCCATGCACTCCTCACCCACACCCATGTTCTAGGGGCACATCCTGTGATACCCCAAACTATCTAGTCATGTGCTCATACTGAGAGTACTCATACACTCCAACCCAACAATCATGTAACCAATAATTAACCCTCATATACTATAACTACACTCCATCCTTAAGCCACCTAGGGAATGCTCTATAGTACTTCCATATGATATTTTGAGCTAGTAATCTATCTAAAACTCATCTATAGTGATCTATCCTAGGATATCGTATAGCCAACATACTTGTCTACCACTCTCTAAATGGTTGTGAGGTGCCCAGCTCTCCCTCAATAATCCTATCATCTACATAATCACTATATGTTCATAAGCCTAAAAATATAATAAAGTAACTACACTCACACCACCACTAAATAAATCCTAAGTAAACTTGTAAAGATCCTTGTGTAAGTAGGCAAGCATAATCCTACCCCATGAGAACATAGTACCATACACCTATATACTGCACATAATCCTATGCATCTTATATGCAATTGACACCTTACTCCTATCTATAGTAATAAATTAGGCCAACAACATGCCCAACCACTTTTACAAATGTAGAACACTTAATTATATAATAAATATCAATAATACATCATTATCACTACCTCTTTTATGTATGCCTAAAGGTACACCTACAAAATACAATGATTCACGATCAATAGTATCAGCTTTCATGTCATCTTACAAAGTCACACACCATCCAATAACTGATAAATGAAAAATATAGTACACATCCTCTAGAGTAATCATAATTTCTCTAGTAGGAATCTAGAAAGTACATGTGTTTGCATTCCACCTCTCACATAAGGTGGTAGTCAAATACCTATCCCACTACATAGTGCCTAGGTCCCACACATGACCCAACCCTACTCTATCCATCACAACTCTCTCATCAGATGAAAATGTAACAATCTTAGTGTCTCCATCATCTAGCCTCTATGGAATTGCCTCATTGATACCTCACCCTAAAAATACCAAAAGATAGGATATATATTAGTCAACTATGCCAAGGAAAATAGCTAAGCTACACAGCAAAAGGAAACAACTCAAACACTTAGAAAACTATCCCAAATGGACAAAAACACTAAAAAAAGACACTAGCACTAGATAATAGAACCAAAACCTAGATAGTAGCATTGCATACTAGATATTAGCACTGAATCTTAGATAGGAGCACTAGAACTAGTGGAAAATTCCTAGAAACACTTCAAAAAGCTCAAAAACCTAAAAAATAGGCTTCAAATAAGTAAAAATCACATGTTTAAGGTATTTACTATGGTAACCTCCCCACTAACCTCAACTTGGGTTGCCAACTACTCAAATCAAATCATGGTAGGTGCTCATCTCCTTGGCATATCTCCTACTCTAGAGCTCCAAATCTCAACCTAGTCAATGCACAAATGAATCAAGAATCAATCTAATTCTCTTATATCAAAAAACTTTCTCATTCAAAGAAAAATACCATTTTGATCGTAACTATAACTCTATAGCTCCATTTTACAAACCATTTTATTACAAAAAATCATAACAATGATACCTTCAACATCATGTAAGACTTTCTCTCTTACTCCATATCATCCACCTACTATGGCACACATATGTCTATACCTCTTTTATATCAATATATGCAACTTAGTCCTAACCAATCAAAGACTCATTCAAATATCACACAACTCAGTCTAATCAATCAAGAAACTTCTCAATCAATTCAAACTAGACCAATGTTGTTTCTATCATTATACCACTATCATCACTTTTGGCTCAAACTCCTCTATCATCAGATCTCATCCCTATCCCCAAAAGGGGGGCATCATTCCTAATATTCCTATTCCTAAACTTATCCATCATGCCTATCCACTCTCATAGATGGATACATCACAGTTTATACACCTCTAGTATTAGACTATTAGATTCAACTTAGATAAGTCAAGATATACAATGATTTAGACTATATGGGTCACTCAACATTACTCAGGACATTTAAGAGGATATACCTTTAGTTTAAAAATACATAGATTATTTAGATACAAGGATTCAAATCATATGGATCCATAATGATTTCAACTTATAGATATATAGACTAGTCAGATATAGTGGTTCAAGTTATATGAATTCATAGTGACTTTGATATAAATTTAGACTCATACCAGATTTGGGAGCATGTACATACTACACATCTCACACATATAACTTCATACAACATGACATAATTACAAGACCAGATAGTAGATTATAGGCATAGTGTAGAGCCTAGTCTTTTGATATCTAGTTTTACTCATGGGACATGGTATGATAGCTTATATCACATGTGTTTATATAGATTACTAGATTATATAGATTCATCACTCACATATCAAATTTGGGGATGTGGCACAGATGTTCATGTTCCTCATCATCTAGGATTATACAAATTAAATGGTAAAACATGCCATTTTATTCTTACACATTTACCAAAGTTTCATATTATACCCAACTATACCTTGGTTATCACCAAGTTGGATTATATGGGCATCTGTAGTGGTTGGTCCATAGCTTTACCAGACCCAGACTATATGAGTTTGTGTAGGACAAAGGGTAGGCATTAGTTTTAGGCCTCTGAGCACTTCTCATTTCTAGTTCAGATTATATAGAGTGGGGCATGATATATTTTACTCTTCAAAGTATATATATTCTATGCACACATTCCAAATTACATGAGTTTACATGGGATAAAGGGAAGACATTAGTTTTGGGCTTCTGAGCATTTCTCATTTTTATCCAGATTCAACACAAGGGGAAAGTATTACCCTCCTCTATTATTACATGGATTCCACTTTTAGATTAAATTCAAAGGGCATCCATTCAAAGGATTCCTTATTTCTCTAGGCACTATTTAATTCTCCATCTATTTCCCTAACCAAGAAGTGAGTTGGACTTTTTTCGGTAAATTTATCTCCATGTAGGTAGGTTTAGGAATGCATTTTCTTTTCTTTATTTTACTCTAGTACTTTATTTCATTGCATCACTAGATTAAAAGAGGAGAAAATGTATGCACCTTAAACTAGTCAAGTAACCACACATATCATGTCTTTTCATATTCCTTTCATAGGATACTCTGACTAGAGAATATGAGCTTTGTTCACATTTAGTCATATCTTTCATTTTATTTGTTTGGGTCTTATTCTATGTTTGAATAACCATTTTTCCTATTCTTGATCATCCCAAGCCTTTAAAATAGTCATTCCACCTCATCCAAGTTAGGTTTTTTTATCCTCTTTCCATCCCTCTAGGTCTCAATATTATAAGACAAGATCGTTAGGGTTGGACTAAAGCACCAGTGCCACTAGTGTTTATTTTCAATGCTCTTGTCTACATTCATTTTTAACTCCAATAGTCAATTTATTTCATTTGATGAGTCCCAACCCCTTTCTAAGCTTTGTCCCTAAACTTTCTAATGTCGATCAAATGCAAATAAATCTCTTAAATTCAAAATAAAGACTCTCTTATATAAAGGACCTCATAAGCCATTTTATATCTAACACTTACTACTTTGGCACATTACATAATAAAAATTAGTCAATAATATAGCTTAACATTTTTCATCACACATAGACTTGCATTCCTGATCAAATAAGAGCCTAGGTAAAATACATTCTTTCATTTACCATGTGCATTTATTATGCACATTCCCTAAGGGAAAAATATATTTGATCTAAGACCCTAGCTTGAATGTTAATGTAGGTAATGATAAAGATAGTAGGGGTTCTAGATCATGTGATCATTTTTCCATTAACCTAGTTTTCCCCTTTTTCTTTTTATACATTTTTTGTTTACATGTGTAGATAAATACAGGGTTTGGAGATTGAAATAGACCTACCTCAAGCTCTATTGATTTCTATCCTTCAAAATTTTGTACATAGGCTCACACTGAGGTAGAAAAAAAAAGCCCCAAAATCTTAGATCTCTTAGACAATAGAGGTATAGGTACACTATAGTTTTGGGGCCACTCTTGTCTACTTTTGATGCTCTTGTCCAATCCTAAAATTAAGGCTAGATCTAGATTCATAACAATATCCTAGTCTTGCACCTTAATTTTTAGCCCTTAAATCATTTATTTTAGTCTATTTTCAGATAAGTTCATTTCTCTTCCTCATGTAAATTAATAGATAAAAATATTTATTTTTCCATATTAAACTATATTTTTCCCCATACTCCAGACCCTTTATTGTTTAGGAACTAAACACTAGATTCGCAAAAATAATAAAAAATTTGGAAATCTGTATCAACATTATGCACATATGGTAAATTAGAATTTACCAAAAGGGGAAACTATGATATGGGAGCTTCATCAACTATAGTAGTATAAGATGGTGGTGGTATGAGAGTATTTATAACTATTTGAGGAGATATATCTATATAATTAATTGGGACTGCTAGAACAACTATTGGTGATTGTGTAATAATAATAGATGTAGGAATTGTGATGACTAGAGTAGCTGGAATGACTGATGTTACTATAATTGGCTAAGTATCTAGAGTTTAGGAAATAAATATAAGTGGAATATTATGAGATGTGATAGTCTCTTCTACCTTATATGTATGTATTTGGTCAAGATAAATGCAATGAGCTGGTGATTGAACTATTATATGAGGTGTTCCATTTTGTAAAATAGTTGAAGATGAGTTTGTAATTTTAAAATATTTGAATGGTTGGTTATCTTCTAGGCATGTGTATAGGTATCCTTCATGGATAAAATTAAAAAATCAATTAAGAGTAGAGGGAACTACCCCTATAGCATGTATTCAAGGTCATCCAAGTAAAATGTTATAATGAAGAGGAACTAGCATGATCTAGAACTATGTAGAGAGGGTTTTGGGCCCTACCATGATATCCAAAGTAATTGTGCCTAATATTTATGATGGTATATCAACAAAACATCTAATTTTCTTATATGAATTTTTCATGGATACCATATCTACACTCATGGTCTATAAAAATTTAATATTACACATACTAAGTCTGGAACTATTATCAACTAGAACTCTCTTAACTACATTGGTTTTGACTTGAAATTGTATGAAGAGTGGTAGATTTTGATCAATAACTATTTGAGAAGGCATGTCCTCATGATCAAAATAAATAACATATTCTATAGTTTTTAATGTGTTGACCACTAATGCAAAATAAGAAGGCTCTAAATTGATGGGTATAAAAGTTTGAGTGAGTGCCTGATAAGAAATATCCTTAAATACATTTGCTTTCTAAAGTAATTCTAAATGTAAATCTTAGTTGGTGTGTTTCTTAATTGATTAAAAATATCATATTCCCTATGCGGATCTACCTATATAGGTGGGTTGGGCCTAGGATGGGAAGGAATAAAAGGGTGGTGGGGTTCTTGACTAGGTAGGGGAGGCATGGTGGTACATCAATGAATATCTCTAGCCACATTATCTACTAGTTGTGTAAGATTAGTATCAGATACAAGAGGAGATCAAATCTAATCGATAGGTTGAGGTGGTGGAGGGACAAAGGGTGTCAATTAGGCTCTCTAGTGATGGGTAGTGACTGAAAGAAGAGTAAAATAAATCATGTAACATGACTTGACATAGGATAGAGGATTCAAGGAAGGTGTGGTAAGAGGTATCTTAACATGTTTAGCAATGAATTTCATAATATCATCCCATACTATAAAATTTAAGCATGACAGGGAAATAATGAAGATTTTCATTAACATATAGTAAACTTCATCATTCATATACATGATAGGATTGAGTATGAACTCATTATTTACAAGAAATGTTTTGAAATGAGTAAGATCCATTTTTTAATGTGAAATTTGATTTATATGTAAGGTGATACCTCAAGAGCAAAGGGACCTAGTTAAATCAACTAGGGTTTGAAATAAATAAAAAAATACTATGGGAAATTTTAAAAATAAAATGTGAAATTTTGAATTATATATGCAAGAAAAATAAAAAAACTATTAATAAAATCAGCAAGGACTTTTCCGTAGGGTTTCTATGGTTTTTATATGCAAACAAAGTAAGTCAGGTTCACCAAATGATTTAACATTTTTGAGAATAATGGAGTTTTATTCATATTTTATTTAAGGGTCTAGATTAATAAATCAATAAAGAATATTACAATAAATATAGTCTTGATTTGTATAATTTATTTATCTTTTTTACCTTTTAAAAAATAACAATAAATGAGGAAAAATATGACATAGCTAGAAACAAGCTGAGATGGCTAAGACAAAGGCTAAAACTAGTTGTGTAGGATTGAGATGGTGTCATGAATATGAATCTAGATTTCAATGAATGAAAGGATGGAAGCACTTAAAATAAAGACACTTTGGTATCTAGTACTATTGTCCACTCCTACCATTGTTATCCAAACTAGTCATAGAGATGTAAAACTTTTTATGTTTTTGCATTGTTCTTATGTGAGTTTGTCTATGAAATATTTAGTGTTGATTATTGATATAACTAATTGTAGAGATGATTTAATCTTAAAAAACCTAACCCTCCATTATAGTTGATAAAACAATCTTTGAATCACTTGAGAAAAAAGGGGGTTGGTGTGTAAGATGTACTGAATGTGTAATCCACACCTCTTGTGTTTACACGTTACCTACATACTAATACTCCAAAGAAGGATCAATCTATATATAGTTCTCCCACCTAATGTGTTTTGTGAAATATTGTGATATGGATGCAAAAATGCCAAGTTAAGAGTTCTTGAGGTGGCTAGGGACTATTATGAGGGTTTGAGTATATTTACAACTATGTTAGTTGACTGTATGTAGAAAATATGGAAGTTTTCCTTAGTCCTTTATTTATATTCTTGTTTTTTTAAAAATATTTGTCACCTCCCTCTATAAATGATCTTTGAATGGGTTTTTATAGGGAACCATTATTCATGGGTTATATGTATTCACACTAGGCCAACATATGAAGGATAGGAACCAAATGAAAATTATCATTTGGGATCAAAGTACAAATAGACAAGAGCATTGAAAATGAGACACCTTATGGTCTGATGCTATAGTCCAAGTATGGTTCTCCTATCCTACAGGCTTTGAACCTGGCAGAATAAGATTAGCTTGGGAAATATAGTCTAGCTAAGGTAGAATGACCATTCAGAAGGCTTTAGATGACTGGTAATGAGAAAAATGTGTCTAAAAGGGTCACAAGAGCATGCAAAAAGTACCTATGGATAGGGTGTCATAGGATAATCTTAAACTACCAATTTAGACATTTTATATGATTACACTATAACATTAATACCTAAGGCGACATTTTTAGGTAAGTGTTTTACTAGTTGATTTCCTTAAATAGTTTTAGAAGTTTTAAATTCAAGATCAAATGCTTGAATGTGTAAGATCCACTTAGCAATTTTTCCTTGAATATTTGGTTGTTTTAAAAGATATGATAGAATAATTACATTGGATCACACAAAAAATTTGTTTCCCATTAATAAATACCAAAATTTAATCAAAGAAGAAACAAGTGAGAAAACAAATTTCTCAATAAGGGGGTACCTAGTTTCTATATGTTTTAAGACTTAACTCATATAACCGATATGCTTCTCTTCATTATTTTCAAATTATTGAGTTATTACAGCTCCTATAGCCTTTTTAGTAGCATTAACATAGAGAATAAATGCTTTCTTTAAATCAATTTTAGCAAAGATAGGAGCACTTCTAATTACATTTTTAATATAATTAAAAACTAATTCAACATTTTCATCCCAAATATATATTTTATCTTTTTTAAGCAACAATTATAAAGGATTAGATTTGTCAGTAAAATTAGAAATGAATTTTCTAACAAAATCAATATTACCAAAGAAAGATCTTAAACTTTATTTATCCTTGGGAGGAGGTCGTTCCTTTATAGATTCAACACATTCTAGGATAATATAAATACCTTCTTTAAAGATTATGTGTCCTAACAACTTACCCTCGGTCACACCAAAAATAGACTTCTTTGTATTTAAAGAAATGTGAAACTTTTTACATGTTGTGAATACTTCACAAAGATGGTCTAATGTTTCTTTATTTTTTTAGAATGAACATTGAGATCATCTAAATAAACTTGAATAATAATGCCTATTAAATCATCAAAAGTAACATGCATATCCCTTTGAAACGTGCCTTTGTCATTCATTAAGTTGAAATCATTTGATTAAAAGCAAAAGTACCTCTATGAGTGGTAAAAGTAGTTTTTATGTCTATCATCAAGATTCAAAAATATCTGATTATAACCTTAAAATCTATTTAATAAAGACATCATTTTAGATCCTACAACCTGCTATAAAATTTGATCTATGATAGGTACAGAAAAATTATCTTTTACACTTGCTTTATTTAAAATTTTAAAATCAACACATAATATAATATCACCATTTTTATTTTTAATTATAACTAGATTAGCTACACATTCTAAATATTTTATAGGAAAAATAACACTAGCATCAATCATCTTATTCAACTCTTTATTAATGGTGTCTTCTAACAAAGGGTTGACTCTTCATATTTTTTGCCTAACAAGTTTGATACCAGGCTTAACATGAATGTCATGTTTAATAATAATAGTATCATAACCTTTAAGTTCCTTGTATGACCATGTCATGTTTAATAATAATAGTATCATAACCTTTAAGTTCCTTGTATGACCATGCAAAGATGTCAATAAACTACTTAAACAATTTAATGAAGTTAACCTTCTCATTTTCATTCACTTGAATTCTTAAATAAAAATACTTAAGATATTTTTCCATGCCTAATTTTATGGGAGTGGTCTCATCTATGATTATTCTTGATGGATATTCTATTCTAGATATTTTTGGCTAATCATTGGGTGAAAACATAGATTTGAGGCTTACCAAACTAATAGGCAATTTATTAGTACTTAATTGCGACTAATCATAATAATTTAGTACATAATCATCATGATCAAAATAATAGTCTTTAAGGAATAAATCTATATGTTCATCACAACTAAACATATGTCAACTATCATTTAAATCAAGAATCTTGGGATGAAATACTTCAATAAAAGGAAAATCTATAGTAGGCTCAATTTTTACCAAAAGTTGGATTAAAAGCATAAACTACAACCTTATCAACTCTAACATTGAATTCCCTAAGAATATGTGTGATATTGAAATCCTTGAAATGCTCAAGTAATGACCAAAAATTTTGTGTATAATGATGCAAATGAGTTTGATTGGTCTTATAAATCTTGTGAACTTATCTTATTAGTACTAATTCTAAATCACTAAAAACTTATAAATATTTAACATTCAACTCTATGGCCTTTTCTAATCCTAAACATAATACTTTAAATTTTATTGTATTATTAGTGTTTTCAAAAGATAATTTAAAAGCACAATGAAAGATTTTACCAATAGGAGTTATTATAAAAATTACAACACCATTACCTTATTAAGAATAAGCCCCATCATAGTAAAGAACTATAAAATTTTACTTTTAAATTTTTCTTCATGTTGATTCTCTAGCTCATCTACATTTAGTAATTCATAAGTTCTAATACCAATTTCAATGAAATAATTATTAGATCAAGAAGGTGATTCAATTGGGGTACCAAAAAAATATTTCCTCTTAATGAATGTAATCTCATTATTAATAGGAACCCATGTTATATATTTTCTAATGAAAGCCTTAATGGCTTTAGACCAATCCCTTTCTAAAAACATTGCATAATTATTAGGAATATTCAAACTTGAATATTAGTCATACATCTAATATGTTCATCCTGCACAATTTTAATAACTATGTCATGAAACATACCAAAATTATTAATTTGTCTATCATCAAAACTAGTCAGTTTTCTACTATCTATTTTGTAAGATATACCTAATTGATCTACAATGCATTTATGCATGATGTTATTTGAAGCACCTATGTCTAAAATGTAATTATGAATAAATATTAATTATGACATAGAATTGAGGTATATAATTAGTAGGGGATCAAAATGTTGAGCATAAATATGTTCAAAATTATTTTCCTCTTGCAAACCTACATCAACTCTTGAATTTTTTACTATTTCATTAATCTTATCTAACTATTTTGGAAGACTAGCAGCCTACAATAGAGAAAATATAGCTTTAATTTTTGGCAAAGAATCAATTATGTTAGAAGTTTTAACATCAATTTTCCTAAACTTCTTTGATTTATAATGTTGATACTAACTATTATTATATCCAATAGCAAAAGGATTTCTTTAAGCAACATTATCATTAGAATTATTAGTATTATTCTGAGATGATTTACCTTTATCATCCAATAATGATTTATCATTTGCTATTTTATTATTTTTTGAAGGATTATAATCTTTATTCCTAGTATTTATAGCATAAATATTCTCATTTTTATAAGGATCATCAAGAGTATTTATGTTATAATCTAAATCTTCAGTTATTTCATCTTTTCCTTGAAGAATATATTTTTTGAATTTAATAACAACTTAAGATATTTCAGGGTTATGATCAAGTTAAAAATAATTTCAATAGTAAGAAATATCATCATATTTCATGACTTTATATGAAGAAGAAGGTTTATTAGTTAGCTACCTTTTAACAATGACTAGTTCATTGCCTAAACTTTATAATGCTTTTAATATCTTTGCATTATCTGAATTTAAAACTATAGTAGACATATCCTTAAAACTAATATGTTCAAAATTATTTTCATATTCAATACAAAATATTATAATTTCATCATATTCTGTAATATCTTTATCTTCTAAATCCATCTTGTATTTCAAAGGTAAAACATTGCAAAGATAAAGGCTTGATTATTTTTTTGAAGGTCTAAGATCACTAAGGATATTTTGATGTAGCTTGGTGAATCTAGAAATGAAATGATACATGGTCTCACTAGGATCTAATTTTTTTTAGAAAGATCATTAACTAAATCAAAATATTCCTTGGCCTTACCAAAAGACAACTCTAACCAGTCTTCTACATCTCTTCAATTATCAATAACTTTAGCAAGTAGACTAACAAATGCTTGATAAGCTTTTACTTCTAATGTTTTCGAAAAAAATCTTAAATAAATATTTTCACTAGTTATTCCAAGAGTACCACAAACTAATCTAAGTATTATAAGTGATCATCCCAAGATTCTTTAGTAGCACCAAAAAACTTTGGTATATTTAATCCCTTAAAATAAGGTAAATTACCTAATTTGTTTTTCACATTGATTGGATTAACATAAATTCATGGTGCTATAGCTATTTGATGCTCTTCCTGAGCTTCTTTTTCATCTTCACCTTCAATGAGATCTTTTTGTTCTTTATTATTTTGTAACCTATGAAGTAGATCCTTTAACCTCTGATCTAGTACTAGTGGTTCTCCCACTAGTTTATTTTTCACTATCTGATCTCCCATTGGAATTTTTAATAGTTTCTATCTGAATAGAGTGATTAATATGAACCTAACTTTCTTGATCTAATAGAATATTTTTAAAAGTAGTTTTAATAAACATAATAAAATCATCAAATAAGAATGAATCAGAAAGAAAATGAGTTCTAGGCCTAAGATTAGTAGCTAAAATTTTTATGTCTTATCGAATTCTCCTATTTGACTTTAGAATATCAAGTTGAGTATCACATGGAAGATTTGAATACTAATAAATTTCAAAATTAATAATCTCTTCTTCTTGATTTATGACTTCAATACTTGATGAATATTTTTAGAATGATTATACCATGTGTAACACATTAGATTGAAAGCAAAATCAACTTGATCATCTTCTAAATATATTAAAATTTTAATAATAGGAGGTTATTAACCTTTAAGAACCATTAGTAAGAAGAAAACAAGACTTACAAAAATTTAGATATTTGAACAATTTTCCCCAATAGAGTCACCAAATTTATTGACAATGAAAATTGTACCATCAATGAATCTACCCTTTTACCTATTGTGAAATTCAAATTTTAATCATACAAGTCTAATTATGGGGGTTCTAAAGGTTCATCTAAGATCCTAAAGATACGAGGGGGTTTTTATTATAAATTTTGGAAAATAATAAACAAATTATCAAGACAAATTATTCCATTACAACAATTATAAATCCATTTATCACATTATGAATCAGTCAAGATAAGAATCTATAATCTATTATAAAAAAGAAAACCTATGAGTTAGATAATCTCTTCAAGAATATAAATATGATTATATATATATATATATATATATATATATATATATATATATATATATATATATAAGAAGAAAACAAGACTTACAAAAAATTAGATTTTTGAACAATTTTCCCCAATAGAGTCACCGAATTTTATTGACAATAAAAATTGTACCATCAATGAATCTACCCATTTGCATATTGTGAAATTGAAATTTTAATCATACAAGTCTAATTATGGGGGTTATAAAGGTTCATCTAGGATCCTAAAGATACGAGGGGGTTTTTATTATAAATTTTGGAAAATAATAAACAAATTATCAAGACAAATTATTCCATTACAACAATTATAAATCCATTTATCACATTATGAATCAGTCAAGATAAGAATCTATAATCTATTATAAAAAAGAAAACCTATGAGTTAGATAATCTCTTCAAGAATATAAATATGATTCTATAATATATATATATATATATAAGTAAGAAGAAAACAAGACTTACAAAAATTTAGATTTTTGAACAATTTTCCCCAATAGAGTCACCAAATTTTATTGACAATAAAAATTGTACCATCAATGAATCTACCTATTTGCATATTGTGAAATTGAAATTTTAATCATACAAGTCTAATTATGGGGGTTCTAAAGGTTCATCTAGGATCCTAAAGATGTGAGGGAGTTTTTACTATAAATTTTGGGAAATAATGAACAAATTATCAAGACAAATTATTCCATTATAAGAATTATAAATTCATTTATCACATTATGAATTAGTCAAGATAAGAATCTGTAATCTATTCTAAAAAAGAAAACCTATGAGTTAGATAATCTCTTCAAGAATATATATATATATATATATATATATGTATGTATGTATGTATGTATGTATGTATGTATGTATGTATGTATGTATGTATGTATGTATTTGTTTCTTAATTGCAATGTTCTAAATAAAACCAAAAATAGAAGGGAGAGATCAAAGAAATAGAAAGAGACAAAACATGAAAACAAAAAATCAAGAAAACTAACAACAAACAAAGTAACAAAATAAAATTAAGAAAGACAAAAAACTAAACATATAGAAAGATGGATAAACTAGAAAAGGACAACAAACTAAGAAAATAATCTAATCTAAACAAAATAGATAATATAATTATAAGAATTAACTAGGTAAATAATCTTAAGGATAAAGATTAAAGGAACAACTATGAAACTTAGAAAAACAAAAGAAATTAATATAAAGATTAAATCAAGCTTAGAATGTATTTAAAATAATCTAAAACAAGATAGACTAAAGTACCTAAGATATTTAATAGATATCAAATGATTAGCTTGGGAAAATATAAAGATTATTAAACTAATGATAACTTAAAAAATATATAGATCTCGATATTTAAAGATATCAACCTATAACAATCCAAAAGAAATAATAACTTAAGAAAAATCTATAACTATTTAAATAGAGAAAAGAAAAAACCTAAATAAAGAACTAATAAGAAAATAAACAAACTAAATTAACCTAATTAAAGTATTAAAAAACTATATATTAAACTATATTTAAAGATAACCAAAATAGAAACAAAAATTAGAGTTAGAGTAAATCTTAAAGATCTATTTATATTAAAGTTAGATTCAAATAAATTATAAAAGGTATGTGAGTCTCAAAAGGAGAGTCATCTTAGCAAAAAAAGATAAACTTATTGAGAAAAACATCTTTTCTCTATAAGAACTTGAATGATAACTTTACAATCAAAATAGATCAATAAAATGTCATGGAATAGCGAAATGATCATCATTATTCAAGTTGAATACTTGGAATCTACACATAAAATTATAAATAGTAATCATCAAAAGATATTAAGCTTAGAAAAATTTAGATAATTAGTACTAAATAATAAATGAAATTGGATATACCTATGTTACATAAGTAATTACTCAACCGTTAGATAAAGTACCATGAGTCTATCTACAAAAGTTGCATAGAAATAACAGATAAATGATTGACTTCAAAAAATACTTATGTCTTCAATACCTATTGTGCTTATATCTTCAAATGAATCTTTGATCTCTTCTTATACCTTTAACTTAGGTATAAAATAAGTTATAACTAAATTTATTTAGTTATTAATTAATGTTAACTAATTGACTTTTAACGAAGTCAATTAATTATGAACTATAATCGATTAAGGATATATTTAATTAAAACCTAAAAAGTCTTAATTGATCAAGATATTTAAAAATAATAGACCTAGGGTACTAATATTAATGGATGGGGACCCATATTAATTAATAATATAATAAAATAATGATTTAACTACTTTGGAAATATTGGAGTTATTTAAATAAGTAAATATTATTACAATAGTTAAGCTACTGATTCATATAATTTAATTATAATTTGAACATTTCTAAAAATAGAAATAAATGAAGATAAAATAATACTTAGCTATAAATAGACTGAGATGACTGAGATAGGGTCTAAAATTTATTGTGTAAGATTAGAACAATGTCACAAATCAAGATCTAGCTTTCATTTTATGAAAGGATAGGAGCACCAAAATAAGACACCCTAGGGTCCAATGCTATAGTCCTCTTTTTATATTGTTATCTAGGATACCTAACCTTTTTGGGTTTTGTTTTTTGCCCCTATATGAGCCTACCTATGAAATTTTAGATGTTGGATGTCTATAAAACTCCTTGTAGAGCTGATTTAGTCTTCAAACCCTAGACTCCATGATGCTTTGACAAAATTTGAGAAAGAGAGGGGGTTAGTGTTTGTAAGATGTATTTAATATGTATCTACACCCCTTGTGTGGGCATGATACCTACATACCAATACTCAAAATAGGGATCAAGCCATATGTAGTTCTCTCACATGATGTGCTTTGTGTAATAGAGTGTATAAAGATGTAAAATAATAAAACTAGGTATGCTTGAGGTGGTTAGGGATTGCTATAAAGATTTGGATAACCTTGTAGTTATATTGGATAGTTATATGCAAAGAATAGGGAAATATCCTTGAGTAATATTTCTTGTATTCTTAATTGATTTGTGATATTTTGCCAACCCCTTATAAGTAAACTTTGAATGGGATTTTATAGAAATGTATTGGTCATGGGTCAAATGTATTCATGTTAGGTTGATAAAAAGAAGGGTAGGAACCAGAAAGAAATGACCGTTGGAGCTAAAAATGTAGTTGGATAGGAGCATAAAAAATGGACACCCCAATATATGACACTTTAGACTAAGTTGGGTGCTATTGTTCTGAGGGTACAAAAGATAAGATGATGGATTTGTCATGGGAAAATCTACCTAGATGAAGTGGAATCATTAATTGGAAAGTTATGGATGACTGAGAATTAGTGAAAAGGTGCCTAGGAGGGTCATGAGGGTAAGCAAGAGGGACCTATGGGTTGGGTGTCACCATCCACACTCAAGTTATTAATTTTTACATTTTATTTAACTATATCCCCCCCTTATTCTAGTGAAGTAGCAAATTAAAATACTAGGATAAAATAAAAATAAAAAATGTACCTAAACTTACCTACACGGGTGAAGCTTATGAAGTTGTGTGATGTTGGGTATGCATAGAGAGAGCATGTTGTGAAGTGTAAACTTTTGTGATGCTGGATGATGATAAGTAATGTTGGGTATGTGTTATACTAAGAGTAACATCTTGAATGAAATTGAGTACTCAATTCCCCAAGAGTGGCTTAAGAATTCAAAGGTTGGCCCTTTCACTCTGTCATCACCCACTAAGTGAAGCTATGTGATCATGCATATGTTAATCGATGTTTGTATTGTGTGTCCAATCCTTCTAAGTAGGTGACTAAATAACACAAAGGCTAGCTTGTCCTTTAGTTCCATCATTACCCCATGAAGTGAAGCTATAAAATGATATCGGTATGAATGTGTGTCTTATGGGATGTCTCTTAAATCCCATGAATTCTATTTAATCTAACAATGTGGTGTGGATAGCTAAATGTGTACTTGAAACCAGGCTAATCTTTGCCAACTCAAAAAATGTAAAGATTAGGCTTGTATAAAAGTCACTTTGAAACTGAGTAATATGCTTATGTGAAATCCACTCAAAAAATATGGAGGTTAGACTTGTATGAAAGCTACTCTAAAATGATACTAACCACCTATAGATGGAATAAGGCATGCAACTGCTAAGAATGCCTAGGTAATATACTGAACTCAAAAAGAAGAGAACTCAAATGTGTCATGTACATTGCCACCAATGACTAGTGTCTAAAACATGGATTTTAATCTGGAATTTATACCGACTACCTAATCTAAAAATGGAAGTGAAATCCATCATGTCATGCATGATTCCCCATATATATATATATATTCTTTGAGAAAACTTGTATTGAAACTATTGAATCTAAACTATTCTATATATACAAAACTATAGCTGAGCTTACCTTTCTACTTATTTTTGGATTTTTTTTTACTATTTGGATAGGAGTTCCAAAATTAGACACCCTACTATCCAGTGATGTAGTATAATATTAGTGTTGTTGTCTTGAGTTTATTCTAATGATTGTTCCATAATCATCATTGTCTACCTAGTATGTTCTACCTAGTTTGAAGTTTAGGTGTATTGAATGCTAATTTTTTGACTGGTAGGAGTTCCAATCTTTGTGAAAAAACCCCTATTTGTTACCCCCATTTTTGAGGGTAGTAATGAAGACCCTACATTGACTATCCTTAGAAGAAAGAGCCATGCAAGTGTGTTATGTTGTGAGAATAGATTATATAGTAATGATAATTGACAATATATCTCAAGATATATCATGGTTTATAATGGAGATTGTTATATCAATAGAGGTATGCCTAGATAGATATAATAATGTAATAGTATGTGTAATATAATTAACTAGAACTAGAAGTCTAGTTAGTTGTGAAGAAGGGATAAAACATGATTTATATCATGGAATCCAATAAAGTAAGATAATGCATGATGTGGATCATGGCACTACAAACAATGGAAAAGCAAATCAAGAAACAAGCACGCAAGGAAAGAATCAAGAAGAATACAAGAGTGTCCAAGGGGCTTAAACAAACAAGGGACATGGGCACATGTCACTCAAAATAGAAAGAAAACATACAAGGCATGTTTAAATGTCACATACACATACAATTGAAAGAAGCAAGGTTGGCATAAGGCCACATGCATATATAAGGGTACAAGTAAAGGACATTGGAAAACATCCTAAGGCACACATAATAAAAGAATAAAAGGACATTTGAAAATGCCCTAAGGCACATATAAGAAACAAAGCAAGAACTAAAAAATGCAATCACATTTATATATGCAAAGAAAAAAATGAAAGCATGTAAATAATATAATATAATCACATCTAACTAATCAAAGCAAGAAGTGAAAGTATGTAAGACATATAGTACAAGACTAGGTATATACTAAAAAATACACAAGTGTTATCTACTAGTGAGTGTCAATTGAGTAATTTATGTAATGCTACTAAGTAATGTATATCAACATGATAACTAGAGTATGTGATGTAGGAATGACATAACCTAGATGGCATAGTCCTGTATAATATGCCCCTAATGAGTAAATATATTGATGTATGTCTCGAATGTAAAAGTAGGATGCCCTCTCAATGGGTAAAATAAATCAATCAAGGAACTAGATGTCACTGCACACACTCAAATAAGATCAAGTAAAGCATGGTAATATATATAAATAAAAAAACAATAGTATAGAATAATAAATGTAAGTCTATCATAGTATTATAAATGTAAAGCATGGATAATCATACAATTGAAATATTTTTTTGTTTTTAAAATATTTGAATGTTTTTGAATTTTTGATAGTTTGAATGTTTTTGGATTTTGAACTATGTTGTGTACAATCAATCATGAGGAGACTATGTACAAAAATTTGGAAAGAATATATGTACAAGGAAGTTGGGAAGGAATGATAGCAATTGATGAGTCTCATGGGAGACTCCCTATCATGGTGTCTTATATCAAGGAGAGGGATCATGTGTGATTATGAAACATAATGAAAGGGCTAAGACTGTGGCTCTGAGAGTTATATATGCTATAAATGCTCTAAAATATATGAAACAAAAAACAACTATGGGGTCCCCCTATAAATATAAGAAATAGATGTAACTGTAGGGATCTTAGGGACCCATCTGTTAGTATGAGAAGATATTTGAACATGTGATCTATATGTAGAGGCATAACACCTTAATGGTACTACCCTAGGTGTGAAAACTATAGCTAGAAGTTGTCTAAAATCCTAAAACTATGGTTGCTCTAAAAGAGACCTCTATGGAAGTATATGAAATCTCTATGTTGGTGATGGAGGCCTCGACTGTGTTTGAATTTGAATTGGATGAAGAATTGAAACTGGTGGAGAAATTGAAACAAGTGGAAAAACTATAATTGATGACTACAAAATAGTATATGGTTGTAAAGTGGGGAGTGGTAACTCATATGGAACTCCAAAGACTATGACAACCTGATTATCATGAATTAATTTCATGCATTTGTGAATTTTAGAACGTACTACTCAAAATTTTTGAATCCATAGTCAACCAAGTAACATATCAAAAACTCTTACACTGGGAATAATAGTATATGGTGTGGACACATGTGTTAGACCAACCTATAAAGTAATTACAATATCACCTAGTTAAATTTGTATGTGCCTACTGAATCCACTGATAACTATGTTCATTGGTGTAATATCCTACTCTGAATAACCCAAATGCTACAATAATGTCATGGTTCACATTTGTACACTAGATCCATTTTCTATGAGAACACTATGGATAGGATGATTATGAATCTAAGCTCTGATAAAGAGTGCATGATAATCTGAATCATCCTCAACTATCTCCTAATCTAAAAAGGATATGGAAGGTATACCTAGAACTCTATAATTATATACACCAATCATGTTACTCAAATTATATGACTCAATTGAAGGTGCCCTATATGTAGCTAGTGGTGGATGTGCAGGATATGCATGGTAAAAACTTGATGTATCCCCTATCTCTTATTTAGAATTTTGTGGAAAGGGATTTGAGAAAAATTTTAGTGCTTTGTATTGTGTTTGCTTTGCCTGAAGAGGCTCAACTAAATTTCCAAGATCAATAATGTTGTCATCTATCAAGTTTTGTATCTTATGTTTCAAACTGATGCATCTATTTGTTGTGTGGCCTGGTACCCTATAAAAATCACAAAATACATTATGATCATATCCCTATGGAAGAGGCTTTATTGGATCAACTTTCTGAATAGGAGGGAGAGATATGATATTACATTCCAAAAGCTACTATAAAACTCTGGCTAGAGAAACTGGTAGATTAGAAAAGGCTCACTGAGGAGGTACAGATAAAACCACTCACTAAGGGGGATCTAAATCTACATTAACTATTGGTTTAGTCTAATTTTTACTAGCATTGCCCTTTACTTTATATGGGACTTTATGTTACTCTTGTTTATTTTTTCTAATATGCTTGTGTACTTGATTTTTCCCATTGAAATTAGTTTGACTTCCCTTTCCTTTAATGTATGACATAACTTAGTAAAAGAAGATAATATTTTTAACATTATTGATTCATGTAAAGCTAGTAGAAGACTTTATTTGAAGATATCTTATAACTCTTGATCGATCATGGGGCTAGTCATCTTAGCCAAGATAGTCTTATATCAAAGAACATAATCTATGAGATGTTCATTTGACTTTTGTTTCTATTGTGTAAATTGGGCATAAGAAACCTTATCACCAATGTTAATGCTGAAATGATCTAGGAACATGTTAGCTAAAGGATTGAATGCATTAATTGACTGATTTGGTAGACTATAGAACCATTATAAGGCATAATCCTTTAGACTCCATGGAAATATATTGGTTAGTAGCCAATCATTTGTCAAATAGTCCAAGCATGCTACATGAGAAGCTCTCAAATGTACCTCTAGATCACCCTTGCCATCATATAGAGTGATCTTGGGTTGAAAAAAACTTTGTGGTAAGGGTGTTGAAGCAATATGATGTGCCAATGGTGTATGCAGTAGAGAAAAAGAATCCAAGGCCTGTGTAGGTCTAAAGGCACCTTTCTCAAGATCTAGTACCCTAGATTAAATATATTTTATCTCTTTCTCAAGGGCAGCCACATTAAGAAAAAAAGATGTACTAGTTGTAATTGGTGGTGGCATAGAGGTAGGTTTGGATGTTATAAGGGGTTGTTAAGACATAGTGGCCCTCATAATGTCATGTGTAAATAGATGCTCTAAAGGAATGGAAGACTCAACTTTCTTAGTATTTTTAATTTATATAATTGATTAAAAGATAAGATTATGATCTCAAGGTTGTTTCCTAAGTCTTTCTTGAAAACTTTGTAGGATCAAATATTTATTGAGTTCAACTTCAATGTCAATAATAGGTAGAAGTGGATCAAGGGTCTGATGTGGTGGGTCATGAACATCATTGTTTCTATCATCATTTTTATTCTTATACTACTCATTGTTAAAATTATCCTCATATAAATTGTTCTAATCTGAATGTGTAGGATCTATAGCAAGAACCTAAGCTAGTTATCTATCCATGGTATATGGTCAGATTGAAGGAATCTAGATAAATTCAAGAGGGTTGACATTAAGTCTTATACTTTATCTCAAAGGCAGAGATGGAAAGAGATTAGATGACATAAAGAAAACAAATTGAAAAATTAAAGATAAGATTAAATGAATATATTTTAAATAATGAATTGGAATATACATAAAAAGGATATGAAGCTCACAAACATTTAAGGTGATACCTCAAAAGCAATGGGGCATAGCATATGAAACTAGGGTTTTGAAAATGATTATTTTTAAAATTTACTATGGAATTTTAAAAATTTAAGTTTTAATTTTTGATTTATATATGTGGGTAAAAGTTCAAAAAAATATTTGAAAACTCTTGATTTAAAAGGACCTAGTGTATGCAACTAGGGTTTGGAATATTTTATTTTAAATTGCTATTAAATTTTAAAATTTGAAATTAATTTAGAATTTAAATATGCATGTAAAAAATTAGAAAAATATTGGAAAATTATGCAAGGAATCTACCCTAAGGTTTCTAGGGTTTTTATGCACAAACAAAGTAAGTCAAGTTCACCAAATGATTTAACTATTTTGGGAATATTGGAGTCCTATTCCTAATTTAGTTAAGGGTATGAGTTAATTAAATCAATAAATAATATTAAAATAATTAAGATACTAATTTTCATAATTTGATTATAATTTTAACCTTTCTAAAAATAGTAATAAATGTGGAAAAAATAAGGCTTAGCTAGAAATAGACTGAGACAATGAAGATAGGGTCTAAAAATTTTTGTGTAAGATTAGGATAGTGTCGTAAATCAAGATCTAGATTTCATGTTATGAAAGGATAAGAGAATCAAAATAGGATAGCCTAGGGTCTAGTGTTATAGTCATCTTCTACCATTGTTTTCCAAAAGACCTGAACTTTCTAGGTTTTGTTCACTACCCTTGTGTGAGCCTATCTATGAAATTTTGGATGATGGATATCTATGAAACTCCCTGTAATACTGATTTAGTGTTCAAACCCTAGACCCCATGATGATTTGAAAAACTTTGATAAAGAGTGGGGGTTAGTGTGTGTAAAATGCATTGAACGTGTATCCACACCCCTTGTATGGGCATGATGTCTACATACCAATACTATGAAGAGGGATCAATCCATATATAGTTCTCCCACTTGATGTGCTCTATGAAATAATGTGTATAAATATGATAAACACTAAAATTAGGTGTGATTGAGGTAGCTAAGGAATGGTATAAATATTTTCATAAGCTTTTAGTTGTATTAGATGACCATATGCAAAGAATAGGGAAATATGTCTGAGTAGTCTTTCCTGTATTCTTGATTGCTTTATGATATTTTTCCAACCCCTTCTAAATGAACTTTGAATTTGATTTTATAGAGATATTTTTTTCATGGTTTTAATGTATTCACATTAGCCGAACAAGAAGGGTAGGAACTAGAAGGAAATTATCATTGGAGCTAAAAATGCACTTGAACAAGAATGCTAAAAATGGACACCCTAGGGTTTGGTGTTATATTCCAAGTTGTATGTTATTGTCTTAAGTGTATGAGACCTAAAGGGATGGATTTTACATGGTAAAATCTACCTAGAGGAAGTGGAATCACTATCTATAATGTTATAGATGACTAGGGATCAGTGAAAATGTGCCTAAGAGGAACTATGGGTTGGGTGTCACCAATCACACTCAAGTTACCAATTTTCACATTTTATATGACTATAAATACATATTAATCATAAAAAAAAAAAAAAAAAAAGAAAAAAAAACTCAAAAATTTATAAATCTTATTCACATTAATCCATAATGTATATTAACTAACTTAAGCATATATAATTATTTCATAATTCTAAAATTATTATATTTATCAAAATTTATCAAAGTCTGAAAGTCAAAGTGTCAAACTAAAATATCAAATTATGCCATGAAATTTCATCACTAAATATAAATTATGCTTTAGATGACCAATAGTCATCTAAATCAAACAACACTTCAATCACATGTTTGTCTTGTTCACGAAGACAAAAATTTTACTCCATCTCAATAGAAGAGAATGGTATTAATATCATCCCTAAATATATGGTGTTATCATCAATTTAAAACTTAATTATTTGAAGCAATTTGACTTCCCTTAGTGTTTCTAACTCATACTCAACTCTCTTTTTTACAGTCCTTTTTTCAACAATGTGAGTCAAAATATATATGGTTTTCCATCTACCAGCATAACCTTGAATCCCTAAATTAAATCTCTCAGACCTTAAGAGAGGCTCACTATGGGCATTAGATAGATTCAACTTTATACATTTTTCAATAGGATTTACATGAGAAGGATAAGGTGCATCAGAAGGAATGACCATCTTCCTAAGATCTTTAGCATGGGTTGTTTCCACTTCAAGCTGTGTGGAGTGATTTATAGGAAAAAGATTATCAATTGGTTCACCTCTAAAACTAGGGGGTTGTAAAGGCAAATTTCATGTATCATAATCTAAATGGTGAGATGAACTACTTTGGGAAGGTGTATGAGTTCCAAACCTATGGCCATAGAAACCTCTATGAATCTATAACTCCTATTAGCTAGATTATTAGGAAAATTAATTAGAATATCCTAAAACTTAGGATCATAAGCATCAAAGTGAATGGACAATTTCATCGCTCTATAAAATCTAGGTACAAAATGCCTTGCATGAAATCAACCCCTATGAAAACCTCTTCTAGAATTTGACTAAATAATACCTCTTTATGAATTTTATCCCCATCCTCTATCATCGTTTCTTCTTACTGGCTGATCACACCCATAACTAATTCACAATCTTAAATATAATAAAAAAAATCAAAGATTGGGAAACAAGTATCCAAAAATCAAAACTAAAACTGCATTATAGTTGAAGTCTATCACACTGTATCTAAATCAAAACCTATAATGAACTTAAAACATTATCATAAATTTCTGATTTCATTTCAAAAGAATTCAAATTCAATTAATAATGTCTCAAAATATCACACTACTCCAACCTCAATTGACTATGTTCTATCCAATTGAATATGATTATCATTCTTTATCTCACAATCTTCCTGATAGTTCATGAAACTCTATATTTGTAACAGTTTATATAAAATTCAAATGAGAGGTGTCAAGAAATTATAATTTTGAAATTGATATTTAGAGTACAGTCCATTACTTCAACTCTAATTTGCAATTTTAAATAAAATTTCATAACTTAATTCCCTTTAAAATCAATCTTGTGGATAAAACCACCCAATGTAGTTTAGACACAAATATGCATAATTATTTTTATCCCTTCAACATATTTCAATAAACCAATTGACCAAGCTATTCAAACTCTATATGATTATTTGAAAATGTAAAACTATCAATCCCAACCATAATACTAAAATTAAAACTAAATTTCTGACATGATCACAATCATATCAAATTTATAATAGATAATTAACTAAAACTAAACATCTTGTGACTTTATGAATGTTGATATCCTAGATCATATATATGCATGAGCTCATAATCCTCTACTTAAAAATATATACAAAATATAAAATGAGTTTGATGTAGAATATTATATACATGCATATCTTTAGAGATAAACTCTATAATCCAAACAAATACTACATCTTATAGCTTACTATTTTCATGCACATAGACCAAATATGCATAATTTGGCCTTTTTTATCCATATTATGGTAAAAAATATTACATTAAAAAACATCACAAATTTGTCAACCTTAGTTTTTGGTGACATCCTTCAACTATCATCAATATTCTAACATTTTTCCTTTTTACAAAATGAATACATCAGAACTCTCCTAATAATTCAAATATGCACACTTAAAAATCCTTTAATAAAAATTTTAGGATTCTGAACCACATCTAAAATATGTTTGAAAGGTAAAGAATAATGAAATAGAAAACCCAAGATCCAATTTATATTCAAAATAATTTCAAGATAAACAAACTCAGCAATAGTCCAAAATTGTATTCCTCAAAGTAAAAAATCAACATACCCCATACTACTACATCATTCCTTATTAACATCAAAAAATTCATACCCAAAACCCAATATTTCTATGTAAAAAAAATTCTTAGACTCAAAAAATAAATCATTTATCATTCTCAATTACAAATGTTTAAGAAACATCAAATTCACAAAATCCTATGTCTTATGGCAACCCAAATCAAAGAATATTTGTGAAATGAAAAATTGATAATAAAACTCTCAAGGTTGAAATAGATAGCTCATTTGCATGTTGTCAAAAGTTTCAAACTTCTCAATATTTATATCATTTCATGGATAACTAATGATAGTTTTGAATATGCAAAAGACAAACCATTCAGACACTTTAATGAAACCATCATAATTCCCTAAAATACTTACATGCATGATTTTTTTTTTTAAAACCATAAACCATTCCCTATTTTTCTTGCATATTCTCTAAATCAAAGTTCATATTCTCCTTTAAAAAACCACTATAAATTTTTAAAAATTTGCATGAAAACTTTCACAGAGTTCTTTAACCATATGATGTAGGTTAATTAAATGTTTCATCATTATAACTATAACTTTATGACAATCACCAAAATAAAATGTTGAAACATACTTGATAATGCTCTCAAACCTTTACCAAGTGTTCACCAAGGATATTTCATTGTGATGTCCCAAGCCTCAATGAAGTAGATCTCCACTTCCATGAAAATCTTGTATTTAATGACAATAACAAATAAAAATAAAACCTTTATTTGCTAGCATTTCACCATAACTAACCACATGACATTGTAGTTTTATATTGGTTTATATTTAATAACTATGTGTTTATCAATCTTGTTGAATTATTTTTCAAAAAAGCCAAAATTAGAGACATCTATCTTTGAAACAAAACCTTCAGTTAAACCTCAACTAATTTACACCACTTTAAGTGACATCAATTCACATTAACTTTCATATCACCAAATATTTGAAAAATCTTGAAGCATCACAACTATAGACTCAGATTTAAATTCTAGTGCCAACTCACCTACCTTGATGTTAGTTTTCCCAAGTGACCTCTAGCTCAAAAGGTGTTTTCCTTATCATCAGTCAAAGGGTGTTAAGATTTATATACATTTCATAATGAACTTCACAATTGTTGATTCACTAAATATCATGGTTAAAGACCCTTGAAACTATAGTCCATTTTAATCCAAACACATATTTTATGAAGATAATCAAATATTAAAATTAGTATTATGACCCCTTAAAATTCTAAAACAAACCATGTGATAAATAAGGTTCATTTATCTCATTCTCAAGTGAAGTCAACCCTTTGAAGAAGTATATGATGCTTTCAAAGTAATTGTATGCTTTTAACCTATCGCATCAACCAATCCTCTTCTTACACATCAATATTAAAGATACAAGGAATCATATACATGATTTTGGAACTATGATAATCAAATTTGACTATTACTCAAATCTTGAAACAACTAAAACTTAGTATGACAATGAGGTTTCCATGAATTAAACCATGTATTAGTTGTAGAATCAAAAAGACTAGACTATCAGTTGTATAAATTAGAATATGAACAACACTAAGCCAACCAAATAATATTGGTATTTCAAATAACCAACATATCATTATTAGTGAATTAAACTAAACCATTTATCAAATGAAACTATCAAAACTAAACTGAATCTAAATAGTATAATAATTGATCACATCTATAACTATATATACATATTTTATTCATTAATCCACCATGATTTTCAAAACCACGTAGAACATAAATATATTTCATCAATCAATCATTACTATTTCATAATCTAAGATTCATCTATAATATTATCAATCAATAGGGTCCCTAACACAGTTCTAGGCTAGATGACATGGTCATCTCTATAGCATAAAGTATATATTTGAAAAAATTAGGGGGTATACAAAATAGGCATAACACTAGTGACTTTTCTAGTCAATTTTATGTAATAAATTTGATTAGAAAAAAATTATCTGTTATATAAAATTAGTTATTTTTTACCTTGAGAGTGTGATATAGGAAAATCATTTCTTAAGTAACTAAGCACAAACCCCTTAAATAATGAATTTAAGTAAGGGATGAATTGTTTGGTTAGCATGGTAGGAAGAAAGGGAAATGAATAACAAATTAGTTTGGGTTGGATGCACAATAAATTACAAATACCTTAAGCATGAAATCTGAAAATGAAGTAATACTATCAAAATAAAATATAACTCAACCCTATTAATAATTTATTATAGAATAGTAAATTTGAAAGAGTAATTTATGAAAATGAATGATACTTACATCACTTTCATATCTTTCTTTCATTCTTCCTTTATAATGTGAGATTCCTCATTCCACAATCCTTTATTGATCATTTGAAAATAAAGAAATGCAAAGAAAAATAAAAGATGAAAATAAAATAACAAACAAAACATTGAAAGGAAAAACCAAAAGGAAAGCATAAAACAAAACACAAGTGTAATAGAAATATAATTAATCATGGAATAATTTTAAGTGATGGGGGTTTACTGAGTAATAAATCCAATTTCCTTCAAGATATTTAAGATGAAATGCATTATTTCCAAGAACTGTGGAAATTTTTTAAGGTCCAAGCCATAATGTATCAAACTTATGATATTTTATAGGGTCTTCATGGGCTTTGTTCCAATATAAAATTAAATCAAAAACTTTAAACTTTTTACTAGAAACCTTTTTATCAAAAAAATTCTTTAATTTTTGCATAGGTTTCTTTAATTTTTATAAATCTATTGTTTTGGATTCATCAAGAGCTACTAAATCATTCAACCTTTGATTAATTAAATTTATATCCTTATTTACATATTTTAAAGTAGTCCTAGCTGAAGAAATCTAAATTTTTATTGGTAAAGTAGCTTCAAACCCATATGTTAATATGAAAGGTGAATAACTAGTTAGTACCTTGACAATAGTACTATCAGCCCATAAGAATTAAAAAAATTTAAGATGTCAATTTGTTTTTGTTATCACAAACTAGTTTCTTTGTAATATAAATTATATTTTTATTAGTGGACTCAACTTGTCCATTTGCTTGTCGATAGTATTTAGATGAATTACTATAAATAATAAAGTATTTTCTTAGGAATTTTAAGAACACATTTGAAATGAATTGAGGTCTATTATCCAAAATAATCTCATATCAAACTCTGAATCTAGAGAAAATCTAATTTTCTAAAAAAAAATTACTTCACTTATTACTGAACTTTTAAGTGCTTTGGCTGCAGGCCACTTGATGAAATAATCCATGGATATCAAATATATATATATATATATATATATATATATATATATATATATATATATATACATACATATATATATATATATAGATTAAGGTGCATGAATATATAAAATAAATTCAATGCCCCATTTAGTAGATTTTTTTTTTGAGAATAATTAGATTTAAAGGCATTGCAGGTAGTTTATCCCTTCTAACAAATAGCTGACAAGGCATACAAGAATGATCTAACTTATAAGCATCTTGAAACAAAGTAGACCAATAATAACCTACTCTCAAAATTTTATAAGCTATTATTATTGTATCCTAATTTCTACCATAGTTTCTTTCATGATAGTGCCTAAGAACTTCTTGAGTTTGATTGTGTGTAAGATACATTAACAATACTCCATCACAATTATGATAAAATAAAAAAAATTATAATTAAAAAAAATTAATGCTTTTAGTCTTAAGGAATGCCTCTATTTCTTATTTAAATTATTTGGATAAGATTTATTTTTAAAATAATAAACCAAATCATGATACCAATCATCTTTAGCCACTAAACAGTCCCATTCATTCATTTCAAGACCAAACTTAAATTTAAAAAAAAAAAAAACAACTTTCATAATTTTCAAGTGTGGTTTTGCATTTAAATTTTTGTGAACTAGTAAAATTAAGACATTAATATTTGATGCAACATTTTCAACTAAGTTTTTTAATAGTTCATTTCCTTTAATACTTATAGAAGTTTCAAATTTAAGATCAAATTCTTGAATGCAAAAGATCCACTTAGCAAGCCTTCTTTGAATAGTTGGTTGTTTTAAAGATATGACAAATTAGATACATTAGATTGCAAGAAAACTTTGTTTCTCATTAATAATTATTAAAATTTAATCAAAGAAGAAAAAAGTGAGAAAATGAATTTCTCAATAAGGGGGTACCTAGTTTATGCATATTTTAAGACTTGGTTTATATAACCAATAGGTTTCTTTTCATTATTTTCAAATTCCCAAATTATTACAGCTCGTATAACCTTTTTAGTAGCATTAAAATAGAGAATAAATACTTTATTTAAATCAGGTTTGGCAAGGATAGGAACACTCGTAATTGTGTTTTTAACAGAATTAAAAGCTAATTCAACATTTTAATCCCAAATATATATTTTATCTTTTTTAAGTATCAATTGTAAAGGATTAGATTTATCAACAAAATCATAAATGAATTTTCAAACAAAATTAATCTTACCAATGAAAGATCTTAAACTTGATTGATCCTTGGGAGGAGGTAGTTTCTTTATAGCTTTAACATGTTTTAGGTCAATAGAAATACCTTCTTTAGAGATTATGTGTCCTAAAAACTTACCCTCAATCACACCAAAAATAAACTTCTTTGGACTTAATGAAATTCCAAACATTTTACATATTGTGAATACTTCATGAAGATGGTCTAAATGATTCTTTCTCTTTTTAAAATGAACATTGAGATCATCTAAATAAACTTGAATAACAATGCCTATTAAATGATAAAACATAATATGCATATCCCTTTTAAATGCATCTCTTGCATTCATTAAAATGAAATACATTCAATTATAAGCAAAAGTACCTCTATGAGAGGTAAAATTAGTTTTATGTCTATCATCAAGATTCATAAAGATCTGATTATTACTTAAAAATCCATCTAATAAAGACATCATTTCAGATCTTGGAACCTACTATAAAATCTGATCTATGTTAGGTAGAGGAGAATTATCTTTTACACTTACTTTATTTAAATATCTAAAATAATATATAGTCTAATATCACAATTTTTATTTCTAATAGAAAATAGATTAGCTACCCATTCTAATTATGTTATAGTAAAAATGATACCAACATCAATCATCTTATCTAACTCTTTCTTAGTAGTGTCTTTTAACAAAGGGTTGATTCTTCATATTTTTTGCTTAACAAGTTTGATATTAGGCTTAATAAGAATGTTATGTTTAATAATAATAGTATCATAACCTTTAATGTCCTTGTATGACTATGCAAATACATCAATAAACTCCTTAAAAAATTTAATAAATTTAACCTTCTCATTTTCAGTCACCTAAATTCCTAAATAAGCATACTTAGGATCTTCTTCTATGCCCAAGTTTATGGAAGTGATATCACTTATGATTCTTCTTGATGTCTCATCTATTATAGATATTTTTGGTTGATCATTAGGTGAAAACATAAATTCAAGGATTACCAAACTAATAAACAATCTACTAGTAATTAATTGCAAATATAACCATAATTTAGTACATAATCATCATAATCAAAATAATTTCCTTTAAAGAACGAATCTATATGCTCATCACAACTAAACACAGGTCAACTATCATTCAAATCAAGAATATTGGGGGGAAAAACTTCAATAAAAGTAAGATCTATAGTAGGCTCAATTTCACTCAAATTTGGATTAGAATCATAAACTATAAGCTTATCATCTTTAACATTGAATTCACTAAGAATATATGTGATATTCAAAGCTTTGAAATGTTCAAGTAATGACCAAAATTTTTTATGTATAAAAATACAAATGAGTTTTATTGGTCTTATAAATCTTGTGAACTTATCTTATTCCTAATTTTGAATCTCTAAGAAATTCTAAATGTTTAACATTCAAATTTATGGCCTTTTTGAATCCTAAACATAATGCTTCAAATTCTACTACATTATTAATGTTTTCAATAGACAATTTGTAATCATAAGGAAAGATTTAACCAAAAAGAGACATCAAAAAAATTACAACACCATTACCTTGTTGATAACAATCCCCATCAAAGTAAAGAGACCATAAAATGTTCCTTTTAAATATTTCTTCATGTTGATTCTCTAGCTCATCTACATTTAACACTTCATAAGTTCTAATACGAATTTCAATGAAAGAAATATTAGATGAATAAGGTGATTCAATTGGGGTACTATAAAAATCTTCCCTCTTAATGAATTCAATCTCATTACTAATAAGAACCCATGTTATATCTTTTCCAATGAAATCTCTAGTGGCTTTAGACCAATCCTTTCCTAAAAACATTGCATAATTACTAGGAATATCCAACACTTGAATATTAGTCATACATCTAAAATGTTCATCCTACATAATTTTAATAACTATGTCACAAAACTTTAATACCACAACTCTTAGTTTTCCTAGCATCAAAATGAGTAAGTTTCATACTATCTGCTTCATAAGATATACCTAATTGATCTGTAATGCATATAGGCATGATATTATTTGAAGCACCTGTGTCTAAAATGCAATAATGAATTATTTTATCTCCAATCTTAACTATGACATAGAAAGGATGTATATAATCAATAAGGAGGTCAAAATCTTGAGCATAAATATGTTCAAAATTATTTTCCTCTTATAAACTTACACCATCTCTTGGATTTTTTATTACTTCATTAATCTTATCTAACTATCTTGGAAGATTAACATCCTACAAAATATAAAATCCTATTTTAATTATGGATAAATCATAAATTATGTTATAAGTTCTATCATCAGTTTGCATAAAATTCTTTGATTTATAACATTGATACCAATTGTTATTATATCTAGTTGCAAAAGGATTTCTTTGAGAAGTATTATCATTAGAATTATCAATATTATTCTGAGCTGATTTACCTTTATCATCTAAAGGAGATTTATCATTTGTTGTTTTATTATTTTGGGGAAGATTATAATCTTTATTCTTAGCATTTATAGCATAAATATTCTAATTTTAGGAAGGATCATCAAGATTATTTATGTTATAAGCTAAATCTTTAATTATTTCATCTTTTCCTTAAAGAAGATACCTTTTGAATTTAATAATAGCTTGATAGATTTTAGGGTTATGATCAAGTTCACAAACATTACAATAGTAAGAAATATCATCTTTCATGACTTTATATGAAGAAAAAGATTTATCATTTAGCTACCTTTTAACATCAACCAGCTCATTATCTAAATTTTGTGTTTCTCTTAATATCTTTGCATTATCTAAATTTAAACTTGTAGTAAACCTATCCTAAAAATCAATACACTTAAGATTATTTTTTATATTTAATATAAAATATTATAGTTTCATTATATTATGTAATATATTTATCTTCTAAATCCATCTTGTATTTCAAAGGTAAAGCATTACAAAGATAAAGTCTTGATAATTTAATTGAAGGTTTAAGATCACTTGAAATCTTTTGACATAGCTTGGTGAATCTAGAAATGAAATAATACATGGTCTCACTAAGATCCAAAGAAATGTTCAAAATACCATTAGCTAAATCAAAATCTTTTGTGGCCTTGCCAAAATACAACTCTAACCAGTCTTTTATATCTCTCCAATTATCAATAACTTTAGTAGGTAGACTAACAAATGCTTGATAAGCTTATCCTTCTAATGTTTGGGAAAAAAATCTTAAACAAATCTTTTCTCTAGTTATTAAAAGAGTAGAAAAAAATAATCTAAAGGCTTCTAAGTGATCTTCTTAAGATTTTCTAGCAACACTAGAAACATTAGTATATTCAATCCTTTAAGAAAAAATAACTTTCCTAGATGATTTTTGACATTGATTAGATTAGCAAAAATCCATGGTGATATAGATATTTGACACTCTTTTCGAGCTTCTTCTTCATCTTCATCTTCAATGAGATCTTATTATTCTCTATTATTTTGTAACCCATGAAGTAGAATGATCTAACCTTCACTCTAGTACTGGTGGTTCTCCCACTATTTGATTTCTCACTATCTAATCTCTCATTAGAAGTTTTAGTAGTTTATGGCTAAATAAATTGATTAACTTGGACCTAACTTTCTTGATCTAATTGTAGAATTGTAAAATTAGTTTCAACAGACATAATAAAATCATCAAATGAGAATGAATTATAAAAAAAAATCATTTTTAGGCCTATGATTAGTAGCTAAAACTCTATCTCTATCTTATCAAATTATCCTATTTGAATTCAAAATATCACGTTGAGTCTCATACATAATATTTAAATACCAATCAATTTCAAATTTAATAATCTCTTCTTCTTGATTTATGACTTCAATATCTTGATGAATATTTAGAAGATGATTATACCAAGTTTAACATGTTAGATTAAAATCAAAATCAACTTGATCATCTTATAAATCTATTAAAGGTGAATAATATGAGGTTTTTAACTTTAAAAAACCATTATCAAGAAGAAAACAAGACTTAAAATAATTTAGATTTCTAAATTATTTTTCCCATTAGAGTTACCAAATTTGTTGATGATGGAAATTATACCATTAATGAATAAACCTTTTCACCTATTGTGAAGGTCAAATTGGAACATACCAGTCTAATCATGGAGGTTCTAGAGATTCATGTAGGATCCTTAAGATGTGAGGGGGTTTTTATTATAGATTTTGGGAAATAATCAACAATTTATCAAGACAACTTACTCCATTATAATAATCATAAGTCCATTTATCACATTATAAATCAATCAAGATAAGAATCTATAATCTATTATATTCCATAGAGAAAACCTATGAGTTATATAGTCTCTTGAAGATATATATATATATATATATATATATATATATATATATATATATATATATATATATCTTTGTTTCTTGATTGCAACATTTTACAAAAAAACCATAAATAGAAGAGAGAGATCAAAGAAATAAAAATAGACAAAACATGAAAACAAAAGAGCAAGAAAAATAATAATAAACTAAAAAAATAAAATTAAGAAAGAAAAACAACTAAACCTAATAAAAGAGTGATAAACTAGAAAAGGACAACAAAATAAGAAAATAATCTAATCTAAACAAAACAGATAATAAAATTACAAGAATTAACTAGGTAAATACTTGAAGGATAAAGATTAAAGGAACAACTATGAAAATTAGAAAAATAAAGGAAACTAATCTAAAGATTAAACCAAGCTTAGAATATATTCGAAATAAATCTAAAATAAGATAGACCAAAAGACCCAAGCTATGAAATAGATATCAAATAATTAACTTAGAAAAATATAAATATTATTAAACTAATGATAAACTAAAAAAGATATAGATCTAGATATTTAAAGATATCAACATATAACAATCCAAAAAGATTAATAACTTAAGAAAAATCTATAACTATTCAAATAGAGAAAATAAAAACCTAAAATAGGAACTAATAAGAAAAGAAACAAACTAAACTAAATTAATTAAAAAAGAAAACAATTATAGATTAAACTATATTTAAAGATCACCAAAATAAAATAAAATATCAAATTTAGAATAAATTTGAAAGATCTATTTATATTAAATTCAAATTCAAATAAATTACAAAAGGTATGTGATTCTCAAAAGGAGAGTCATCTTAGCAAATAAAGATAAACTTATTGAGAAAATGAACATCCTTTCTCTACAAAAACTTGAATGACAACTTTATAATCATAATAAATCAATAAAATGTCATGGAATAGTGAAATGATCATCATTATTTAGGTTGAATACTTGGAATATTTACATAGGACTAAAAATAGTAATCATTAAAAGATATTAAGCTTAACAAACTTTAGATAATTAGTACTAAATGATAAATAAAACTAGATATACCTTTGTTGCATAAGCAATTAATCAACCATCAAATAAAGTACCATCAGGTCTATCTTCTAAAGTTTTACTATCTTAGAGAAGTTTCATAGAAAGAAGAGATAAATTATTGACTTCAAAAAATACGTAAGTCTTCAATACATGTCACACTTTTGCCTTCAAATGAGTCCTTGATCTCTTCTTATACCTTCAACTTAGTTGTAAAATAAGTTATAACTAACTTTAGTTAGTTGTTAGTTAATGTTAAATAATTGATTTTTAGTAAAGTCAATTAATTATAAACTGAAATGGGTTAAGTAAATATTTAATTAAGACTTAAAAGTCTTAATTGATCAAGATATTTAAAAATAATAGACCTAGGGTACTAATCTTAATGGGTAGGAACCCATATTAATTAATAATACAATTGAATACATATTGATCATAAAATAAGTAAAAAATTCATAAATTTTATTCACATTAATCCATAATGCATATTAATTAACTTAATCATATTTAATTATATAAAATTTCTAAAATTGATATATTTATAAATATTATCAAATTTTATCAAAGTCTAAAAATCAAAGTGTCAAACTAAAATATCAAGTTCTTCCATGGAAGTTCATTGGTAAATAGAATTTATCTTTTGGATGACCAATAGTCATATGAATTAGAAAACACGTTAATCACAAGTTTGAATTTTTCATAAAGATAAAAATTATACTCCATCTTAGTATCAGGGAATGGTACTAATCTCATCCCTGAATCTATGGTATTGTCATCAATTTCTAGCTTAATTAATTTCAGCAATTTTACTTTCCTTGGTTTTTTTTGGCTTGGACTCATCTCTCTTTTCTACATTCATTTTTTTAGTAATGTTAGGTACAATATATATGGTTTTCTTTCTGCCAACATAACCCAAAATCCCCAAATTCAATCTTTCAAACATTAAGAGAGGCTCATTATAGGCACCATATAGATTCAATTTTCTACATTTTCTAGTAGGATTTTCATGAGAAGGGGAAGGTGCATCAAAAGGAATGAACATCTTCCTAAGATATTTACCATGGGTTGTTTCTACATCAAACTATGTGGGTTGGTTTTTAGGAAAAAGATCATCAATTATTTCACCTCTAAAACTAGGGGCTACAAAGGAAAATGTCAAGGATCATGCTCTAAATGGTGAGATGAACTACTTTGGGAAGGTGTAAGAGTTATAAACCTATGGCCATGTAAACTTATATGGCCTCTATAACCACTATTGGATGGATTAATAGATACATTACTTAGAATACCCCAAAACTCAAGATCATAAGCATCAAAGTGAATGGACATTCTTGACCCTCTATGAGATATAGGTCCAAAATGCCCTACATAAAATCTACCCTATTGAGAACCTCTACTAGAATTTGAATCACTAATACCTCTATTTGAATTATGTCCCCATCCTCTATGATCATTACTTCCTAATGGCTGATCCCACCTAGACATAATAGACAATCTAAAATATAACAGCAAAAAAAACCCTAAGATTAGGAAATAAGTATCCAAGAAGCAAAACTGAAAGATGAAACTAAAAGTACATTATAGCTAAAATCTATCACACTGTTTCTAAATCAAAATATATACTGAACCTCAAAAATTATCATAAATTTATGCTTTCATTTTAGAAAATGTCAAATATAATGAAGATTGTCTCAAAATATCACACTGCTCTAACCTCAATTGAATGTGTTCTATCTAATTGAATATGATTATCATTCTTTATCTCACATTCTTCTTGATAGTTCATGAAACTCTATATTTTAAAGCTTTATACAAACTTCAAATGAGAAGTGTCAGGAAATTCTAATTTGGAAATTGATATTCATAGTACAATCCATTACTTCAATTCTGAGTTGTAATTTTAAATAAAATTTCATAGCTTAACAACTTCCCTTGAAAATAAATCTTGTGGCTAAAACCACCCAATGTAATTTAGACACAAATATGCATAAATATGTTTATCCCTATGACATATTTCAACAAACTAGTTAAACAAGCTATTCAAACTCTATATGATTATTTGAAAACTGAAAACTATTAATCTCAGGCCTAATACTAAAATTAAAACTAAATTTTTGAGATGATCAAAGTCATATCAAATATATAATAGATAATAAATATAAACTAAATATTTTGTGACTTCATGAATGTTGACATCCTAGATCATATATATGAATGAGCTTAGAATCCTCTACTTCAATATATATGCAAATTGTGAAATGAGTTTGACATAGACTATTATATACATGCATATTTTCATAGACAAACTCTATAATCCAAGCAAATACTACATATTATAGCTTACTATTTTCATGCACATAAACCAAATTGGCATAAACTTATCTTTTTCATCCATATTGCAATAAATAAAATTACATTGACAAACATCCCAAATTTGTCAACCTTAGTTTTTGGTGACGTCCTTCAACTATCATCAATATTCTAACATTTCTCCTATTTACAAAATGAATACATTAAAACTCTCCTAATACTTCAAATATGAAAATTGAACAATCCTCTAACAAAAATTTTGGGATTACAAACTATGAACATAGGATTGTAATAGGGGGAGATTAGTATTATGTTAGTGAATAAAATAAATAATTCAAAAACACACTAAACTAACACCCTAAGCCTATCTCAAAGGAGGAACTTACATAAAAAAACAAAAATAGAAAACAAAACTAAAAATGAAATAAATATTTTCCTTCACCTTCTTTGGATGCCTTAAAATTCTTGTTGTAGTGGCTTGCTCGGTTTGTGCTCCTAAAGTTTGCATCAATGAAGTGTGGCTATCTCCATCTCTCCTTGGCACCTTATTTGGATTTGACTTAGCTTGGCTTGGCTCAACATTTAGGAATTATAAAACTAAGACGTAATGATTTTGAAAGCATTTGGGCATTATAAGTTTGTCATAAAAGAGATTCAAATTCAATAGGCAAAGCCTCCTGTTTATAAATTTTTGAAATGGTTTATAATTAACTTGAACCATCTATCTCAAGATGAAGATGTGTGGCTAAGGATTAATTTAATTATGTAATTAAAATACATAAATAGGATCATAAATATTTGGAATAGAGGGGCATTAACTATGCATGGAGGGTCTTAATGAGGCATGGGAGGCATTAATTTAGATATTTGTGGCATTTATGGCTTGTGGATGCCACCCCATAGGATGATGTAGTTAATGACAATTAATTTCTCAAAATAAATATTAAAAAATTTCCATGTAAATTTAACTTAAACTCTTGATTTGGTTTAATTAGCCTTAAACATGATTAGTCAACTTTGAGGCAAAACTTTGGTAATTTGTGCACAAATTAATAAAATTGGTCAAAATATCATATTATTGACTCAAATTTTGATTAGATTAGAATTGGAATTCTATGTTAGATGCATTAGAACCATTATCCAATTTAGGATGTTGTAAATGAAAAATAACAAATACACGTGTCTTGTACAAGAAATTCGATAAAAAAAGAGCAATCTAGAGTACCTAGGTGTGAAAATGTCATTTTGATTCAAAATGATCTAATCAAAGTTAGTTTCTTCATAAATTTCATTATCCCATTTAATGATACTCTGGCCAAAATCAGCAATTGAATATATCAATTTCAACTCATTTAATGTTTTCTAATATTTTTAGGCCAAATTGTATATTTTAGTGGAAATTGGTCAAAAGTCTGATTGATGGTCATTGGTGGCCAGATTTAGGTGTCTACAATTTGCACCTATTTGGGAAGATGTTGCAAACTGTAGGCAAAACAATGTCTTCTCAAATAATGAGAGATGGCATGTATGCCAAAAAGAAGATGATGGTTGAATAAAAATCTCCAAAGACTGTTTGGGAAGCCTATAATGATGCCCCCTTGAAGGAGTGGCCATCAAATTTGTTGATGGATGGTCCCTTGAAAAATAAGCAAGAAGAAAGGTGAAATTAACCCATGGTTGATATTAATCTAAATGATAAAATGCATGCATGCATTGATTTAAAAAGGATATTTATTTGCCCAAAGGTGGTTATAATCAGGAATAAAAGTCAAAATAATGATTTGCCCATAGGTAGTTATAATCATTAAGGGGACCTAGATTATTTTATAAAGATGATTGTGCCTCAATTAGGGATAATTAGCAAGCATAACTCAAGGATATAACCTAAAATATAGATTAAAGATGAGTAGGGACAAAGTGATGAAAGACATGAATAGAAGAATAATACTGATCAATATGAATTATTTAGTTACACCTACCAATGAGGAGATGCTCATTATTATTAGAAATAATACAATTAGAATGGTCAATAAGTTGATTTGATCAAGGGTGGGAGGATTTACGAATGTTCCAAGGAGAAACTTTTGTAGCTCTGTTACTTGTAGACCTTCTTGAAGATGATTTTTTCTATGACACATGAAGGTATGCATCATGATTGAACACCACAAATACTATCTTGAAGTATTCATAAGGACTAACTCTTGATCTAATCAACAATTGAAAATAATGCACTAATGATAAAAACCATGATGATAATGTTGATGTATGAATATGGATGGACTCAAGAATAATGTGTGTAAGGAATCACCTGATGCATATATATAGACCAAGTTGAGGAAACAATGTTGAAATCAAACAAATAGGCAAGAGAAAAAACAAATAAACAAATAGGAAACACACAAACAAATAAATAACTTGAAATTAAAAAAACAAAAATATTGAAAAAAAACAAAAGAAAGCATCCTAATAATGACCATGCCCTAGTAAGGCAGATCGAGGATAATTGACTAGGCTTAGATAGGATAAATTTTTTTAGATTTTGAAATATTTAAATGTTTTTAGAATTTTGAGGTATCTCAATTCATTAGAGAATGACAAGATACCTATTTTTAAAATGCTGAGAGCCTTTGTCATAGGTTTCTCACAAAATGGTGAGAACATGGCTTAGGTTGCTTGTAAAATGGTGAGAGCATGGCTTAGGGGGATTGAGGTGACCTCAACATGAATTGAGCATGACCTACATAGTCCTAAAATGACCTCAAGTCCTAATAATTCCTCCCACATAAAAGGTGAGGAAAAACTTGACTAGGTAACAACAAGTTCTCAAATCTAACAAATGGCTAGTCAAATGAAAATAATAATGGAAAGGTGATGTGGCAATGCATAATAAATAAATGTTCTCCTAGTTGGCCCATAGGTAGTTACAACTAGGATATAATAGATTAGATAAATGATACTAATTTTCCCATAGGTAGTTATAATTATTAGCAAGACTAGAGAACACTAATTTTCCCATAGGCAATTATAATTAGGCTCACATAAACCAACTTAATACAAGATGGAAGATGAAAGATATCTTGCTAGATCAGTTGTAACATTACTTTAATAGACTATCATTATACATACAGATTGGATTGATTATTGAAACTTTATTAGAATCCCCTTGCAAAAGGTGTAGGAAGAACCAAAGTAACTAATATCAAATTAGTATTGGATAGGCTGACCAAAAATAGGCTTAGGATAATGATGGTTTGATTGATTGGATAAGATGGTAAGAGGGTTACCCCCAAGTGAGTAGGTGATTGGCTAGGATATATGATAATAGAAAATGGATATGTAAAAATGGCAATGGCATGGAAATTTGAAATGGTATAGTATAAGTTTTTAGCTTAGGTGTGGTTTTAGATTTTTGATGTGTTTGTTCCTACTAAAGTGGAGATGCACATCCTAATTAGTAAATGATACAAATAGAATAATTAATCATGTTAATTGCTAGCCCACACCTCATCTGAATAGTTTCTCTGTCAAGAACTACCTATTTATTCGGATGTCAAGATTATTGTTGTGATCTTCATTAGTCATTGATTTGGATTCCTTGAAGCATTGCTATAAGGTATATGTGTAGCCTATGCAAAGGAAAGCGTGGTTGTAGATAGTAAATAGGGATAAATGTTGGATGATAGGTTTGTTTGTGAAATGGAATGGTGAATGATAATGGAATGTGTCGTGGTAGGGAAACAAATGCAGATTGGGAATTTCAATCACACGTAACATTGTTGATGCCAAATTTGACATAATTTTGGTTATGGTGGGGCTAAATACTTGTTCTCTCAATAAGACCACTAGACTTTTCTATTGTTTAGGCTTGAGATTAGCTACCATCTGATTAGGTTGTAGATAATAAGATATTTTGATGTTATTTTTGATTTTGTCTTCATCAAGTAGTGAAGAAATTTTGTGCTCAGCTATTGGCACCTCGAAGAGGTTTTCACCAATGAAGTTATCTTGATTATCCCATAGTGCCTCTAAAAAGGTGTCACTAATGAACATTGGATTTTGACTTTGATTTTATTCTAGCACTTCTACAAAAGTCTCACTAAAAGATGTTAAGTTTGAACTTTGCATGTCCCCTAACACCTTTGAATAGGTTTCACTAGAAGAGAGTTCTACTACATGAATGTGATCGTAGCGTCCTTTATATTATTCAAATTTCTATGTTACCATGGATGTAGTTTAACAAAGTATGATTCTATCAGTCCCAATCAACACTTATGGGAGATGGAATGTCAATAATATGGCTATTTTAGTTGATGGTAATGAGCTATGGAATGGTAATGGAATGGAGAAAGGATGAAAATCATCATAAAATATACTAGGATAAATCATGTTGAAGTTAAAGTACTCATCCTCAAAATATATATAAGGATCATAAATGTATTCAAATTGATCTACGAGGCATGTATAACCAATATTATAATAGTCATAAATGTATTATATTTCTGAATCTAATTCTAACTCAATGGACTCTGAATATGATGTTGAGACTAATGTTGATTTTGATTTTGATACTAAATCTGATGTTAATTCAAGAATGGAACCTAACTCTAATTATGATTCTTCTTCTAATGGGTACTCTGTTACAATGATGTCTTGTTGAATGTTTGGTATTAGACAAATAATAGCCCATGATGGCATAATGGGCTCCAAAAAAATTGGTTTGTTAGAGTGGGAATCTTTTAGGATGGGAAAAAGGTCAAGAGATATCTCCTTAAAGACTAGCTTGTCAATAAGAGGCTCATGAAAAAAGAGGCATGGTTGAGATAATGATTTGGCCAAAGGTAGTTATAATCATTAAGCAATGACTCAATAAAGAATAGCTCATTAGAGTGAGACTCCTTGATAACTGGTATAGGATCAATAGGTGATTAATCACAAGTTGACTTATCCAAAGTGCTTGGTTCAACAAAAACATCTTGAATTGGTTGGTTTTATTGGCCTTGGTTTCTAATGAGTTGGAAAATACTAGTTTTGAACATAGCTTGGTATTTTAATGATTGGCTTAGTTGAAGGACTGATTGGCTCGGGTGAAGTTTGGATTGGATTGGTTCTAGATGAGGAATGGCCTATAGTTTGATAATGATAGAGCATTGGAGAACATAATTATTCACATGAGTAGAAGGATGAAGTCTTGAAATGGTAATGACAGGGTGGTGTGGAGCTTGATTTCTCCTATAAACCAAAGGACTAGGTCTTGGAATGATAATGGGACATTGTGGAGCTTAATTTATCACACAAGCCAACAAATCTAAGTCCTCCTCATAAACTAGATCATCTCAATCTTGAGTTGGATCATAATATAGTTTTTGACTGTGTTCCATGTAGTGATTATAGTAAAAAGGGTATGGATTCATATCCCAAACAACATTATCTATAGTTGGGTCTTCAAAGTCCTCCTCATAAAATATATCATCCCAATTGGTAATTTGATTTAGATTTTGTGGATTTTGACTATGTTCCCTATATGGATTATTTTAGAGAGAGTAATAAAACTCAAAAAAACTTTCTTTATAGGGGTTCCTAGTGGGATTTTCTGCATCCATTCTATCATAATTTGGATTGCACATGACTCCACCATAAGTGTAGCTAGACATATCTATATAAATTATAAAATCTCCAAAACAAAAAGGTTTACAATTTTTCAAACTCTAAAAAACTGTCTAAAGGATAAATGGTTCAAACTTGGTCTAACTTAGTCAAAGGTTTAGTTGTATCTCCAAACAATGATTTGATCATGGAGCTGTATCTCTAAAATGGTATATGATACAATTTGGCATAAAATAGTCTAACATCAAATTTATAAACTTAAATTTCATATGCTTAAAATTTCAAGCATCTGAATAAAAATTGGCATGTCAAAGGTCTAGGTCAGAGTGTTCCAAACAAGGTCTAAACTAGAAAAGGGAAAAGAGTCTCTAGGTCTTTTATCCAAATGCAAAGTTGAAAGTTAGGCTCAAATAGGTTTTGATAGGATTTTTAGCCAAATAGAATCAAAATCAAGGATTGAAAAAAAGGCATTATGCGATTTGATTTAATCTAACAAGTTTGAAAACAACTTTGACATAGACCCAAAACATGAAATCAATCATAAACATGATCAGTTGGCATGAGGTAAAAATATTTTGGAGAAAGGTTGTGTTCTCCCAAATAAATTCACACTCAATGATGAGGATAGGTATTGAATAAATAAACAATCAATAGTCTTCAAATTTATGTAATCAATTAAGTTATGCAACCCAAAAGAGAAATATCTGTAGATTAGCCCCATGAATTGAGGCTCAAATAGAAATCAATCAATGTTTGAATCCAAACTTTGAAAAGGTTAACTAAAAACTCAAGATTAAAAACTAATATTTGACCAAACAAGCTAGACAAGATTGGACAACATGATAGAGCATAAACAAGGTCTAAATGGCTGATGTGACATGGTTTGAAACAAATAATTTTTGGTGTAATTGTAAACAAGTTTTGAAATAAATTGAGTATCATAATGATGTAAGCATGTTCAAATGATGTTATCAATGTTATGTTTCAAATACTCAAAGGCAAAATGTTTTGACATGTTTTGGGCAATATAACACTACCCTCTGCAACTCAAACGACACACACAAAAACAAGTTTAGCAAAAATTTCAAGGCAAAAGTGTGGTGTAAAATAGAAAACATAGATCCTCTTCAGAAAAAAGATTGACATATAAAAAACTAGTTTTAACATGGTTTAAAAAAAAACATATTAGTTTCAGTCTTAAAACACCAAGTAATAAAATGCAAAAATACAAGTAAATCATCAAAATTCTTATTAAGGGTGTGACAAAATGGGGTTGACTAAAACTAATTATTTTTTGATCATTTCTATATGGATCCCATGTCTACCAACTTCCACATTAAAAAATAAGAGAAGAAACACTTTAATTGGGTATCCACGGCACTTTGCTTGTTGCAAAAATGTCTTTTCCTTTTTTCAACCACTAGATCCATCACTTGCTAAGTGTAGTGTGATGTCCAAAGTGTAGATATATCCCATGTTCAACTCTAAAACTATAAGGTGATTTAACTTCTCAAACATCTAATCATAATGGGATTGGTTGAAGTCAGTGTTGGGAGATGAAACCCTGGGTCAAAGCTTCCCTATATAACTTGTGAGAGGTAATGAACTCCCCCTCATAAGGCAAGTTTACATAAAAATAAATGACTTAAAATAAAGACTTGAGGGTCATTTCAAGGTCACCCAAAATATTTCAAGTATTTGGGGAGTGCTTTAGATGACATTCATTTTATGCCTTGCACTAGGCTCAAATTGTGATGAGATAGTGTTTTTGATCCCAAAAGTTTCATAAAGGGGACATATGGGAGAGCATACACGCACATCTCTTTTTACTAAAATAATCAACATGCAAGTTTGCAAATAATTGAAGTGATGTTGATTTATTACACCAAATTTAAAATGTGTGATAAGGTTTGTTACTATCCCATTGGCTTTAAGTGTGAAAATGAAAAAGATTTCACACAAAAAAAACCATACAAAGCAATAAAAAAATAAGTTCATTCTAAGCCCAAATTAAAGATTCAAGACTTAGCCTAGATTCATGATTAGAAAACCAAATTGAAAAAGTTGCAAGATTTACGATGTGTTTTAAGCACTAAATGAAAAGTACCTAAGATTTAGCTAAATATTAGGTTCATTTTAGGCACCAATTCAAATGTGTGAGAAAAATGACATGTTCATTTTAAGCCAAATTTGAAGTGTGCATGATTTTTGATCAAGTTTTTTTAAACCCAATTTGGAAGGTGTGTAGTTAGTCAAAAGCATTTAAATATACTTCCAAACTAACCCCTCAACCTAAAAAAATAACATTAACATGACCTAATTTGAACTGCTTAGGATTTTGATCAAATGACATTAAGAATTTAGCTCTCAAGTTGATAGTCGATTTGGGTTGAAAGGCAAGTTGGGTTGGATAGGCAAGTTGGGTTAACATGTGAGTTGGGTTGATAGGAGAGCTAGGTTGACAAGCAAATTGGGTTGATAGGCAAGTTGGGTTGGTAGGTGAATTATGTTGACAAGTGAGTTAGTCTACATGGGTAATTTGGGCTACACAGGTGAGTTGGGTTACATAGGTGAGTTAGGCTAGATAGGTGAGTTAGGATAAACAATCTCAAGAACAAAATTATGGCTTAGAAAATATGGATTTTTCCTCAAATTTCTATCTTGTTTACCTCCAAACTCTAAGATTCTACATGAGAATGGTTATTAGGTTACTTGTAGGTGTAATTTGACCAAATTTGTGAGGCTAGGTCCCATCGGGCATGCAATTTATGAATATAAGATTTCAATAGGGGGAGATTAGTATTGTGTTAGTGAATAAAACAAATCAATCAAAAACACACTAAACTAACACCCTAAGCCTATCTCAAAGGAGGAACTTACTTAACAAAACAAAATGGAAAACACAACTAAAACATGAAATAATACCTTCCTTCACCTTCCTTGGATGCTCCAAAATGCTTGTTGTAGTGGCTTGCTCAGTTTGTGCTCATGAAGTCTACATCAATGCAGTGTGGCTACCTCCATCTCTCCTTGACACCTTTTTTGGATTTGAATTGGCTTGACTTGGCTCAACATTTGGTCATTATAACAAAAAGATGTAATTATTTTGAATACATTTGGGCATTATAAGTTTGTCATAAAAGAGCTTAAAATTCAATAGGCAAGGCCTCCTATTTATAGATTTTTGGAATGGTTTAGAATTAACTTGAAGATGTATGGATAAGGATTAATTCAATTATGTAATTAAAATTCATAAATAGGCTCATAAATATTTTGGATAGAGGGTCATTAACAAGTTTTAAGGGTCTTAATGAGGCATGGGAGGCATTAATTCAAATATTTGTCACATTTATGGCTTGTGGATGCCACCCCATAGGATGATGTCATTTGATGATGTCGTTAATGAAAATAAATTTTTAAAAATAAATATTCAAAAAGTTCCATGGAAATTTAACTTAAGCTCTTGATTTGGTTTAATTATCCTTAAATATGATTAGTCAACTTTGATGCAAAACCTTGGCAATTTAAGCACAAATTAGTCAAATTGGTCAAAATGATGTATTATTGGCTCAAAATTTGACTATATTGGGATTGGAAGTTGATGTTAGATGTTTTGGAACCGTTATCCCATTTTAGATGTTGTCAATGAAAAATAACAGAGGCATGTGTCTTATATAAGAAATTTGATAGAAAAGATTAATCTAGAGCACCCAGGTATGAAAATGTCATTTTGACTTGAAATGATCTAATCAAAGTTAGTTACTTCACAAATTAAATTGTCCCATTTAAGGATACTCTAGACAAAATCAGCACTTTAATATATCAATTTCAACTCATTTAATGTGTTTTAGTGTTTTTAGGCCAAATTGTGCATTTTGGTGGAAATTGGTCAAAAACCTGATTGATGGTCATTGGTGTCTTGATTAAGGTGTCTATACAAACTACATCTCAAATATGTTAAAAAATTAAATAATAATGAAATAAAAAAACCAAGATACAATTTCTATTAAAAATAATTTTGAGATGAACAAACTCAACAATAGTGAAAAACTGTATTCCTCAAACTCAAAAATCAACATACCCCATAATACTACATCATTTCTTCTTAAAACAGAAAAATTCATACCTAGAACCCAATATTTCTATGTAATAATAATTTATTAGACTACAAAAAAAATCATTTATCTTTATAAAATATAGATGTTCAAGAAACATCAAATTCACAAACCCTGAGTTTGACAGCAACCCAAATCAAAGAATATTTACAAAATGAAAAATTGATGATAAAATTTTCAAGGTTGGAAAAGATAGTTCATTTGCATGTTGTCAAAAGTTTCAAATTTATCAACATTTATATCATTTCATGCATGACTAATGAAATTTTTTGAATATGTAAAAGATAAACCATTTAGACACTTAATTGAAACTATATACACATGATATTTTCACACTTTTATTGATTACTGACACTTCGTATCTTATAGGAACCTATCAAGTCTCAATCTCTCTAATTGCTTGCCTTAAGGGGTGCATTGGGAAAGGGGTGGGAATACCTTTGGTGTTTTTTAAGTTTGTTTTTCCTTTCTCCACTTGATATCTACACTCTTGCCTCCTAAAACCATGAACCCTAATCTTATTTCTCTCTTTCCTATCTATTCCCACCATTTGTCATGCTTTATCCCTCATTTCTTACCTTATTTCCCTTTTCATCTATTTATTAAGATTCATTGACCTAGTCGACCTAGATTATTTTGGGGATACTTTCCTTTTTTTGTTTCTTTGTATCCTAGCCAACCTAGCATAAACTTTAGGTATTAGCTTGATAATATGCTAGGTCAACCTGATCAACCTATCATAGATAACATTTTTGAAAGTCTTTAGGGTGAGATACTACTATATATACAAGGTCATTCCTTACCATTTCATACGAGAGTTAAATTAACTGAATAAGTTTGAACGAACATCTACTTATGTATGATTCTACTTGAGGAATAAATATTTAGGGTTCAATACTTTCTTTTGGAGATCTAATCTTGTTTTGTGGAGAAGTATTTTGAATGCTTAGGTAGGTCATGTATCCTAGAGCTGATTTTTCTTGGTTGTTCTTGAAAGCCACACAAATCTCTTATAAATCACCATTGGCGAAGGGAGAGGTTAAGACTCAGTAGGTTCATCTTCAAAGGTAAGTATTCCTAACTATATTTCTCCTTTGTAAGAGTAGATAGATAATGCAGTATGTATTCTTATCTCTCATGTATTAAGATTATGTATACATTGATGTGAGTATATGTCTCTTATACATGTTTAGTTTAGTTATTTACTTAGTTTTTTCTAACCCCTCTTTCTGCCACAAGATTTGGTGATTACCAAATTAATTTATTTTTATTGTTATTAGATTAGTTTACTTTCTTGTTTATAATCACAAGTGAATATATAAACCATAGGAATCTTTTAGGGTTGTTGTGTAATTGTGTTAGATAATAGGCTTTGGAACCCTACCTAGCATGATGTGTTGTGATAGATAATACAAGTGATCCCCTAATTAGGTCTAGCAAATCCTCATATTGGTCATGCTCCCACTTAACAAGTGTGTGCTCCAATTGAAAGTGTAGGTGTGATCTATATTATCTAACCCAAGATTGATTGATGTGCATCATGTAATTTTGATTACATACATTCTAGTGAAATTGATGTGAATCAAATCCTTATAAGGTTTATTTCAATTATTTTATTATTTTTGACATCTTTCCTATCATAAATTTTTACTTGATGGCTCTATTCTATCGACCTAGCTATTTTTATCTGTCTATAGGAATAGGAAATTAGTCAACTAGCTCGACCTAGCATAGGTTTCTAGTACTTTTAAGACTTTTTATTCAGCCTACTAGGTCAACCGAGAACATTTCTTGCCACTTTACAATAAGTTCATATTCAAGATTCATAGTGTAGGTTCCAAATTCTAGACTTCTAGATTTACAATCTAGTCAACTAGATCAACTAGCTTGAATTATCACTTTTCTAGACATCTAGTTCATTCTACTAGGTTGACTAGGTCAACTTAGCACACTTTTTCAACTTTTGTGATATGTTATTATCTCACTTAGTCAAATAGTCCAACCCAATTTTGTAGATTAGAATAGTTCCCTCCAAGGTTATAGGCTGATTATCTATTCTATTTTCATCTCCAAAAAACAAAGGTTAGTTTATTTTTCTTTGTTTCTACTCTACTTTATACTTTTCTTTCAAAATTTTAATTTATTTATATGTACCAATTGAATTAGCTAGTGTCAATTCAATTAGTTGTGTATTTCATTTCATTATCTAGTTTTCTAGACTAGTTATAGGCATATCGCATTTCATTCTTCATATTTTTATCAATCCTTTCTCTTTTCCTATTTGCTATGATATATTAACTAGCTTGACTCTGTGGTGTCCTAGGCCTTGCTTTCTACCTCTATCAACTACACTAGGTCAAATTGGTCAACCTAGTAGTTTCTATAGATCTTATGCACTGCACTAGGTCAATTGGGTCAACCTATAATATTTTTCAATCCTTTTTTCCTTTCTATTAGTTTATACTCTCTATACTACTTTGGTTCTGTAGACCTTTTCTATCTTTATTATCCCTATTTTTCGGTAGGCTAACCAGGTCAACCTAGTTTTGTTTCTATCACTTTTTGAATCCTTTTATTTATCATCTTGGTTTCCTTCCTCTTTCATCATGAATTTCCTATTTGGTGATAACTTTGAATATTAAACAATAGGCATGATGGAATTCACCAATCCTCATAGGGTTTCTCATAGACAAAGTAGAGTTCCTTTTGAAAATGCTAGTAATTTCTATATTTTAACTTGTACAATGTACTGTGGATTCCCTCATGATACCTCTTTAAAACATAATCCTCTTTTTTTCCTATAAAACCAACTTGAGATAGAGTATACTCTTTAAATGCTTTTCTTTATCAACCAATTTCCCCAACATAAAGGGAAAGATCCAGCTACCATTTACAATCTCATGATTAGTGGTTAAGACAATGAACATCATTCACCACATTATACATTCTCAAGTGGATTTGGTAATACTAATTTATTTCCTTCAAAACCTCTCCCTTTGATCATGACCTCTTCTCATGTTTCATCATCTTCTTTCCTCCTACCTCCATGCCTAATATCTCAACTACCATGGCTAGTTCTACATCTAGTAAACCTCCCTTAAGATCCACTATCCTTAATCATTCTACTAGTTAATTATTTTCTACCCAAGGCATTTGTGCTTATAATGATTTTTCCTCTCTTCCATTCATTAATCAATCTATTTCTACACAAGCAAGCTTTGCCACTAGTGTCTCTAATTCTCATCATTCATCTGAAGCTCTCAAAAACACCAATAGCAGTACCCAAGCCACTAATACCAACACCAAATATTCTAATAATGTTAGTCAAACCCACCAAATTCTATTACAAACTCTTAATCAAATGAATTGTTTCCAAGCCCATAACACAATTGAAATGATGAGAATGAAAAATCACCTTCTTCATCTTCAAATGCAACTGCAACTAACGGCTTGGGGCACACAACCAAATTGTTCCTCCCCCTCCTCTTTGAGATTCTCAAGGTAATCTTCTTCCTCAAACTCCATTAATCAATTGAACTATCAATCATATGAAAAATTAACCTCTCACCACTCAAATTTATAACATTAATATAGGAGGTATAACACCTACAATCTCTTATAATGGATCAACCGATCCTTCTCTTCATCTTAAAACATTTGGGAATATTTATAAAGATTGGGTTAAATTAAACACTTTTGTTGCTGCCAAGCTCCTTGCTAACACCCTCATAGGTGATTCCTTGGATTGGTACAATCAACTTGGACCTCATTCCATTACTAGTTTAGAGGATTTAGTGAATGATTTAGTTTAATAATTCCAAACTAGTGATCTTCTTGAAAACACTTTGGCCTATTTCATCAATTGCAAGGAAAATGAAAATGAAACTGCCCAAGCATTTTTTAAATGATGGAAGAATTTATCAAACAAATGTGAACAAAACATGGCTAAGGATAATATTTTTCATCTCTTTACAAATGCTATCTACCCAAATTACAATATCAAGTCCCTATCCTTTCTCCATGAACTTTAGAAGAAATTGTTGATCAAGCTAAATGATAATATTTTATTATGCACCAATTCAAGCCACCCCAACCTTCCATGAGTTATCATATATTATTAAAAAAAAAAACCACAATGTTACTAGTGATGGTGTTTCTGATTCATATGATACCATTCACTATGTTTAAGCTACTATTCCTACCCCTTCTTTAGAACCAACTTCCTCTTCTCAAAAATTTACTAATCCTCATTTCTCATCGAATAACATTAATGTCCATAAACCTCTTTCCTTAGCTAAATTGATTAAACATCTACCTAGGCCTCTTCCTCATGAAATTGACCCTACTCATCCTATGAAAACTTGGTATGATCCTAGCAAGTTTTATTGGTTTCATGCTAGTTGGGGCCATTCTGTAGATAACTTCATAATTTAGATATTAATTTTCTTCTTAGACCTAATGTTGAATATGATTCTATCATGTGCCAACACCAACAAGCTTATGAGCATGCATTCAACTAAATGCTCATTTAGTTATTTATAAGGATCCTTTACCTAATCATTAACCAATTATATAAAACCAAGGCAAGCCCATCTCTTCCACCAATAATGTAGAAAGTCTTGTGAAACCAATTTTTGAAGAAAATTTGGTTAGCATGACTAATATGTGTATAGTAGTGGCTTTCATCGATTCTTAACCTATCTACATCCTACCTCCTTCTCAAGCATATCGTGTTATCCAAGACTATCTTCTAACTCATTTAAATGAGTTGGGGAAATAAGATCTTATAACCTTTGATGAAGATCCAAATTATGATTCTCCTTTAGATAACACATGTCATGCTATTTCTACAACTTTTCTATCATCTTCTCCTTCCAATGTTAATCAACCTTCTATTAGCACCTCTTCTACTCCTCAAGATCAAGTTGAGCCTATTATTTCACCATCTCAATATGATTTAAAAGTTGCTTCTAAACCTTCTCATTATTATCAACACAAATTTCAATGCTCTTCATCTCATCCCTTAAAAAACCTCCTTAATTATTATGCACCTATATCTAATAACCTTATCATGGGTTATGATGAGTGGGATCCCATTGTGGAGATCACTAATTTCCCTTCTCAAATTCCATTTCTTGAACTCATGAGGACATCTCCCCATCATCAAAACTATCTTACATAGTTATTATTTGATATCAATGTCCCCCATCCTCCCTTAGTGGGATGAGAGGTAGCCTTATCTGGTTTAGAGGATAGTATCTTGAAAAAATGTGAAGAGATGTTCATTAATGTTGATGAAACTATCGACACTTATCTTTCATTAAAGTTTCCCAATTCATCTATGATTTCTAATGAGATTATGCTCTATGTAAATGATCCTCCCCTATTTATTATCATCTAAATTGATGATATCTAAGTTAAGCATGCTTTGATTAATGAGGGTTTTGGAACTTATGTTGCTTCTCTTGATTTCATTAAAACCCTTAGATATTATGAATACAATCTTAAGTACACATGTAGCACCTATCAAGGATATGATAGAAGGCAAATTACTCCTCTTAGGTATGTGTGGCTTCCTGTTACTATCCCACCTATCACCATTCATGTGAAGGTGACGATCTTTAACTTTCCCTTTTATTATAACATCTTGCTTGGTAGGCCATGGACTCATCATATGAAAGCTATCATTTCTTCTACCTACCAATGCATTAAATTCCCTCATAATGGATCCATTTATAAGATTCAAAGAGATAATAATCCTTATAATTTTGAACAATTCTAAGATCATGGTGTCTTTAAGATTCCTACTCTTGAGCCTTTACATATCCTGCCATTTTGTGAGTCACAACAACTAAATTTTTATGTCAACTCAACTAAAGGATACAATACACATCTTGAGCTTATTGGTAATATTCTTCCCAACCTTTTAGACTTTGATGATGATGAACCTAATGAGATTAATATCAAGATCAAAAAAATTGATTTCACACCTCATCTCATCTTATAACTTCTTGCTTCATTGCAACCTCATTCTCACAAACCTCCTCGTGATCAAATTCTTATAGTCTTATCCAATAATCATCATTCTAATCACCATGATTCTTTTGATGATAAAGTTATTCTAAATAATATCATTGATCTTCATTCACCTAATTATGATGATGGATATTCCTTAGACGATCATTTATTAGGTAGTCTTGTCCAATCCTATGATATAAATATTGTACATTATCATTATTCTTTACTTGAATTTTTTCATGCATACTCTCATATTCTATTTTTATAGTTATTGATTCTTGTATTTTTCCTCTTTATCATAGAGTGAAGATGTCACTAAAACCTCTAATTTTTTAGGATCCTTATAGGACTATGCTAATGGATTTTGCTATGACTGGCCCTTACCATTTTTTTAAGTTCCATGATTCCCATAATTGGTTTACTCTTAAGCTTAGTAACACTCTTCTTATACCTTCTATTGATCTTGCTCCTTCCAAAATGGAAACTATGTCAAAACCAGTTATTATTAATTCTTCCACTATTTGTGAGCCTACTCTTTCTTCTTTCACTAGTTATCTTCTTGTTAAGACTAGTTCTATTCCTTTTCCATAATCACCTCCTCTTGGTGATAGTTTTCTTCCTTTTCCTATGATGGATCCTTTACCCACCAAATGGGGTGATGGGTAATCTCCATCTTCTTCCACACTTGTTACACCTTCTCCCATGAATGTTCCTCCTAAACACACTCACAAGAATATATGTTGCTTTCATGGGATATATACTCATTATTCTACCCATTTTCATGAGTTGTGACAATATATATTGATACTTTTCATCCTTTTTTCCCATCCATAGACCCTACCATACCTCCTCCCAAGACTCTTCTTGATTATATACCTAAGTATGGTGAGAGGTACTATATATAACACTAATATGGCACACATCATATTGATCATTGTCATATCATTTAGCAACATCTTAAGGATCATATTATATCTATCCCTAAACTATATACTATTCCTCCCATAGGCCATTCTCATAATAAGGTTCCCCCTTCTTCTCCCATAGTTACACCTCATGTGGTTCCTTCTATGCCTCCACCTATGCATCCTTCTCCATTGGTGATTCCTCCTGCTCTCATAGATCCTATTACCACACATTATTCTAATCATCCTTTACAAAATTTACCTCATCAGCATGATCTAATTATAGACATCTAATTCCTAACACCATCTATGTTGAAATTGTCAATCTTACTCGAATTGCTCTCAAATGCACATTTTAGGTTAAAATCCATAAAACACCCTAAATGGTTCAAAATTGTCATTTACAAGTGTTTATTTAGGTCAAAGTATCCCTAAATAGTTTAATTCATTTTACGGGCTAGCTAACTTTGATCAGATCATTTTGAGTCAAAATGCCAATTTTGCACCCAGGTGCTCTAGATTATTCTTTTTTTAATCAAAATTCTTGTACGGGACACATACCTTTGTTATTTTGTGTTCAAAACATCTTAAATGGGAGTACGATTCCAATCCATCTAACATCAAATTCCAATTCTAATCTAGTCAAATTTCAAGCCAATAATAAGACATTTTAACTAATTTGACTAATTTATGCACTAAGGGAGAAAATTTGCACCAAAGTTGACTAATCATGTTTTAGGATAATTAAACCAAATTAGGTCCTTAAGTTAATTTTTCATGGAAATTGGTGAATAAAGACTTTATTAGAAATTGATTTATATTAACTACATCATCAGGTGACATCATGATATGGGGTGGTATCCATAAACTATAAATGCATAAAATATCAATATTGTGGGTCTTATATGCCTCATTAATGACCCTCCATGACTATTCAATGCCCCTCTATCCCAAACATTTATGAGGGATATTTATGGATTTAATTATATAATTGGATTAATTCATGGCCACACATCTCAATCTTAAGATGGATGGTCATGATTAATCCTAACCAATCTCAAAAATATATAAATAGAGAGGCCATGAAAATCATTTTTAAAGATTGATTTATGAAAAGTTATTATGTTGAATTGTCTCCACAATCCTTTACATTTGATGATTTATTTTTTATGCAAGCTTCATTAATAAGCTAGTTTTAGTGATTCCAAATCATGACCCTAGGTTTTACAAGGAGTTCTTGAGACATTTGAGCAGTTTAGACACCATATTTGTTGAATACAAAAGCTCTTTATCAAAGGAGAACATGATTTTGATCTACATTGGTATGGTGAATCCATTTGTGAAGATAATATGATGTTGCTTTCTTTTAATTGTGTCATGTTATCCTTTATAACTCCCACATGAATAGAAAGGCTTAATTTAGATTGTTCTTATGCATTCTTCCTTTGATTTATTGGACTAATGATCGATGAATCATATTATTTGATCCTCTCTAAATTTTCGCATACCTAGTGGGATTGTATGATCTATAATTGATAATATTAAAGTGTTGTAATAACAAAAATCACACTTATAATTGGATCAAAACCTTAATTCAATGATTTACTTAAAATTGACATTTTAAATTATTAAATAATTAAAATCAATTTTTAAATATATAAAATAGACATAATTTTAAGAGTTCAATAAAATAAAGAGACAAAATTTGATAGAAGATACCAAACAATCTGATAACAAAGTTCAAATATAAAGCCTACATCTCTAGATCTGCTCCAATACGGGATCACTCCTTATTAATGTAGCAAAATCACTTTACAATAATAATAAGTCTTCAAAAATCATCTTAAGACCTTCAAATCTATTTCATATAATCTCTCGAAACTATATTAATTCGTTTGAGTCACAAAATCTATCTTCATTTCTCTCCACACTCTTTACATGCCTTGGAAACACTATTCACATCCTAAACTTGTCTTCAAATATAATCTCAAGATCAATTTATAGATTTTGAGCTCTATGCTACATTGGTTAAATATTTATCCTTTTATCCAAAATTTTAAAGTTTGAGTCCCACTCCAACATTTTTAGTGGTCAATGTAAATCTAATATCCCACATTGGGTAGGTGGGAGGTTTGAAAAGTATTGAAATGCCATGAAATTCATGGTAACATTTCCAAGTGATTGGCATTACCTTTGATTTCATGGGAATGATGGTGTCTTGTGGGAAGTTTGGCCTAGGAAGTGAGGTATGTGGGAGCCATGTGGCATGTAACATAGAGTCTTGAGGCATATATGTGGAAGAATGAGGGGTCATGTGGAAAGTTGGAAAAAATGTTATAAGTAGCATGGAACAAGGTATTAATTAATTATATTATTATAAAAAATAGACCATTATAAATTGGTGGCAAGCCACATGGTGGCTTGAGGACCCACCATGTGGTCAAATTTCCCATTCACCACTTATTTACATTGATCGAATGTTGACCTCTTGTAGCTTGTCGACAAAACTCAGTTTTTTTTTTTTACTCAAAATTATCTTCTAGATGCCATAACTAATGCATAAAACCTCCATTTTTTAAACAAAAAAATGCATTAGAAAGCTCTTAATGATCCCCTCACCATTTCATTAATAAACTTGTAATTTGAAAACTTTATTTTTGGAGTGAAATATAGATCCTCCTAGATCAATCCTCCCCACTAGGATATTTTGGACCTTGAAAAGTCAATTAATTGGTAAAGAGGTGAGGGTATTAATCCCTCAATGTTTTTTGGATTCCATCTATTTGGCCTTGTTTGGGTGCATCTCTTTGTGACCAACCCTAAGATATTCAACATTTCCCCTTCATGATGTTTGAACATTCTTATCAAGTATTGTATCTTCATGTAGTTTTATTAGATACTCAAGAGCAAAATCATCAATATAAGAAATGGATACACTCTCATCATGATCTATAATCATTGGAGGCTCATACAAATTTAGATTTTTCACATTCATAACTGAATAAATCTACATATAAGATGGCAAATCCAACCAGAAAGAATTTTTACCAATATTTTCCATAATTTGAAAATGACCATACCAAATTAGTTTCAAATTTTTACCTTCACCTATCAGTCTTTCCTTAATGATGTGATGTGATACTAAATCACCTATATCAAATTTCGGATCAACATGATGTTTGCCATGTCTTTCTTTGTATTTTCCCTGACTTTTCTCTAACCAATCTCAAATAATCTGATGTACCTATTATATCTTTTTAATAAACTTCTTGGCTTTAATAGCATATTTACATTCATCAAAAATTAAATCCTTTCCATAATATCCATAACAAACTTCAAAAGGAAATTTCATATTAGAATAATGAAGTGTACAATTGTAAGCATGTTGTATATAGCATAAATTCTCATCCCACAACTTGGGATGTTTATTACAATAACCTCTAAGTAAATGTACCACTGTGAAATTTTTAACCTTTGTCTACCCATATATCTATGGATGGAATGCAGTACTCTTATTCAACTTACTATCTATCAATTCCATAGTTTTGACCAAACTTCCCCAAGAAATCAAGAATCTTGATAAAAATTAATAGAAGTAGGAAAACCAAAATGAACCCATACATGTTGAAAGAAAAAGTGTTTCTTACCTTCCCCTATAATCTATTTAGTGCAAGGAATCACAACACACATCTTGATAAATCTATCCACTACCACATACAAGTAATCATGTTTTCTCTATGACATAGGCAAACCCCCTACAAAGTCCATGGAAATACTTTCCCAGGGATGGGTAGGAATAGGTAAGGGAGTGTAAATTCCAAATTTGCTATTACTAGGTTTTCTTGTGGCACAAAGAACACACCTCTTGATATATTTGGCAACATTTTATTGCATACGAGGCCAATAGTAATACATTCTTAAATGTGCAACCATTTTACCAAATCCAAAATGACCAAAAATAAGATAAGTATGTGCTTCCCTAATCATGTGCACCCTTTCATTTAGAAGAATGCAAAGTTTATCCAAATGATACAAAAGTCCGTTATGTACATGATAGTCTTATTCTTATACCTATTTTCCACTCATCAAGTCTCTATACACATCATCAACATACTATTATTTATAACATTCAGGAGTCAAAGAACTATGTTGTAAAATAATAGATGCAATTACCATAGGAGGCCTAGAAAGCATGTCAGCAACTTTATTTAGAATACCTTTCTTATACCTGATCATAAGATGAAACTTCTATAGGCAACCCCTCCAATGAAAATTCCTAGAATATTATAGCTTGGCCTATGACTAGAGATACTAGAGGGGATAATGATCTATATGTATCACTATATCCTTTCCCATCAAGTAATGTTTCCATTTATTAACACTTTGAACCAATGCATATAATTCCTTATCATAAGTCAGATAGTTTCTTACTACACCTATGAAGGTCTCAGAATGATATCATACTAGTTTCTTTCCCTACATCAGAACAATTCACATATCATAATCACTTGCATCCATCTCAATCTTAAATGGCTCCTACAGATCAAGAAGTGCAAAGATAGGAGTAGTACTAATCTTTGTCTTTAAAGTTTCAAAGTCTTTTTTCTACTTGCCTCCCCACTAAAAGACCTATTTTTTACTAGTCAAAGAATGTAAGGGTGATGCAATAAATGAAAAATTAGCAATGAATTTCCTCTAAAATTGCACTACACCAAGAAAAATTCTTACCTCAATTACATTATTGGGTTTAGGACATATAAATATAACCTCCACCTTTATAGGATCAATTTTCAAGTCATCGTGTCTTACAATATAACTTGAGTAAATCAAAGAGGTCTTACCAAATTCACATTTAGACAATTTCAAATACAGTTTCTCCCTTCTTAATGTATCCATGAATTTTCTAATATGAATCACATGATCTTCCCAAGACTGATTGAAGATCAAAATATCATTTAATTAGACTATAATAAATTCATCAAGGAATGGAATAAAAACATCATTCATCAATCGCATGAATGTTGTTGGTGTATTGCACAATATGAAAGGCATGACAAGCCACACAAACAATCCCTATTTTGTCTTAGAGTTAGTTTTCCAAATATCACTAGCATTAATCCTAACCTGATGATAACCAATTTGCAAATCTAACTTAGTGAAAAAGATAGCATTTCTTAATTTATCTATCAAATCATCAATATGAGGAAGATGGTAACAATTCTTAATAGTAATTTTGTTTAAAGCATGGAAATCAACACACATTCACCATGTGGTATCTTTCTTAGGCACTAAAATGATAGGCAAACCAATAGGAGATGTACTAGGATAAATAACACCATTTTACAAAAGTTCTATTACCTACTTCTTCATTTCCTCATTTTCCATCACTGATAACCTGTACATGCCAATGTTAGGGAGAGGATAATCCTATAATAACTGAATTTCATGTTAAAATCCCCTTTTAGGGGGTAACCCTTTGGGATCTTAAAACACATCTTCATAACTAAAAAATATTTCAATCAATTCTTTCTTGTGTTTAGGATCATAATTTTTCATAGCCTAGGAATATTCTTTTTCCTTAGACTTAATCAACATGAGACAAAAAAACTTGCTTGAATTGACTATCTTTTCATTTGTCCTACTGTAACCAAGGAAAGACTCATCTTCACATGATGTGCTCTAACTATTTATTTAATTTCATCCTTAACAAGAAATTACTTATTATCTTCCCTATAAAATATTGCTTTTCTATCAAAAATATAAGGGCTACCTAAAACAATCTCACATATGTCTAGAGGGACTACATCTATATCAACTTCATCCACAAATTTAGATGCAATAACAAATTCCAATTTGCAAGTTTTGGTTACTTATAGTTTTATATCATCACACACCCAACCAAGTAGATAGGGTTTCATATGGGAAGTTGTTTTTAAGCCTAATATTTTAACTATCTCTTCATAAATCAAATTTTCCTATGATCCACTATCAAATAGGATGTCAATCTTAGTATGTTTTAAAACAACCCTAATGTGGAGCAACTCATTTCTTTTCTTATCATCATGCACATATTTGTATTTTAAATAAGAAGCAACATCAAATGACTTAGTGATATAAATAGAAAGAGAAGAACAATTATGCATACTCATAGTTTTGATCTTAGTTTAATCCCTATAATCTAAACCTAAATCCTAAACTATAGTATTATCTTTCTTATCTTTCTTCTTAAACCTATTAAAAATATTTAAATTAGGGTATAATTTCCAAAACTTATACTCATTTTTAATTTTCTTTCAATGATTTAAAAATGGCTTACCCTCTTCTTTATGAATAGTAACAGTCGATTTTTGTTTACCCTTTCCAGAACCTTGCCCTTTAGAATGCTTAACTTCAAATTGCTTACTTTTAACTTTAGGAAAAGATTATTTTGTCTATTTTCCTCTAGCCTCTAAATGAATTACTTTAATACATGCTTCATATAAACTAGTGGGATTGAGAACCAAAATCTTGTGTTTCAAGTAACTATGCAACCCACCTATATATTTAAGTAGTGTTTCCTATGTATAAAGATGAATATTCAAAAGTAAAGCCTTTTTCCTAAATTCCTGTGTATAATCTTAAACACTTTGGCCTTTAGTTTATCTGAAATATTGCCAATCCATCATGGCTTGCTGCATATAGCCTAAATGATAAAATTGCTTTATGATTGCATAAACAAATTCACTCCAAGTGTAAATCAAGTTTCTTGTGTTAATCTTATTTTCTATCAACATACTCTCCCACCAGATGAGAGTTGTACCTCCCATTCGAAGAGTAGCAAGGTGAATTTAGCTTCATCATCTACAATCTTTTGGAACCTATAATATACTTCAATTTGCTTCATCCAATTATCCAACTTCTATGTATTAATCTCACAATTAAACATTGAAAATTGAAACTTAATATCTAGCTTTAGTGAAGGAAGAGATTCAACATATTTTTATCTTTACCATCACCTCAAAAGGAGGAAGGTTTCGTAAAATTTTTACCACCTCCATTATACTCCATATTAATTCATTTATATTGGCAAATTTCCTTGACCATGTCCTTCATTTCCAAGAAAGATTGTTGAAAAGATCATTCAGACTCAAAGTCATCTCCCATTTCTATAGTACATCTTGATTTAATCTCTGGATTATATTTTGTTAATTCTCCTTCACCCTACATATATCTCAACCTTATCAACATACACTAGTAATATACATAGTTAAATATGAGTTTTTCTCTGATACCAAAAATTTGATCCATAATTGACAATATTCAAGCGTCGTAATAGCAAAAATCACACTTGCAATTAGATTGAAACCTTAATTCAATGATTTACATAAAATCAACATTTTAAATGATTACAGAATTAAAATTAATTTTTAAATATCCAAAATAGACATAATTTTAAGAGTGTAATAAAATAAAGAGACAAAAATTGATAAAAGATACCAAATAATTTGATAATGAAGTTTGGCTATAAAGCCTATGTCTCCAGATCTAGTCCATTGGGGGATTACTCATTAATTATATAAAAATTGATTTAAAATAATAATAAGTATTTAAAAATAGTCTTACACCCTTAAAATCTATCTCAGAGAATCTCTCAAAATTATATTAATTCAATTGAGTCATAAAATCTATCTCCATTTCTCTCCACCCTCTTTACATGCCTTAGAAACACTATTCACATCTGAAACATGTCTTTAAATACAATCTCAATCTTAGTTTATAGTATTGGAACACTATGGTGCATTAGTTAAATTCTTATCCTTTTATCCAAGATTACAAAGTTTGAATCCCACTCCAATGGTTTCAATGGTCAATGTAAATCTAATATCCCACATTAGGAAGGTGGGAGGTTTGAAAAGTATTAAAATGCCATGAAATTCATAGTAACATTTCCAAGTGATTGGAATTACCTTTGATTTCATGGTAATGATGGTGGATTGTGGGAATTTTGGCATGGTAAGTGAGGTATGTGGGAACCATGTGACATGGAACACAAAGTCTTATCGCATAAATGTCAAAGAATGAGGGGTCACATGGAAAGTTGGATAAAATGTTATAAGTGGCATAGAATGAGGTATTAATTAATTATATAGTTATAAAATTTGGACCACTATAAATTAGTGGCAAGCCACATGGTGGCTTGAGGACCCACCATGTGGTCAAATTTCCCATTCACCACTTGTCGTCATTCATCGACTATTGACCTCTCATCACTTGTCGACAAAACCAATTTTTTTTAATTTGTCCAAAATGATCTTCTAGATGTCATAACTCATGCATACGAGATCTATTTTGTAAACCATAAAATGTATCACAAATATCTCTATGATCCCTTCACCATTACATTAATTAACCTATAATATGATGAATTTATTTTTAGAGTGAAATATAGATCCTCCTAGATCACTACAACTCATAAATTTGCTCAAAAAGACTCTATAAGCAACCTACTAACCATTATCATGTAGGATCTTGGAGTATGGAAGAAAAGAATGCAAAATTTTGAGTAAAAAAATTCCATTTTTATAAACCATAGTTATTTTCTTAGGATTATCAACTCAGCTCTAGTTCAGTGGCTAAATGCAACTCAACTCTAGCTCAACCCAACTCAGTATTGGCTTAGCTCAACTTGCCTTTGGTTCACCCTAAATTGACTCTAGCTCAGTTCAACTCAACTCTATCTCAGCCCAACTTAGCCCTGGCTTGACCCAATTTATCTCTAGCTTAGCCTAACTCAGCTTTGGCTCAACCTAACTCAGATTTGGATCACCTTGAATCAACTCTAGCTCACCCTAACTACCTTTAACTCACCTTAAATCACCTCTAGATTGGCCTGACTCACCTCTAACTCATGCTAATTCACCTATCAACCTAACTCACCTATCCAATCAGGCTCACTTGTCCTACCTAGATCACCTGCCAACCGAACTTGCCTACCAACCCAACTTGACTATCAACCTGAGAGCTAAATTCTTAATGTCATTTGCTCAAAATCTTAAGTGCTTTAAATCAAGCCCTTATATTTATGTTTTATAGGTTGAGGGGGTGGTTTGTAAGTTGGGTTGAATGCTTTTAAATAACCAAACACACTTTCATTTGGGTTTAAAATGAATATGATTGATTTCACACATTTGAACTAGTGCTTAAAATGAACCTAAGATTTGCCTAAGTCTTAGAGACATTTCATTTAGTGCTTAAAACACATAATAACTTTACAACATTTTAAAATTTGGTGTTTTAACCATGAATCTAAGCTAAGTCTTCAATCTTCAATTTGGGCTTAAAATGAACTTACGTCTTTATTACTTCATGTGGCCTTTTTGTGAAATCTTTTACCATTTGAACAATTAAGGCCAAAGGCCCAAAATAGCATCACATAATCTCTTATTTGGTGCTTAAAATTGAACTCATTTGTCATGTTTGTATGTAATAGGTGATTAATTAGTTGATTGGAAAAAAGAGGGATGTTGTGTGTATGCTCTTCCATCCATCCCCTTTAGGTAAATTTTGGAATCAAAATCATTGTCATTATTTCAAGCATGCCTAGTCCAAGGCATACAAATAATGTCACTTAAAGTGCTCCCCAAAAACACATAATAGTATTGGGTTATCTTTAGACAACCATAAAGTCTTTCTTTTATGTCTTTTATTTTATGAAAAATTTCCTTGTGAGGGGGATTTCATCACCTCCCATGAATTATCTATGAATAAATCACTAGGACATGTCTACACTTTGGACATCACACTACACTGAGAAAGTGATGGATGTAGTGGTTACAAAAATGGCAAGACATTTTTGCAACAATCCAAGTGTTATAGATACCTAATTAAAGTATGTTTCTTTTTCATCATTTGGTGTGAAAGTCCTTATGCAATTGATCCATTTTGAAAAATAAAAAACTTTATTTTTTTAGTCAACCCCACATTGCCATACCCTTGCTAGGATTTGGAGGATTATACTTAGTGTATTTTGGTCATTTTTGCTTGGTATATTTGAGACTAAAACATGTTTATTTGTTTATAAACCATGTCAAAAACTATTTATTTATTTATTTATATGCCACTCTTTAGTTTAAAGAGGTGTTATGCTATCCATTTTGTACCACACTTGTGCCTTGAAACTTTTGCTAAACATGTTTGTGTGTGTGCCATTTGGACCTTGTTTATGTGTCGTTATGTTGTTTACTATTGTCTAACCTGTTTGGTCCAATCCTATTATTTAATGTTGTGGTTTCAATTAACCTTATCAATTTTGGATCCAAACATTGATTTATTATTTTTAGGCCTCAATTTGTGGCGCTGATACATAGATATTTCTCTTTTGGGTTACATAACTTTGGTTAAATGATTACCCAAAATTGAATACTATTGATTGTTATTTTTATTTAAGATCATATCCTCATCAGTGGTTTTACCTTTATTTGGGAGAACACAACCTTTCTCCAAAAATATTTGATGTTAGGTTGTTTATACCAAATCTTGGCACAAGTCATTTTGAGATATAGCTCCACCCTTTCGACTAAGGTTGAAACTTTTATCTTTTGGGCATCAATTTTCATAGTTTGTATAACTCTAAGCCTTTTGTTTTTGGATATTTCTTTATTCAATATGGATATGTATAGTTACACTTATGGTGGAGTCATGTATAATCCAAATTATGATTTATTGTCCACACAAGATAAATTTCATGACTTTAGTCAAGACCCCAATGGTGATAAAATGGTTTATGAGATAGATATCTATCTAGCTCACAAAAATTAGTCATGGGAACACAATCAAGATTGGGATGATTGGGTTTATCAAGATGACTTGGATGCTTTGGATTATGTGAGTAACCAAACTAAGAAGTGTCTAGTAATCACCATTTTAGGACCTCCTCCTTTGGTTTACATGAGCAAGCAAACTAAGAAGTGTCTAGTCATCACCATTTGAGGACCTCATCCTTTGGTTTGCACAATCAACTAAACTAAGAAGAATATAATAATCACCATTTTATGACTTAATCCTTTGGTGTATATGAGCAACCAAACTAGGAAGTGTCCAATAATCACCATTTTAGGACTTCTTCCTTTAGTTTGCACAAGCAACCAAACTAAGAAGCATCTAGTCGTTACCATTTTAGGACCTCATCCTTTAGTTTGCATGAGTAACCAAACTAAGAAGTATCTAATAATTACTATTTTATGACATCATCCTTTGATTCACATGAGCAACCAAACTAAGAAGTGTCCCGTCATTACCATTTTAGGACCTCATCCTTTGGTTTGCATAAACAACCAAACTAAGAAGCATCCATTTATTACCATTCTTGGCCCATCACTAGTTTTTGATGAACCTATTATTGAAGAACCTCCATTTTATTAACCAATTACATTTGATCCCTTCTTCAATAGCATACTTTTTTGGAGAGTCCATTATTGAACCACAAACCATTATTCTTATTAAACTAAATGTTCCACACTTTAGAAATTATGTGTCAATCTTTGATCCAAAACAAGAACCATTACCTCATCAAGATCCATCTTATGAGGACAAAAATGTGTTTAAATTTGATATGTTACTACCAATTGTAAACCAAAACCAAAATGTTATTGTTGACACACCCACTTGTGGCAAGTCAACCTATATTAAGTTACCTCTTCAGATTTTACCTATTTTTAAAGAGTCTCATCTCCCTAAAAAGCCAGTCTTGATAGAGTTGTCTCTTGATCTTTTCCCACTCATTGAGGAGTCTCACTTTGATAGACATGATTTTGTTGAGACATCTCTTGAGCAGTTCCCTCTCTTTGAGGGGCTTAACTTAGATTAGCCAATATATTTTACGCCTTTCTAAGATGAATCAATTTTTATTAAGCCCATTATGCCATCATAGGCCATTTATTATCAAACATTCAGCATTCAATAAATCATTATCAAAACAACCATATCATATAAAGAATTAGAAATAGAATCAAGTTATATTTTTAAACTGACATTAGATTTAGCATCATAAAAAGAACAAACATTAGTTATGACATTGGATTCAGATTCCCTTGCTTTAGAATCAAATTCAAAAACATATTATTGTCATGGTTGTTACAACATTGGTTATAATTGCCTTACAAATCAATTTGAATATGTTTGTGATATTTATATAATTTTTTAGGATGATTACTTTAGCATCAACATAAGTTATCCTAGTATTTTCTATGAGAATTGTGTTACATTTCATCATCCCACCATTATTCCCACCAAGCATAGCCATTATATTGACATTCCACCTCTCACAAATGTCGATTGGGATTGACAAAATCATAATATGTTGAAATGCATACATAGTAACATATCATTTGCAAAATGTTAGTGGGGTCAAGAACAAATTCATGCAAAACAAGAACAATATCCTAGCGAAACATTTTTAGAGGTGCTAGGGGATGATCAAAGTTCAAACTCAGCATCTTTTAGTGAAACATTTTTATAGGAACTAGAAGACAATCAATGTCAAATGTTATCATCTCTTTGTGAAACCTTCTTAGAGGCACTATGGGATGATCAGAACAAATTCATTAGTGAAAACCTCATTGAGGAACCAATAGCTAATCACAAAAGTTTTTCACTATTTATTGAAGCTATTATTCAAGATCAAATCAAAATAGCTTCCAATCTACAACATAATCAGATGGTAGCTACTCTTAAGATCAAGCAACAAAATAATTTTGTGGTCTTATCAAGAACATATTCAAAAGTCTTTGGCCTCACCACAACCAAAATTATGTTGAATCTAACATCAACAACATTATGTGTGACTAAAATTCTTGATCTTCATTTGTTTCCCATTCATTATACATTCCATTATCACCCACCTATTTATTACCCACTTATCTCGTTTATCTTAACATTATTTACCATCACTGGTAGCACTTTCTTTTGTTTAGGTTATAAAGATATCTTGTCTCGATATTTGAAAGAATTAGAATAAATAATCTATGAAGATCACAAACACACTATTGAGATATAGATCAGCAACAAGTTCTGGATAGAGAAGCTTTTCTAAAAGGGGGTTGGATAACAAATTTATAACTAGTCATTTATGTTGTCTCACATATTGACTAGGACATGCATCTCCATGTCATTAAGAGTAGCATAACCATTTTTCACTTTTCCAATTACCATTTTCCATAACCATGTCTCATCTCTTAGGGAAAACACTATAGACCCTTTTTAGGCATTATTATACCATTGTAATTCATGAACCATGCCATTTTAACTATATTGACTTGAAGTCCTTTAGGACTACGTAGGCAACACTCAATTTTTATTGAGCTCATCTCAATCACCCCTTCACTACTTTCTCACCATTTTGTAAGTAATTGTTAAGTTTGAATACCCTCATCAGTTTTTGATCAACCTAAGCCTATGCTCTTGCCATTTTGCAAGCAATTTAAGCCAATCATTGCTTGGGGGTAACTTTGTTACCACTATAGCCAATTATCTTCTAATCATTTTCTTATACGATTTTTATTATACCATTAATTTACTATTAACTAAGGATTTTTTTTATCCATCCTACTTATCCCATTTTTATATTATTTCATTTGGTTCATCTTGCACCTTTGGTAGGGGGTTTTTTATCCAATTTCAATAATTTTATAATTCTATATTGAATGATAATCTATGGTAGTTATGTGATATTTGATCTGACAAGTTATCTTTCATTAATTATCTTATTTGGTATCACTAATTATAACCACCTATGGGAAAATTAGTATTGTTTTGGTACCCATGATTATAACTATCTTTGAACGAATAAATATTATGACATTATTTCCTAATTATAACTACCTATGGGCAAATTAGTTACTATACCTTTTTATCATGCATTACCATATCATTTTGTCATTACTATTATCATTTATCTTGTCATTCACCTTAGTTTACAAACTTGTGACCTAATCTATTTTTCATCACCTTTTGTGTGGGTAGAATTATTGTGACTTGGGATTATTTTAGGGTTATATAGGCCCTACTTGATTCATGTCGAGGTCAACTCAGTCCCTCTTATCATATGATCTCACCATATTGTGATCATTTTAAGTTGATGCACTCTTGCCATTTCATGATCTGGATCATTCTATATCTCTTAATCCTCAATCGAGTTCATATACTTAGAAAATTTCAAAAACATTCAAAAACTCAAAAACATTTTGTGTTTATTTATTTGATTATTGTTATGTTGGTATTTTATTTTCCTATTTGGTCTTGCTTCATTATTTTATTTTACAAGTACATCTTGATGGTCCACATAGATCTTGATTATTCATATCTTGATCTCATGTTGTTAAGATGTCTTGTTTATCTTTTTCTTTTTCTTTGCTTTTTTTTAAAAATATAAATAGTTGTAACTCTAGTTTTGGTCTTTATTTTACCATTATAATTAGTTATAGATATTCACATTTAAACTAGTTCTACGTAATTGGAATATTATGTCATTCATACTTATGATTCCTAATTTCTTTTTCTATACCAAGTGATTTTTTCTCAAGTCTCAAAGTCTTAATATCAACACAACTCTGATGAATGATTCTCAAGAACACATTGCATAATCTAGGCTCATGATATGTAATTGGACATCTAGGTAACTTGTATTTTAGCACTCAAATCTATCCTTAGACTTACATCTCTTTTCATACATCATGAGTCTAATCAATTCTTAGTTAGTTTTCATCATTCCTCATTCTATTCTCTCTCAAACTTGGGCGAACTACATTGGCATAAAGTTCATGTTGGAACATGAGTACATGGAACTATGTAGGTAACATCCACTTGTCTTATATATTTAGAGTCAGCTTATCCATATCCATTCTTCTTTTCATCTCTCTCATCACTTTGTGCATTCTTGTATGCTAGGTTTTATATGGCCTTTTAGTCCATTACACTATCACATGTATGTTTGCACCCACTTGCTTTAACCTATCTTTTGGGTTATATCCTTGAGATATTTTGCTTGCCAATTACCCATGATAGGGTGAAACATATAAAAAATGTCAGAATCAAATCATCTCTACAAGGGAAAACCATTATTTATTCTTTATCAATGATCAAAATTAGCCCTACTAAGGCAGAACTATTTTATCACAAACATATTTACTCTATTGGTGCACCTCTTATTATCTTATCTTTGGAGATCCCATTATATTGGTGCTTCCCTTCTTGAAGTAGAATGTTCTCTCTTTACTTCTAATTCCAAGATCTCCACACTACTATCCATGATGGTAATATTTAGTTTATAACTTGTCTCAAGATTGATAAATGTTATAAGCACGTGTTTGTACTCTGTAATTGGCTACATTTATAGTGTGTCCCTTACATTTATGTATACTATCTTTCATGTTCCCCCCCTCTTTGGGGCCTATTATACCTCTAATTATATTTTTATCATTAATTTTAATCATGTGTACAAACATTAGCTCATCTGGATGTGATCTATTCCATGATTTAATCTCTCACTTTCTCTCTCTTTTGAAGAGTCCATCCTTCTCTTTCATCCTAGTATATCCTCTCAAGGGGGCATCATGGGTCTATCCCAATTTATTTTTGAAAACTCTTCTCTTTGATAATATGTTTCTTCATCTGAATGTCTTGCTATGCCTTCTCAAATAGGGGTAAAATGTAGACATCCAATTCTTAACACCATCTATGTTAAAATTGTCAATCTTACTCAAATTACACTCAAATGTACATTTTAGGCTAAAATCCATAAAACACCCTAAATGGTTCTAACTTGTCATTTACAAGTGTTGATTTAGGTCAAAGTATCCATAAATAGGGTAATGCATTTTATGGGCTAGCTAAATTTGATCATATCATTTTGAGTCAAAATGTCAATTTTGCACTTGGCTGCTTTAGATTGCTCTTTTCTATCAAAATTCTTGTATGGCACATGTACCTTTATTAATTTGTATTGACAACATCCTAAATGGGAATATGATTCCAATGTATCTAACATCAAATTTCAATTCCAATCCAGTCAAATTTTGAGCCAATAATAAGATAGTTTGACCAATTCGATTAATTTGTACACCAAAGGCCAAAATTTGCACCAAAGTTGACTAATCATGTTTTAGGCTAATTAAAACAAATTAGAGCCTTAATTTAATTTTCCTTGGAAATTTTTGAATAAATATTTATTAGAAATTTATTTTTATTAACTGCATCATCAGGTGACATTATCATATGGGGTGGCATACATAAGCCATAAATGTATAAAATATCAAGATTATGGGTCTCCCGTGCCTCATTAATGACCCTCTATGCCTATTCAATTCCCATCTATCCCAAATATTTATGAGGGATATTTATGGCCACACATCTCAATCTTGAGATGGATGACCATGGTTAATCCTGACCAATCTCAAAAATCTATAAATAGAGATGCGATGAGCAACATTTTTAAATATTGATTTATGAAAGGTTATTATGTTGAATTATCTCCACAATATTTTACATTTTATCATTGATTTTGTATGTAAGATTCATTGATAAGCTAGTTTTAGTACTTCCAAATCATGAGCCTAGGTTTTATAAGGAGTTCTTGAGACATTCGAGGAGTTGGCCATCATTATTATTGAAGACAGGAGATTTTGATCAAGGGAGAACATGCTTTTAAGCTGCATTGGTATGGTGAATCCATTTTGGAAGGTAATATTATGTTGCTTTCTTTAAATTATTTCATGTTATCCTTTGTAATTCCCACATGAATAGATATGCTTAATTCAGTTTGTTATTATGAATTCTTCCTTCAATTTTTTGGACTAATACTTGAATAATCATTTTATGTAATCCTCTCTACACCAATGAGTATTCCTAATTTTTAATTTGAGGAGATTAGAAAATAAGTACTTACCTAGTGTTTTGCAAAGATTGATGACACATTAATAGTAGCTCGTATCCAACTTCATAGATATTTATTTGACATCTTGGATAGTATGTGTGGACAGATTTACCAGTAATTATGAACACATGCAAGGTAATTTTAAATTTATATTTGGATTGGATGTGTGATCCATTTTTTTTTATTTTTTTATTTTTGATTATATCATTTAACACTGTGTCAAATTCTTACTTATCTTATATCATTATCTTCTTTATTTTACTATATTTCTTATTAATTTTATATTCTATATTTTTCACATATGTTTGTTCTTCCTCATCATTGCTTTATATTCCTCTTTTCTCCTTATTGCATCCCTTGGATATTTATTTTGTGAGTTTGTTTGTAAGACCACAGATATGACCCAATAGATCCTCACAAAATCATCATATTTAGCTTGTTTTTGCCTTGTATCTTCATGATTATTTGTTTTCTTATCCTTATTTTTTGAAAATAAATATCATGGTGACTGGGTTGTATTTACCCTATTCCTTTTAGTTATTGTCTCCTTTTACCATGTGATCAGTTAGTAAATAGTCTTTCTCATTACCATTTCCTTTTACTGGTTCACCTTTAGATCTCCCTTTTCCTTTTTTCCTTCTTCCATAAACTAAGTATATACACGATTAAGATTTGAGATCACATATTTATTCATTGTCAAGCATAAGTGTCCTGATCAATCCTTTATCTTTGGTTACTTAGATTTATTTAGCCTTAGCCTACAACTCATTCATGTGTATCACTATCTCTCTTATGCTTCATCATTCCAAATATGTATGGATGAGGAATATAAAAAATCCTTCAAAAAAAAATTTAAAAGACAAATTATTTAAATAAAAGGCAATGATATCAAAAGGAAAAAATATGCAATATTCTTAAAAGTCTAATCACATTAAAAGATGTGATTCAAACACATCTCTTATCTCTAATCAAAGCTCAAACCTCACAATTAGCTTCACATAGAACTGAAGTCCTTTGGGGTGTGGTAGGCCAGTAGATTGGAATTGGGGAATTAAAAAAAAAAAATCTAGTGCTACTTACTTTCTCATGAAAGTACCTAATCTTTGTAGTAGATCAATGGCTCTATAAGAGGTCCTAAGAAGTAAGGAACACATTATGGGGAGTTAAGTCCATTTTACTTTTCATTGTACTAATCTACCTTCATGAGTTGATCTTAGTAGCACACTTATCTACCTACAAAGCTTTTTGTATATAGGTAATAGCTTTCCTTTGTACATAAACAACCACTAGTCACTTAGTGTCTAGTTATGTTCATAGTATGCCTCTCATCTCCTAAGGTCTTTTTTTAAGATGCCTAAGTATTTGCTTTTTATAGTCCCTTTTTCATTACCTTTCCTCATATTTCCTCTTTAGAAATATTGTCTTGCTTTCTAATCAGACCCCTTGGGTTTTTATTTTGTGAGCTGCAGAATAAGACCAGGAATAAGACCCAATAATTTCTCACAAAATTACCATCCCTTTTGCATTTTAATCTAATATTATTATTTTGATTTCCAATGTTATTGTGGCATCCTTTTGGGTTTTTCATTTATGAATGTTTTATCCTATTACCTTTATTCCCCATGTACTTCGTTGTTCATGCTTATTCTACACCATATGGTGTTCCCTTTGTTGAGTTGCACTATAAGATTATGGATAAGATCCAACCCTCCTCACAAAGTTTTCCAAAAATAAAGTCACAATCAAATTACATGTGTCAAGTTTGAGATAAGATTATATTGATTATGAAGTTACACATCATTTGACATGCTTCCCAACTTAAACTAGTATGTTTTATGCTTACTTCATTTTTATTTCAACTCTTATTTTCTTATTTTCTGAGTGCATGTAAGATTTCAACCATTTCTTGAATTTTTTCATACTTCCCATCTTAAATTAGTGTGATAAATTTAATACCAAATTTTCATTGACTTTTCATTTGTTTTTATTACCTTGTGTGACCTTCTGCATAGCTTCCATTTTATTACTTTATTTTTTGTACTTACCAACGTGATATAGTATGGTTTTTACTTATTTTAATTTTCTAAAAAAAAAATTCATCTTTGTTTCAAGAACAAATCTCCTTTTTACCATCTTATTTTCCATTTCTTGGTTCTTTATACTTAGTCATTTTTCATATTATTACACATTTCCCATCTTGAATGAGTGTGTAGTGCATTTTTAATTGATTATATTTTTACAATTCTTTTTGGCTATTATGTTTTAACCATGCATGTGTTTCTCATAATGCTAGAAAATAAACCACATCTCATATATTTCCTATAGCATATACAACATATCTTAATACATGTGCTAGAAAGAAATATGTCTAAAGCATCCACATACACAACTAGTAAAATGATAATAATATCTCTAAAGAATCAACATACACAACCAACCAAATGATAACAATATATCCATAATGACCACATACACAATTGCATTATTAATCCAAAATGATACATCACATATATATCTCAAGGTTTTGATACAACATATACAATCATAACCAATGTTCCATCTCTAGGGCTAGGCCCCATTTTGTCTATCTCATGGCCTAAAAATACTACCTAATGAGACCTAAATAGGATTCTTCTAAATGGTACACTATAATAAATTAATTTTAGATCTCAATCCCTCTACCTATCCCTACAAATGTGTTATCTACATCTGTTCTTGTACCAACTCAAATTAGGTCACTACATGTGCCTACATTGGTTAGGTTTGCATTGAAATATATGCCTACATCATCTATGTCACTATCTCTAGATGCATAGCTCTCTCATCAACTAGGGCCTACTAGGTCTACCTCTCTCTTTGACCCATCTCTATTGGTGGTTGTGCCCTCTCTTTATGTATCCATATCTACCTTACAACCTCTCCCATTATTCTAAACCAACTCACCTGAGTTAGGGTAGATGGTACACTCAGATACTCTACTATCATAGGGTTGAATGGTTGCAGACTCTCATTTAGGATGTCATAGAGTGATTTCCTAAATAGGAACCCCCATATCTCATCTTCATCCTTAAGTACTCCTAAAAAATCACACTAGATGGATATTAGATCACTATTATATATCACAATATCTATCTATCCATCTTTCAATTCAAAGATTAAGTAATAAATCAATCATTTATTTTCTTACCTATCTATGTCTTAGCTACTATGATCTCACCATCTACATGATCACGTAGCACAATCCCCACATATGTATGACCTCCTAGTACCTCTTGTATAGGTTTCCTCTTCATCTCAAACTTAGTTTTCATGGCTTGTGTCCATCTTATCTTGCACCTAAACAATCTCTCACTCATATGTGTCTCCTCTTTCTCCTTTGTTAACTTGTTAAGGATTATGATGATGTCCACTCTCTATGAAGTTGGTGGTGGTACATCTCATATCACTATCTCTACCTTCACCTCTTGCTCTACCCCTCATCATGTTTGACCAATCCATGGTTTCTCTTAGTGTTGGCCTCACTATCAGTGGTTTGAATCCCCTCTTCCATCGTATCTTCCTCAAATACCAAGTCCACTTCTTAGGCATGAGTATCAATGTCACTAGAAGAGGTAAACCGATCTATCATGGAACCTATGCCATCAAATATGGCTCTCTTCACCATGTATAGTGTCTTATCACCTCTATCCTCTCTAGTGCTAGTCCAACTATGTGCCATCTCTCCCAAGTAGTCGCTAGCTGATCATATGGTTACCATACTATGTCAATGTGTTTCACCATATATAGTGTTAACATGTGGGGTATGGCCCACACTACCTTGTCCTCTCTCTATGTCTTCACTCAAGATGGCCTATCATCAACTACATGGGGTAACCTAGCTGGTCGATATATAGGAAATCTCTCATATATCTATATTGTTAGTAGTATGATTGGTCTGATAGTATTTTACTCTCTTACCAACATCTCATATAGAACATGCATGAGCTAGACCTAGATGACAAAGCCTAGATCATGTATTACTCCCTCTTCCAGCATCATTCTACTTAACGATATCATGTATAGTGGTACTTTACCATCCAACTTGTGGTAAAGCACCCACTATATCAAAAGGCCTATCACCATCTTTTAGAGATCTAGAATCTATGATATATAGACATCATCCATGCTCAATCTCTACCTTGATAATATTGTCTTTGAACCTATAACCCATATGGATAAGGCTCTCCTCTTTTGTTATGGTCATTGGTACTCCTACCATAGGTATCTCAAGGATGGCATGGACATCCTCTACTAGATATCCTCCTCTATCACATCCCCATTGACCTCTCATTTGAAGGTGGTAGTCAGTCATTCCCAAAACTAAGGAATATGACTAATAGGTCTGCATTCAAGGGTATCCTACATATATTTTCTATACCTCCTAGACCTATGGATATCAGTCTAGCCCTATCTATGCCTATCAATCTCTCTAACAAGTCTAATAGCTAATAGATGTCCAATAATCTCCAGAACCATCGTCATGTCTACAATCAAGAAATAACAAGGGATATATTCATTCTTATATATCATGTATAATCATAATACATTATTTATAGATTCTATTTTTAATCATAAACATGAATATTTTATTCATTTTTATCTATTTTAGCCTCTTTTGGTCCCCCTTGCCCTTATTTGGTCATTTTGGACCATTCTAGCTCTCTTTCAAGTTTCTACATGATTTTTTTGGTTCCCTAATTAACCTAGTTTAACCAAAATTTTCCTATTTTTATCTTAGTTTTCTCCACATTTCTTATTTTCCTCCTTTTTTATGGTGCTAAATTTCCATTTTGGCCCTTACAGACTAACTAGATACCATGCACTAGGTTTTTAGTTTTAGAATGTGATACATCGACCTATACCCTCTAGGTCAACCACATGGATTTCATCCTAATTTACTCTAATAGGTCAACCCAATCGACCTAATAGGTTTTAGTGTGCCAACCTAGCACATTTTGATAAAAACTTGCCTTTTTTTAGCTTTTTCCCTAATTCCTTCCAACCCATTTCCCATATTCTTATTTCCCTCCCTTAGAATCTAATTTTGTTCATTTTTATCATATATAAATGCTTAAAATTAAATTTTATCAAAATTAACTTAATTCATTTCAAATTTCAAAATTTGGTTTGAGATTTTTAAATGCATACTTGTAGTGCACCCACTCTCACTCCTGAAGCTCCCTCTCATCTAGCATATCGTTCCCTCACCATTCTAGCTTATTTTCTCTCTAGAGCTCTTTTTCTCTTCTCTTACAATGAAAAATAACAAAATTAATTCTCTTTTTCATATTTAGAACTACTTTTTGTCCATTCAAATTCTTCATTTATTTTCCTTTAGATTCCTTCTTTTTCTCATATCTTTATTTCTATTCATCCATTTTGTAAACTATAAAATGTGTTAGATTCATGATGACATAGAGATCACTTTCCACTATTATATGCCTATCTTCCAAAAAAAATTATTTTTGGCTATTTTTGCACTAACTTCTACAAGATCATCTAGTGTGCTTTACATTAGACACCTTCACTTTCTTCTAGTCTTCTTCTCTGGCACTAAGTTAAGTTAAAGGTATGTGTTTTTCAGTTTAATCCTTTCATTTATATTATTTTTTTATTACTTTATTTACTTAGCATCAATGTTATGTGTCATTATTTTCTATCTTGAAGCACCATCTTGTGTTGCACTTATATGACATGTGATGAGCTTCAGTTGGGGCATATGTATACACATAATATTTTCACACTTTTACTTATTAATGACACTTTGTATCTTATATGAACCCACTAAGTCTTAATATATTTGAGTGTATGCCTTAATGGGTGCATCATGAAAGGGGTGGATAGACCTTTGGTGCTTCCTAAAATTATTTTTCCTTTTTCCACTTGATATCTACACTCTTGCCTCCTAAAACCTTGAACCCTAATCTTATTTCTCTCTTTCCTATTTATTCCCACCATTTGTCATGCTTTATCCCTAATTTATTACCTTATTTCACTTTAAACCTATTTAGTAATCTAGGTTAACCTAATCAACCTATCTTATTGTAGGGATGCATTGCCTTTCCTTATTTCTTTGCATCCCAACTGACCTAACACAAACTTCAAGCATTATCCTGATAATGTGTTAGGTTGAACTGATCGACATAGCATAGATGACATGTTTGAAAGTATTTAGGGTAAGATATCACTATATATATAAGGTCATTTCTTACCATTTTATAATAGAGTTTAATTAATTAAAGAAGTGAAAATGAACATCTACTTATTGACCATTCTAATTGAGGAATAAAGCTTTAGGGTTTAATACTCTCTTTTGGAGCTCTGATCTTGTCTTGTGGAAAATTAATTTATATTATTAGGTAGGTCATGTAGCTTGGATCTGATTTATCTTGGTTGTCTTTATAATCCAAAATAATCTCTTTCTAAGCACCATTGGCCAAGGGAGAGGTTGAGACTCGGCAGGTTCATCTTCAAAGGTAAGTATTCCTAATTTTATTTCTCCTTTGTAAGAGAAGATAGATAATGATATATGTATTATTCTCTCCCATCTATTAGGATTCCATATATATTTATGTGAGTATATTTCTCCTATACATGTTTAGTTTAGCTTTTATTTACTTTTTTGTTCTAACCCCTACTTTGTGCCACAAGCTTTGGTTAGCACTAGATTAGTTTACTTTTCTTGTTATTCGATTAGTTTACTTTCTTGTTTATTATCATAAGTGAATATAGAAACCATATGACTCTTTTATACTTGTATGATTGTGTTAGGCTATAGGTTTTAGAACCCTACCAAGTATGATGTGTTGTGATAGATGATACAAGTGATCCTCTAATCGGGTCTAGTGGATCCTCATATTGGTCATGCTCTCACTTAACAAGTGTGTGCCCTAAATAGAAGTGCAGGTGTGATCTATCTTATCTAATCCAAGATTTATTCATTTGAATAATGCAATTATAATTTCATATAAAAACCATTGTAATTATTTAAAATACTTATATGTAGGAAATATTTCTAAAAACCATAAACCATTCCTTATTTTTCTTGCATATTCTGTAAATCACAGTTCATATTCTACTTTAGAAAATCACTATAAATTTTGAAATTTTTTCATGAAAACTTTCATAGAGTTATTCAACCATATCATGAAGGTAAAATAAACATTTCATCATTATAAATTTAACTTTTTGATGAACACCAAAATATAATGTTGAAACATACCTGATAATGCTCTAAAATATTTACCCAGTGTTCACCAAGGATCTTTCACTGTGATCTCCTAAACCTTAGCAAAATAGAGCTCTAATTTCATGAGAAGCTTGTAATGAATGACAATAACCAATAAAAACAAAACCTTTATTTTCCAAACTTTCATTATAATTGACCATATGACATGTTAGTTTTTCATTGGTTTGTATTTACTAACTGTGTGTTTAACAATCCTACTAAATTCCTTGTTAGAAAATCCAAAGTTAGAGACATCTATATTTTAAAATAAAATTTTGGTTAAACCTCAACTAATTTCTACCACTCAAGGTGAAATTAATTCACATTAACTTTCTTGCCACCAAATCTTCAAATTATCTTGAAGAATCACAACCATACACTTAGGCTTAAATGTTAGTGCCAACTCACTTGCCTCAATGTTCATTTTTCCAAGTGATCTCTAGCTCAATGAATGTTTTCCTTTTAATTGATCAAAGGGTTGTAATATTTATATATGTTTCAAAATAAAATTTATAATTATTAATTCACTAAGTATCATGGTCAAAGACCCTTAAAACTATAGTCCATTTTAAGCCAAACACATATTTCATGAAGGAATCAAATATTAAACCTTAGTATTATGACCCCTTAAATTTCTAAAGCAAACCTTGTCATAAATAAGGTCCATTTTCCTCATTCTCAAGTGAATTTAACCCTATGAAGAAGTATATGATTTTTTCAAAGAACTTGCATTTTATTAACCTATTTCATTAACCAATCCTCTTCTTACACATAAATCTTCAATATACAAGGAATCATATACATGCTTTGGGAACTATGATCATAAAATTTGACTATTAGTCAATTATTGAAATAACTAAAAATTAGGATGTCAATTAGGTTTCCATGAACTGAGCAGTGTATTAGTTTTAGAATCAAAAGGACCAGACTACCAGTTGTATAAATTAGAATATGAACAACACTAAACCAACCAAAGCATATTGGTATTCAAAATAACCATCATATAATTAGTAGTAAATGAAACTAAGCCATTTATCAAATGAAACTATCAAAATTGAACTGAATCTAAATAGCAGAAGAACTGATCACATCTATAACTATATATGTATAGTTTATTCATTAATCCATCATTCTTTTTGAAACCACTTAAAACATAAATAAATTTCTTCAATCAATCATTACTATTTCATAATCAAAGATGCATATATAATACTATCAATCAATAGGGTCCCTGACACAATTTTAGGTTTCATGATAGGGTCATCTTTATAGCAATAAGTATAGATTTAAAATTTTAGGGGGGTGTAGAAAATAGGCATAACAGGACCCACTGGATGGAGGGTCACCATATAGAAAATAACATGGGCCCTAGAAATAGGTACATGCTTGTCAAAAACTAAAGATAAAAATAAAACAAACCCCTTTGTTTCTTTCTACCACATGTCACCATATGATTGGTCCCCATGTCAAGATAAGATTGGTAAATGTATAAGCCTAGTCAACCTACTGATGTCACCATTATATGCATGTATTAATTTTTTCCATATTTTTTTAAAATTCTAATGGGCTGTAAGTTTGCATACAATGTTGAAATGACTTTATTCAAATTGGGTCATAAATATCTTGATTAATTATTCAATGTAGAGGTAGTTTTAGGGAGATTCTAAAGCATTTGATTAGATTATTGTGGGGATCCTCATGGAACATGTCTTGTTTAAAGTTATTCCTATATCTAAATACATAAGTTTGACCCAAAATTATGATATATTAGCACGTGTATTCATCATTCTTACTCACTTACAATCTCAAAAATTTGAAGTATATGTTTTACAAGCAAGCGATAACCATCCCTGAGTAAAAATATTACTTATCCATGATCTATGGGTCGAACATGTTATCAACTAAGTATTTTAGGCACCCAAATAGGCAAGATCATGCCATGTTTCATCATCCTAGTAACCCACATATTCTTCAATAATTTTACACACTCCAACTTTTGATAGTTCTCTAGAGTAGTGAGATTGTCTCACATGTCACAATCTCATTGATATGTGATTGAAAGTTATTCACATAGTTTAAAAAGCTTTGATACCCTCTAGAGCAATGATATTTCTCCACGTGTCAATATCCAAACAACCTATAATCTTTAGGATCATAGTACATAGTCAAAACCTATATACCATTGAAAATAGAGACAACCATCCATGTGTCATCATCTTGGTGACCTATAGTATGAATTAGTAAGGTACATAATTGAGATTAATCAATCCTTTAGATGAAGTGAGATTGTTCCATGTGTTGTAAACTTACTAATTGGTAGTATACATAATACATATTAAATAATATTCATAATCTAGACAAGTGGGCCAATCATATTTTACCAAGTGTCATCATCCCAAGTACTCATGGCCAAATATGAAAGGATGTGAGGGACATGGTGTATATATATAATTTTTTAAAATTTTACCAATTACTAATGATTTAGATATTTAATTAACCCATCAAGACTCAATCTCTCTAAGTGTACACATTAAAGGTTACACTAGGAATGGGGTGGGTATACCTTAGGTACTTCACAAGATTGTTGTCCCTTATTTCCACATTATTACCAATCTAACTAGCTCTTAAAACCATTCCCTAATCTATTACTCCTCATTTACACACTCCTCTAGTATTTTACACTTTCCATGCCTCTTTTCCTCACCTTAAGTCCATTTTGTTAGTCAGTTATACTAGGTCAATTGGGTTGAACCTATACAATTTTGGGTGATTTTCACTTAAGAATTAGTTTGGCCTTTTGCTAACCTAACTCATGACCTAGTGAATAATTATTCAAAATTGTGCAAGGTGGATAGGGTCGACCCTATAGACTAGGATTTTTGGAAGGTTTTAAGGTTAAATCCACATACATATACAAGATCATTTTGTCACTATTTCAATATACAATGAAGATTTATTATTCACTTGCATTTCTTTATAATATGCTCTTCCATCATTCTACTTGAGGAGTCTTAGCTTAGGTTTTTTACTTGAAGAATCTAGTCTTATGGATAATTCTTAGATTTTATGGCATTTCTTAATGATCCTTAAAAACCACAACAACCTCTTACAAAGACCTTTGGCCAAGGGATATATTGAGTCTCGATGGGTTCATCATTCAGGTAAGTATTCTCTAACTTTGCTCCTCTCTTTAGTAGATAAAAGTAGCATAGGTATTGGCTTCGAATAATATTACTCTTCATATTCCATATATTATGGTCTTACTCATAAATAGTTTAATTTGGATTCTCCTATACATGTTTTTATTGTTTCTAACCTCTCATATTGTGACACAAGATTTAGTGAGCACTAGATTATATTTACTTTACTTCTTATTAGTTTAGGTGAAATATTAAAAATTGGGACCCCCTTAGGGTTATTACATGTTTGTGTTATATTGGAGGCTTTAGAACCATCCCTATAATTGTGTATTGTGATAATAGATCCCATAATTAGGTCAGCATATCCCCATATTGGTCATGTTCTCACTTAACAAATGTGTCCCCAATTGAAAGTGTATGGTATGATCTATCTTCTTTGAGTTAGCATTGATTTATAGACATGATGCATTTTAGATGGCATACATTCTAATGAAATTAATGTTAATCTAACCCTTGTATATTTTTATTCACTTATTTCATGAGTTTATTTTTTATATATGTGTGATGTTGTGTCAATTGTATCAACACAGTACTAAGTTTTGTGTGCATGCTTAACACATATTCACATCAAAATGACTATACTATTTATACAGGTTTTCTAGACTTCTAATTTAGACTACTAAGTTGATTGAATCAACCCTATACATTTTTATGCATAAGGTTCATCATACTAGGTTGACCTAGCTAACCCTATACATTTTTAGGCTATCAACAATATGTTTTTGCAAACCTTGGTTGACCCAATCAACATAGTTAGCAGAATTTGTAATTACAAATCAAGGTTCTTAAATAATAATATTATTTTTACCTACATGCTCCAACACATAAAGGTTCATTTCTATCCTTCTTTGTCATTTTTAGAATTTTTTACAGTTCTATTTTCGTAGTTTATAGTCTTTAAAACTACCCCTCTACATTCAACTAGGTCAACCCTGTCGACGTAGTTCTATATTCTATGTGTAGTTTGGAAAGCTAGGTCAACTTTGTTGACATAGTTTACTTTTAAAAAATTTTCTTCCATAGTATAGAGGTGACCCTATTAACCCTATTCTATATTCTCTGAATACACTATTGACTGCAATGATACTATACTATGTTTCAAATTTGGAATTGACCCTTATATGCTAGTGATTAGCTCACACTTTCATTTCTTGTTGTTTAAATGCTTAAAATAGATAACATATTCTAATTAGGTGGTTTCAAATATACCATTTAGTTTCACTATTGTATATTTTATGCACACACTACCCAATCACAAAATATTAAAAAGCATTTTAACAATTATCTACCCAAGGCCTACCTACTTGGATTTCATCACCAAGGGGAAAGCTGATGTAGCTTCTGGCCAAGTATAAATACGTAGTTAATGGTATATTTTAGCTAAACACGTAACACCCTTATCCAAATAGTGTGTGAAGTTAGGGGGTAGGCTCCAATACCAAGCATGTACCATTACCAATATAGATCATTTTCAACCCAAACATTCTAAAACCATCCTTAGATTACTTTATATTTCCTTTCTTACATCCAACTTCCTATCACATTTATAATTATACTCTAATAATTTAAAAACATTCAGGTTGACCATTTATTTAGCTTTTACTTTCCAAGTTGACTACTTGTTGTTTTCTCAATTATATGTTGTATTATGAAAACCTGCATTAGCCAATGTTGATGCAATTTTTTATGCTTTGCATCTCAATTGGATCAACCTCATTAACCTAATTAATTATGTGTTTCCTTTCATTTATTACTTTCCTAAAGTAATTATAAAATTATTCTTGTTTTAGTACATAGTCATTTCTATCAACACAGTCTCTTATACATTATATATTTTCCCCTTGCTTACAATACTAGGTCAACCTTATTGACTCTACAATTTTCAACTCATATTTCCTGTACTAGGTTGACTCTGTCAACTCTATATGGTTTTTTTACCCTTTTTTCTATAATAGGTTAACCCAGTCAACTTTGTACCTTTTTTATTTCCCTATCTACCAACCCAAGTTTTTATTTTTATTTCTTAGCATTTTATTCATTTATCTCAAGTCATTATGAAGTCCCCTATCAAAATCTTCTTGGATAGCCTAAATCCATTTAGACACTATATGGCATTCTCTTTCCTTCTTATCATTTCTTATATTTTCCTCCTCTTTTTAGCTTGTGGGGAATCTTGTGATGCCCATCCACACATTTATCTAACCTTTGGGGCATCTTGTGATGCCCACCCACATATCATTTCAAACTCTGGGTCATCTTGTGATGCCCATCCCTACATCCACTTACCCTTTGGGGCATCTTGGAATTCCAACCCTTATTCTATTTGACATACTACCAAACTAATTTAACATCAAGAAACCTTCCTAAACATATACTTGTCTCTCACATGCTCGTCCTTGATATAGATGTTAGTGTAGAGTCATTTCCTTCTTTTCATGATTTCTATCCACATCTATCTAACACTTTTGATAGGTTACTTACATGGATCTCTCCCTCTGCAATAGTTATTTATTTTTTACAAACCTTTAGTCCTTCCTATTTGGTCTTTTGGTTTCCCCTTTCTATCATAAGTTAAATTATAAAATTGTAGATAGGACCTAGTCTTTCTCATGATGTACCATAATCTTCTTTATTTTCATATTATTTTTACATAATTTTTGGCATCCCTTGGATTTCTCTTTTGTGAGTTTCAGTGTAAAATGATAGATAAGACCTACTTTTACTCATAAAATACCATATTTTTTTCTTATTTATATATGTTGTTTGGCACCCTTTTGGGTTTCTCTTTTATGATGTGTAGTATAATACCAAGGATAGGACCTGGCCTTCCTCATAAAATTACCATCTTATCATTCTTTCTATAAGACTATGTTTTCAATCCTTTTCATCAACATTAACTTTTGTTTCTTTTGATTGATGGAATTTGCATAACAATATATGCTAGCATGTTTTCCTCCATTTCCCTAATTTTAATTATAATTAATCACACTTTTTTGTCATTATATCCCCTTTTCTCCCTTTATCACATTTTTTATGATTTGAAGTAATTCAAACTATTCCATGTGTCATTCCTCTTTATTTCTTTTCCTTACACTCCACATTGGATAAAACAAGGTTGAAGTCAAGATAACACTTTTATTTTGCCTAGATTTATGAGACTCTTAGACACCATGCTCTCTAAATTTCTCTATTATTAGCCAAGTCCCAAGTACTCAAATGAAATTCATCTTTAACACCCATGCTTGGTTTTTAAAATCCATATGAAGGAATAGAAAAATCCATCAATAAATTTAAAAGATAAATCATTTGAAACAAAAGGCAATGATATATAAAAGGCAATATACAAATATTAAAATTTAAAATCACACCAAAAGATGTGAATACAAGCACATCTCCTATCTTTAATCAAAGATCAAACTCCATAGTTGGCCTCACATAGAACCAAGGTTCATTGGGGTATGGTAGGCTAGTAGATTAGAATAGGAGAATTTAAAAAACTCTATGGTGCTACCTACTTTCTCATGAAAGTACCCAATATTTTTAGTAGACTGATGACTCTGTAAGGGTTTTGAGGAATGGGGAAAACATTATGGGAAGTTGGGTTCATTTTAATTTTCATGCATATAACCTTCATGGGATGATCTATATATTGCATATTTTGACCTAAGAATTTTTTGGCTAAGATAGGTTATTCAGAGTCTTTAAGGTTGATAGTGCTCTTATTTTGACAAACCTAATTTGAGTGTCTTGACTTTGATAAAGAGTTCCTCTATCTTGGTTTTTTATTCATTCTCCCCTCCACACATTTAATTTTCCCCTTGATAGGAAAATTGTGATTATAAATCTATTTTCCCTTCTTCTTCACCTCTTAAAAACATACTAACACTACTTTGTTTCAATTTTATCTATTCTTAGAATGAAACAATATGTTTGAGAAACTATAGATTACCTTCTTGATACCATAAAACTACATCCCTAAACTTATTTCTCTCTCTTTTTACCATTTATGATTTGTTGTACTAACCTTCTATTATGGGCACCTGAGTCTTTACCCTTTTAGATTATTGAGTGAGGTTGTCTTATTACTTCTCACATGACAATGTTGTTTTCCCTTTTATGTCTGCACCTTTCTCCATTATTGAGTGAGATAAATATTGTTACTACTCACTCATTAATGTTGTTTTACCATTTTTATTTTGTCTTTACATCAATGTTTGATAACCATCCTTTTTCACATGTTTACTTGGTTTGACTTGGTGAGCTTGCCTTTCTTACATAAGGTTTACTTGTTTGAGTTTTTTAGTGTTTAACCACCTGGGCTTTCTAGTTACCTAATTTACTCTTATTTTTTACTTAGTCATTTGGTCTAACATAGCACTTATCACCCCAAATTGCCAAATTACTAGGTACATCTCATCCTCATAGTACCAATTATCTTGGCTTCCTACATTTTATTTTTATTTTTGATCTTTAGTTTTATATTCTTGGGTTTGTTAAAAGTAGTCTCTCCACCCTACACAATCAAAAATAACATCATAGTAGATAACCATTTAGTGATAAAGGTAAGTCAGTCTATGCATTACATTTACTTTTCATTTATTTTCATTTTTAGTCATTTACTTTTAGTTATTTTATGCTTTAAAATAATGCAATTTTTTTAACCTCAGGATTATGTGTCCCTATGTTCTTTCTCAAAGCACCATCCCCTATTTCACCTTAGTAACACATGATGAGCTTCAAATGGTGCATATGTATACACATAATATTTTCATATTTTATCAATTACTAATGGTTTACATCTTGTTAGAACCCATTGAAACTCAATATCTCTGAGTACATACCTTAAAAGGTGCACTGCGAAAGGGGTGGGTAGACCATTGTTGCTTCATAGGATTTTTATCCCTTATTTTCACATTATTACCAATCCAACTAGCTCTTAAAACCATTCCATAATATATTAATCCTCCTTTACACACTCATCCAGTCTTTTCTAATTTCCATCCCTCTTTTCCTCATGTTAAGTCCCCCTTTTTAGTCAACTATGTTAGGTTGATTAGATCAACCCTGTATAGTTTCATGTGATTTTAACTTAAGAACTAGTTTGGCCTTTGGATGACCTAACTCATGACCTAGTGAATAATTATCCAAAAAATTTCTAGGTTGACTGGGTTGAACCTATTAGATACAATTTTTGGAAGGGTTTAGGTTCAAATACACCTATATATATAAGATAATTTTGTCATTATTTTAATATGTAATCAAGATTTATTATTCACTCACACTTATTTATAATCTACTCTTCCACCATTATACTTTAGGAGTCTTAGCTTAGGGTTTATAATTGGACAATCTAGTCTTATGGATAAGTCTTGGATGATTTGGCCTTTGTTAGAGATCCGTACAAACCATAACAACTTCTTGAAAATACCCTTTCACAAGGAAGAGTTTGAGTCTTGATGGGTTTATCATTCAGGTAAGTATTCTCTAACCTTACTCCTCTTTTTTAGTAGATGAAAGTAGCATAAGTATTGGCTTTGAATAATATTACTCTTCATATTACATATATTAGGGTCTTACTCATATATATCTTAACTGAGATTCTCCTATACATGTTTTGACCATTCCTATTTTATTATTTTAAGAGATTAGATGTTTAATTTATAAATAATAAAGGTCTTAATTAATAGGGAAAATGGGATAGTGTCTGAATTTTGGATCTAGTTTTTATTTCATGATTAGATAGGAGTGTTAGAAACATAACACCCTGGCATTTGGAACTATAGTCCTTTACCAATGTTTTTTTCATGAGGATAAATCTTTATGGGTTCTATTCATCTGGTTAGTATGACCATGCGTACTAAATTTTAGGCCTTAGAAGTCACTGAATCTCACTATAGGTCTATTCCAATCTTTAGTACTTGTATTAATATACAAACATAAAAACAACAAATAGAATCAAATCAAAAAGAATAAAAATTGGGTTGTGGGAAGAATGATCACATAATCAATAACCCATATTATTTTGATTGTTTCCTACATTAACCCTCAATCTAGGGTCTTAGATCCAATGTAGTTATCCCTTAGGTAACGTGCATATCAATTCACATGATTGATGCAATAATGAATTTCACATAGGCCCTTCCTTGATCAAGCATGCAAATCTATGTGTGATGTAGAGAAGCTAAGCTATACTACTGATTGATTTTATTATGTCTAATGTGCCAAAATAATAAGTGCTAGATATAAAATATCTTGTGTAGTCATCTATATAAGAGACTCATAATTTCAAATTTGGGAGATTTATTTGCATTTGGCTAACATTGGGAAACTTAGAAATAAAGCAAAGGGGTAAGACTCATCCTACAAAATAAATTGACTATTGGGACCAAAATTGCTCTTAGATAACAACATTGAAAATTGGGCACCTTGGGTTTCAGTGCTATAGTCCTATTTGGGTGTTGTTGTCCAAGGGGTATGGGACATAGGGGGATGGGTTTGGACCTAAAAGATATACTTGGGTTTGAAAGGGTTAAGTATAGAAAGATACATATAAACAAGGATAAAATAAATGATGTCTAGGGAATGCAGTAAGACCAAGACAAGTCAGATAAAAGGACATGGCTAAATGTGAATAAAAGATCATATTCTCCAGTCAGAGTCTCTTGTAAAAAGACTATAAAAAGACATAATATGTGTTTTTACTTAACCAATTTAGGGTCTATACACTTGCCCCCATTTTAATCTAGTGATGTAATGAAATGAAGTACTAGAGTAAAATAAATGAAGAAGATGTGTAGCTAAACATACCTATGTGAATATAAGTGTGCTAAAAATGGTCTAACTTCCTAGACAGGGACATGGATGAAGAAATGAAATAGTGATCAAATAAAGAAGGGATACCTATATTATATGCCACCTATATAGAATCTAAATAGTGCATAGAGAAAGAAGGAATCCCTGTAATAGATGCCCCCCATACTAAATCTTAATAGTGTTTAGAAAAAGAAGGAATCCCTATAATAGATGCCCCCCCATATTGAATATGAATAGTGCCTATAAAAATAAAGAATCCTTGTAATAGATGTCCCCTGTACTAAATCTAAATAATCTAAATTGAATTTGAGAAGTGCTCGAAGGTCCAAAACCAATGCTTGTCCTCTATCCCACACAAAATCTTAGGTCTAAGTCTGAGTAATACTATGGAATAATCACTATAGATGACCATACAGTCCAACTTGGTGATAACTTGAGTAATGTATAGGTGTAAAATAAAAATGTTGGTAAATGTGTAATAAGAAAATGGCATGTCTTGTCATCTCAATATATATAATCCTAGAAGATGAAGATATGAACATCTGTGCCATGCCCCCAAATATAGTATGTGAGTGATGTGTCTAAACAATCTAAAAATATATATAACCACATACGATATGATCTATCATGTCATTTCCCATGTGTAAAAATAGAGATCAAACTAATGTGCTTTGCACTATGCCTATAATCTAATGTTTGGTCTATAATTGTGTCATGTTGTATGAAGTTATATATTTGAGACATGTAGTAATATAAATGCCCCCAAATTTGGTATTTAGATAGTTTATATATCTATAAATTGAATATGTATCCCTTTTAATGTTTTGAGTGATGCCAAGTGACCTAAAATAATCTGAGTTACTGTATAATCTTGACCAAAATGAACCGAGTAATGCTGATAATCTGAATACGATAGGTGTAAAAACCATGTTGAGTGACCCATGTAGTCTAAATCACTATATGTTTCAATTGGTCTATGATGAATCTAATAATTTGACTATTAGAGGTGTGAGAACCATGGTGTATCCATCTATGAGAATGGATAGGTGTGCTTGATAAGTGTATAAATAGGAATAGTAGGAATGATGCCCCCTTTTGAGGAGAAGGATGAAATCTGTGATAGCGAAGGTTGAGCCAAAAGTGATGACTAGTGGTGGAATGTATAGGAACTAGGTTGGTATAGTTTGATTTCATTGAGAGTCTATTGTTGATTTGGTGATATTGAATTAATATGAGTGAAAAGTATCTTGGATTGATTAGGATCAAAGCTTGTATCTAGGTACAATAGAGATATAGAAACTTTCAAGTTATGGTAGTCAAATGATGTAGTAAGAGATTGAATGGAGTGCAAGGTTGATTATTTGAATAGGATGGGTTGTTTAGATGTTTTAGATGAATGTTGACTAGTGAGGACCAAGTTGTACAAAATTTAAACATGTGTGGATTGGTAGGGACTAGTTTGTATGTCTAGGTATAAGAGAGGTATGTATATGTGTGTGCCTTATTCGGCAAATAATATAATAAGAGAGAAAGGCCTACTTGATGTTGAAAGTGTCATCGTCATGATTTTGATAAACAAAATGGTTTTTTAAATGGATCTATGGGGCTTGAGTTATGAGCAAAAAAGTGTTTTACTGTTGAATAAAAGATTTGGTTGATATAGGAATTGTGATTGACTTTAGGCTAATTTGTGTAGTGATAGGTTTGAGATATTAGAGCTCTGGAGTTTAAAATTCCTAGAAGATGAGCACTTTCCATGACCCATTTTGAGTAGTTGGTAGCCTAGATTGAGGTTGGTAGGGAGATTAGCCTAGTAAGTATACTTATCACTTGATTTTTACCTATTTATAAGCATGTTTTGGTCATTTTTGAGTTGTTTTAAGTAGGCTAGAGAAGCTTTGACTATTTTTAGTGCTCCTGTCCTAGAGTCAATGTTATTGTCCAAGTTCCAACATTATTGTCCAATGCGAGTGTCCTTTTGTAGCACTATTATCCACTTTGCATGATTGTCAGATTTTTTGATTTGTTATCTACTATTTTATAGCTTGGGTTTTTACTTGGCATGGTTATTTGATATATAGTCTATTTTTTAGTGTTTGCAGGGTGAGGTATGGATGCAAGAGTTCTACATAGGTTAGGTGATGCAGACATTGAGGATGTTACCATTGTCTGTTGATGAGTGTGATGTTATGGATAGGGCTAGATTGGGTCATGCATGTGACTTGGGTGCAGTGCAATTAGACAAGTATATGATCATTACCCTATTTAAGAGGTGGAATGTTGATACCTATACATTATAGTCTTCTACTCGAGAGATCACTATTATGTTGGATAATCTATACTACATTTTATGTTTGCTGATTTATGGGTAATGGGTGAAATTATAAGATGACTTGGGTGTAATTGCCATTGATCATTCATCCAAATACTTTACCTAGGTGATCATAGGAGTACATCACTGAGGTAGTGATAGTGATGTGTTGTTATCATTGATTGTGAAATCAAGTATTTTATGCTTATGAAAATGGTTAGTTGTATTATTGGCTTTATTTGTTGTAGTGGATGGTATTGGAGTGTCTATTACTTATTGGCTTCATTTGATGCATTTAATTCATAGGTCTAACAAAATCAATGTGACATATTCATTTTGTAAAGAATAATTTGATTACATTTCCTTCTTTAATATTATGTGCACTCTTTGGTTTTGAGTTCTATAGTAGCTAAAAGAACTTTAGGATTTATAGATAAATTAATCATTGTGTTGTTCCCAAAATCCATCACTAGTTTTTGTGGACAACATGTTGACCATTTCAATCTTACAGGCCAAAATGGTCTCTTTATTTCTTAAAATGTTTTGAGTAGTCAAGTTATTCCATTGAACAAGCCTTTTCATCCAAGGAAATCGCAAGTTCAAAAGGTGGGATTTCACAAGGAAAAATCTCAAAAAACTTAAGACATTTCCTAAAAAATTGTAAGAATGGTTCAAATGCAAAGGTTCAATGGCAGGGTTCAATAATATGGAATGAACCATTGAACCATTGAACTCTACCTCCGAAAGGTTCAAAGAGTTTAAAGGTTCAATGAGTTCAAAGCTTCAACACATTCAAAGGGTTTAAAGATTCAAATTTCAAAGTTTGAGTGAATGGTTCAAATGAAATATTCTAAAAAATGGTTCAAATAATTGGTTCAATGATACATTAAACTCCTAAAGAAGACTAAGTGAATGTGGCTCTTTACAAAACATTGAACCACCAAACTGCTGAACTATTGAACCATTAAATTGATGAACTCTGAAAGATTCAAAGGTTCAAGGTTAAAAATGGTTTAGGTGACCAATGATGTCCCCATGGATGTCAAATTCAGGGTGATAATATAACCATTGATTTTCAAATAACGTAGACCTAAGGATGAATTCAGTGATCCACTGAGAAAGGAGCTGAACAAGCTACTAGAAGGTGAGAAGATAGCCCCGAGAGCTCGGATCACTAGGAAGAGATAAAATATAGCAAGAAAAGAGGAAATCAAATAAAGAATCTAAAAGCATCTATGGAAGATTTATTCTAGTAGGTGGAGTAGTCCACTAGGTGGATATCAGAGAGCACAAGCATTCAATGGTGCAGCCTATTTTTCTTCATTTGAGTAAAGAGGAGTGGATAATCATGTAAGTATCATAAAGAGAAGTAGCCTTACCTTTTAGAAGATTAGGTGACCCATGCTTTGGAGAGGACATTTTATATGATTTGAATGGCTCTAGCATGGCCCCTGCACAAAACTTCCTCTTTCTAATGCATTCAATGCAGCATGGGCCATTTTGTGAAAATGAGCACCAAAGTCTTTCTTTGGAGGCTATATATTGTAATCTCTCAGTTTGAAAAAGAGAGATCTCTCTGTTATTAGAATTGAAACTCTACCTAAATTGAAAGGCATTCTCGAGACTTTGAGCTCAGACTGTTAATCATATTTTATGAAATGAATGAGAAAGCAAGTGTTCTTTCAGACTTTGTGTTTAAATAGCTTGTGTTATCTAGGAAATCATTCTTATGTATTTTTCCTAAATATAGTCTTGTCTATTTAATCAAATAAGTAGAACAAGTGGAAATAATCTAAAAGATGTCCTAAAGTTGACTATGGGAGACTTTGTGCTACCATAATTGTCATTAGTCTGTGTGTTTTCTGTTTCAGGAAATTGGAGAGACTTTGAGCTCCCCTTACCCTTCATAATCTTTTACTCTATTGTAGTTTTAGGTGGAGACTTTGTGTTGCACTTCATTCTACTATGTTACTTTATCCTAAATTAGTATGAAAAATAATGAAAGACTTTGTGCTTTCATGGGTTTCTTGTGGATCTAGTTACTACCAAGGAAAGATTCTTGCTATTTGCTAAACATCATTTCTAAAAGAAGAGAAATGCCTTCATTAATTACACAAAAATTCTCCTTTATTTTATGAACATAATCTCTAAAAAAAGAAAGATGGATGGTATGATTTCACTCCTAAGTCTATTTTTAGCTTATATTAGTATATTATAGTTTATAGGGAACCTCCCCTTGATAAGAGGAGAGATTTATCTCATTATGTTGTGGTAACGACACCCATTTTTCTGTATAAATCTCATTGTGTTGTGGTTACTATACCCATTTTTACGCTAGTTAGTTGATAAAAAAATATTCATCAAATAGTTTTTGGCGACTCCACTAGGGAAGAACGTGCAATTTGAATCCTCAAGCTTGAAATTAAAGCATTTCCAGTTCTTTTCCATTCTACACTCTGGTAGATCCTTGGTATATATGAAGCCAAAGAGCTCAAGTTATTGTTGCTCTTGTGTTTGAGTTTATGTAGTGAAATAATTTTGACCTTTCTCCTCCACAATCTCACCTTCAGTGAACCAGGAGTTTTCCTCCTACCAATGTCAGGTTCCTAATACCAAGCAAAGCTTCTCTTTTCTCAGCTAGCAAATCTTTGTCTATACATACCCTACAAAGGTTTGTTATCCCTCCTTTCAATCATCATATCATGGCAGCCCAAGGCCCTTGGGGTAACACTTTTGGCCCTCTGAATCTAACCCCACCTTTACATAAACTACCCCATAATTCAAGAAATAATTTTCCCAAGTTTTATGGTGATGGGAGAGTTCATCCTAATGAGCATATTATAGCTTTTTGCATAGCCTTTGGTGTGATAGGCATTGAATTTAAAGATATAGCAATCAGACTATTTTTGGAAATGTTGCAAGGCACTGCCATAAACTAGTTTTATCATCTACAAGTACAAACAATAACTAAGTAGAACACTCTCAAGGCCAAGTTTGAGGCTAGGTTCAAACCCACAGAAGATGCACATACCTTATTAGCTCAACTTATGCAAATGAATAAGGAGTCTCATAAACCCATGTGAGACTTCATTGCTAAATTTGACAAGCTAAGGAACAAGATTCATATAATTGCTTAACTGATGCTAGAAAATCTTAAGTGCTTCTTCATCAATTCTTAGCTTCTTGAAGTGAGTTTCCTATTGAGGTGGGTTGGCCACATAGATCTTGTTCTAGCTCAAAAAATTTCCACTGAGGTTGAAGATGATCTTATCTTGGTAGGAAAGATAAGAAGAGATCCTAATAGAAATAAAGCTTCTTCATCTTCTAAAAATTTCTCTACATGCACCACTAATCCTATGGTGTGAAAGCTAGAAAATGAATTGCTAGCTCTAAAAAATCAAATGGATTAATAGATGTCTACCCCTCCTTATCGAGATATACCAAGGAGGATGTTTCCCAACCATTCATATCAAGGCAATGCTGCCAGGAATCAAGGGCAACCAAATTATTTTCCTCCCCCACAGGAGAAGCTTGCCATTAAAGCAGCACCAGCTAACTCAGCAGTTGGTTATCATGAAGCTAAACATGATTTCTCTTTCCAATCTGAGTTGGATGAAGAAGATGATGATGATCTATTTACATAAGGTGAAGAAGAATTAGTTGGTGACTCCAACATTAGTTTCTTGAATTACCATGGTGAAGCTAGAAGAAAGGGAAAAGTGTTTGATGGGTCATATGTTGTTTTTACTAGGTCCTAGAACCAGTCAACTCAACAAGATGATAAGGGAATTATAGGGGAAGAATATCAACTAGTAATTTCAATTGATAAATGTGGGACTTCACTGCCTTTCCAATCAAAATACCTAGTGATCAATAAAAAAGTAATTACCTCAAACAACCCTGCACCTTCTGCTTCAATTTCTCAAACTAGTACCACACCCAACCAAACCCAAAATGATGGACTTCCTTACTCTATTCCTAGTTCTTTTCAGTCATTTAATATAATTGACCATACTAGGAAGACCAAGATCAAAATGTTTGAGTTTGAATACTTACAAGCTAACCCTAAGCAGTTGGATAGGCTAGTTGAATGCATCAAGAACAAAACCATCCTTATAAGACAAGATGTTTCAAAGGTAACTCATGATCCCCCAAAGAATACATCTACCTTGAATAATATTTTCATTACTTCTCTTGTTTCCCATAGGAAGACAAAACCTTTCTATGTTTCCCTGTTGATAAATGGTCATAAGTTAAACAACTGCATAATAGACTCTAGTGCCTCTGACAATGTGATGCCCGCTAAGGTGGCAGACTCTCTCGGTCTCACTCTGACTAAAACTTTGGGATATGTTTCTCCATGAAAAATAAGTAATTTCCACTTTTGGTACAAATCAAAGATGCCTAATTTACATTCGTAACCTTCCCAAAAAAAAGGATTAAAATGACAGTCTTGGTGGTCGACATTCCAACTTCCTGTGGCATTCGACTTGGAAATATTTTTTGTAAGTATGTTGGTGGAGAATTGAACATGGACCTGTCCAAGGTGAGGATACCCATCAAGGGCATCATGCAAAGGCTGCTTCTTGAGAAGGAGTCAAAATACATTGTCACCCAAACATCAGCCCCTAAAGCTCAAATTCTATTTGAATTCTCAGGAATGGGTAACTATTTTCTATCTACAAAAGATGTTTCTATTTCATCAGATGAAAGTTTTATAAGTGACAATCTAAAAAATTTAGACAAAAAATTAGAAAAATTGGTGGATCATAGTTCAGATAAGAAAGGATCTTCCCTCTCTAATGAAGAGAAGTCTGAAAGGAGATCAAAATCTAATAATGTTTGGATTCTAGAATTTGATGGTAGCAATTCTTCTACTAGTTCTAGAGCTAGAATTGTTTTGATATCTCTGCAAGGAGATATTTTCCCCTATTTATATAAGTTATAGTTTAGCAATACCAACAACACTACTGAGTATGAATCTTTGTTGCTCAGATTGAAAGTTACTCAATATAAATATGTTAAGCTTCTTCATGCCTAAGGAGATGCTGAACTAGTGGTTTGTCAGGTGAGGAACCTGTATCAAACCAAGAATGAAAGATTTTGACATTATCACAATCTAGTGTGGGACTGCCTTGAAAGTTTTGAGGCTTTCAATATTTCTATAGTTCCCAGAGAATTCAATGATCGATTAGATTCCTTAGCCTTCTCTGCAACTCTCATGGTTCCTCACAAAGATTTTAAAGGGCATAAGTACACTATTGAATTGGTATTTTAACCAAGTGTACTTGATAATGCCAACCATTGGTAAGTGTTTAATGAGGATAACCAAATCATTGCTTTTATAGAATAGACAGATAGATTTGAGGAGCTTTATTTTGAAGATAATGAATCTTCACCGTGGGAATCAGCTCCCAAAACAAATTTAAAAACTGGTGAAGAGTTCCTTCAACTCAAAGGGAATAAAATTCCCAGAGGTTTAGTTTCTTTTGAAAATCTATTTGATAAGCATGATAGTTTTTTCAAGAAGTGACCAATGGATTCAAGTTCCTCCAAAGATTTTGATCAAATAAATTTAATTACAGAAGATAATCCCAAAATGGTCAACATCTAGAATTATTACACCCCTGATAAAAAACTCAAATTCATTACTTTTCTTCACCATTACATTGATGTTTTGGTGTACTCTTATGATGATCTGAAATCTCTTAGGCTTGAAGAAATTTGGCATGAAATTCCTCTCAATGTTGGGTCATTGCCTCAAAAGTAGAAGCAAAGGAAGTACAAACCCAAGATATTAGGTACTATTCTTTTTGAGATCCAAAAAATGTTAAATGCAAAGATAATTTTTCCAATCCATCATTCCACCTGGATTGTGAACATAGTCCCTGTGAGAAAAATGAATGGAGAAATTCACCTCTATGTTGATTTTAGAAATCTAAATCAATCCTCTTTAAAAGACAACTACCCCATGCCCATCATAGATCAGCTACTGCATATAGTGACTGGCTCAGAGATGTTATCAATGTTAGATGGTTTTTTGAGATATAATCAAGTGGAAGTTGGTGAAGTAGACCAACATAAGACCAATTTCACTACACCTTGGGGCACCTTTACATATCATAGAATGTATTTTGGTTTGATCAATGTTGGTGCCACCTTCTAGAGAGCGATGGATCTTGCCTTCAAAAATGAAATGGGAAAGTTCATTGTGGTATATCTTGGTGAGTTGACTATCTTTTCCAAACATCATCCTGATCATGTGCATTATTTACAATAAGTGCTGGATTGATGTTGACAAAATGACATTTCTCTCAATCCTAAGAAATAAATTTTTGGGGTTACAAAAGGGAAACTTCTCAGTCACACTGTATCCTGAGAAGGCATAAAGATTGACCTAAAAAGAGTCAAATCCATCCAAGAGCTTTCTCTTCTTGCTAGTAAGACTGTAGTCCATTCTTTCTTTAGAAAGGTGAATTTTATATGAAGGTTCATTTCTAAATTCATAGAGAAGACTTACCACATTGTCAACATGATGAAGGGTAAAGCTACTTTCCACTAGACTAAAGAAGGCAAGTCAGCATTTCAAGAGATCAAGGAAGCTATTACCCATGCCCCAATCCTAGTTTTTTTGGATTATATCAAAGACTTCATAATATATAGCTATGCTTCTGAACACACACATTTAGCCATTTTTGTTTAGTAGAACAGAGAAGGTGTAGAGTCCCCCATATATTTCATGAGTTGTCCTCTCAAATCTCATGAGGTGAAATATTCAAACATGGAGAAACATGTTTATGTTGTGGTTAAGGTGGTAAAACACTTCCATTTTTACATCCTAAACTCACACACTCTTGCTCTAGTACCTAGTACAATAGTAAAGTCCATTCTAACTCAATAGGAGTTTGGAACTAAAAGGGGAAATTGGATTGCTAAAATCCAAGAGTTTGATCTTGTTATCAAACCCACAAAGCTTGTGTGAGGAAGAGGTCTCTACCAATTAATTGTTGATAACATACTAGAGGAAGCAGGGCATGAAGAAATAGAGGTTGAAGACATGCCTACAGTTCTCTTTGTCACTATTACAAATGAATGGTATTCTAATATCACTCATTTCCTTACCTATGGTGAGTGTCCTACCCACCAGTCTCGTAAAGAAAAGAGGATTGTTAACTTAAAAGATGCTAACTTTGTTCTGTGAGACAATGGTTTGTATAAGAGGAGCCTTGATGGGGTATTTTTTCATTGCGTGGATAAAGTGCAATAGAGAAAAATTTTGGAGTATTTTCATAATTTGGCTTGTGGAGGATATTCTTTTGCACTTGTGACTACCCATAAGATTCTATGAGCTAGGTACTATTGGCCTACTCTATTTTGAGATTCATACACTTGGGTGCATAGATGTGAGTTGTGTAAATAGTTCGTTAGGAAACCCAAGTTGGCTATGTTACCTCTTAAGATGGTGGTGATCGAAGAGCCATTTCAACAATGGGGTATTGATTTCATTGGCACTATAAACCCATCCTCAAGTCTTGGACATGACTATGTTTTCACAGCCACAGACTATTTTACCAAGTGGGTGGAAGCCATTCTAGTCAAGCATGCTACTTTAGAATTGGTATGTAATTTCCTTAAGGAAAATATTATTTCCCAGTTTGGAGTCCCAAAAAAGATTGTAATAGACAATGTAGCCTATTTCTCTTCTCGTGAGGTTACCCAGTTCTATTATTATTATGGGATTATCCTCTCCCACTCTTTTGACTATTATCTGCAAGGAAATGGTCAAGTAGAATCAAGTAACAAGAACCTATTGAACATTATTAGGAAGCTGGTAGATGATAATCAAATAACCTAGCATAAAGCATTATTTGACGCTTTATGGGTAGACATGATTACACCCAAAAGGGTGATAGGTATGTCACCATTTCAACTTCTGTATGGTTTGAATGCAGGGATACCAATCACCCTAGAACTATCAGCACTAAAGTTGTCAAAGGCAGTTAAAGATCAAACATTTGTAGATTCCATCAACAAGAGGATCATGTGCTTGACTGAACTAAATGAGCAATGAACTATGGTGGTGGAACGTATTGTTGCACATCAAAGTTTGGTAAAGAAACTCTTCGACCAAAAATCAAGGATTCATGATTTTCAAATTGGAGATCAAGTCTTGTTATGAGACAAGAGGAGAGAACCAAAATGAATACATGGAAAATTGGATTCCTTATGGAGATGTCCATTTGCCATTCATCAATTAAAGGGTTAAAATAGTTTCTTGCTAAAATATTAAGACAAAATTCCATTTTCACTGCCTTACAATGGGCAACATCTAAAGCACTTCAATCCTTGAAGTATTAGATAAGTCTAGTTGCATTTATATAAGCTTTATTTATTTTGTGTTGTTTGTTCAGTTTTTGGGTGTCTTTATCTATTTGGATGGCATGACTCCATAGCCCAATGGCATAGATGAAGGCACTTAGAGTTTGGATTCTATTCCCTTTGATTGTTTCAAAATACAATCGATGGAAGTTCCCCAACTGGAGCCAGCTATTGTTCCCAAAATCCATCATTGATTTTTTTGGACAACATGTCAACCATTTCAATCTTGTAGGCCAAAATGGTCTCTTTCTTTCTCAAAATGTTCTACGCAATCAATTTATTCCATTAAATAAGCCTTCTTAGCTAAGGAAATCAAAGGTTCAAAAGGTGGGCTTTCACAAGGAAAAATCTCAAAACACTTATGGCATTTCCTAAAAAATTGTAAGAATGGTTCAAACACCAAGGTTCAATCAAAAGGTTCAATAATATGGAAAGAACCATTGAACCATTGAAATCTACCTATGAAAGGTTCAAAGATTTTAAATGTTCAATGAGTTTAAAGCTTCAACGTGTTCAAAAGGTTTAAAGATTCAAAGTTCAAAGTTTGAGTGAATGGTTCAAATAGAAGATTACAAAAAATGGTTTAAACAATTGATTCAATGATACATTGAACTCTTAAAGAAGACTAAGTAAATGCGGCTCTTTATAAAACATTGAACCATCAAACCGTCGAACCATTGAACCATTGAACCGGCAAACTCTGAAAGGTTTAAAGGTTCAAGGTTTAAAATGATTCAGGCAACCAATGACATCCCTACAAATGTCAAATTCAGGGTGATGAAATAAATTTTCATTTTCAAATAACATAAACCTGAGGATAAACTTATTGATCTACTAAGAAAGGAGCCAAAGAAGCTAGCAGAAGGTGAGAAGATAGCCCTAAGAGCTCAGATTACTAGCAAGAGACAAAATATAGCAAGGAAAGAGGGAATCAAATAAAGATTCTAGAAGCATTGGTGGAAGAGTTATTCTAGTAGGTGGAGCAGTCCACTAGGTGGATATCAGAGAGTGCAAACATTCAATGGTGCAGCCTATTTTTCTTCGTTTGAGGAAAGATGAGTGGACAATCATGTAAGTATCTTAAAGAGGAGCAGCCTTACCTTTTAGAATATTAGGTGACCCATGCTTTGGAGAGGACATTTGATATGATTTGAATGGCTCTAGCATGGCCCCTGCATAGAACTTCATCTTTCTAATGCATTCAATGTAGCATGGGCCATTTTGTGAAAATAAGCACCAAAGTCTTTCTTTGGAGGCTATATATTGTAGTCTCTCAATTTGAAAAAGAGATATCTCTCTATTATTAGAAGCAAAACTCTACCCAAATTGAAAGGCATTCTTGAGACTTTGAGCTCAGACTATTAATCATATTTTATGAAGTGAATGAGAAAGCAAGTGTTCTTTCAAAATTTGTGTTGAAATAGCGTGTGTTATCTAGGAAATCATTCTTATATCTTTTTCCTAAATATAGTCTTGTCTATTTAATCGAATAAGTAGAACAAGTGGAAATAATCTGAAAGATGTCCTGAAGTTGACAGTGGGAGAGTTTGTGTTGCCATAATTGTCTTTAGTCTATGTGTTTTATGTTTTAAGATATTGGAGAGACTTTGAGCTCCCCTTATCCTTCATAATCATTTAATCTATTGTATTTTTTGATGAAGACTTTTTTCTGTACTTCATTTTACTGTGTTAGTTTGTACTAAATTAGAAGGAGAAACAATGAAAGACTTTGTGCTTTCGTGGGTTTCTTGTGGATCCAGTTACTACCTATGAAGGATTATTGCTATTTCCTAAATATCATTTTTTAAAGAAGAGAAATGCCTTCAATAATTACACAAGAATTCTCCTTTATTTTATGAACATCATCTCTGAAAAAAGAGAGATGAATGGTATGATTTCACCCCTGAGTCTATTTTCAACTTATATTAGTATATTATAGTTTATAGGGAACCTCTCCTTGCTGAGAGGAGGGATTCATCTCATTATGTTATGGTAATCACACCCATTTTTCCATATAAATCTCATTGTGTTGTGGTTGATATACCCATTTTTACTATCAGTTAGTTGATGACAAAATATTCACCCAACACATTGCCTACATAGTAATAATGGATTTATCATCTCGCACATTTCCTCATACATATTCTATTTATGGTAATACTAAGTTCATGGATACAATATTTGATAATGTATAAATGGAACATAAATTCATACATTATTCATCCATATGGGTGGAAGTGGATGTTATATATCCATATGGAATAAAAATTCAAATTTCTAAAATTATGTAGAGATACAAAGATGGAATTTTGGCCATTAAGGTAGTAGGCCTACATAACATAACCACTAAACTATAGGTAATTCCCTACATTGACTAATTTATTTATTTATTTATAAATGGGAAAATTTTAAAAAAAGAGCCACACTAATAGCTTAGCAAAACCCATGTATCCTACATTAGTTGGAAACACATTAGATAAGAATTATAGGCTCTTTTTTTATTTAAATAACCTATGACAAATCTATGGTAGATTTATGGTCACTTTCAAATTTAGTAAAGGATAGATTGAAGGAATGGTCTACTAACCCAGTTAATTTTTTAATTAAAATCCTAATTTCCTCCATTCCTATATTTATTTTTAGTCCAAGGGTAAGAATCACCATGGCCTTGTTAAATTGATTATATGGCTTTCCAAAATATTCCTATGTGCATGAGATATGTGTCCCATTGTTGGATATCATTTTAATTTTAGATAAAATAGTTTCCCTTGGATAAATAATCATCTCTACTTTTACATACTAAATTACCAACCCATCTAATTTATTAGATGACAAATTTTACATGAAGTCATATGTGGTGGATTCCATAACTTCTATAGTGCATCCATCCTATGTAGAGCCCTAAGAACCATCCACATAATACCAAAATAATAGGGTGTGTGATGAATTCAATATTATTTTCATCTACAAGTTTATGAATCAAATATAGATTACCATACAAAACTTTTACCCTATGGTGTATATTGCTATCTATGGGTATAACATGCCCAAGTTATAAAATATCAAGAGATACATTAGAAAAATGGGTGATTAGTAATATTACCTTGATTGTACAATAGTTATAATTAAGGGTAATAGGGAACAACTCTTATATCTACCACATAATATTCTAGATAAGTTGGTTGAACAATAAATTTCTTCATAATTATCTAACAATGTGGAAGTTGAACTAAGGGGTGCTAAACAAGGAAACCTATATCTAAACCCTTTCAACATTAGTGACATATAATACACTAAATGCGAGAACCTCAACTCTATGTGAAATGTTAAAACACATTATGACTTAAATAGGGAACCATTTAAATACAAACATCCCATAAAAAGGTTAGGGAACACATTAAGAAGTATGAAAGGAAAGTTAAAATATCCTATGTCCACTATTGGTATAATCATGATTCTATTTTCTAAATATTACATAAGATTGTGGGGTTGATAGAAAAATGCATAAATTTGAAATGTATATGATAGTGGCCTGAAGGATCTAGTATGATCCTACTATCATAGAGGAAGATGCTAAAAGAATAGATAGTGAAGAATGGACTTGACCAAAAATAGAATTGGGGATGAAAATTCTTTAAGAAATAGAAGAATTTGGGGATAAAAATCCACAAGTCACATAAAAAATTTCAAGATATCTCTCCACACCTCCAATTTATACTTCTTATTAACTTGTTTTTGATGTAGAAGAATCCATATGTTACAATAGAATAGGGGATTGAATTTCCTTTGAACCCTTGCATCTGTTAACATTAGAATAATAAACTAGTTTTCCTTCTTTCCTTTCATAATTTCATATGTATCCCTTATCAATAGTTCATACCACAACTCCTTCACTATCAACTACAGTGGCCCTTTCATCTTTGACTCCACCCACTATAGGACCAACTGTTACTCCTACTAGGCACCATTTGTTACATCTTAATTTTTCACAAAGCTAATTTACTTAATTATCCATGGATTATTATGGTTGTTAAATTGATTTGTTACCTTTTAACTAAATTTTAAGCCATATGTTGTTATGGAAAAAATGTATGTTACTTGGATTTAATGATTTCATTATTACAAGTTGACTAATTATGAATTATGTACATAATGATTATGTTACATTTTATATTACAACATTATTTTATGATATATATCATGATGTATTTGAGTAACTACCTTCTTGTCATGAGTTGGATGTAAGAGAATTCATATCATAGAGCATGATTGAGGGATATCATCATCGGAGAGGGTCATATAGATGGAGATGGTAAAGGATTATAGAGGAAATACTAAACCCATGCATAACCCATTAGATTTTTTTATGTATATGCATTATGTGTTTGAATTGTTAGAGTTAGTATGTTTTTAAGTTAATTTCAATTAAAAATTAGAATTTTCATGTTATAAATGTTAGTACATAGATATGGAATAAATATTTTAGGTGATTGCATTATGTATATTTAGTGCTTAATGATGCAATATGATTTTATAATGTTATTTTACTTATATTTATTTATGCTTACATGAATGCAAATATCGTAGATGATATCTAATTACTATTATATATAGTCTAAAAATATATTTATAATGTTAAGCTTTATATTATTGATATTAAATAATATCAATATATACCAAGCTATTAAAACTATGAAAGACATAGTCAACCTATATAAACTACTTATAACACAAACAATTATCTTGTTATGATTAAAATAAATAATTGTCTATTCTATCATTTTTATATAAGAAGATAATTGATGTTGTTTTAGTTACATTACCATTAAAAGAAAGGAGATAATTTCATTTTTTAATTATTCAAAGAGTTTGAATTATCCTAAATACTATCCTAAGATCTATGCCTAAACTTATTGTCATGCATAAACTACATTGAAGTGGAATTAATACTTATCATTGATAATAATGTTTTAAGTGGACTTTTAAGAGTGACATACTCGATATTATAATGTAGAGTAACATGAATTTTTTTTAAATGAATATATATTAATGATTGAAGAAAAGAGAAAATTTTTTATTAGGGATTTCTTAAGTTTTGTTAATGGTAGCTAACTAGTTTTAAATCACTGTTAAAATGGTAAAACATGGTGACTGTGAGTTGGTAGAGATGGCATGCAATTTTGAATGGAATGGATTTGGGTGAGTAGAGAAGAATTAGAAGTTATTCAAGGAGGAGAAGGGCATGGATGAAGGGAATAAGAGGAAAGGAAGAGAAAGAAAGAGAAATAAGTGATTCTGGTTTGATTCAGTGTTAAGTTGGAAGAAATAATAAGGTTGGTGATGTTTTTAATATTATATTGTTTAAAACATTCTATGAGTGATTTGATTCCTAGGGTTTAGAAATAAACTAAATTTTGCATAAGGATATAGGATTATCCTTGTGGATGGCTTAGCTATCCATATAAATAAGTTATTTTATTATAAACATTATGACTTACAACTAGTTATGTATAGACAATAAATCATAAGAGTTAAATGGTTTAGTTATTTGGACCTAATTTTAGATCGAGTTTGAAACTCTAGATATATATTTCACAGATTAAGCACTCTATATATATATATATATATATATATATATATATATATATATATATATATATATATATATATATATATATATGAGTTAAAACTAAAGAAGACGTTTTGACCGGGTTATAATAGAATTTTTTTACTATCGGTTTGTTTAGTATATAATATATATAGATAATCGATTGGGTAAAAGTTATATATACTTTCAAATTGATTATGTGTATAAATGAGACTATCAATTAAATTAGTATATGGACTATGTGAATCTAAAAGTTAAAAGAATTACCAAAATTAACCAGGAAATGAGTCATTCCTTATTTAAGTTAATATATAGTATATATATATATGTATATAATGAGTATATATAATTATACAATGAAATTATGAGTTTATGATTTTAGACATAAAACTTGAACACCATATGCATACACATAAATGAATGGTCGCATTTTTTATATACAAATTGTGAGAATTTATGACTATATGTATATTAACTATTCATGTAGATTCTAGAAAACTACATACTTATAGTTTTTAATGAATAAATTCCTCAGGACCCCCTAAGGACCCCCTAAAGACCCCCTAAACCTTCTTAATCCTTAAACAACCCTTAACCTAACCAAATCACTATTTTCTTATTCAAAAATACTATTTGAAAGTACTATTTACTGTGGGACCCATTATCACTATTCATGATGACATGGCAAGTGACATGGCATGTGATATGGCAAGTGACACGGAAAGTGTCATGGCAAGTGACATGGCAAGTGTCATGGCAAGTGACATGGATTATAAGTGAGGTGGATTGATGTGGGACATCATATCCCACTTGGTACCCTTTTTTAAGGTGCTTAATGACCTCATTTAAGCATCACAAGAGCGTCCCTTCAAATATGGTGAATTTCCCTTTAAAATGCCATCATTCAACATATATCTTGCCTTCACACATGAAATTATCATTCAAAATTAGATACCTACCTCTTTATTGCTTTAGAAAAGATAAAGGACACCCATTTTTGACTTTTTAATGTAAATGGGAGACTCACCAACCCAAATGGGAATCCCCACCAACCTCATTTCTAACTAAATCATGCACCACATGGAAAATAGTGAAATTTTTTGTGTGCCATATCTTTTAAGTTCTTGAATGAAGATAAGTAAGGGTGGTGAAAAGTCTTTTATCTCATTTAAACCCATGTGCATGATTCCCATTCAAAATTGGATTCATGTACAAGGTGGAAGACTCACCAACCCAAATAAGAATCCCCACCAACCTCATCTTTGACTCACTCATGCACCACATGGAAAATGGAATCATACTTCTAATATTCCTCTTTTGATATGATTCTTCATAACAAATGTTATAAATACACCCTCCTCTCCTTCAACCAAGGTTAAGTGGGAATTTAGTATTTTGTTATTAACATATTGTTGTAGGTTTTTGAAGGAGGTTATCATTTTTTAATTCATCCACATCTTGGAGGGAAAGATCACAAAGCAATGAAACTCTACCAAAATCATCAAGGATCTTCAACAAACCAATCTTCATCAATAAACATCTTCAAGCATTGAGGTAATCTTGTTGTTTAGATATATTAATTTATTTATTCCTTTCCCTTTGGCCTTTTTATTTCAATTTATTCCTCCCTTAACCTCTTGTAATTTTATCCTCTTATCCATATCTCTTTTCCCTCTTGATCACCCTTTACCCCTTTACCTTCTTGGCCTCATTTTGACCATTTACCCATTTGCCTTCTTGGCCCTCTTTTTGAACATTTATCCCTATTGTTTTATTTAAAATATTTATCTTCACCATCAAAACCATTTTTCAACCCTAACCAAATCATTCTTTTTATCTTTATCAAATCAATCCAAACTAAAAACTATAATTTTTTTTAAATCAATTTTAATTATTAGCATTATTTCAATCAGTTGCTTTATTTTAGCCATCTAAGAAAAGAATTTAGTTTTATTAATTAATTTTATATTATTTGTTGTTATTAATTTAAGTTTTATATCATTTTATTCAAATATTTCCATTTTAATTTACCAACTTAAGTGTTTAAAGAAGATGGGTTGATAGCCTCCTAGAAAGCTTTCACTTCTAGGATCCAACTCACACTAGGCAATCCATCCAACTAATTTTCTAACCAATAAGTTTTGTGGTAGTGATTTATAATTTTATGTCATTCATCCCTTGAAAAATAGGAATTCCTACAAAGTTTGGATTCAACATGCATGCATTCAGCAAATATTCTTCTACACACCCTTCTCCACTAGTTTCTTCTTTTCACACTAGGAAAAAGCAAAAAATAGATAAAATCATTTTGGCACCCCTGATGGGGAATTTTTTTGGGTTCATAGATGTTTTAGGAAATTTATAATTTCATTAGTGAAATTCATTTAGTTATATTCTCAGAAAATTAAGCTTTCCTTCTTTGTTAATAAAAAAAGAAACACAAGTCTTAGTTCCATTTTTGTTTTGAAAAAAATAAAATCTATTTTCTTGCACTTTTTAAAATAAATAAAAAGAGAAATAATCCTAGGATTAGGATTTGAATTTTAATCTTTAATTTAGATTGAATATAGATATTTTGTATGGATTTAAATAAATCTAAAATTTTATTTTGGCTTTAAAATAAACCTTGAATCCATTATTTGCTTGCTTGTTTCTAATTCACGTAGATTAATTAAACAAAGTAACCATAGTTTAAAAATTTTACACAACCAAACCACTTACATAAAAAAAAACATAAAACTCACTTGAGACAAGGCCCAACTAGGATTTAATCACCTATTGGATCACCTTACCCTTTTTTTTATTATCGTACTTGGATTTAATCACTAAGGGGATAACCAACTTAGCTCTCTGGTTGAGTATAAAATCTTATAATCGATATATATATTGGCTAAGCACCCCATGAAGTTAAGGGAGAAATATCCAAGCACCAATCCATCTACTCAATCTAATAAATACTTCTTCTTAAGTGACTAAACATAACCTAAAACCAAACATAGACTACCTTGTTTAGGATCTATTCAAGCCAATTTCCTCTTCACACTTTTCTAAGGTATAAGCCAAAATAGAGATAAAAAAGAATCCTATGATTTAATGCACTCTTAGTGAATGCATTTTTTTCCTTATGTCTTATTTTTTATTTCTCTTTGTTTGAGGTGTGAGAACGTATCATCCATTTCTTACCTTTTTATATGGTTCTCACTCACCAACAACAAAAGGACCTTGAGGAATAAAACCCACCACCAAATCAACCATCACCAGCTTCCACATCTTCATCCATGGAACACCCTTTCAAACCTATAGACTCCCCTCACTCTTCAAGAAGTCCTACCTAGGTAGTCCCAAGAGATGTGGATTTTGCCACTTTTCTAAAAAATAACCATTCAGCCTTAAAACACTACCTAAGAACCAAGTCTTCCCAAATCCCAGTTTTAACCCCACCCATAGATCTACCTTATGAAATGACTCTCCATCTCATGGGGAATACCTCCACTACCATGGGAACTACTCAACCTATATTTTTCCAAACTTTATCATAAACTAATAACTCCCTCAAAACTAACCCACCAACCCAAACTACCATTGGCCTTGTGCCTCCTACTAATTATTCCCTCACAATAAGAGTGCCTACCTCTAGTGCCTCCCATCTTATTCTAGTTATCTCGAATCCATAAAATTATACTCTTATTCCAATATTTTTGGTGTCTATATCCTCCATGTTAATACCAATTAGCACAAGGGTCACCACCCTTCCATTAGCCACTAGCCCGACCACCACTTCGACCTAATACACAACCTTTATCTATTTTTATAACCCACAAGGGCATATTCCCACTATCCAAACACCCACCTCTATCCAACCATTAACATCTACATACCAAAATATATCTTCCACCCAACCTCTAAAAATCTCATATCATTACATGGAGTCATCTCCACCATCTATTATCTATTCACACATTACCCAACCTCAACAAAACATACCATATAACTACACATCCCAACAACCTCAATAAAATTTCATAAATTTGGTCATGGATAAGATGACTACCCTTTATTCATCCATCTCTGAAGCCCATAATCTCCTATCTTATGATCAAATTTGTAATGAGACCATTCACCCTTTGGTCCCCATCAGTCCTTATCTGACCCAGTGGAAACTTCCAAAATTTATCAAGTTTAACAATAAGGAAGACCCTCAACAACATTTAAGACCATTTAGGCATTCATGCTAATTGATTGGCCATGATAACACTCTTATCCTCCATACCTCTCCTATGTCATTATCTAGACCAACATTGGATTGGTATAGTTCTATACCCAAACTTTCTATCCTCTCTTTTACCCAATTAGCCCAAAAATTCATGGATCACTTTTTGATCAATATATCTAAGAAAGTTTCCATTACCAACCTCTACTCCATTTAACACTTTGAAGATGAATCCATTGCGAATTTTGTGGCTCATTGGAGGATCTTAATCAACCAACTTTCTTTTTCATTACCTCAACTTGAGCTTATATATATCTTCACCCAGGCATTTTCAAAACATATTTCATCCACATTACATGTCCAAATATTTTAGACCTTTGATGAATATTTTACCATGGCTCATAAACTAAATAATAGAGCCATTGATGAACGAAGGTTAAAGTTGAAAATCAATAACCCAACTTAAAACCCCAATGAGCCCTTTTATTCCAAACCAAACAACCAAACCAATCCCAACACTAAAAACAAAAAAACCACCAATGCCATTATCCTCAAAGCCACAACACCACCATCTACCAATCAACAAAACCCAAGGAACCAAACCTCTAAATCCTCTAATTATTCAAATCAATAACCAAAAGAACCAAACTTGGAATAATCATAAGCACTTAAATCCAATTGGGGATCCCTATCCTTCTTTTTTGGAAAAGTTACTAAAATCCAATATCATCCAAGTTTCACCAATTAAACTACCCTAATATTTTGATGCTTCTCACCCCATACCAGGGTGGTATAATGAGAATGACCATTGTGCCATTCACTAAGTCATATGACATGACATCAATAGGTGAAACACCTTTAAATACCTTATCCAATCCCTCATTGATAAGGGGGATCTTACATTGGACAATTCCAATGCACTACCAAACCAAGCCTTTGACATATTATGTAAGCCTTTTCCTAATCATTATCCTTTTACCCCTTACCATGATAATAAAATAGATCCATATCATGAGGCACACATTATTAATGTAGTTACTGACAGACCCATTTTTTAAGAAAACATTACCTCAACCACCTCTTTCCCCATTTCCCTAATGAAAGTGAAGAAACTACCTTCTATTCCTTTAGACACCTAAATAAAGGAAGCCACCATACCCACACATCCATTATAGGATACCACACCTACATTCACTTATTATAGAAACATCAAATCCCTCTTTGGAATCTATCTCATAAGATAAGATAACTCCATCCCCCAAACCTCTAATTCTAGAACCTTCTATTAGAGGTCAAAGCAAAGGTAAGGGAACAAAACTAGAACTTCTAACCCCTTATTTGGAAGATCAAACTAGTCCTTTTAAACCAAATAAAACCTCCACATAACCAACAATAACCTCCTCTAAATTAATTTACCCTCAAAAACCTAAACCCATCAAGAGAAATAAAGTGACCAAATTCCCTACAAAACCAACAACTAAAACAACCAAAGAAGTAAAACCACCAAAAAAAGCCCAAAAACCTAAATTTTACTTCCCTCAACCTCTCCCTCCATTTTGGGTCCTCATCCCTCTACCTTTAATAGGAAGTCCATCATTTTTACTAAAACCCCACCACCTTTATTAGTCACACCTTCATACTTTCTTTCTAAGACACCTTTCCTCACTACACTGATAATTCCTAAGTTACCTACCTTTCCCTCCTCTACCTGTAGCTCATAAATCATCTTACCTAAACAAAAACCAAAAACCAAGCATACCAATTTACCCAAGACACCTACCACCAAACCTACATCCACACAAACTTCTACTTCAACACCCAAAATAAAAACTGTTAAACCTCTGCCAGCTTTCAATGAATCTTACTTAACCATTCTCCAATAGTTATTACAAAATTATTCCATGAGATTACCACCCATAAAACCCTTTGAACCTTCACATACCAAAACCTCTTGGTTCAATGATAAATTTATATGTGCATACCATAGGGCACCAAAACATGACATATAAAATTGTAAAGCTCTCCAAACACTTGTTCATAGCCTATATGAAGAGATGATCTATTATTAGACAAACTTCCTTCATGCCCATTTCAAATCCAACCACCAAATTAACCCACCCAATCTTCAATCTCACCCAAAATTAAAGAGAAGGAACAAAATCAACCAACCCAATCTAGAAAACCTCCTTATCCACACTATTCACATGGTTACCTAATCTTAAGCCCAATAGAAGGATATAGGGAATAATAAGGCATCTATTCCTTGGACTTACCCCTCCCTAAACTCTCAAGAAAATAATACCCAACCATATCTATCTTTGAACAAACCTAAGGTGTCTATCTTAGGTGCCTCCCCATCTAACTCTTCATACCCTAACCCATATGAAATATCTATTTGGAAAGCTATCATCAAGTAGATTCACCAAACTCTAACAAAACTAAGATTATATGAGTTAGTCTCTACCTCTTTCCATCACCACCAAGAACTCATAGAAGCCTTACAATCCATAGAGGTCCAACCCAATGACCCTCAACTTCTAACTGCCTTTGTTGGGGCCCTTTGAACTTTTAACCTTGTCACATTTAAAGATTCAGAAATACCTTCTATTCATCTAGAGGATCTTGACCCCCCTCTTCATTACATCATACATTTATCAAACCCACATCAAAAGGGTGATTATTAATGTAGAATCCAACTTCAATATTATCTCCTCCCATGCCTACGACCAAATTCACTTACCCATGAACATCATGTCTAAAATCAAGTAATCTTATGGTATTTCAATGATACCATGGCTACTACCTTGGGTATAATTATCCTCCATATTTGTTTAGGGCCCCAGACCATTCCAATAAACATTTATGTTGTGTAAGGATAATTCTAATACAATGTTTTACTTAGGTGCCCTTGGATTCATGCCATGAGTTGTGCCCCTTCCACCTTACATTGATGTGTCAAATTTGAGCATAAAGGGCAAGTTATGACTATCTAGGCTAACCCTCGTCCTTTCACATCTTGCAATATGACATATCATCATAAATACATCATCTTTCCTCCTTCATCCACCTCACAACCATCTTCTAATGACACAACCCTACCAATAAAAACTTGTGACACTTCCACACCAAATGTTGATGAAGCTTATACTAGTTTATCTATCCCTTCTTCCTAGATTCTTGTAGAGAACCCCATGGCAACCATATTCTAGCATCTTTCCCTTCTAGAATATAGACTCTTAACCTTGGATGCCTTATCTATTCCCCAAGAATATGGGAATCTTAGACATGACCCTTATTATGACCCTAACATTGGAACCATCACCCCTTTCAGGTTCCCTAACCATAAAACAAATTTCATTTATGGGGGACTTGATTGACCACTTATATCCCTTACCACTACTTCATCCATCTAACCATTTACCTCTAAATTTTCATATCTTATCAAACATGCGTTCTCTAAGTTATATCTTCATATATGTGCTTGGAAAAGATTTGGCCTTGGTCGCTATAAACAAGGGCCTCATGAGTTACCCCATATCAAAAATTTACAACCTGATGAGTCATTTGGATTTCAGTATAAACCACCTGAATGACACACTAATTCACCCAAACCCATTTCCACCATAGAGGAAGATATCCCATCCTCACTAGCCCAACCACGTTCCTCACCTAAAGATCTTAACATCATCATCCTAAATTATTTATTTCTAGTAAATACCATTAGTTTGGGCCCTCTCATCTACTAAAAGGGTGGCTAGATCAAAGTCTTACTCGTGCACCCTAAAATGGTAGAAAATGATTATCCTACAATCAAAACCATCCAAAATCAAGATGATGATTCCATTCTTAGATACCTTAATGCAAAGGATTATTTTATCCCTAAATCCCTTCCTTCTAAATCCTTAACCATGTCAAATGAATCCACCATGGATATCAACTTGGTCACCCTGAACAACCCCTACATTGTCAAATTGGGCCAATCATTGAGTGCCAAAAAACTTTTGGACTTCTCCTCTTTCCTCAAAGACTACAACATAGAATTTGCTTGGTCTTATAGTGATATGCCTATGATTGACCCCACCATTGTTACCTATAACATAGTCACTCATCATCATCCCAAGCCTATTAAATAAAAACTTTGATGCATGCATTATCTTATAACCCTTCTCATCAAAGAAAAGCTTCAATGTCTCCACTTTGTAAACTTCATTAAAACTATTGACTACCCCTAATGGGTGTCAAATATTTTACCTATCACCAATATCATTGGGGGACTCTGTATTTGTGTGGACTTTCATGACCTTAACCTTACCTACCCCAAGGATGATTTTCCTCTACCTAGTATTGACCAGCTTATTGATCTCATGACTAGCCACGAGATGTTATCTCTCATGAATTGGTTTTTAAATTATAATCAGATATTTATTGCTCATAAAGATCAACATAAAACTACCTTTACCACCCCTTAATGGACCTTTTGCTATAGAGTCATGCCTTTCAGGTTAAACAATGCTAGTACAACCTACCAATATGCCATGACTTATATCTTCCATAATATCATCCATAAGATTTTAGAAGACTATGTGGATGGATTTCTCAAGAAATCCAAACTCTAAATAGATCACTTAACTCTTCTTACAATCATATTTTAATGCTTCATCCATTATCATGTTTTCCTTAATCCCAAGAAATGCATTTTTGGGGTCCTTTTAGGAACTCTTTTTGTGGAATCAGAGTAGACCCTACTAAAGTGAGACAAATTATGGACATGCCTCCTCTAACCAAACTTAAGTAGTTCCATATCCTACATTTAAAACTTCAATCCATTCATCCTTTCATTTCCCAACTTTTAGACTAGTGCCAACCTTTCCATCACCTTCTGAAGAAGGATGTCTCTTTCAAATGGAATGGTGATTATAAAAAGACCTTTGATTCTCTCAAATAGTACCTTTTGTCACCACCTATCCTCAGCCCTCCTAAGTATGACCACCCCTTTTACCTATATATCTCTACCACCGACCATTCCCTAGGGGTAATGTTGGCTCACCGAGATGTACAACACAAAGATAAATCTATATACTATATTAGTCTCATGCATGTAGAATATGAGACTCATTATACACATATTGAGGAACTCTACTTAGCATTAACTTTTATGTCCACCAAACTCTACCACTACCTTCTTAACCATAAAACCTATGTCATCACTAATACCAACCCACTCAAGTACATGCACTCTAAACCATACCAAAATTAGCATATGGCTAAGTGGCTCATGGTTCTAGCTAAATTTGACCTTGAATTTCTCCAATAAAATTTGATTAAAGGGTAATTCATTACTTACCAATTGGTTGAAGATCCTTTACCAAATAGCCAACCACCTCCTCTTGCCTTTTTAGATGAAGTTATCATGACTCTTTTTCAAGAGGATGGCATAACCTACTAAGTGACCATGTTATTCAATGGATTGAAGTGCCAACAAGGAGGGGGTGATAGATTTATCCTCATTCTTCTCGATGGTGAACCCATTCCTCTCTCCTTCAAACTTGACTTTTAATGTACCAATAATATGGTTGAGTATGAAGCCCTAGTGATAGGTCTCCAAACTACTCTAGCCTTGGGAATTAAGAAAATCCATGTCTTTGGTGATTCCTAACTCATAATAAACTAGGAAAATAGATCCTATCAATGTATGAATGATGTCTTAAAAAATATAAACTTTTAGTTGGAAATCTCTTAACATCATTTGAACATTACCTACTCCAATTTGTTCCTTGATCTACCATCAAATTTGTAGATACAATGACCTGCCTTGCTTCCTAGATCCCTTCTCAACATTCCAATTCTAAAATACTTATCACCATTCATCATTTTACCACTCCCTCATATAACCAATTTAATCTCCCTACCATTTTTAGTTTAGATGAATCCTCACCTGACATTTGGTATGACCAAACTCTTAACTACCTTAACCTAGACATCATTCTTCCCAACCTCTCTAGGAATGCCCAAAGAGACTTTATTAAAAGTACATCTTGTTACACCATCCTAAGGGGAATCCTTTACAAACATAGTTTTTATGGTCTCCTTCTTCATTTCCTTCCTACACATCAAAGAAACACATGATGGGATCTATGGGGAACACTTTAGTGGCCTAACAATTACTAAATGTATCCTTTAGCTTGGCTACTATTATCCCAACCTCAACCAACACTATTTTGATTATGATAAAAAGTATTTAAATGTCAACAACATGCTAATTTACATCATGTGTCAACTAATAGCCTCCAAATATCTAAGGAATTTTGGCCTTTCTCTCAATGTGGGCTCAATCTCATTGGGAAAATCAAACCTCATTATTCATAATACCATAGCTCTATTATCACAACCACCTAATATTTCACCAAGTGGGTGGAAGTTATCCCTCTTATCTTGACTAAAGCAAAGAATATTATCAACTTTATCAACCATCATATCATCTGTCACTTCGGTGTTCCTCATAAGATCATCACTGATATTGGTAAATATTTCAAAAACAAGTAGGTCTAAGGGCTATGTGATGCATTTTGCATCAAGTTAAACTTTTACTCACCTTACCATCCATAATAAAATGGATAAGTAGAAGCCTCTAACAAAATCCTTAACAAAATGCTCACCAAATCCATCAGTGCTTTAGGTTGAGATTGGCACTTACACATCTCATTCACTTTATGGGCCTATCGTATTAGCATTCAAACCTCTAAAAGTGCGACCCCTTTCTCTTTAGTCTTAAAAATAGATGCAATCTTACCTCTTGAAGTCTTAGTCCCCTCTCTTGCATATCTTTGTAAGAGATTATTTCTGAGGAAGATTTTTATCACTACCATTTAGCTCAACTTAAGCTACTTGATGAGAATCATTTAACTACCCTCACCCACCTTTGTATATATCAAGATCATATAAAATTTTCTTATAAAAAACACCTCAAATAATGGAAATTCAATATCAGAGACCTTGTCTTAAAGGAAAACCAACACGTGACCAACATGGAAAAGAATAAATGAGGCAAGTTTGCTTTCATCTAGATTGGACCCTACATCATTACCCATAAGTATGGATTAGGATCTTATCATTTATCCTCTCTCAAATTTAAACCAAAACCTAAGCCCCTCAACATTTTACATCCACATCATTTTTCTATTAAATAAATATCAGGTTCACTCCTTTTGTCTAACTTAAGCTCATCCCTTGATTATGAGATTTTAACCTTCACCCATCTTTCTCCTCTCCTTTTGAGGATAATTGATTAAAACATAGAACCATGTGATTAACTATCACATTCATACCCTAATATTAAATATTGGTACCATAGCTCTACCCATAACATGGTTTTCATGGATAATTTTCATTTCTTACAAGATGAAATCCCATAGTCATTTTATCTCAAAACCACACCCTTTCACATATCATTGACATTCTTGTGTTAAAGTTTTTCCCTCATAAAGGTAAACCTCTAAACGTAATTAGACTTGTCCATGTCTAAACACATTGGATCCAAACATAATTTGGATACCAAAATACTACTTGGGTCAACATCTTAAGCATTATAGACTATTTCGTTGAAGCACAACTTCCCAAAAATAAAATAAAAATTTCCAAATGTAAGGTTGATTTTTCCCTTGAAGGATATCTATCAACAACACTAAACAAATCTAATAATCTTAGACCACTCCCTTGAAGGATGGATAGTTTAACTTTTTCAAAAGCAGAGCAATTTCTTGGAAGCTTCCCATATACAACAATAAAGCAAAAGACCCACTATCATAACAAATTATAAATCCAAAATTGTCTCTCAAGAAACATAATAAATTGGAAGACGTAATAAATTTTCACATATAGAATTCTTGCATTGATCAGTCTACATATAGCATATGACATGGATTTGTCTATTACCATTATTAGGTCACCTATAGAAGGGGAAAACTAATTCACATGAGGTTATCATACATATCACCCATTAACTTTCACACCACCTATCACCCATCTTACCCTTAGACTATCTATAAATCAAGGGATGTAGAGCTTACTTGACACCTATGATCAAGAAATGTTTTTCATCAACTAATGATTATTCATGTGTAGCATTTAAAGGGATTATATTCATTAATCCAATATCACTTTGGGTTTATTTTTGATCCTTGTCAAAATCAAAGCATTTAACCCTATTCTTATCTTAATGTGCTTGGTTGATATTTTCATCATGACTATTACCATCTAGTGTTGCAACAACACTAATCATTCTTTTTACATTAAGAAAGAATACAAAAACCATAACCATATCAATCATAACCATAACCATAACATTCATAAGTGTCCATACTACCTTAAGAATGATAACATTTAATCAGTGATATCTAATGCATTTTGTACATGTTTACAAAAAACTATGCAATAATTTATTTAGGATCTGAGGAGTCACATGACACATACATAGTCATCAAATTACACACACATTGCCTAAAGCACATGCATACATTATTTTCCTACCTAAGAATTAGACTAATTATCTGGTGACTTTGGATTTGTGTTTAGCTATCCTTCTACTTGATTGCTCCCTAAACTAACTTTTATAACATTCCCTATCTCAACAACCACTAAATGGTATACTCTATTCTCATCTTCCACATTCATGCCCAAAGGATGAGAATCATATTCTACTCTAGGTCTTTCACCCTACTCACCTTTCATATCCATTTCATCTCTCTACTCTATTTGTTTTGCTCACATAGGTACTACCATTTATTGCCTCAATACACATCCCCTTGGACAATAAGGGTTCCCACCATAGATGGGCCAATGGTTATGTTTTCTAGCCCTACATCTTATGTATTGAAATTCTCACCTTCTTCACTATGATGGAGGTAAGAGTTCAAGCTCAAGCTCAGGATGTCGGTGACTTTCCTCTTGTTGTTGATCCAATAGTACTTCCATTATTTCCATTACATGTTACAATATTTGATAGATCTAAACATTCACCATATTTATTATTTTGAGTCACGAGGGTTACTAATTATCTACACCATTATTTCCATTGTTTTCCATCTTCAACCTTATATATTTCTATTCACTCTCTATGACCTATAAAACTAAATAATTCAATGATAGACATTCATCCTTATCACAATTCTTTAAATAGAATACCTGGCCATTCTTCCTCATCGACATGATTTTCCATTCCATCAAATAAGAATGTCATATGATGTCATTGATTCCCTTGAATAGTCTTCCCACTTGAAATGGTCATGTCTACTTACCTTTTCATATGGACATGTCACCCTCAATCTAATTGGTCATCTTGATAAAGCCATTATACACCATCAGGATATATTTTTGTTTCCCTTATCATCCAATATGCATCTAATGACTTTCCTTGCTTTGTCATATTACAATCCTTGTAGGCCTAGTGGTCATTTGCATAATTGTCACCTTCATCCCAGTTGATGTAAATTGGCTTCTAACCATGGGCCACTGTAATGATCATACCTTCATGACTATCACTATTATTGGTGGTGGTAACTCCCAAATTCTTGTCACTATAGAAACTATTCCATCAGAGGTAGGTTACCATGAATTCATGAAAATAAATTCACCTTCATGTCCCCTCTACCCTCTTATTACTACCAGCCCATTACCATAAGCTTTGAATGTCAAACCCCAACCATTGGTAGTGCTTACTTAAACATGGCAGTCTTTTCTTTTATGTCAATTGAGGGGTCATTTATGGTAGGGGATCAATTGCCTTCTACTATATAACCAATATCCTAGACCACGTAGTCCCTAATACTAGGACCTCTTCTAAGTACAACCCTAAGTCATTGGTTTCAGGAACTAGGATAGAAGATGAAGACATGGACACTATTTGTCTATCCTACCCATATAACTCTTGGGTTAGGCAAAGTCTATCCTTTATTATTCACCATGTTGTTAACTTCCTTACTTGTAGAATCTACTTAGCCATCAAAGAAATTCTTTATAGGTTGTCACTTTTCTAGTACCCTTAAAAATTAGCTCGTATCAGTGATGAACCTTGGCCAAACTGACTATGTGGATCCTAATAAAATTCCACCTCCTAAAACTTGACTCATAATGGTATATGTTATCTCAAAGCTTCTACCCTCATAAAATTTTAGAAGGTCTAAGCTCCTCACAAAATATCCTTTTCTATAGATTATCTCCATTGAATTTCATTTCTGGTGTTTAGCATTGTGTTCCCTTCTTATTTATCCTACCTTACCCATTCGTGTCTCTCATCTTACTAAATGTGGGATCATTATGGTAGCTATTCAACAATATACACCATGCACTTTAATTTTCACCTTCACCAAAACCTAAAACTATTGTTTTACAACACCTTCTCCATCTACCCAAACTAACCCATGTGGTCCATCAAATTAGGGTAGCCAATTTGAACACCACTCACCCAACCCTTGTTAAACTACATTGGCCTTATGTCTATAAAATATGTAAGTGTTGCTTCACTTCTAAGGGCATGTTAACCACTAAAAATTAATTCCCATCCCATTTTTCTTCTCACTCATCTCCATCACTAATATCACCCTCTTTCTTAGGGAATCCTACATCAAGAAAGCTTTGAATTCTTTTTCAAGCATCCTTATGTTTTAACACCATCTAATGTTTCCTCTTAGTTTTTCCCTAATTACTGGGAGAACTACATTGGCCTGAGGTCTTTTTTGACTATGTAAGAAGCACTCAATTACAGAGATCAGCTCAACTACATCTTTTATTTTACTTTCCCTCCTAAAATCTCTTCCTCCACTTCTCTACCCATCCCCTCATCACCTCCCTCCCTTCAGCTTGTCAATCTCTTTTAACCAATTTTATATATTGTCAATCTCTTTTAACATAAAGGTTGACATCCTTCCTCATTGGCCCCTCTTATCTCCCATAAAGCCACCACCTTCTCTGTTTCATTAGCCTCCCCATCACCTTTCCTTATGCATACTTTGTAGCTCATTCCCTCACCCACTTTTCATGTTTTTGGTCCATCTCTCCAGATATTACAAAACTTGTCTTTTATCCACTTTAAATTATTTCACCATCTTCATCATCTCCCCTTGCCCTTGGCTATTTATCATATCCTCTTCATCACTCTCTTTTCCTTACCAATTCTACATCATATTGTGTATCTTAGAAGCTTTCTATTTCTTCTATTTCTGTATTTTAAACCCTTCGTGGCCTCCCATATTTCTCATCCTCTCCTTACCCTTCATGATTATTACACTTCTCTCCCTATCCTTTTCAATTCTCATATCTATCATTCTTTAGTGCATCCTTCACTCTCCCATCTTCTACCTTTTAATTTTCTTCTCTTTTCTCCATTTCATTTCATTTTTTTCATCTCCCTTGATGACATTCCTTATTCTTCTTGACCTTCCTTTTTTTCCTCTTATATGTCCATGCCTAGTTCCTTCCATCCTTCTCCATCTTCATATTTATCTACAACCTCATTATTTTATCTACCTATTTCTTCATCCATTTCCTAATCTACCTTCACCTCATTCCTTGTTAGATCTCCCTTATTTTTTCCCATTTAACCTCCAACTCCTTAGAGTATAGTCACTAGTTATACTTATTTTATATACACCTCCTTGTCTACTTCCTCATGTCCTCTATGCCCTTGCTTTAATGTGTTGTCCCCCAAAAATAGCTTTCATTTTTAGGACAACATTTGAAATATTTTGGTCTTATAGACCAATATTGTATCTTCTATTTTCAAAATTTGTCTTAGATATTCAGATTTCTCATTTTCAAAGCTTCTCAAAAAATCTTCAGACTTTGCAAATCAAGTTCAATGGGTTTTACATGTTGAAAATCTACAGACTTTAGATCTTCAAATTCTACAGGCAGGTTCATTTATACAGATTCAAAGATTATTTGTAGGCGGTTTTAGTCAAAAGGAATTAGTTTTCAAACACTTAGTCATTTTTTGGGATTGCTTCAATGCCTTGATTTGAATAGAAATCTCCATCGACAAACACTAGCAATAAGTTCAATGTCTTTGGCAAGAGTTAAGTGTTTCATCAAGGTTCAAAGTTCAATCACTTCAATTTGTTCATCGGCTTCCAAAAATTTGGCCAAATCAAGGTGACTTGAACCATTGAACCATTGAACCACTTTGGTTCAAAGGTTGAACGAGTTCAAGGTTCAATGGTGGGTTCAACTAAAGGAATAGTTCAATGGCTCGATTCAACCAAGAAATTCAATGCTTTATTTCATTCAGATGGTTCATTCCCTTTGTTTTAGAATCTTTTGGTTCGATCATTTGGTTCGTTAGTTGGTTCAAAGCCTTGTTTGAACCATTGAACCAAAAAAAAATTCAACGTCTAGGTTTAATAGAAAGGTTCAACAATAGGTTCATTCACTTAGTTCAACCATTTGGCTCATTGAATGGTTCATCAGCTTTGTTTCAAAGGCACTTGGCGTGCTTCATTGAACCATTGAACTGGTTCAATGGATAGGTTCAATCAAATAGTTCAACTGTTGGTTTAAAGGCAAGTTCAAATATTTGGTTCAATGCTTAGTTTATCAGCTTGTTTTATTCATTGAACCATCGGCTTGAACCATCAACTTGAACCATTGGCTTGAACCATTTTGGTTCAAAGCCTTGGTTCAACTAATTAGTTCAATATATTAGTTCAACGTCAAAGTTCATCCAATGATTCATTGGTTTTTGGTTTCAAAAGGACTTGGCGTGCTTCATTGAACCTTTGAACCAGTTCAACTAATGGTTCATCGGCCAAGTTTAAAGGGATGGTTCAATGCTAAAAGGAACTTTTTCAAAGGACAAGTGCCCTTACAGAGGACACTTAATCTTCCAAAACACCCTTCAAATTTTCAAAAGAAATACTAAAGACTTGTTTAAATATTTGGCGAGAACAAATTTCTGTAGACTTTTTGTCTGCGGGAATTTTACCCAGACTTTTGTCCACGAGAATTTTTTGTGGGACAAATGTCCACAGAATTACCCACAGGGAGCTTTTAAATCAAACACCCAAGAATAATCCCTGGGGAAACATCTGTGGGGACTACCAAAACAAAAGCCTAGGGAAATATTTGTTGACAGAGTTGATAAAACAAAGGGCTACCGAAGGACCTCGAAGGGCAGGTGCCCTTGTGGGGGAATCTCAGCGGTCAAAATAAAGGGCTCGACAAGGATCATTTCTCAAGGCCCAAAAGGGTATGTCTAATTTAGAAAAGTGCTAAGAAAAAATTCAAAAGTGAAAAGAAGACCAAGAGGTGATGTCCACAAAGACGTCAAATTCAACATAGCTGACTAGCCGTTGGAAGTATATTGACAGGCATGTAAACGTCAATTTTAAACATAGTAAAATAGCCTTTGATTTATAGACCCAAATGCATTTCTAGAATTCAAGACAAAAAATAGCTGAAAGTGAGGAAATGTCAGAACAATGGATGAATACATGGCTCGATTCAATTAATCTGGAAAGGAGGAATGATGAAGACAAGATCAGATCGCGAGGTGGACATTGAAAGTTATAATCTTTCAATTACATGACCTGTTTATCCACATTGAGACGATCAAATGGGTAAAATGCCCCAAAGTTCTAGCTTGTCTTCCTAACATTTCCCAATGCATCATGATGTATTACTATTCTTGAGTCCTTCTTGAAGTGGCTCTATAAGGGACTTTCTTTCGAAGAAAAAAGATCTTCTTTTTGACAATCTAAATGAAACTCTTCCGAAATTGAGAAGCATCATTGAGACTTTGTCCTTAGTCTATTAATCATATTATGTTAATGAAAACAAGGGACTTTTTCAGACTTTGTGCTATGATATCTTTTTTGTTTCATTAATTTAATAAGTAGGACTAGTAAATTAGTCAAGAAGGTGTCCTAAAGAATCAACTATTGAGAGACTTTGTGCCCCCATAGCTGCCTTCCGTGTGTTTTCTTTTTCATTGCTATGTAAAGGACTTTGAGAAGACTTTGAGCTTTCGGTGCCCTTCATATATCACTCTTGATTATTTTACGTGCAGACTTTGTGTTGTGTCTTGATTTGCTAGTTCTCATACTCCTAGTTACGCTCTACTTTAATTTCTAGGAGTATTCTTGTGATTGGCTAAATAGTTTTTCCTAAAAGAAGAGGAGCGTTGTTTATCATTCCCTTGAGTTTTTCCTTTGTTTTTCATACATCATCTCTGAAGAAAGAGAGATGGATGTATGGTCTTACCCTTGAGTATTATTATTATTTTTATACATATACATAGCATATCCATAGGGAACCTCCCCTTGATGAGAGGAGAGAGCAGTCTCCTTCTGATGTGATAAAATTACACATTAGGATGACTAATCTTCTTGCTTTGGCTGATAAGACCTATTTTATTTACCAGTACACTGATAGACAAAATATTCAACCAATAGTTTTTGGCAACTCCGCTAGGGATATACATAATGTTGTGTAATTTGGAACCTCAAGTTTTAGATTGAAACATCACCTATATAACCCATTATCATTATAACCTTATCCATTACAGACTCTGGCAACTCTGTTTTATGTCTTACCCATTATCCATTTATAACCTTACAATTTTCATCCATCTCCATTTTCATCCATCTCCATTATATTATCTGGTTTGCAAAACTAGAGCTGTTGGGAAAGAAAGCACAGTTTGAAGCCTCAAGCTTTAAGCTGAAGCCGAGCCAGTCCTTTTCCATTTTTGTTTTGTAATCTAGAAACTCCACTCAGATGTGTTATACCTATTATTCATAATTTAATCATGGCATTTCAAGGCCCCTGGGGTAACTCATTTGGCCCACTTAATCTAACTCCACCCGTGCATGAGCTACCACTCAGTTCAAGGAAGAATTTCGCCAAATTCTTTGGTGATGGAAGAGTCCATCCTAATGAACACATTATATCCTTCACCATAGCCTATGGTGTGATAGGGGTGGAATTTAAAGATTTAGTGGTCAGGCTATTCATAGAGACACTACAAAGTGCTACTACAGACTAGTTTTACCATCTACAGACTAGATCAGTGACTGGTTGGGACACTATCAAAGCCAACTTTGAAGTAAGATTCAAACTAGCAGAAGATGCACATGCCCTTTTGGCCCAGCTCATGTAGATGAAGAAGGAGCCTCATGAGCCTATGAGAGACTTCATAGCTAAATTTGACAAGTTGATAAACAAAATTCCTATGATTTCCAGACCTATAGCTGAAAATCTCAAATGCTTTTTCACTAATTCTCAGCTACCTGAAGTCAGTTTCCTCTTGAGACGTGCTGGTCAAATAAATCTTAATGTACCTCAATTTTTGGCCACTAAATTAGAATATGATCTCATCTTAGCAAGAAAGATAAGAACAGATTCAAATAAAAATAAAGCTTCATCATCTTTTGAATTTGCATCTACAAGCACCATAGATCCAATGGTGCAGAAGCTAACAAATGAAGTGCTAGCCCTCAGAAAATAAATGGCACAAGGGATGTCATCTACTCCTTCATACAGAGATGTATCAAGGAGGACATTCCCTAATTATGCACATCAAGAGCAACCCAATCATCTTCCTTCCCCACAGAGGAACCTTGTCATTAGAGCACCTCTAGCCAACTCAACAATTGGGTATTTGGAAACATAGCATGATTTCTCTTTCCAACCTGAGTTTAATCAATAAAATAATGCTGATCTCTTCATGGAGGATCGAGAAGAGATAGCTGGTGACTCCCACATCGGTTTCCTAGATTATCAAGATGAACCTAGAAGTAAAGGTGGAGCATCCAAAGTATCATATGTTGTGATCACCTAGTCCCAGAATCAGTCAATTCAACAAGCTAATAAAGGAGAAAGAGAGAAGTGACCTTAGATTACAATTTTGATTGCTAAGAGTGAGACCACTTTGCCTATTTAGCTGAAGGACCCAATGATTGCTAAGAAAGTAAGTATCCCAAACATCTATGTGCCTTCTACTTTAATTTTGTAGATCAATCCTCCCATCCCTCCCATAAACCAAAAAGAATAACTTCCATCTGCTATGCCCAGTCCTATCCAGCCATTTGACATAATTGATCATGTCAAATGTGTCGAGACCCAAACGGCAACCCATGTAGCCCATATTTTGTTTGAGTCTTCAGGTAAGGATGAAATAGCAAAAGAATTGGTGGAGTGTGGCTTAAGTGTAGGAGAACCTTCCCTTCCAAATAAAGAATAATCTGAGATATCTGAGGAGTTTCACTTAAATGATCCAATCATGTGCTAGATTGAAATAGCAAAACAACAAGTTATGATAGTGGATTATGTTGCTACAAATCAAAATCAGGGAAAGGAATCTGTCACCAAGAAAACAAGGAGTGATAGTTTTTGGTTTGAAAACCACATCCTACCACTGAGCAAAAGGAAGAAGAGACCAAGAGGAAGATGTAAAAAATTGGTCTCCTAGTGGAGAGCTCCATTTTCCCATCACCATTTCTAGGGACAAAATGTTTTCTTGCTAGTTTACCAAGATGGCACACCATTATCACTATCTCTCAAGAAGCAGCATTTGAAGCACTTCAATTCTTGAAGTATCAGGTCATTGCCTCTATATATACGTATATTTGTACAGTTTTAATTTCTATTTTGTTTTGTTTATTTTCATTTTTGATGTCTTTCATTTCTGGAAAGCATGACCCTAAGCCCAATGGTACACTTGAAGACACTGGAGATTCTGGATTCTACTCCTTTCAATTCATTTTGCAATTGATAGAAGTTCCCAAACTGGAGCCAGTTGTTATCCCCCAAAAATAGCTATCATTTTTAGGACAACATTTGAAATATTTTGGTCTTACAGAATAAAATTGTATCTTCCATTTTCAAAATTTATCTTAGATATTCAGAATTCTCATTTTCAAAGCTTCTTAGAAAATCTACAGACTTTGCAAATCAAGTTCAATGGATTTTACATGTTGAAAATCTATAGACTTTGTATCTTCAGATTCTACAAGTAGGTTCATTTATATAGATTCAAAGATTATTTGCAATCGGTTTCAGTCAAAAGGAATCAATTTTTAAACACTTAGTCATTTTTTGGGATTGTTTCAATGCCTTGATTCAAACATAAATCTCCATCGGCAAACACCAGTAGCAGGTTCAATGTCTTTGGCAAGAGTTAAGCACTTCATCAAGGTTCAAATTTTAATCACTTCAATTGGTTCATGGCTTCCAAACATTTGGCCAAATCAAGGTGACTTGAACCACTGAACCATTGAACCACTTTGGTTCAAAGGTTCAACGAGTTCAAGGTTCAATGGTAGGTTCAACCAAAGGAATAGTTTAATGGCTCGAATCAACCAAGCAGTTCAATGCTTTATTTCATTTAAATGGTTAATTCCTTCTATTTTAGCATCTTTTGGTTTGATCATTTAGTTTTTTAGTCATTTCAAAGCCTTGTTTGAACCATTGAACCAAAACTTGGTTCAATGTCTAGGTTCAATGGAAAGGTTCAATAGCAGGTTCATTCCCTTAGTTTAACCATTTGACTCATTGAATGGTTCATCGGCTTTGTTTCAAAGGTGTTTGGCGTGATTCATTAAACTATTGAACTGGTTCAATGGATAGGTTTAATCAAATGGTTCAACTGTTGGTTCAAAGGCAAGTTCAAATATTTAGTTCAATGCTTAGTTTATCAGCTTGTTTTATTCGTTGAACCATCGGCTTGAACCATTGGCTTGAACCATTTTGGTTCAAAGCCTTGGTTCAACTGATTGGTTAAATATATTGGTTCAATGTCAAAGTTCATCCAATGGTTCATTAGTTTTTGGTTCGAAAGGACTTGGCACGCTTCATTGAACCTTTAACCAATTTAACTAATGGTTCATCAGCCAAGTTTAAAGGGATAGTTTAATGCTGAAAGGAACTTTTTTGAAGGACAAGTGCCCTTGTGGAGGACACTTAATCGACCAAAACACCCTTCAAATTTTCAAACGAAATCTAAATACTTTTTCAAATACTTGGCAGAATAAATTTTTGAAGACTTTTTGTCCACGAGAATTTTATCCGAACTTTTGTCCATGGGAATTTTCCATGGGACAACTATGGAATTACCCATAGGGAGCTTTTAAATCAAACACCTAGGAATAATCCCTAGGGAAATGTTTGTGGGGACTACCAAAACATAAGCCCGAGGAAAATATTTGTCAATAGAGTTGATAAAACAAAGAGCTGCTAAAGGACCCCGAAGGGCAAGTGCCCTTGCGGGGGACTCTCGGTGGTCAGAATAAAGGGCTCGACAAGGATCATTTCTCAAGGCCCAAAAGGGTATGTCCAATTTAGAAAAGTGCTAAGCAAAAATTCAAAAGCTAAAAGAAGACCAAGAAGTGATGTCCACATAGATGTCAAATTCAGCATAGCTGACTAGTTGTTGGCAGTATATTGATGGGCATGTAAACGTCAATTTTAAAGATAGTAAAATAGCCTTTGATTTACAGACCCAAATGCATTTCCATAATTCAAGACAAAAACCAGCTGAAAGCGAGGAAAGGTAGAACAATGGATGAATACAGGGCTCAATTAAATAAATCTAGAATGGAGGAATGATGAAGACAAGATCAGATCGCCAGGTGGACATTGAAAGTTGTAATATTTCAATTACACAACTTATTTATCCACATTGAGAAGATCAAATGGGTAAAATGCCCCAAAGTTTTAGCTTGTCTTCCTAACATTTCCCAATGCATCATGATGTATTATTGTTCTTGAGTCCTTCTTGAAGTGGTTATATAAGGGACTTTCTTTCAAAGAAAAAGGATCTTCTTTTTGACAATCTAAATGAAACTCTGCCAAAATTGAGAAGCATCATTGAGACTTTGTGCTCAGTCTGTTAATGAAAACAAGGGATTTTTTTAGACTTTGTGCTATGATATCTTTTCTATTTCATTAATTTAATAAGCAGGATTAGTAAATTAGTCAGGAAGGTGTCCTGAAGAATCAACTGTGGAGAGACTTTGTGCCCCCATAGCTGCCTTCAGTGTGTTTGCTTTTTCATTGCTGTGTAAAGGACTTTGAGAAGACTTTGAGCTTTCATTGCCCTTCGTATATCACTCTTGAGTATTTTAGGTGTAGACTTTGTGCGGTGTCTTGATTTGTTGGTTCTCATACTCCCAGTTATGCTCTAATTTAATTTCCAAGAGTATTCTTGTGATTGGCTAAATAGTTTTTCCTAAAAGAAGAGGAGAGTTGTCTATCATTCCCTTGATTTTTTCCTTTGTTTTGCATACATCATCTCTAAATAAAGAGAGATGGATGTCTAGTCCTACCCTTGAGTATTATTATTTTCTATTTATACTTATACATAACATATCCATAGGGAACCTCCCCTTGATGAGAGGAGAGATCAGTCTCCTTCTGATGTGATAAACTTACACATTAGGACAACTAATCTTCTTGCTTTGGCTGATAAGACCTATTTTGTTTACTAGTACGCTGATAGACAACATATTCAACCAACATAATGCACAAAATTTGGCAAGTTTTATTAATTTAAGTTCATCCCTTTCTTTCTTTAATGCCTTTGCATATTGAGCCTAGATATTTTGTTTTGTTCCTCTCTAGCTACTCCCGTCACCCTACCTATCACCTTTTTCCTTTTAAAACCCTCTACGCATTTTTATCTTATATGATCACAACATCTATCATGTTATGTCCTCAAAGGCCTTCCATTCAACTTTGGTTTACTATGAGATATGTATCAATCATATAGCTCTATAACACAATTGGCCAAGCTCACGGGCTCATATAGCCAACCAACAAGCCTAAGCCCCGCTAAGCCATTGGGATGAAGTTTTCTTCCCCACCCCTTCTAGTCTTACCTATTTCAAAACCTTTTTACCCTAGTCTTTAGAGATGTTAGAATCAAAAATAAAACCACCTTAAACTAGATAATTTAGGGTACCTTCATGTGGATACTAACCATACCCTCTCACACGACCTACCTCCCAACCCATAATTTACCTTGATTCTCCCTACCCAACTTACATCCTTTTATGCGCTGTAATTACCCTGCTCTTTTATCATAAGCTCTTATATAAGTCACCTATTCCACCACACTATTTTTTCCTTGGATCTATTTATCGCACCTTCCTTTTTAACTACCCAATCTATCTATCTTCATACATTATTCTTCTATTTTCCCTCTTATTTTTCTATTTCTACCATTTATTTTCCTTTCACTCCCTCATTTAATTAATATTATTATTATTCACCTCACTCCATATTCCAAAACCCCTCAGAGCCTTTCTTTGAATTCCCTCAAAACTCAATGCTTACTTATTTTGGGGCCTCATTAACTCGAGGGTCAGGGGTTCAAATCTTTGCCACAAATTATTTACCGACTCTGCCACTTTGCTTCCCTGAATCATTGAATAATGACCTTACATAGCTTGTTAATGACATTTTTGTGGAATGTACACAATGCTAGACTATTTGGATGGTGATAAAATAACCCATCGAGTCACCATGGAAATTTGAGTAGTGATATATTTTCTAAAGCCTGGTGAAGTATATTTCTCCCTTTTTTCTATAATAAATAGTGGTAGAAATTTCATGCTTGAACCTACTTATCCATGGCTATAGATTCATTTTGCATAGTTGAAGAAATCATCTCATTACATCCTAGGTATTCTCATCCACCATTTCTACCCAACCAATTAGAACACTATTTGATAGTCATATTTTCTACCCTTTGGTGTTTCCCTTTCTCCAACATCCTTCAACTAGACCTAACTACATGATATCAAATTAGGAAAACCAGGTTAACTAACACTCTCCACCTCAGAAGAACTACATTAGGCCTAAAGTTAATTTTGGACATTATGTCCATGGAACTATGTAGGCAACATCCACCTACCTAGGGCATATGGAGTCTACTCAGCTACCCTATTCCAACCAACCAACCCACTTTGCCACACCCACATTGACATTGGGCCCTTTTGACCCAACATATTACATAGTTTGTGATGACCTTGCCTTGGTCCTTTTAATCATATAGACCAATTTTTCCATGTTGAACATTTGAATTTGCACCACCTCATGAACAACTAGACCATTTTTGTAACTTTTTCAGGAGTACTTCTTACTCTAGATACTTGTAAACAACACCAACCCTATCTAGGAGCCTTGATAATACTAACCTAATAAGTTATGACCAAAACTAGGGATCAATTACCTTGTAATTTATTCTAAGACCCAACCTTATTATTACCAATATTGGTAGATTTAGTCTTTGTGAAATCTTGACTATCATGCATAGTCATGTTTTATACACCCATTGGCATTTCACATGCCCAGCTACCTTATGGCACCACCTAGTGCCTCCCCACTAACTGCTTATCAAACTTGCACCAAATTCAGCCTTTTCTCATCAACTCTTAATTTTAGGGGGAACGCCTCCTCCCATACTTAGGTCACCTTAACCTTTAACCAAGTGATTCATTTTTGTTTTATATCTCATTATTTCAGATCCACATAACAAAAAGGGAAAAATGTAGACAATAAAAAACTACACACTTATAGTCTTCAATGAATAAATGCCTCAAGATCCCCTAAAGACCCCTTAAACCTTATTAACACTTAAAAAACCCTTATTAACCTAACCAAATCACTATTCTCCTATAAAAAAGTACTATTCACTATCACTATTCACTGTGGGTCCCACTATCACTATTCATAATGACATGACATGACATGGCAAGTGATATGGCATGTGACATGGTAAGTGACATGTTAAGTAACACATGGCAAGTGACATGGCAAGTGACATGGTAAGTGACATGGAAGGTGATATGGTAAGTGACATGGCTTAGAAGTGAGCTGGCTTGATGTGGGACATCATACCCCACCTAGGACCCTTTCCCAAGGTACTTAATGACCTCATTTAAGGATCATAAGGCCCCCTTGAAATATAGTTAATTTCCCATTAAAGGGCCATCATTCAAAATGTATTTTGCCTTTTCACCTGAAATTAGCCTTCAAAATGAGATACCTTACCTACCTCTTTAGTGCTTTGGGAAAGATCAAGTGCACCCATTTTTAACTTTTTAACCCAAATGGGAGACTCACCAACCCAAATGAGAATCCCCACGAACCTCATATTTGATTAATTCATCAACCACATTTAAAATTTCACCACATTTTTTTAAAAATCTCTTTAAGTGCTTGAATGAAGACAAATAAGGGTGGTGAAAAGTCTTTGGTCTCATTTAAACCCATGTGCATGATTCCCATTCAAAATTGGATTAATGTACAAGTTGGGAGACTCACCATACCAAATATTAATCCCCACCAGCCTCATCTTTGACTCATTCATGCACCACATGGAAAATGATTCCATACTTTTACTATTCCTCTTTTGGCATGATTCTTCACAATAAATGCTATAAATACCCCCTCCTCTCCTTCACCCAAGGTTAAGTGGGAAGTTAGTATTTTGTTATTAACATCTTATTTTAGGTTTTTTAAGGAGGTTATCATTTTGTAATTCATCCACATCTAGGAGTAAAAGAACACAAAGTAATGAAACTCTACCAAAATCATCAAGGATCTTCAACAAGCCAATCTTCATTGACAAACATCTTCAAGAATTGAGGTAATATTGTTGTTTAGCTATCTTAAATTATTTATTCCTTTCCCTTGGGACTTAATATTCCAATTTATTCCTTACCTTATCCTATTTTCATTTTATCCTCTTACCCATATCTCTTTTCCCTCTTGATTACCCTTTACCCCTTTACCTTCTTAGCCTCATTTTGACCATTTGACCCTTTGCCTTCTTGGCCTTCTTTTTGAAAATTTATCCCTATTTTATTCTTTAAAATATTTGACTTCACCATCCAAAGTATTTCCCAACCCCAACCAAATCATTCTTTTGATATTGATCAAATCAATCCAAACCAAAAACCATAACTTTATTTTAATTGATTTTCAGCATTATCATTATTTAAACTAGTTTCTTTATTTCAGCTATCTAAGTAAAGAATTTAGTTTTATTAATTAATTTTATATTATTTGTTGTTATTATTTTAATTTTACTATCATTTTATACAAATATGTACATTTTAATTTACCAACTTAAGTGTTTAAAGAAGGTGGATTAACAACCTCCTAGAAAGCTTTCACTTCTAGGATCTAGCTTACTCTAGTCAATCCATCTAACTACTTGTCTAGCCAATAAATTTTGTGGTATTGATTTATAATTTTAGGTCATTATTACTTATCCAAAGAGGAGTTCTCACAAATTCTAGATTCAACACATGCACATTCAATAAGTATTCTTCTACACACCCTTCTCCACTAGTTTCTTCTTTTCACACTTAGGAAAAAGCAAAAATTAGATAAAAACAATTGAATCAAAAAATATATATGCATATATTATATATTAATCTTCCATTTAAAATAAATTTATTTTAAATACTATGTATACATGTAAGCTAATATGAGATGAAAGATATAAGATAAGTTTCCATATTGAAACCTATGAAGTAATTTAAGTTTTTAAGCTTATAATCTCTTCTATAAAGAGAATGATTATTTCAAGTTTGAGTGAATATATGTGAATGGGTCATATTGTTCAAACACTTATATAAATGGTGTCTCATTTTTAAAATTTACAACTCTCAAGGAATTGGTTTTTGGTATCGGTTTTATTTGATAGATACACCTAGAGATTTTGAAATATTTTAAAGCCTTCACTAATAACAAAGTTTAAGTTTGGGATTCGATGGTTGATAGGTTTATTTCAATTTTTTTACTTTAATACATATAAAATATAAGGATTTATTAAATAAAAATAGGGTAATTGTATGTGATGATTTGATCATAATTAAATAATATAATTTATGTTTAAATTTGTTAGTCAAATTAGAACTTTAGGAAATGTTGAGACCCTAATTAGATTGAAATGTTTGTTCATGGAAGTTATTAAATTTATAGTCTTGAAGTTTATTGGAAAATATAATAGCATGACAAAAAAATGATATAGATGTGTGTTTGTGTTTGTGTGTGTGTGTGTGTGTGTGTGTGTGTGTGTGTGTGTGTGTGTGTGTGTGTGTGTGTGTGTGTGTGTGTGTGTGTGTGTGTGTTATGGAAAGTATATAAACATATGTTATATTTATATATGTGAGATTAGGTCTACATACACCTATATAGTTGGTATGAATATACTATGCATACTTGTCGTTATAGTTTTTTATTAAGTTGTGAAATCATAAAAACCTAAATGACATGGTACTTCAATTTTTTGCACAAACCCTACAAATAGGTATAATATAATGAAATATTATGTCTTTTAAATTATTTTGACTACTATTGTAATTGAATGGTATGTGCATTATATATATATATTAGAACATTTTTTATTACATCTAAATTTACTTACGGAAGATAGATCATGCAATAGAATTATGTATTATACTCATGTAATACTAAAATTGTACTTGTTATGATAATTATTTATATGTTCAATAATATAGAAAAGATTAATACATGCATTTGATAGACTAAATGTATGCATAAAGATTATTCCTATAAGTAGTATATTTTTATACCTACTAGAAGAATAATTTGTATGAATTTGATTATTAAAATATCTTTAACCAAATCTTGCATTGTTGGTACTAACTAAGCAGTGAGATGGACTTCACTAGCTTACTTAGCATCACCAATACCAGATGAAGGTAATCTGATCAAGTGGTGTGTATGAATCTGATTGATCATATAAATCATTTCCTATTTAAAAAATTTGTCCAAATTAATATTTAGATAGACATTATCATTTTATATGTATGATTTATATGTTTGTGTAATATCATGTTATAACATAGTTTATTTATGGTACACATCATGTATCATAAATCTTACAATACATGGATACTAGCATGTCTCTCTAGATTCCCACACCATCACTATCTACCCAGCCATGAAGGGAGGTCCATTACCTATTTGTGGGATTGTGTGAGGGATCTATGGTTCATCATTGGTGTGAAAAAACACTCAAATGATGTTCTCCCTCCCCACTACATTACTTACTTGGAGAGTACAATTGAGATTATCAGAGATATTGGAGTTAGAGTGATGTAAGATATGTGGAGCATTGCCTCTATTATTGTATTTATTTTGAATATTAATGCCTATTATAAATGTAATTAATTACTTATTATACATTAATAATAGTGGCTATATTATTGTACCCATCATGGTTGGATTTTATTGTAATTAGTTTCCTTATGTAGTTATGCTATATTACATATGATGATAGTGATCAGTTGTTGTTGTTGTTGTTGTTGTTGTTATTATTATTATTATTATTATTACATGTTTACTTATGTTTAATATTCTTATTATTATGTTAATATCACTAATTATCTTCTATTGGTGTAATCTAATGAAATAATAAGATTTACGTAACTTTTAAAAAATTATTGCATTATTATAGTAAATCCCTATGGGGATGTTACACTGTGGTATTAGATTTTTGGCTCAAACTCTAGGACTTAATGAGTCTACTAACTTTTTTGTATTCTTTTGATATTAAAAAAATGAATGGTGTAAGAAAGAGTGTATGGAGAGGGTCCCTATAATGTCAATCAAAATAACCCTCCATTTGATCCTAACCAATTTATCCTTGAACGACTAGCAAATTTAGATCAAATTATTGTAGCCATGAATGAGACTAGGTATAAAATTATAGCCCCAGAACAATAAATTCATGGACATGAGGAAGAATTACATCAGGATGAGCCTAAATAACATCCTATTGAGTAGGAAATTCCTTAAGAGTAGAGACATGAGGAAGTGCCTCAAGACACGAGATCACCTGTAGTTGTAAAATTGGCATGGGATATGAAAAAGGTGAATCCTCCTAAGTCTGATGGAATCATTATGGAAGATAAAAATAACGAATGGTTGACTAAAATGGAGAAGTATTTCAATATTTTAAACTACTCGAAGGTCACCAAATTCATTTAGGGAGCTTATTAGTTAGCTGAAGAAGTAGATACATGGAAGGATAGGAAGTTGGAAATGAATCTGAACTCAACCACCAGTACTTGGGAGTAGTTTGTCACACTATTCAAATTAGGGTGGCTTCCATAATTATATTTTTCCCAAAATATTATGGATTTTTAGAATCTAAAGTAAGGATACTTTTTTTTTAATGAGTACAAGGAATAGTTTACCAAAATTCTAAAATATGTACCTCAATATCAAGTAGATGAGAGGTTTAGGATTAAGAAGTTCATCATGGGATTAAAAACCTAGAGTGGTGGAGAAGTGGATGTTTATGGACAATTTACCATGGACCAAGTCCTTGAGAAATCATTCAAATAGGATCAAAATTTGAAATATCATGCTTAGGTCAGGGATAAGTTTACGAAAATGTTTAGAAGTTATAATCCAAATTTAAAGAAGAAGAACTCAAAGTAGAGGACTAGAGACTCCAAGATTTAATTTGTGATCTAGGAATTTGACTCAAGAGAGGATGGTTTTAGTTTTAAAATGAAATCAAAATGAAATAAACACACTAATAGCATAACATCTCTAGGCCTAGACACTATGGAGAGCTTGGTTAATAAAATAAAATGACAGACACAACTAAAAAGTAAGGAATGAAAACATAATAATTCCTTCACCTTTTTTGGATACTCCAAATGCCTTTATAGTGGTGGATTTCTTGGCTTATGCTCATGACGTCCTTGGCAATGGAAGTTTGGCTACCTCCATTTCTCCTTGGCACCTTATGGCTTTGGTTTGGCTTGGCTTGAAATACATTTGGCATGATAACACTAGTTTTTTAAAGCTTTTGGAGCCGATTTGGAATTATAAATTTTCATTAAAAAAGCTTAGAAATGATGTTGTGAGTCCTCCTATTTATATATTTTTAGATTTGATCAAAATCAACCTCAACCATCCATCTCAAGATTAAGATGTGTGGTTGAGGATTAATTAATTTTTTTGAATTAAGTTTGTAATTATCCTCATCATGGAATTAGAATAAGGGGAAATTAAGAATCATAGAGGGCATCATGGAAGGCATTGATAAGGCATGCAGAACATAAATCTTGATATTTTTGGCATTTATGGCCTAGTGATGTCTTCCCAAGAAATGAGGTCACCTCATGATGTAGATATTCAATATTCATTTCCAAAAATAACTATTCAACAAGTTTCCATGGAATTATTAATTAGGCCTTGATTTAGGTTAATTAGCTCTTAAGCATGATTAATCATTTTATGCACAAATTACTCAAATTAATCAGAATGCCCTATTATTGGTCCTAAACTTGACTGGATTAGAATTGAAAGTCATTATCAGATGAATTAGCTACATATTCCCATTTAGGATTTTTCCAATAATAAATAACAAAGGCATCAGTCTTGTGCAAAATATTTGATAGGAAAGATCAATCTAGAGCATGCAAGTGCAAAATTGGCATTTTGACTTAGAATGATTTGATCAAAGTTAGTTGGCCCATAAATTGAATTACCCCATCTAGTGATACCCTAGCCAAAATTGGCACTTGAATATGTTAGTTTCACATCATTTAGCATGTTTTAGTGTTTTTAGGCCAAATTGTGCATTTTGGGTGGAAATTGGCTAAAAGCTTGATTAGAGGTTATTGATAGCCAATTTTAGGTGTCTATAGTTTTCCCTTATTTTAGAAGGTGTTACAAGTTATAAGCATAGTAATGTATTCTCAAAGAATGAAAAGTTCATATATGCCTACAACTAAAATAATGATAAACTAACTGTATGATGCCCCCTCGAGGAATGGTTGGCATAAGTATGTCGACAAATGGTCCCTCGATAGAAAGCAAAATGAGAGGACCAAAGAAAGAAAAGAGGTTGGGGTGAAAACACATTTATATTTAAAAATTAGTCAAAATCATTGAGAATGTAAGTGGGATGGTGTACAATGGTTTTCCCAAAGGTGGTTATAAGCATTATACCCCAATAGTGGAAACATGGTATGATAACACAATGACTTGCCCAAAGGTGGTTATAATCATTGAGAAGATCGAGCTACCCTAGTTAAGATAGACAAACAAGATAATAACATGCTAGTGTATGGGCAAAAATAATAAAGTGGTGACAACACAATGATTTGCCTAATGGTGGTTATAATCATTGAAAAATGTAGGTGGGATGGTGTGCAATGATTTAACCATAGGTGGTTATAATCATTAGAACCCAATTATGGAAAACATGATAAACTTATTTGAGGATGATGATGACTTAACATAGAGCATAATCATGAGTTAGAATAACCTATTAGTAAGGAGATACTCATTTGAACTGATAAAGGTTGAAATTATTTTATGTTCAATTGCTCTATTTGGGATATGATTGGGAGTGGCATTAAGATGTCCGTGTTGAAGAGATGTTTCCATTGTTGAATAGACTTCTTGAAGCTAAGGTTTGTTGTAGCATGTGATGGTAGTCTTCATGATAGAATACCATAAATGCTTAACTAAAATATGCATGAAGACTGACTCCCATAATCCAATATTCAATAGAAAATAATGCACCAATAGATAGAAACCACGACGACAATGGAAACATATGAATATAGATGGATTCAAGTGTAAGTGTGAGCAAAGAAAAAACCAATGAACACACATAAATTGAATCAAGGCAATAGTGCTAAAATCAAACAAACAAATAGATAAACAACATAAGTAGAAATAAACAAATAAACAATTTAATAAAAAACCTATGAACATTGCCCTTAGAAAATAGGTGAAAACTTAAAAAACAAACTAAATGGGGGAATAAGAGAAAATTAAGGGGGTGGTTGAGCTATCTCCAAATGCATTAGGTAAGTGGGTACTACCTACATAGTTCCATGGATGTAATATCTAATAAAAAACTTTAGGCCAAATATAGTTCTCCCAGGGAATGGGAAGAATATGATAACTGATGGAAAAAAAAAGATAGATGTGATAGAAAAAGAGGAATGGTCTTGTAAAATGGCAAGTGCATGAGATCAAAAGGCTAAAAAGGATGGGGAAACTATGTGACAAGTGGTTTGCTTGCAACTTAGTAAAGGTTCCCAGAGTCCTTAAGATAAAGAATTGGTCAATGTTTTTGTTCTTTTCTAACAATTTTTCAAATGTTTTTGGAAGTGTTTTTAAGGTATCTCAGCTTGATCAATGAATGACGAGACACCAAATAGTTCCAGCTCACAAAATGATGAGAGCGTTCATACTTAGGTTGCTCATAAAATGGCAAGAGCAGTCAAACTTAGGTTGCTCACAAAATGGTGAGATCATGGGGAAAAGGGTTACTAGGCTGACCTTAACAAGTATTGAGTGTTACCTACTTAATCCTAGAGTAGGACCTCAAGTCATTATAGTTTCACCTTTTTAGCAGAGGAATTTGAATAGTGCGATAACCAATTCAAACAAAATAGGCACAGTTGGTAAAAAGACATAGTATGGCATATGAAGTGGTAAGTTGGTAAGTCAAGGCTTAATGTTGCCCCTAGTTTACCCATAGGTGGTTATAATTAGGACATAATGTCATAGATAAATGGTACTAATTTTCCCAAAGGTAGTTATAATTAGTAACAAGACTAATGGTAAGAAAGCTCTAACAAATGAATGATGCAATTACTAAAACTTATGTCACACTATTCCAAAATATGATCTCTATCTAAAGTACTTGAACCAAATAATGAAACTAATCAGATGCCTTGATGATGAAATTATTTAATGAATGGCAAAAATAACAAGGTCAAATGGGCTAGGATTTAGATCATGCTGGGTTGATAGGTTAGAAATGGAATGTGGATATGCAAAAGATGATGGATAAATATAGTATGTGTACACAGAAGAATAGTGACAAAAAGGCATAACTAAAATGGTCCTTAAAGATAATACACCTTAGTACTTAAAGCATAGTACCACTTAAGATTAATAATATTCATCGACTCTAGAAGTTCCTCTTTGTTTGATGTGGCAAGCATGTATGCTCTTGATCCATAATTCGTAGTGATGATGAAAGGCCCCATCCAGTTTAGTTTGAATTTCCCTTTATGTTTCTTCTCAGTTGTGGTGTTCTTTTGGTTTTATTTAAGAACAAGATTACAAAGTTTAAATGTTTAATACTTAACATGCTAATTTTAGTGGCTTTTGAGTCAATTCTGATATTCTTGAAGATTTTTGAGCATTCTTATAAATTTTTCATTAAGTAGATCCAGATCTTGTAGGTGAGCTACTCGATAGTCATGATCATCTAGGACATGCTTGAAAGATATGCATATTGAAGGCAACTCAACCTCAATGAGAAGGATGGCTTCAGTACCATAAACAAGTGAGTATGGAGTGGCTCTTAAGGGGGTATGACGATGGTATAGTATGCCCAAAGGGTAGGGCATATCTGGAGGTGGCAATCATAATCGACATTATTGACAATCATTTTGAGAATGTTGACAAGGGTTTTATTGGATGCCTCAGCTTGGCCATTACCTTAAGGGTAATATGTTATACAAAAGTTTTGTGTGATGTTGTATTTAGTACATAACTAGTCTACATATTTATTCTTGAATGATCTTCCATTATCATATATAATGTCAGAGTGGATACCATAGTGATAGATGAGATGGTTGAAGATGAATTTGGAAATTTGCTTTCTAATCATGTGAGGGGTATAACTTCAACCCACTTAGTGAAATATTCGATGGTGGTAAGGATATGTTTATGGCCATTAGATGAAGTGGGGTTACTCTTCCCAATGAAGTCAAGTCCCCATGTAGAAAATGTCCATGGTGTCAACATTGATGTCAAAGTTTTTATCAGGGCATGAATCAAATTAGCATGCTATTGACATTTGTCACATTTATTTACATATGCAGTGGCATCTACATCCATTATGAGCCAATAATAACTAGTGTGTAAGAGATTTTTGGATAGGACTGTCCCACAACAATGGGCTCCACATACTCCTTCATGAACTTGTCTTAACGCTAATGTAGACTCTACCGAAGTTAAACAATGAAGCAGAGTTCCATCAAAACTATTATGGTAAAGAGTGGATCCAAGTAAAGTATAATTATTGGAATGATGAATGAAGGATTTGGTTTGTCTTTCATGATAGGTTAGGTGGTAGAATAGGATCATGAAGGTAGTTGTAAAGGTCTTAGTACTAGATAGAATTAAGACCAATAATATCACAAATCATGACAATGATTGAAGGTTTATGAGCTGGTGCTGACAAATTATTGATAAAGAAATGATACTCCCTTGCTTTATCTATTTGTTGAATCAGAGAGCCAGTAGTAGGCATGGCATCTATAGTTATATTTCTAGCCCTTGGTATATGCTCAAAATGAATGTTGGCAATTTGCTTTTTAAGAGTGTCAACCATGGCTTTATATGGAACTAGCTTGTCATCTTTGGTCTGAAAATTATATGTGACCTAATTGATGATTAAGTAAAAATCAGCATAAACTCGAAGATGAGATATATTGCAATGCACTACTTATCAAAGTCCTAAAACAAGTGCTAATACTTAGCCATATTGTTTGTACAAGGAAAGTTGATTAGGAATGATTTAGGGATTAGATTCCTCCCATGCTATAATAAATAATAGTCACGCCCCTAATCCATGTGCAGTGAATGAACCATCAAAATATAGCTTTTAGGGCTGCTCCTCAAGGGGTGTGTCCATGATGGTCATGATGGATTCATTAGGAAATTGAAATGTGAGTGGTTGTGTGTCTATAAGAGGTGTTTCAACAAGTTGATCTTTAAGAACTTATCCTTTGATTGCCTTCTGATTGACATACTCCATGTCAAACTCAATGAGAAGTATGTCCATTTAGCCATTCTACCTTGCAAAGATATTTTAGATAGTAGGTACTTGAGCAAATCTACCTTTCAAATGACCATGGTTTTATTATTCAACATGTAATGACACAATTTTTGAGCTATGAAAACTATGGCTAGACAAGATTTTTAAATAGGCACATAGTTATGTTCATATGTAACCAAGGTATGACTTAAGTAGTTTACATCATGCTCATTTCCTTTGTCATCATGTTGAGCCAAGAGTGCCCCTAGATCATGGTCAGTAGCTGATAAGTATAATAAGAATGGCTTTCCTGACATATGAGGTAATAAAAAAGGTAGATTGACAAGATAATCTTTGAGTTGTTGAAAATTTGTTTGGCTATGATCATCCCAATGGAATGTAACTCCTTTCTTTAAAAGGTGTGTAAATAGATGGTACTTATCCACTAATTTAGAGATGAAATGTCAGATTGACTAGATCTTACCCTACAAACTATGGAGTTGTTTTAAATTGGTTGGTGGTGGCATATTAATTATAGCATGGACTTTAGCTAGATCAACTTCAATAACTCTACGAGACATGATGAGTCCAATTAATTTGCATAAGGTTACACCAAACACACATTTATTTGGATTTAGTTTGACTTTGTACTCTCTTAGTCTTTTAAATATCTTTAACAACACTGTTGGATGGTTGGCCCTTGTTTTGGATTTTCCTATTATGTCATCGACATTGTCTTCAACAATATCATGCATCATATCATAGAATATGACAATCATGGTCCTTTGATATGTAGCTCCAAAATTATTAAGTCCAAATGGCATCACCTGATAACAAAATGTTCCCCATGGAGTGGTGACTGACGTTTTATGTTGATCTTTCGGTGTTATTCTAATATGATTATATCCTGAAAAGCTATCCATGAGTGGAATAATTTCATACTATACCATGGAATAAATGATCATGTCAATATAAGGCAAGTGAAAATCATATTTAGGACAAGATTTGTTGATGTCTCAAAAATTAGTACAAATTCTAATTCTTTCAAGATTTTTACTAATAGATACAACATTAGAGATCCATTCAAAGTAGTCAATGGATCAAATACATCTTGCTTCTAAGAGTTTTTACAACTCTTTCTTGACCAATACAAAAATGTGAGGATGCATCTTACGTATCTTTAGTTTTACCGGTTTAGCATCAGGATTAACCATAAGGTGGTGTAGAACCAAGGCAAGGTCTAAACCTAGCATGTCAAAATAGGTCCATGTAAAAATATCCATAAACTCTCTCAATAGAGCTATAAATATGTTGCATTCTTCCTTAGTGAGAGATGCTCCTAATTTTATCCATTTTAGGTTTGATGGAGTCTTGATATTTACCTCCATTATATCTTCAACTAGAAGGGTCAAACCATCTTTTAGGATAGTGGGCAATGACTTGAAATATTGGACTATGTCAGGGTCCTTTTCTAGGACTTGTTATTTAACTTCTCCTAGGCATGATGAATATATATCCCCTAATGGGATATATGGCCATATAACAAAAAAAATTAGAAATTATTGAAGTATTTGATGAAATACTTGTTGTTTCTCAAAGCTAAACTTAGATCTGTAAACAAGTTCATCATTGGTGGTATCCTAGTCTAAATCTGAAGAAGAATGAACACCCCCATCTAATACCACCTAAAACAAGTTTTCACCACTAGACTAGCCTTTATCTTTACTTTTTCCCTAGTCAAAAAGTACCTCAAACAGGTTTTCACTTTGGGAACTCAATGTTTTACTTTTTTTTTTGGCTAAGGGTGTTCACTCATTCTCCAAAATAAGCTGTAGGATCCAATGTGATTGAGAATCATGATTTGTGATCTCCCAATATAATATTGTCTCCAAGGCCTAATAAATCATAGAATGCCTCATCATTGTAGAACTCATCATCAGTAGACTAGATTCTTGTTGGTCACAATATTTTAGTTGGGGATAATATAATGGTAATAGATTATGATGAATGTCTTGGGTAAGGGTAAAAATGACATTGTTATCAAATAGGTTGGTTTTATCTAGGTTATTAAAGGTACGGCTATGATCAAACTCTACTTCATTGTCAGCATCATCATCACTAGTCATTAGTGATGGAGTTTGAATAAGATATGTGGGGTCACCCCCAGGCAATATAAATCTAAGTCCATAAGGTCTTTCATACCTAGTCATGGAAATTGACTCGATGGTTCCTTTTTGATTTAGTCTAAGGCCTCTTCCTTCAAAATTGTTATGATCCATGATCCTATTGGGAATAAGGTACTTTATATTTTTATAACAATCAACATGGTCATCATTGTATAACCATGATTCATCCCCTTCAAGAGGGTCAAGTCCTAAGCCAAATGCTAGTACAAATATGATAGGTCCCTTTGTTCTTTTGTTGCCAATGCATATGTGGGATGACTTTAGGTCACCCAAAGGTTTTTGGATTCTGAGGAAGATTGGAAATATGAAATGTATCATGGTTCAGATATTCTTGCATTCCATTATCTAAATGGTGAAATGATTAAAAGCTTTACGAGGTGACATATGGGAAAGGGAATCCAAGGTATTAGGATCTATGCAATTATCTAATGAAGGATCAATAAGTATATTTTTTCCTCTATCATGCTTGGAACTTAGATTCATATCATACTAATAATTATAGCTTTGAAACTTAGCCTTAAGATACTTGTAGTGCTCATATGGATGTAAATCTCCTAGAATATTCACTTCCATCCCTGAGTGGGAAAACTTGATGCATTGGTGCAGTGTTGATGGGACTACATGAATCTCATGTAACTAAGGCCTACTTATAAGTATATTGTATAATAACTCAAGATCAAACACATGGAAAAGTGCATCATGGGTCAAAGGCCCAATGATAAATGGCAAATTAATGGTGCCTTGTGACTCTCTTTCTTGATTATCATAAGCTTTAATAGTTATTTTTTTATTGGAGATCTATCATTGTGTACCCAAGAAGCTTGATGAGCTTTAGAGACACTATGTTGAGGCTAGATCCATTATCTATAAGGACATGTTTCACTTTATGTCATCCGATACAAACCTCAATGTATAATGGGTTATTATGGAGTAGGCCAAAAGAAGACATATTTATTTGGTTGAATGTGACTTATTGGGTTGGATCTAGGTGTCCAACCAAAGCTTGAAATTTATCAAGGGATATGTCACCAGAAATAGTGGATTGGGTGAAAAACTCATTCAAGATTTTTTTGTGTATTATTGATATCCACAAAAAATCTAAGATAAAAATTTGTGCTAGTGTCTTCTAAAATTGTTCCATAATATAAAACTTCTTATCTTGGTCAGTAGTGAATAGTTTATTTTTAGGTTGAATAGTTGGTTGGATGATAGGCAAAGTGGTGGATGGTTATGGGCCTAGGATAGTAATCTTTGACCTTTGAGTTGTGACTACACAATTTAGATTAAATATTGGACCATTATTACTAACTAATGTTGGGAATGTTGTGGGACTAGATAGGACAAGTATCAGTTATCAGTGCACTTATATGCAATCACATGGAAAGAACAAGTTGTCATTATAAAATCCAAAAGTGGAAGTCCTAGTATGTTGGTTTGCTTGTATGCATTCCCAATTCAAAGAAGGATTATACATGTGATTTGGTTGAATATTGTTGTTAAGCAATGGTCTAGGCTAATTAGTGTTTGGTCTAGGATTAATGGAGATGGTATTAATGCTACTACCTAGAATATGACCTACAACCTTGTTGTAGTCATGTGAAACTACACCGTAGGTTTGTTGGTTGTTACCATTTTGACATTGGTTTTATCCATTATTCTATCATTGTGGGTTCTACTACTGATTTTGTTGATTTTATTGGTTTAGCTTTTGATTTTGATACTGTTGATTTTACTACTACATTAGCCATTATTGTTATTACTGATTGTTTTGTTGAGGAAAAGGGTTATGATAAATCCCAAGAGTTTGATTGGAAGTGGAGGCACCATTATCTAATGTTATCTCCCTATTTTCTAACATATTCTCAATTAAATTCTTTATTTGGACACATCTTCATAGATTATGCCCATTAACCTGATGATAGTCACAAAATTCATTTTCATGGAACCAATAAAGATAAGGAATGCCTTGCAGATAATGTTTTGGTATGGGCCAAATAATTATATTAGTGGATGAAAGATTGAAAAATATAGACTCAATAGGTTCTCCTATGTCACTAGAGACACGATGTGTAGCGACGGTTCTTCTAGGAGGAAGTGTTTGCAATGGTAAAGGTTGTTATATTTATTGTGCAGTTCTTAGTTTTTGCACTTGAAACATTAGTTGGAGAGGTTTCTAGGTAAGAGTAAGCTAAAAAGGTGGTATAGATGATGTCTGCATAGTTTGGACATGATGAAATTTAGTTACTCCATTTTCCACAACATTCCTATTGTAGTTGAATTGCTTTGGTCTTTCATGGTTATTGGCCTATGCCAGTTATAATGCTTACACTTAGATGGGATGCTAGTCATTTCCATGATTGCTACCTTGATTTTTATTAGTTTAATTAATATTGATGACTCCTTTATTGATGAACACTCTCTCGATCAACAAACCTTTATCAATGATATCTTTAAACATATGTGCACATTACAGTTCTAGGTGATAGGCTATCTCACTATGAAATTTTTTGGTAAACATAGAGGCTAATTGTTTATCTAGTAAACTATGGGTAAAATGGCTTGTAAGGGATCTCCATCACTATAAATAACTTGTAAAACTCTCGCTATCTTTTTTCTTTGCTTGTGTCAGGTACACTAATGAAATCTCATGCTCAAGATTATAGGAAAAGTATTACACAAATTTATCAAAAAGATAATTAAATTTTGTTATTGAATTATTGGGAAACTTAAAAAAACACTCCAATTCTTGTCCCTTCAATCTCCTTAGAAAAAATAGCGAAAGGTATATGTCGTTATATGCTACTAGTTGACATGCGATAAAGAATTCGGTCAAATGAGCCTTAGTATCACCTTTCTCTTTATATTTATCTAATTTTAGTGGTTCATATCATAGAGGAAATGGTATTTAAAAATACTCCATGTTGAATAGATAGGAACATACATCATCTAATTTGAAATTTTTGGTCTATTTATCAGCCTAAATGGTAGCAATTACATCCTTCATATATTACAATTTATGGGATAGAAAACTAGATGGAATATTGGTTTGAGGGAGAATCTGGGTTTGGATAGATGGTTAGGAGGTCACAAATGGAATAATTTGACCAAGGTATGATGGAGATACTTGTTGGATTATATCGGTTTGGTTGGAGAATGGACCAAAAATATACATACATTGATTGGGATGTATTTGAAATTGCACATTTTGCTATGTGATATTCTAGTTTGGGTTGGTGATAAAGGTTTGACCTAGGGGAATTTTTGGTTGGGATAGAGGGATATAATTATAATATGTCTATTTTGGTTGAAAAGGGACTGCTACTGACTAATCAAACCTTGCTATTGAGTGGGAACTTGTGGATCAAGACCCTGTCTCTAGATTTGTGGCACATTTTGAACCAAGGTTTGTCTAGTAGGTACTTGAGAAAAATGAGGACCTCCTTATTGTATGAATCCTTATGAGGAAGTGAAAGTAGATTTTAGATTTTACATCTGTCACTATCTAATATTTACACATTGTTGACTAGTCATTACTTGGTTTTAGATTGACATATTGGTTTGCAACTAAAATTGTATGTTCATCATTACCTGGTAAGGTGGAATATTTGTTTCCCCTAATTTAGGTGAAAATGTATTCATCCTTTGTTACATTGATACACCAAACTATGTCTACTATTGTCTAATACAACTCGCTGCCTATTGAGGAGCAATATGATTCATCACATTTCATCATTGAGGCATGACATTGGACATTATTTGATTACATAATCCTATAGGTTATACAATTGAGGAAGTAGTTGGTTAAGGCTAGGGTGTAGAAACCCCTACTCCTTGGTATGATGATCTATTCATGGGATTAACTATAGGCATATGTTATTGGCTAGTTATTTATGCGTTAGTACCACTTTGATCGAGACTGGATATGCACATTATCTACTACATTTGGCTCACTATTCAGTGTATAGGTTGAAGACACTTCTTCAATAATGGGCATATACATCAGGTTATCTATTGAAGAAGTTTATAAAAATGGGTAAAAATTTGAATTATCTTGTCTAATTAACTCTATAATCACTCCTCTTGAAGGACTTAGGTCAATGAGAGGCTTAATTACCATGTTCATCTGATTAAAATCATGTGCTACATTTAGGTAGGTTTGATATGATGTTTGCATTTGGTTAACATGCTCTTCCATGATGTTTTTGCTTCGATCAAATATATTAGGATCTTGGTACATTGCTTGTACTAGAGCCATAGGATTGCTAGAAGAAGCCTATTGATCATAAATGATATTTTGGGGTACTATTATTAGACTTGGTAAATTTTCATGGGGGAAGTCTTCTAGAAACTTAACCCCTACCTCTATGGCCCTAGCCAAAATCTCATCTTTTTTATCTAAAAAAAATTCACTCAAACAAAAATGGATCATACATGGAAGTTGTATTTAGTAGAATATGACTATTAAAGTACTGGCTCATACACTATAGGTATTATAACTAAGTATTGCATAGTTTGTTCTTGGTCATATTTTGTGTAAGGTGGTGTGTTAATTATATAGTTATCTAATGGATCTTGGCTTTGATCCCCTGATTGAGTATTATAAGAGAGATAATAATCCATCTCATAAGAAATATTATCTATATAGGGGTCTTGTACCATTTCTTGTGAAAATATATTGCTAATCCCTAGAATTTAAATGAGTCCAATATGAGTGTAAGAATACATGTTGGGATCCATATTCAATGTTTTATGATAAAAGGTCAAAGACTTCTACAAACTCCAAAAAAAACAATGTCTAAAATAGATGATGTTCCAACTTGGTCTAGATTTATCAAAAGGATCAACAAGTTTATACAAAGATTTGTGAGGAAAGAAGCTAGTGTAAAGTATCTAACATTTCACTATTCACACAAAGGTAATCAAGTAAATATATTTAAAAATCAAAATATCAAGCTCTAAGGTCGAAGTGTTTCAAATAAGTGTAATATATGAAATTAAAAGTTTCTAGGTCTTTTAGCCAAATGTGGCATCAAAATCTAGGCTCAAACAAGGTATGTGCTAGGACTCTTGGCCAAACGGCATCAAAATCTAGACTTTGAAAATAAATGAAAGTTTTAATCTAATGGATTTGAAACACTTCTAACAAACACTAGGCATTTGATTATTGGACATGAACTTGGTCAACTAGGTATAAGGTATGAAACAAAATGCACTTTAACTATATTTTATTTTCTCACAAATAGTGGTATAAAACTTGGTTCTTTTGACAAATAGGTTAGACAAAGGTGATCAATATTACTATTTTAGACAAAAGTACACTCAGATTAGTGCAAGTGTTTAGCAAAAAATGGCTCAATTATATCAAGTGATGATAATGGTTATGAGTCTTAAATGGCCTTCAACCTAAATTGGAAATTAAACCTAAGCTCCCTCAAGTTTAGTGTAAATAGTGAACCCAATCAACACATCAACCCTATGAACTTGTAAAGGTGTAATTTTGAATTTAAATTATAAGTGAAGGACTTAAACAACTTTGGTAAAGGTCTACACTCAATTGGGTAGCGTAACTACACCAAAGTGGATGTTATAACTCTCAAGATTTTGATGAAATTTGAACAAGGTAAATGGATGATCTCATGTGGGAAACATAATGACTCTTTATTCAAAGGAAAATGTGGACTATGTGATTGGTTTGGATTATTTGTTTACACCAAGATTTTGACTCCACACAAGAATTTAATCTAGGAAAAGACCAACTAATTAACTCTTCTTATATCCCAAACTAACAAGGTTGCTTAGTATTATTGGAATCTATCAATATACATCATTTGAGAGGATTTTGAGTGTTCATCCAAAAGTAAGTGCACATTATATAGTAGGGTTTTTACACTCCCTTCTCTCAAATGATAGTACTATGGCATGAATCTTGAGGCTCACCTTGCACCAACAATACTTCCATAGCAAGTGGAGATTTGTCTAAGATCTAACAAGTTTTTGAAGTATCTAGGGGAATCAATTTAAAAATGACTTTCACACTAAACAATGCAAAATAAAACTCATATATTTTGGGTCCATATCACTTGGCTTGTTGCAAAAAGGTCTAGTCCTTTTTACGACCACTACATCCTAATATTCATTTAGTGTAGTGCAATGTCCAAAGTTCCACTATGTCCCATGTGTAACTCTAAGGAGCCAAATGAAGTCAATGCTAGGAGATAAAAATTTGGGTTAGAACTTCCCTAAAGAACTTGTGGGAGGTGATGAAGTCCCCCTCACAAGCCAAGATGCATAAAAATAAAGAAAAAATGGAATTAGAAAGACTTTAGGGTCATTTTTAAGGTCACCCAAAATTTGATGAGTTTTTGGAGATTTCTTTAGACAACTTTCTTTCTAAGCTTTGGACTAGGCTATTTGCAATACGAATGGAACTTTTGATTCCAAGGGTTCCCTATAAGGGACAAATGGAAGATCATACATGAAACAATCCTCTTTTTGCCAGACAAAATCCAAATAAGAATCTATTGCAAGTAATAATTGATAAGTGTGTTCAATTTTAAGCTCAAAATGAAATATTTGGTGGTGTTCATTTGACCCCTTGGTCTTAGTTGCAAACTTTGAAAAAACATTCACCAAAAACATCTAAACTCTTTGTTAAACATCAAAACAAGGTTCCTAATTTATTTTTAAGCATGCAAAGGTGATTTAAACATGTTATGAGCAAATATTAGGCTTGGTCTTATAGCAAAATTGTTAGCATGTCCATTAGCTTTGAATTTATTTTAAATTTGAAACAAGAAACTTTGAAAAAGTAGGTCTCGGGTTTATGTTTTTGGAAAAATATAGTGACCAATGTTGGTTATTACCATCGACATCAGTTATGGCTAACTGAGATCTATCTGATCTTGGATCTATTGACTGATGTTGGTTAAGTAGGTAGCCAATGTTGGTATTTCTATCGACGTTAGTTACTGTGTAAAAACCATGGCAAACAAAAATGACAAAATAAAGTTAGAAAACCAATTTTCAAGAGTTTTAAGGGCTCAAATAAATATTTTAAAATTGAAAAAGGATATCCTTCATGTGTAGGATGCATCTAGTCCCACCGAGCATGCCATTATGTGATCTAGGAATTTGACTCAAGAGAGGATGGTTAGTATGTTTTTAGTTCCAAAATCAAAGAAAAATTAAATAAACACACTAATATCATAACATCTCTAGGCCTAAACACTAGGAAGAGCTTAGTTAACAAATGTGAATGATTAAAAAAAAACTAAAAACAAAGGAATGAAAATATAATAATTCTTTCACATTCCTTGGATGCTCCAAATACCTTTATAGTGGTGGCTTGCTCGGCTTGTACTCATGAAGTCCTTGGCAATGGGAGTTTGGCTACCTCCATCTCTCCTTGGTACCTCATGGATTTGGCTTGGCATGGCTTGAAATACATTTGGCATGACAACACTAGTTTTTTGAAGCTTTTGGAACCAAATTGGCATTATAAATTTGCATCAAAAAGCTTAGAAATGATTTTGTGAGGCCTCCTATTTATATATTTTTGGATTTGATTAGAATCAACCTCAACCATTTATCTCAAGATTGAGATGTGTGGTTTAGGATTAATTAAAATTTTGGAATTAAGTTTGTAATTATCCTCATCATGGCATTGGAAGAAGTGGCAATTAAGAGGAATGGAGGTCATCATGGAAGGCATTGATCAGGCATGGAGGGCATGCATCCTAATATTTGTGGCATTTATGGCCTAGGGATGTCTTCCCAAGAAATGAGGTTACCTTATGATGTAGATATTCAATAATCATTTACAAAAATAAGTATTCAACAAGTTTCTATGAATTATTGATTAAGCCTTTATTTGGCTTAATTATCTCTTAAGCATGATTAAGCACTTTGTGGACAAATTACTCAAATTAATCAGAATGCCTTGTTATTGGTCCTAAACTTGATTGGATTAGAATTGGAATATTAGATGTGTTGATGTGTATTCCCATTTAGGATGTTTCCAACAACAAATAACAAAGGCACGAGTCTTGTGTAGAAGATTTGATAGAAAAGAGCAATTTAGAGCATGTAGGTGTAAAATTGACATTTTGACTTTGAATGATCTGATAAAAGTGAGCAAGCCCATAAATTACATTACCCCATTTAGTTATACCCTAGCCAAAATGAGCACTTGAATATGCCAATTTCACAACCTTTAGCATGTTTTGTGTTTTTAGGCCAAATTGTACGTTTTGGGTGGAAATTGGCCAAAAGCTTGATTGGATTTTGTCAATGGCCAATTTTAGGTGTCTACCCAGTTCAAGAATTAGAATACAAGATTCAACAATGGTTAAGATAGAAATAAACTAGATAATGGTTCCAAACGTAGGTTCAATGGAAACTAACACTCTATTAGGAAGGGACCACCAAGAGGTTGCTTCATCTATGGAGGTGACCATTTCGCATGTGAATGTACCTAAGATAATTCAAGAAACAAAGGTTCTACCCCTCAACAAGAAACTTTTTAGCAATGTATTCATGTGACAACTGATAATTAGCAAGCCAAATTCAAAGCTTCATCCATAGAAATGTCAAGTATTTTGTTTAAACATCTAATTTACATTTCGATAGATATAGGGGCTAAAAAATGTTTTATAGATCCTAAAATTCTAAATAAATTATCTAGAAAAGTTGGTGTAATATAAAATACATGGTCAGTATAATATGGGAATGATTTTAAAGTCCAATTTGATAAGTGATTAGTTTAATAAAAAATTAGGATGTTAGAATTCACAACTATTGTGGATCTTTAGGTAACACCACTAGGATCATATGATTTGTTCCTAAGAGTCAAATATCTAGTGAAGCATAAGTCCAAGGTTGATTATTATATGAAAAGGGTTGAGTATTTTAATGATTCTAGAAATAAAGCACTAATAAAGGGAAAGAAAAGGGAGTTAAAGCTTAGAAATATTTATGCAATGCAACTCAAGAAGGCTCCTGGAAAAGGATGTCAAACATTTATTGTCAAAATAAATAGAATGGAGGAAACTAAGGAACCATCAATTGAATATTATCCTTTCCTTAGGAATTTCCATGATATGTTTCTAGAGGAATTACCAAGATTGCCTCTTAAATAAGAGTTTGATTTCTTTATTGATATCAAACCAAGATTGTAACTTTATTCTAAATCACCATATAGAATGATAACCACTAAATTAGTCAAATTGAAGGCACAAATTTAGGATTTGTTATCCAAATGATTGATCAAACCAAGTGTGTCACCATAGAATTTACCAGTTGTCTTTGTTAAGAATAAAGGTGAAAATCTTCAACTTTGCATTGATTATAGAATGTTGAATAAAGTAACCATGATAAATTGATATCCACTACCTTGAACAGAAGATTTTTTAATCAAATGCAAGGATAAATAGTCTTTCATAAGATTTATTTTAGATCTAGATATCATTAGTTAAGAATAAAAGATGAGGATATTCCAAATACAACATTTAGAACTTATTATGGGAATTAATAGTTTATAGTGTTCCCATTTGGGTTAATGAATGCACCTATAACATTCATGAATCTCATGAATAGTGTGTTGAGACACTACCTAGATCATTCTATTTTGGTCTTTTTAGATGAAATTATTATTTATTCTAAAGATGACAAAGAGCATATCAACATTTGGAGCTAGTTTTACAATGTCTATATAAGCACAAGCTATATGGAAAATTATCCAATTGTGCATTTTTACAAAAGAAAGTGCAATATATAGGACATATTATCTTAGTGGATGACATTTATGTTGATCTAGATATGATAAGATTCATAATGGAATGGTTGGCACCAAGGAATGTCCATGAGGTAAGGATTTAAAAAGCTATTATAGGAAATTTGTTTAAATTTTTTCCAAGATAACTAATCCGATTACCTCTCTGCAACATAAGAATAAAATTTTTATTTGGTTAGATAAGTGCGAAGTCAATGTTTAGGAATTGAAAAGAAGGCTTGCTCAAACATAATGTTAAGAGTTCATAATCTTAATGGTCAATTTTTATTGATCACAAATACATCTAGGAATGGACTAGGAGGAGACCTTATGCAGGATGGTATAGTAGTATCTTATGAGTCAAGGAATTTGAAGCCTTATGAGGTGAATTATTCCCCTCATGATCTTAAACTTGCAATAATTGTTCATGCTTTGTAAGTTTGGAGATATTATTTATTGGAAAAACCATTTCATCTCAATATTGATAACTTGGGACTCAAATACATCTTCACCCAACCAAATTTGAAGTCTCATCAGAGATATTGGTTAGATTTTTTATCTGACTATAACTTTGATATCAATTACATCAAAAGAAAAGAGAATAAAGTAGTTGATGCCTTAAGTCATAGAAGGTACATAACAATTATGGCTCTATTAGGAGTAATTTTAGGGATCATGTGATCAATTTCTCACTAGAAGATGAATTTTATGATCAAGTCAAGAAAGATTTGTCTAAAAATGCTTATAATCTTGAGTATAAATGATACAAGTTAGAGAATGAGGTCTTCTATGATATAATGGAATAATGTATATGCTAAATGAGTAGGATCTAAGGATCAACATGATAAAGGAATTACACAACACCCAATATTCAAGATATCCAGGAGTAACCAAGCTCATGGCATAGCTTATACCACTTTATTTATAGAAGGGAATCAATAAAGATGCAATGGACTTTGTGTCACATTGTTTGGAATGTCAGTGAGTGAATGTTGAACATGTGCATCTAACTAGATTGTTAGATCCACATGACATACTAGAGTGGAAATGGTAGGTGATCAATGTAGAATTTTTCCAAGGATTACCATTGTCATAGAATATGCACAACATGATCTTGGTTATAGTTGATAAACTAACCAAAGTATCACACTTTATATTAGGCAATTTGACAAATGATATACCAACTCTTGAAAAATGATTCATAAATGAAGTGTATTGATTGCATGGATTTATAGAGAAGACCATATTAGTCATGATCTAAGAATGACTCCTAGGTTTTGGTTAAGTCTAAATTCCACTTTATGTATGCAACTAAACATCAGCATTGCATATCACCCATAGATAGATGGTCAAATTGAGTGAGTTAATCAGGTGTTATAGGATCTTATTCATATGTATTAAAAGGATCAATAATACAAATGGGAATAATGCCTTACATACATTGAGTTTTCATACAACAACTCATACAAATATTCTTTGAATATGGCACCATTTGAAACACTTTATGGAAGAAAGTGTAGGACACCAATCAGTTGGGATAGACTGGAAGACAAGGTAATCTTTGGACTTGAAATGTATTCAAAAATGAAAGATCAATTCAAAATAATTAGGCAAGGATTGGGTGAGTTTAATGATAGGTAGAAGAGCTATGCTAATTTTAAGAGAACATCTACGCAATTTTTAGTAGGTGATAAAGTATTAATGCGAGTTAAGTCATAAAAAAGCTTGATTAAATTCAAGAAGTCAATAAAACATTCATTGAGATATCTGGGACCTTTTGAGGTTTCAGAAATGGTCCTTACTATATAATATAGGATTGATTTTCAAATAGACCTAGATCTATTACATAATGTTTTCTATGTATCTTATCTTAAAAAGTATATAGATGATCCTTCACATGTGTTGAATTGGAATGCTTTATAGTTTTTAGATCCCAGGGTGGTCATGGTAAAACCAATCAGATTAATTAACACTCGCAAACTTTTTTTTATGTAATAGATAAGTGTCATAATGCAAGGTATTATGGAACCAATACTCTAAGGATAGTGCTACTTGGGAGGACTATGATGAGTTATACATGCTATTTCCACATTTGTTTTGTTGAATTGATACTAGATACTATGCTATTTTTATTTTAAACTCTATTTGTTATTCAGAACTATTGTTTGAATAAGTATCATAAAAAATATGACCAGATTTAGGGGGGAAAGATGTTACATCTTGATTTATCACTAGGTTGATTTACCTAATTATCCATGGATTATTATGGTTATTAATATTGATAATTTTGACCTCATAGATCAAATTGTCACCCCTACCATTTGACACTATGCATACCATGCTATTTTACCTTTTGAGTCAATATTTTGTCCTTAAAAATCATTAAATAATCCATGGTCAATATTTCTTAAGGTTGTTTAAGTGATTTAAGGTATTTTCCTTCACTTGTATTGTGCTTTCTAGTCATTTTTTGGCCTTTTCAAGTCATTTTTCAGTGGTGAGAAGAACCTAAAGTGTATTTTTGAGATTAATATCATGTTTAAGGATAATTACATCTCATAAAAATTAATAATTAGGGTGATCACATTCTGTACTAACTCTATGACTCATTATCATGCAAAATTTGACAATTTTGTGCCATTTAGAGAAGGTTTTGATAGTATCTAATTAGGAGGAGACTTAATTGCATATTTTTTCACCTCATAAGACGTTTTATATAATAAATAAAACATTTTACATATTTTCATTCTGAGTTCCTTGGTGAAAATAGCTTTTCAAGTGTAAAAATAGGTCTTTTTGAGGCATTCTTTTAATTTTTAGAGGATTTTTGTGAGAAATGAATAATATGGGATTCATTAGGTATTTATAGTGTCATATAATTGGTTTGGATTAATTTATAGGTGAAAAAATTAAAAAATCCAACTTCACTCCAATTTTGCCTTTCTTGCATGCCTAGAAGGGTAGTTTTCAAATGCTCAGTATGAGAAGAAGAGAGAGAGAGAGAGTTAGGATATAAAACTTGGATATTTTTAGGGGTATTATTAATATTTAAATTATTTTAATTATTTCATATATTTATTCCACCCATATTTATGATCAATCACTAAGTGTGACAGTAGGTCACTATAGCCTATGCATCTGAGAGGGGCCTGTTCTTGGGCATGTTTCTCAAGATCAAAAAATAATGAATAGAAATGTTTCTAGTTAATGTTTTTAGTGTTAATTATTCTCATTTTAAAGTTTATCTCATTTAATAAATCTTCCCATGAAGGTATTTATAGCATAAAACCTCTTTCAATTTCATTATTTTTATGAGTGGTCTCTTGGATCAATTTTAAAGTAAAATATGTTTTTTTCATCATTGGTTTTCATATTTAGAGGTTATAAATTAATTTTATAAGTCATTACATTATTTTTATATTAAATTAAAGTTACACATATTTCCATTCTAATTCTATCTCTTTATGAGGACTTTAACTGAGTGTCTCTTCAACATGGTACATATGCACTATTTGAGTTTGAGTTATGATCTTGGAGGTTTGATTGAGATTTTTAATATTTTTAAAATCTTATTGGAACATAAATATCCAAGAAAACATACTTCCAAAACTATATTAAGTATTGTGATAACATGTATCATTTGCATAAATTATTAGCTCATGAAATGAGCATCTACAAGTGTATGAGAAGAAACAAATCACTAGGTTGAAGAATTGAATTCTTGATTTGGAAAAAATTCATAAGGGTAAGATCAATTTGAAAACCTTTGATAGGTTTTTGACATTATTCTATTGGTCATACATCATCCATTAGTGCACATTATACCTCACTACGTTGTGTGTTACATGATCATCTACATTTGACATTGGAAGAGTGATATGGATTGGGCATATATGTATATTGATATGATAAAAGACCCTCCTAAATATTTTGGAGGTTAAAAATGCATTCAGAACCTTGTTCAAACCAATATGCTAGTAATGAATGGTGGAAACTCACTTCAAGGAGTTGATTATGAATTCATGGACAAAATCCCTAAAACATGAAAGAATGACCCTGCAGCTTTTTTGGAATTTCCATCAAAGGATAAGTGATGGTTTAGATAAGTCTAGATGATTCCATTTGGAGACTCTCATGTAGGGTTTGAAAATTTTAAAGAGTCATGTTGTTTGAGAAAGAGGTTATTATGAATGAGGTTTCCAAAAGATGATGTTTTTTCACTATCATATCTCAATGATCCCTACAGTATTTGGATGTTTAATATGACCTCATAGTCCAATTTCAACATGTCATGAAACTAGTGCAGGCTATTGGGATGAAAGTACACCAATGGTTCAAGGCTCACATTATGATTTGATTTGATTGATAAGTTTTTCAAACTACATGACCACTTGTAGGCCTTATTTTAGGTCTAAATTGACACCTACAATTGGCTATGAAATAGAGTAGAGGTGGGATATGACAGTAATCCAAAATGACCTTGTTTCCATACATGACCAAAGTTATATTCAAACACCAATGAGACAAAAAATTTGAATGGGTAATGAATATCATGAAAGGATTAGCCAATGAGCACATATAGGTGTACTTCTTACATCATTATGGCACTCAGTCCATACAAGTGCCATTCAAGCATGCTATGATAGTGGTGAGGAGTTCCATATAAGAAATCATGAGGAGACCTTAATTTAAGATCTGAATGTGAATGAATGAAATCAAAAGGATAATTTCAAGGTATTACAGGGCTTAAATAGATAACAATGACCACCTAAAACCCTATAGTGACCTAAAACAAAGTAACCTAAAACCAACTATGAAAATATACCTGCAAGTAGTCTATAAAGGCAAACATGAAAAGTTTCATCAAATAGGAGGTTAAACCACTATGTGTACCTAATAGGTAGGATTAAAAGGAAATTTATTAATCTCCTAGGGTGAAATGCTTAGGAGGTTCATGGGTTAATTAAGAGAGATAATACTTTTGTTATAAAACCTAATGTTAACCTATAGGGTGCTTTAAGCGTAAAACATACCTATGGCTCCTAAGCTGACCTACTCATGACATGTTTCCTTTCATAGGATTGTGAGGGTTCTAAAAACATTTAAAGATATGGATGGTAAAAAATGAGGCTCAAGGAAAATATGAGAAGGATCTTGACTCTTATAATAGGTCCTAACATAGAGTATCATAATTTACGTTAGTATTATCCACATACAGTCAAATGGATAGTAAGAAGGTTAAGTGGCAGAGTTTTTGAGGTAATCATATAGTCAAATGGAAGGAAGGGTTAAAATTAAATGAACAATTCTTAAGGTAATATTATATTAAAAAATTCTAGGTAATTAAAACCAAGATTAACTACTTCATCTTACTCAGCCAATACAATAAAATATAGACCTAAAACCAAGTGGAAAAGAGCATTCACATCCATATATGCATAAAGGTTTAAAGATGGGTAAGAGTATAATCAAATATCCTTGACATGATTTGATATTATAAGCCTAATTTAACTTAAATAACTTCATGGATTATTTATAAATAACTAGGAAAACTTGTGTCAAGACCATAACAGGGTTCACTAGGCTAGGTTTGTCACCTACAACTAGGTTATGGTGCCTCAAAAGAGCAATGTGTGCATTGAGGAAACCAAGTGAGTTGAAGGTAGGAGATTGATATATTATGAAACTAAGGAGGATGTACAAGGAATATAAAATAATATTCAATCACTTGGAGTATGACATGATAAAATAATTTGAATCCCATCACCAATCAAGACATAGATAAGAAAAGTATACATGGGGTTTAGGAAGAATTTAGTCCACTAGCCTAAGGAAGCATCATTCCTATGAATTTGAGACATCAAGATATTTGTAATTAATATGAATATAATGATATGAACATAAATTACTCCAATATGCTATAATGTAAATATAAAATAGGGTAAGGACGCAATTTTAGGAAAAATATACAGTCCATACTCAAAAGCTTGGACATAGTCACCATTTAAGGTTTACCTTGGAGGGTTTCTGCCATTTGAAGGAGCTAGAAAGGTCAATTTGACCTAAAATTTTGTAAAGATGGTAAAAATATCCAAGTAACACCCACATATAGTTTTTATAATTGATAAATAAGGATCATGTCTATTTTTTGTCTCAGATATAGGCCACTTTTAGGCATGCATGAAGAGAAAGAATATAGATAATGTGAGAAAAATGGGTGATTGGTGTCTTTAAAACACTATATGATGACTTGGGATGATTAAATAAGATGTGTGGAGATGTAAATAACATTTATTGATCCCTAGGATGATGATAAAACACTCATATGTGATAGTGGACAATCATATGCAGTCAAACCCCATGGGTCTCAACTAGGCCTAAAGCCCAAATCAGAGGTCATTGACACATTTTGCATTTTTTAATAATTTAAATCCATGGTTTCATGTTTTAATGGATATATAAGGTATTTATAAACTCTTTTTTTGAATAAAATCAAACAAGGAAACACATTTTGAGCTTATGACCATCACAGGGTGCATAAATTAAAGATATCAACTTGATTCGCCATGTTTAGATGTTCACTCCATCGAGGAGGTTTAGAATGGAACCTAAAGGAGTTATTGGATGTTTAATGGGGTATTATACCTCTAATTTTTGTATTTTTTCTCATTTTTGACGTCCCATTTTTAGGAATCATCTTTAAGGGTGAAAACTACCAAAAACCCTATTTTGAACTAGTTTGCAAATTTTGAGTTGGCTGCCCAACCAAACCACATATTTGATTCATTAAAACTACCATATGTTTTATGGGACTCTCATAGGTTCCTTAAAAATTAATTTTTTATAAACCTTCACTTTCATGGATTTGGGTAAAAATAATACTTTTTGATATTTTTGAGCTAAAACAAGGGTTCTTGATCACATAGAAGGATTAAAATAACTTTGGAGGAAATATTAATTATTTTTTACCTGATAAAACCAAAATTACTCAAAACTTTCAATTCTTTTGCTCCAATCAAAAAATGTCTTCAAAGGACAAGCTTCCAAAGGCCATTTCCTAGTTTTGGTACTTCCAGATGGTTCCAGAACACCAAAATATACATGGATCATGGTGGGGTTTGATAAATGTGAAAAAAACACTTTTTTAAATTTTAAAACATTTGTGATCTCCTAGATTCAAATTTTCTCTTCTAGGCCTAAAAGGGCTAATTAGGCCTAATTTGGCAAGGAAATGGGCTAGACAACACACTTTCACTTGGAGTTGGCTCATAAACTTTTGTATGGAGATGTATGAGGATATAATGTACCTGTAAAATAGATCATATTCTCACCAAAACTTCCATATTCTCTCAATCAAGGATATTTTTAGATAAAAGGGCTACAAGGAGCCCATAGTAAATGCATGTTTTTTGTGTTATTCCAGGTCTTGATGAGTGTTTTATGCATAATACTTCCTTGTTATAGGTATGGTGTGTCCTAAATAAACCATCCATGGTGGATATATTCCAACTTGAGCCAAACTTGAAGAAAAATCCAACTTTTCCTTCTATGCCTTAGTGCAAATAAGAGTTTTTTGGAGTTTGAAGAGATAATCAAAGCATATAACCTATCATAAGGTCTTAGAAAGTTAATAAATGGAATGTTACTTAGAATATGAAGGTATAAAAATTAAATTCACGTTTTGGGAATATTTTAAAGGTTGAAAATGTCCTTAGACTCCAAGGAAAGTTTCTTTCCTGCTTTAAACACCACCTTTCAAGCCCAAGTCAAAGTTGCCTTTGTCAAATATTCTAAGAGTCCTAAAAAGTGGGAAAAACATAATTCATGAGTTTAAGAGTAAAATAGGACTTTTTATATGCATTTTAGACATTTTTTCAAGGAGGAGACTTCTCCACCAAAGATATATTGAATTTGAGCAAGAATCAAGGCATCAAAGTTGGCCAAACACCACCAATGAAGGAGTGAGACTTGTTCCATCTTTCAAAACTATTTCAATCTGAAATTATACACCATATATTCCAAGGATGAAATAAATATTAATCATATTTTCTACATTAGGTTTTGAATATGAAAAAGAAAAGGTCAAATTTCCTACTTTTGGGGGTTTCTTATATCTTTCTCTCTCTTCACTCCTTCTATATATGTAAGCCAATTTTTGGAATTTGAAAAAATATCCTTAACTTGAGTTGTGGAAATTACATGCTCAAAAAACATTTTTACTTTCCTCTTTTGATGAATAAATATTGAATCCATACCTCCTCAAAAACTTGTTTCAGTGTATTTTCATGGTTTGTTGGGAGATGAAAGTGATAGTTTTTGCTTCCTTTCATCTTATCCTTTCCTTCATACCTATTTGTGGGTGCTAATATCATCCTTTCAAGTTGCATAGTGTTCTATAATCATCTTTTTTGTATGGCAAGTACAAGCTTTCTTTAGTGTCTTTGAGAGACCTATTGAACAGGTGCTTGAGATCATGCATCAAGCCTAAGCTTCTATGTGAAATATTGATGTTTGGAGACTTACATTTGAGAATCTTAGTTATTTGTGTTATTTTTCATCCCTTTAGTGCATAAAACACAAATTAAGGTCACATTTTAGTGTATCAACTTAGTTAGATAGGTTTCATTTTAGTTTACCTTCTTCCCTTTTCCCTTGTAAGTTGGTAGTGTAGAGTAAGGATACTAAATGATACATCAAGTGGAGCTATACCTTAGAGTATAGGATTGTCAACATGTTACTTCAGACTGTGAAATCCTAAAAATATGTTCACAAGGGTACAAGTCTATAAGACAATAGTTAAATTGATTTTTTACCTTTTAACTAAATTTTAAGTCATATGATATTATGGGAAAAATGTATGTTACTTATATTTCATGATTTCATTATTATGAGTTGGGTAATTTTAAATTTTAGTACATAATTATTATGTTACATTTGATATTAAAACATTTTTTTATGATATATATCATGATGCATTTGACTAACTACCTTCTTATCATGAGTTGATGCAAGAGAGTTCATCCCTCAGAGCATGACAGAGGGACGACATCATCGGAGATGGTGATATAGATGGAGATGGTGAAGGATGATAGAGGAACTTATAAACCCATGCACACACAACATTATATTTTATATTTATATGCATTTTGTGTTTGGTTTGTTAGAATTAGTATGTTTTTAAAGTTAATTGTAGTTAAAAATTAGAGTTTGCATGTTATAAATGTTAGTACATAGATATGGAATAAATATTTTATGTGATTGCATTGCATATATTTTATGTAGAATTAATGTTTAATGATGCAGTATGATTTTATAAGGTTATTTTACTTATATTTATTAATGATTACGGGAATGTAAATCTAGTAGATGATATCTAATTACTATTATATATAGACTAAAAAAATGTCTTTACAACATTTTAGACTGTTAATCTTGCTATTATTGATATTCAAGAATATTAATATATGCCAAGATCTTAAAATAAAAAAAAGACATAGTTAGCCTGTATAAACTAGTAACAACACAAATAATTATCTTGTTATGATTAAAATAAAAAAATTATGTTCTATCATTTTGATATAATAAGATAATTGACATTGTGTTAGTTACATTACCATAAAAATAAAGGATATAATTACCTATATTAGTTACTGAAGGAGTTTGAATTATCCTAAATACTATCCTAAGATCGATGCCTAAACTTTTTGTCATGCATAGACTATTTTGAAGTGGAATTAATACTTATCACTGCTAATAATGTTTTAAGTGAAATTTTAAGAGTAAAATACTTGGAATTATAACGTATAGTAACATGCACAAATTTTAAATGAATATACATTAATGAATAAATAATATATATATCCTATAGAGTGCTTAATATAGTTATAGTTTTTGATTCAACGTCAAGTTGGAAGCAATAGTAAGGTTGGTGATGTTTTTACTATGATATTGTTTAAATAATTATGTTAGTGATTTGATTCCTAAGGTTTATAAATGAATTGAATTTGTATAGGGATACAGACTTAGCCGTGTGGATGGCTTGGCCATCCACAAAACTTAGTTAATATCTTATAAACCCTATGACTTCAAACCCATTATGTATAGAAAAAAAAACCATAAGATTTAAATGGTTTAGTCTCTTGGACTAAGTAATGCCCTAGCTCAAAAACAGAAATCAGGGTGAATAGTTTTTGCAAAATATAATTTTAGAGTG